>CM038669.1:653171557-654375724 GCA_021605145.1 Aegilops bicornis | reverse complement strand
TTCTTCTTCTTCTTCTTCTTCTTCTTCTTCTTCTTAGTCTTCTTCTTCTTCGTCTTCTTTCTTGTCCTCCTCCTCCTCCTCCTCTTCTTCTTCTTCTTCTTCTTCTTCTTCTTCTTCTTCTTCTTCTTCTTCTTCTTCTTCTTATTCTTCTTCTTCTTCTTCTTCTTCTTCTTCTTCTCCTCCTCCTCCTCCTCCTCCCCCTTTCTACTTATTCTACTTTTCTTGTTCTTTTTTCATTAAAACTAAAACTAAACCTAAACAAAAAAACTAAACTAAATAACCTAAAGTATTTAAACTAAATAACCTAAACTAATTAAACTAAATAACCTAAACTAAACAGAAAAGAAAAAAACAAAAAAAACAGGGGCAGGGGCTCACTGTGGGGGCGGCAAAGGGTCGTGGAGGGGGCGACGACGGGGCGGCAGGTGGTGGCCACGGGCGGGAGGGCTGACAGGCGGCGCTCCTCGAGGCGGGGAGGGCGGCGGCCGGTGGAGGGCAGGCCAAGGGCAGGCGGCGGCCGGTGGAGGGAGGCAGCGAGGACGGGCGAGGACGACCACGCAGGGAGGGGGCGGGCTGGCAGCCACGCTGGCTGGCCAAGCGTGGAAGGCGGCAAGGCGTGATGGACGTCAGGCCCCGCAGGGGAGGTGTGGCGACGGGCGAGGGGCGAGGCGGCGGCGTGGTGGTGGGCGACGGGCAAGGGGTCGTGGGTGGTCGGCGGCCGGGTGGCTGATGGCGGGCGGTGGCGGTTGGCGGTGATCTCGTCGGGGAGAGAGGACAGAAAGAGAGAGAGAGGGAGGGCGGGGTGGGGAGTCGTTAGTTAGGTTATCTCTTTGCCATCCGTCCCCCTTTGTCGTCCGCTCGCGGACGGCAAAGAGGGGGCCATTAGGTTTTTTTCTGAGCAGCTCATTAGTGGGGCCCACCTCCCTCTTGCCGTCCGCCCGCTGACGGCAAAGAACTGGCTGATGGCAAAGACCTTCTTTGCCATCAGCCAGTTCTTTGTCGTCCGTTTTTTGCAAGCTGGCGGCAAAGACCTTCTTCTTGTCCGCCCGTGACGGCAAAGAATAAGCGGAACAACAAATAAGCAAATTCCGATGGTAGTGAAGAGGATTACAATCGGTATAAAACCACGAATCCAATGGATTCGAAGATATTGGGCCGAGCAATGGTTCAAATACAGGTTTGTGACCCAGGAGTATGCTGAGAAGAATGCCATCAAGAGTCCTTGGGGAGATATTCTCTTTCGAAATCTTCAACCCAAGAACAGAGCTGAAGCTATTGCTCAGGGTTTCTACCCCTGCATGGTCCATGGACCACAGCCTCCCAATGCTGACCCATCATCATTGCTATGGTGTCGTGAAGATAAAGAGAACAAGAAGAGTCTCGGATGCGATTTCAACCCAGGGCCTTCTGCTCCACGGGCTGATGGCACACGTGATGCCAATCCAAATGTGATCGGTCCCTTCGACCACTTTGATGGTCTCCTCTCCTACATCGCTGCTCAGAGGGCCACGGTGGACCAGTCTGGAGATGAAGCTGATTCTGATGAGGCTCCTGCTCCACCAAAGCCTCAAAAGCAAAAGAAACCCAAGGCCTCAAAGCCCTCCTCTGCACCAAGAGCTTCGCGAGCGAAGCCTCTGTCCACTGCTCCTCCTGCACCAAGTGTGCATTCTGAAGATCTCTCTCGCATCTCCAAGACAGAGAAAAAGAAGAAGCCCACACAAACTACTGTTCAAGCACTGACCCCAGCTGTCGTTCTGAGGAATGAGATCTGTCTAGTGATGACGATCTTGGCGATGATGCTCTTGAGCTGCTGATAAAGAGCAAGCAAGAGGCGGAAATCTTCAACGATCTTCCCCTTTTTGACGTGGACATCCTAAAAAAGTTCATTGATGAATGGTTTGATAGCCCAAACCTCAGCTGTGATGATCTTCAGCTTCCTGTTGGCCTTAGCGTTTCATTCCATGGAGCCATTGCTCCTGAGCTGGCTCTAGCTCAAAGGATTGTTGAGCTAAAGAACAAAATTGACTATGAAAAGGCTCAGTTCAAGAAGCATATGGCCAAGCTCAGTGTGACTGATGTCCAAAACTTCAAGCAAATGATGCATGAGCTCAAGGAGGCGTTTCACAAGAAACGTGAAGAAGCTAAAGGTTCACGCGAGCGCATGAAACTCCTTGCTGCCAAATGTGTTCAAGCTTACAATGAAGCTGAGAAGCGCAAGGCACTTGGGCGTCCTGGCATTGACCCCAAGATGGCTGCTAAGAAGAAGATGGTATCGTCCAGGCAGGATGAACCTCGCATTGTCTTCCCCGCCAGTATGACAGGCGTGAAGCCAAAGGTCCCCATAGCGGCTTCAGATCTCAAGAAAACAAGGATAGTCGAAGCCGAAGCCAGAAAGCGCAAGTCCGAGAACACCACTGATGAAGCTCCACCAACCAAGAAGAGAAAAACCAAGAAGAAAGACCGGGTTGCTCCCACAGAGCCCCTCGTCGTCGAGCCAATCTCAGTTGCTCGTCCTGCGTCTGCACACCAAGAGCGTCGGTTGATAGTTCATGAGCCTGCTACCACAGATGCTCTTGAAACTGAAGAGATTCCAGCTGTTGACCCCACCGCAGCTAGACAATGTAAAAGATGATGAAGTCCTTCCTCAGATCGAGCACAACATGGTATCGTCGCCTGTTCTCACGAACAGCGAACTCATCAGCATTGGTCATCCTTTGACGCCAATTGCTCAGGATGATTCATGGGCTGATCACCCTCAAGAGTCCCCTCGTGAAGAAGAAACACCAACTACTCCCCCAACTCAAGTCACCACTCCGGTACTTGAAGATGAAGACTTTGTGGCCCAGACAACTCCATCTCCACAAGCGTCGCCAGCGTTTACAGCAGCCGCCAAGGACCAAGGCCACAAGTCACTCTTTCGAGTGTTCCAGAAGAAGAAGAGCACCAATCAGTATCTCGCCAAGTATTTCCTGAAGCCTCTCCAACTATGAACATCTCCGAGTCTGAAGCCAAAGCTGCTGAACATTCCGGCTACATCAGCCGATGAACAAGAAGAACCAATACAAGAAGAAGAACGTGTTGCTACACCCCCCGTCCAACCCTGAAGTTGTTCTCGAGGAGAACGTGTCCGACCCTCCAGCTACTCAAGTGGAGGTTAACAATCTTGGCGGCCACAAACGACACTACTGAAGCCGATAACGTTGTCATGGCTGAAGCTGATGTGGCGCCAGAAGTTAATGTGGTGCCAGAAGTTGTTGCACCTGAAGCCAATGCTGCACCTGAAGCAAATCTGCAGCCTGACGTTAATGCCAATGCCACTGCTCCTGTACCGCCTCCAAGGCCACACACCATTGAGCAAGCATTCGATCGAGGTCAGCTGGTTACTGTCAGATGGCCCATTCTGGTTCCTCCACCTGCTGCTGGTCCGCAATTTGACTATCATGTAGAGCACAGGCCTCAGGTCCAGAAGCCTAAGCCAAGGTTGCCAAGGTTTCCAGTCTTTGCAACTTCACCAGGATCTTTCAATGCAAATGGCTTCATTGCACACAATACCTTCTTTGATAGTGCCAAGAACCCCTACTCCAAGCCAATAATTTCATCTGATCGGTTCTGGAGCTATCAGCAGCGCAGTTACTATTCCTAGGTTCTCTATGATCAAGGGCGCATCTTCCCACATATGCGTCTAGACTGTGAAGCTATTGCTGGACTGTCCTGCTTAGAAGAAGCCCTTGACTGCTTCCGTGATGCTGGTCTTCTAAACTTTGTGACTGATAAAGAGCATTAGAATGAAGAGCTTTTGCTACAATTCTATGCTACCCTCCACATTCGTGGCTTCAACGGGGATCCGAAGACATGGATCCTTGAGTGGATTACAGGCAATGTACACCATGAAGCTAAAGCTCATTGAGCTCACTGGCCTACCAACTCCAGGTGAACTCTTCTAGCCTGGTTGTCAGCTTCACCGCAATGCTTTGGAGAGCATCTTTCAGAAGCCAGAGCCCAACATGAGCCAAATGCTGAGCATGATGAAGCCCTTTGCCACGCCATTTGAATACCCAAGAGAATTTTTTGTTGAAGACCTAGAGTATCTGCCCCGCACTATTTATCATATTATCAGGCGAACTCTATGGCCTATCAAAGGACATTCTTCTGCAGCGAAGCTTGAAGGAGCAACGAAGACATTGGTCTTTTATATCTTCAATGGCATCAGCTTCAATGCTCAATACTTCTTCATCACGCAATTGGCTGCATCTGGCTCTGACCTCTTTGGTCTGAAGTTCTACGCTCCATGGGTTATGCGCCTTATCAAGCTTCATTCAGCTGTCAACTATCAGCCCTGTGCATGCAACCATCTGATATTCTTGCTAGAGGTTGATATGTCTATTGAAGCCATCTACCCCGAGCCTGCCAAAGAGCCTGTTTATCTTCACAATGCTGATCACCAAAGCTTCACACAGCCGATTGAAGGAGTTCAGGCCGTCACTCGTGTTTATCCTTTGGCTGGCAATACACGTGCACCTCACCGTGCCCATACTGAAGCCACTGAAAGCACCATTGCTCAAAGGCCTCAGAAGCGATCTCGTGTTCTCAATGACCGAGAGCTTCTCATCGCCCTGCATCAAAAACAGGATAAGCATCACTACTGGCTGAAGCGTCAGATGCAAAGCCTCTTGGTGGATGTCAACCGCATTCAAAATCTTGCCACCAAGAATGCATTTGTCACACATGGGACCTGTAGGAGGTCATGGAAGAGTCTGACATTGCTTAGTGCTGAAGCTGATCTTCAAGACGATGGCTTCACTGAAAGATTCAAGCTTGATTCCACTCATGCCAGGAATGATGTCTTGCGTCGGACTCCCTCACTTGAAGACTCTGACTATTCCTCCTCAGCTGCAACTGTTAATGCCAGAGTCATTGATGACCAAGATGATGCTACTTCACCACCTCCAACTTTAGCGCGTATCGACACTGCACCAAGGTCTTCTGCACCACCAAACCTCAACGACGATCCTGCTGCTTCACCTACTCCTCATGGGAACGAGTAGAGGCTCTATGTCTTCGAACCTTTTTGGTCCTTACTGACAAAAAGGGGAGAAGCATATGAGTTGATAGTCTTCAAGCGGGTCCATATGGGCGGTTGCTTTATATTTTACCAAGTGTTTACAACTCTTGCTTTTGATACATTTGGTTCTTTGAGTTACAACACTTAAACTTGATGGTCGCCTGCTACTTTTTCTGCTATTCTGTGATGCGATGATAAATCCCGCACGAAGTCATATTGCAGACGTCCATTTTTCATTATGCATGTCATTATCTTCGTAATATCTTTTCATGAAGGATGAATTGCCTTCATAAGTTGAAGTGGATCTCAACAAGTACAACCTGCCATGTGCATTTGCATTCCAAAAGCAAAATACTTATATGCACATCTTCAGGGGGAGCCTTTTGCTACTCATGAAGACAATACCTTGATCCTTTACAATTTCACATACTTTTATCCCCGTTCAAAACTTCAACCAGTCTGTCATCAATCACCAAAAGGGGGAGATTGTAAGTGCATCTAGTGCCACCCCTAGTTGGTTTTTGAGTATTGACGACAAACCTGGTTGAGGGACTAATGTGTTTGTGAGAATTGCAGGATAACACAGATAGTAGTCCCTCATTGATTCGGTTTACCTACCGGAGGTGACCCCTAAAAATGTGTGAAGACATTGAAGACAATGGTGGTATGTGAAGATATTCACATTGAAGACTATGACATGAGAAGACATCGCATGAAGCCTTTGGTGCGCGAAGTCATTGTTGTTTCATAGTTTCATTTTCTTCTTTGTTGAGTCATAGGAACCACCGTCTTTGTTAAGTGGGGTCCAAGTGAACAAAGTCAGAGTGACTGAAGTGATGCTCAACCAAATCCTATGTCTTCGAGCGAAGACAATGAGAGCAAATCTTATCCAGAGGCGGATGAGTCAGCTTTACTTGTAGCCCAAGTCAAGCTGTCGCGTGTTTGAAATCGACCGTTGGAACACGTGTCGGTTCCTTAGTGACCAGTCATTTAGGACAAATCAGGTTGGGTTGCCTAGTGGCTATAAATAGCCCACCCCTACACCATAAATTGGTGGCTTCTCCGAGTTAGTGCCACGGCTTTTTGTCGTTTGAGAGCAACCCACCTACGAAGCTTTTGAGAGAGAGAAATCCTTGCGAGGACAAAGCCCAAACACCCAGAGCCAAAGAGTGTTAGGCATCACTGAAGTCTTTTTGTCCGCGTGACCTGAAGACTTGTTACAATTGAGGAGTGTGAATCCTCCAGCCGGTTAGGCGTCGCGTTCTAAGCATCCAAGAGTCATTGTGGATCGCCGGTGAACGAAGTCTTTGAAGGTTTGGAAGTCTACCTTGAAGACTTACCAGAGTGATTGGGTGAGGACTGGGTGTACTTAGCTCAAGGGGAATAAGGTGAAGACACGGTCTTCTGAGTTAAATCTCAGCCTCCCAAACCAGACATACAGTTGTCATAGCAACTGGAACTGGTCCAACAAATCCTTGTCCTCACCAAGCGACTGGTTCTATCTTCTGCCTCTCTTTATTTACAGTTTGTCTTTGTGAAGTCATTGCCTGCTTGTGTTACCTGTTTGACTTCACTGTGTGACTTCGATTGTTGTTTGGCTTCTCACTATCTTCCATCCTGATCATTACTACCTAGTTGCTATTAGTCTTCGTGCTTTCACTTCATTGAATACTTGACTATGGCCTGCCTAGTGTAGTCTACCTTCCGCTGCATGTTAATAGGTTCATTTCTATCGTTTGTCTTCGAAACTCCCATGTTTTGAAGACTTTCATAAAAATCGCCTATTCACCCCCCCCCTCTAGTCGATACTAGCACTTTCAATCTTGAATTAAGAAAAATTGTGTCATCAGCATAGTGTACCATGTGAACTCCATGAGTGAGATTCTCATTCAGTGCCCCTTGGACAAAACCACTAATGTTAGCTTTTTCCATGATTACAGCAAGGGCGTTAGCAGCCAAATCAAAAAAGCAAAGGAGATAACGCATCCCATGTCTAAGCCCTTCTTGAGTTTTGAAGTAAGATCAAATTCTATTATTCATCTTTACCCCAACATGTGTGCCCCTCATTGTCACCATGACCCAATCACACTATTTGGTACGAAAACCTTTAATTCTCTACATCTAATCACAAAAGACCATTTAATTTTGTAATAGGCTTTCTCAAAATCTACCTTAAAGAGGAGTGCATTTTGTTTCTTAAAGTGAATAGTGTTGAGTGCTTCATGAATCACAACTGCACCCTCCATTATATATCTCCCTTTTACAAAAGCAGTTTGTGTAGAAGGGATCATGGGGGATACAATTCTTCTATGTTTATTCGTTAATATATTTTATTAATTTTAAAACTAACATTTAGCAAGCATATTGGTCTAAATTTTTTGATTTGTTTTGCATCACTAGTCTTAGGAACTAAAGTAATAATCCCAATGCCGAGTCTAAGCCCTTCTTGAGTTTTGAAGTAAGATCAAATTCTATTATGCCTAGCAGATTACCCCATAATTTCAGCATTTTTGTCAATCTCATCTACCAACAATTTGATCTTTCTATACCAAGCGTCCATATTTTTATTCCACTTAAAGGATTGGCTGCTAAAGGGCGTTAGCAGCCAAAATCATCCACAAGCCCTTTTCAATCCCACTTAACCAAGTCCCAAAATTCTTGGTAGAAGTCAGCACGGAACCCATCTAGGCAAGGACTTATGTTTTTCTCCATTTGGAATACCACATCATGTATCTCTTGCAAAGTAAATGGTTTAATCAAATCTTCATAAGTGTCAACAGGGATATTGATAAGATCTAGTTGCACCAAAGAAATGTTAGAGCAATCAGGGTGTCTATATAGTTTTATTGTAAAATTTAGTACTATAGTCCATCAATTGAGTTTCCCATTATTACACCCTCATTTTGTTCTAAGGAGACAATCCTATTTTTTCTTCTTATGACATTCACCTTACCATGATAATAGTATTGCAGTCACCATCTATGATCTCCTTGTCTTTATATCTCTGTAGCCATTTAATTTGTTCCTATTTTGGAATACTATTCAATTGACCTTTGGGTTGTCTTTGTCTTTTCTATCCCTAGCAGATTACCCCATAATTTCAGAATTTTTGTCAATCTCATCTACCAACAATTTGATCTTTCTATACCAAGCATCCATATTTTTATTCCACCCCTTCATCTTTTTCCCGAGGTTTCTACATCTCTTCTGCGATATCTCCAAATATGTCCCATGATAAGCTTCATTCCATACTTTGAACAAAATCCCTAAAGCCGTCTCCAAGGACCCATGCATTTTCAAATCTAAAAATAGGTGTATTGTTAATATATTCTCGGAGTCTAGAAGTAGAGGGGTATGGTCAAAAACTTCTCTACCAAAAGCTTGAAGTACTGACAAAGCATATCTCTCTTCCCATTCTGGGCGGAAAAGAACTCTATCCTATTTTTGAAACATGGATCTGTTAAATTATATGCCGAAGTATAATTTCTCCCATTAATACGCATCTCGGAGTCCAGCATGCCCAATAATAACATTAAATACAAAACCCCAATGGCCAGGGTCATTGGGTTTGTTTGTCTCATTATAATTCCTAAAATTATTGCAATCCCCTCCAACTAAACAAGAGATAGAGTTGTCGTGATAAACTCTCGCAAGCTCAGCAAGAAAACTATCTTTTCTTTATATTTGGGAATCCCCATAAATAGTAATCAAATTCCAGCTAAATTTACCAATTTTATCAAAGACCAACACTCTCACAAAATAATTACCATGCTCAACCTGACCGACATCAAACAAATCTCTATCCACCCCCCACCAGGATGCCACCTGATCTACCACTTAGGGGGTTCCAATGTCACTCAATTTTTTTAACCACAACTTAAACAATGAATTTCAATTTTAGAATAATTCTATTTGATAGTTTCTAAAAGGCCAATAAAGTCAGCCTATTATCAATGATCATTTCCTTAACATCATTTTTTAGGATCTTATCCCAAACCTCTCACATTCCAAAAAAAAACTCCTTTTATTCCTAAAAATATAGATCAAGATAAGGAAAATAGCTAACTCTACTAAGTTAAAAATTTCTTTTCTTCCTATACCTAATCAAAGCGCCAATAGAAACAGAGTGCTTCACACAATCCTTGCTACTATCTTCTCTTCTAATTCCTTTCCTAAAATCTTCTTTCAAAGCCCTATCCTATTTTTGAAAATGCTAGCAAATTTGAGAACATCTTTGCCTTTCCAAATTGTGTTTGGAATCTCAAAAAAATTATCATGTTTTCATAGTTTGTTCGTAGACCCTTGTTTTTAATAATGCTTTCGGATCTAGTGATTCTCTTAGGGCATTTCTAACCGATCCCTTATAACTAGTTAGAGGAGTAAAATTTCTGTTTTACTCCTCTAACCGGCACCTAGCCGATCCCTTATCCGCCGTTAGGGAGTAAAATTTTTACTCCTGCCCAAACTTCTCCGTAAATTTACTCCACCAATCGGCGGCTGAGTAAAAGTCGTGCCTCTCCCTAGCGTCGCCCCCTACCCCTGCACTTTCACGGGTGCCACTCCCAGGGACCTCCCACCAGCCCTGCAGCTACCTCGTTTCCTGCCCTCCTCCATTGTCCTTCTGCCCAACGCCGAGCCCGTTCAGCCGTCGTCACCGTCATCGAAATCAGGTGAAACGCCGCCGCCATCGCCATTGTTGTTGATTCGTCAGATTGCTTATTTCCTTCTTCTTTTTCTGTCTGCTGCCGCATCTCACGTTGATTGCACACTGCTGCAGGTCATTCCCTCTCGTCGCTGTCGGCCTGATTGGCAGAGCGACACCGACTGGCCGGTGCACCACCACCGCACCACAAGTATTCGACGACTTGGCTAGGTGAGTTATTTTTATCGTTTCTTTGTGAACTGAGCCATTTGGATTGAACCTAGACGTTTAAATTGTATATGAAGAGGTTGATGGAGATGGCTTTGGAGGACTCCGCGTCATCCATAGAGGAAGAAGACGATGATGAGTTTGACCCCGTTTTAGGCATGATTCTCAATGATGACGTTCGACGTGTTTAAATTTGAATAATTCGGGTTGTAAACTTTGAATTTATTTTGTAAACCATATTCGTGATTTGCTTGAGCATTCAAAATTTATGGTTAGTTTCTATATGTGTGCTAATATGTAGTTGCAATTTATACTAGAATTGCAAAGTTTAGAAGAAACAAAAATTTACTTTGTTAAATATAAGGGATCGGCTAGAAACGACCAAAACTTAGTGGAGTAAATATACTCCACTAAGGGTTTACTCCGACGGATACTCCAGTATTTTTGAGGGATTGGCTAGAAATGCCCTTAGAGCATCCCTAGCCGATCCCGCAAACGTCCGGGCCAAAAAAAGTCGTTTGAGGACTCCCGGAAAAATTATTTACGGAACGGCGACCCTCCGGCCGAACAGTTCCCGTAAACCCGTCCCGCAAATGTTTTGAGGGACGCATTTGCGGGATCTATTCCGCGCCAGAGGGCTAGCCGTCCTGCAAATACAATAATAAGCAAATATTTATCAAGTTCATCAAGACAAGTTCATCATCATATATATACATCACTAGTTGATCATCATACTAGTTCATCACATGCAAAATCATGCGCAAAAAACCAAGTATCAAGTTTAGATTTATGAATGAGCGATAGAACAAGGTAAAAGATTCTCAAACAACATAGATCAATCAAGCAACATTCTCAGCATTGCGAAGAACGTCGCCACCAACACCGCCCCTAGCACCTCCATCACCAACATCCACATTTACCGGAGAGCTCGCACCACCATCTTCACGAACTTGACCAGAGAGCTCGCACCACCATCTTCATGAACTTGAACCGAAGAGCTTGCATAAACCATCACCACATTCACTTGGACCGAGGATTTGAGCATGACCACTATCACCACCATTCACTTGGCTTGCCGAAGCACCACCTTCCATGCCGAAGCCACCATCACCGCCACCACCATCCATGACGAGGTCACCACCACCTCCCATGTCGAAGCCACCTCCTCCACCCATGCGGAAGCCACCACCACCATTGTCGAAATAAAAGCCCCCTCCAAACCCAACACCACCACCGGCCATAAGATTTTGGAGCTCCATCTTCCTCCGGAGCATGATCTCCATTCTTTTCATCTCCCAAAATTATGTTGCCATTTCATCCATGCCCTCCGGATTCGTCATCATGAACCGGTCCTCCTTAGCGGTCCTCTCGTCCTTCCTCTTTTGCTCCTCTAGGAAGAGCTTGAGCTCCTTGAAGGCACACCTCTTTTGCCATTTCTCCTCCTTGTGCTTCTCTTTCTTCTCGGCTATGGCAACTTTTGCATTCC
The DNA here is from genome assembly GCA_021605145.1 of Aegilops bicornis. Lineage (NCBI taxonomy): Eukaryota > Viridiplantae > Streptophyta > Magnoliopsida > Poales > Poaceae > Aegilops > Aegilops bicornis. Next base: position 654,364,306 of record CM038669.1, on the reverse strand, counting down.
AATGCTTGGGGGTAGCATAGCCTCCTTCATCTTCGTCATCTCACCAATTTGATCTTGTTTCCATCCGGCTTGCTGTCCTCTTGACTCTTGCTTTCTCCTTCTTGTTTCCATCCGGCTTGCTGTCCTCTTGGCTCTTGCTTTCTCCTTCTTGTTTCCATCCGGCTTGCTGTCCTCTTGACTCTTGCTTTCTCCTTCTTGTTTCCATCCGGCTTGCCCTTATTTTTTCCTCCTCTTGGTGCATCATCACTATCATCATCATACTCAACCTCCACTTTCATGCCTCTCTTTGGAGGGGATTCCTTGTCCCTCACCCTCCACTTCTCATTATCCTGGAGCCATTTCCAACAATGTTGTAGATTGAATGACCGGCCATTGGAGGCCGTGATTTGCTTGTAGTACTCATTGGCGATGCGATCCTACACATAAACGTTGAGAGAATTGTGAGCTCATAATCTTCCTATGCACACGGCTAGGGACTTAAAGATGAAGAAATGCTCACATAATCATCAATAGTGGAGGCACTTGGTGGTGCATTCCGCACTTGCTCCAAGCATCCGGACCAACGAGAGCAAGTTTATTGATGGTGTCACAACGGCCTTGAAGGCCCTTCAAGCTTCGGCCAGATGGGAATGGCATCATTTGATGAAATTTGTCTACGATCCTTTGCCAATAGTTGTCATAAGTTTGATCCTTGCCAGTGATGGAGTCAAGAGAGATGCTTTCCCATGCTTTAACTAAGCACGCATCCTCCGTCTCCGTGTAGTTGCCGGTCCTCCCGAACCGAGTATCATAGTCGGGCTCCGGGATCTCTTGCATCATCATCTTCATTTTCATCGTGCACCTCCGCGTCAACCTCAATGTATGATGCATCGAAATCGCCAAGAGGGGCACTCAAATTCACGGTGCTCTCGGCCAACATCTCAGTATATGTGTAGGGCACATTTTTGCAAACAAAGAATCGACGGCCAAAAGCTCAATCAACTGTTCTCAAAGGCTGAAAATCAAGATGACCGGTGCAAAACTAGCAAGAGAAATTTTGTTTACCTCCCGGCCGTTTCATCGAGCACGTTGTGAGCGTGCCCAGCGGCTTGGTCGTCAATGTGGATGCCGGGGACGGCCGGAGGCAGAGGAGGAGCCCGATCCCTTGACGGGATCGCCTTCTTCCTCGAAGGCTTCGCCCACGCGCCGGTAGGGCCGGTCGAGGCGGTCTTCTTCCTCTTGGGCGGGGCGATGCTCGGTGCTGCCACGCCGGGTGCGCCGCTTTGAACTAGATGGCTCCGTTGCCACTTCCTTGTGAGGGTGGCGGCGGGAGGAGTTGGAGCCGTGGGAGGCCCGGGCGGACGCTGAGTCCGATCCTTCGCACACGCACTTATTTTTGAGGAATTTCTATCAGCTACACCGTCACTTTGACGCAATGTATGTGCTTGTTTGGCGCAGCGCCGAATAGCATTTTCCCTCTCTCCTCTCGTCCAGCCTCTAGCACCAGTGTCATCATCCAACCTCGTACGAGCGGCTAGCCGCCTCGTTCTTGCCTTCCGGGTGGTGATCAACGACTAGCCTGCCACCGTCTTATCTTTTCCCCTTCAATGTAGCTAGTGCATGCACATGCATCTAACTACTCCCTCGGTTCCTAAATATAAGTCTTTTTAAATATTTATTTCTTAAATATAAGTATTTTTAGATATTTTAAATAAACTATCACATACGAATGTATATAGACATATTTTAGTGTAGATTCACTCATTTTGCTCCGTATGTAGTCACTTGTTGAAATCTCTAGAAAGACGAAGCGTACTTTCAACGCATGGCGGCATTGGCGCATTTTATCTAGGTCGTGTCATGCATGCTTCGAGATGGATACAATGAGTGCCAGCGTGTAATATGAATGATATACCAGTTCCCAAGTGTAGCGCTATATACACAAGGTACGTCCGGGATTGCAATAAAGTGCAGCCATATCACCGCTCCTATTTGTGACATTGTGTTGGGATCCGATGCTAGACTCGGCACAGGTCCAACTTTCTATACGCTGAGCTCGTACTACAGAACATGTGCATGCGTCAATGGATGCATCCTCGTGTCTGCTTGGCCCCGCTCATTTCAGGTGAACAGTGTATGAGACCTATATCTATTTAATGAATTTTGGCCCAACATCACTCACGAACGGCTCATCCCTAATTTTGGCCCGGGCACTTTGTGTTTGTCATGACCTACATGAATTTTGGCCTCGCATAAGTTTTAGCCCTGGTATTTAGTGTCTTTAAACGAAGGACCTGCCCGGGCTGTCGTACATCTATGTGTGCATGACCAGTGTTGCTGCCCATGACAGCTAGCGGTCTGTGTGAGAACTCTAACCTGGCGATTGATTAATCGAACAGTTAATTTGAAATTTGCTGAATGTGGTGCTTTGTGTGGGATAAGTCCAGTGTTTCCACTGTTAAAAATTGTACAACGGTGTTGTATAAACTGTGCAGGGTTGCGTGTGCTGTTGTAAACTTGTTGGGCAGGTTAGGATCGATCTCATAGCTCTATCTTTTAGTATCATGTAGGAGTATCTGTTAGCAACTTAGCGTGAGATCAATCCTAATTAGCCCGGGGTAAGTCGAGAAGGGTCGTCTGGTCTGATCAAAATAGATGGTTACAGTGCTACGTACCGGGCGAGTGTCGAGGCAATTAGTATTGATGGTTAGTAATGGAAATAATTAAGTTTCATACAAAAAATTGCTTGCGTAAACCCGGTTAGAACTGCATGCATGTAACTGGGTGGCACATATAACACTGCACGCCGTCCGTGATTAATCCCACATGATTAGCTAAAGTGCCGCAAGTGAATACCAACTAATGGTTGCATAAACATCTATGGAAAAACGTCTACATGGCCAATTTATATGTGCAGAAGAATTATTTTGCTCAACCAGACAAACAATCCAGCCGAGCGAGCTGGCAAACTTTTCCGCGCCCTGGCCTGTGCCCGAAGTTGATACAAGATGCAACGTGTTATAAAATGCGGGCTATCATGGTGCTTGTTCACGGGACATATGCTGCGCATGCAAGAGGAATCCAGGACCAAGCCTGCTGGATTACGCGGCCAATACAGCCTGGTGAATAACAAACACATCGCTCCTATACATTGTTCCATAGATGCTAGATGATGATCCACACGAAACCATATGCATACCACTAGACGCGGTGCATCAAAGGAGCTTTTTGCTAGAAAGACCTATATTTAGGAACGGAGGAAGTATATTCAAACCAAACCTACCCTACCCAGCCTAGACCAGGAGATTCGACAACAAGAAGAGGAACAAGCAGGTGTCGTTTGGGATCCCATCCGCTTTGTTGGCCATGCCAGTCAGTCAGTCAGGTGAGCGGCCAAGAGAGTCGTCCCTGTCTCTGGTCGCCTACAGTCATTCTACGGAGCAGCCGGTCGGTGAGGGTGGTGTGAGAGCGAAGCTGAAGTCAACTCAACTCAAAGTGTGCGAGGGCGATGATGGACGACACGTCGGGCTCTGCTTTGCACGGAAAAGCAGACCCAGACATGAGACATGGCAAAAGCAGTGCACAGGAAGCAGCAGCAGCAGCAGGGGATTGGCTCGCGGGCGGCCGGTCTGCTGCTTTGCACTGCCGCGGCGAGACGGGACAGGAGACGGCAAAGGCAAAGCACGGCAGGGGAATGGCTCTGCATGCTTTGAGCTGCAGTGGGTTGAAGCAAGCAGCAGTACAGTGTCACTCACTGCTGGTGCTTATCCATTCCAGGAAAGAAGTTGCTCGAACATCAGAGTCTCTCGATTGTCTAGCCGTGGGAAATGGTGTGGGATTCGCGGACAACAATGCTGCAATCGTGGAGGTTCCATTTGCTCTGTTCTGTCCATTATTGCATTTGCATTTGTTAGATGGGCTATAGAACTTGCAGCAGCTCAATTGACTACCTACCAAGCCCGAGAAAGGAAGAAAGAAAATGTACGCGCGGGGAACGGGATTTGCAGTTGTAGGGAATGCAGCAGCCGACCCACAAGAACCCTTCCAAAACGTTTTGGAGGGTTCCTCAACGTTCCTAACTTATTTGGAAGCTTCCGCGGCCTTTTTGGTAATTTCTGGGACCTTACCGAACATTCTCTAGCATCACCGGGACAATCCCGGGATCTCCCGGAACACTTCTGAAAATATTCAGAACACTTAGAGCATCTCTAGCAGACCATTTATTGTGCAAAACTGTAAACTCACGCGGGGGCGTCTATACAAACTCAAAATCACCACGGCAAAACAGAAACTTGTATCCAAACCCGTAAAATATTAAAAACTTGTTTCGCGCGAGAAATTTAAGCAAAAGCTCGCCAGAGCTCGCTCATAGTTCTTCTTCAATTAGAGGCAGATCATTCGTACACAGCATGCATATATTCATAAAAGTTTGCTGGAGCTACGCCGAAACTACGCTACCATACCACTACACAAAATTGAGCTCATTGGAGCTCGTGCGGTAGGTGCCCAGCGGCTGCACTCAATCGGAGTCGGAGGAGTCGAGGTCGATGTAGAACTTAGCCTGCTCCGCCTTCATCAAGCACAGGTCAGCCTCCTTAGACGCGTGCGCCTGCAACACGGCGACGCCCGTCTGGAGGAAGAGCTCCTCGTACTCGAGCTTGCGGCGGCGGCTCTCTTCCAACTCCTCCTGCTCCCTCGCCGACTGCTCGAGGACGACACGCTCGAGGAGCTCCTCCTGTCTCGGGGAAAGGTAGTCCTCGGGCCTGAACACGCCTCGGCGCGGCGGCTCGGCAGGCTCGAGCTTGACGGCGTGTGGCGCGAGCTCCTCCTCCGGCTCCCTCTTCACCGGAGTGAGCCGTGAGCTTGATGCGCCCGCAAATGAGCTCCCCGCGGCAGAGGAGCCGAAGGAGGCGTGGCGGCGGCGGGGGAGCTCGCACTCGAACTCGCCCAGCTGGCGGCGATCGAATGCCGGCTACTGCGGTTGAGCCACCGACGCACGCCCCGCTTGCGCGCGGCGTCAGATCTGGCGCGGCGGCACGGCGGGCTCGAGCTTGACGGTGTGTGGCGCGAGCTCCTCCTCCACTCACTCTTCACCGGAGTGAGCCGCGAGCTCGATGCGCCCGCGAATGAGCTCCCCGCGGCAGAGGAGCCGAAGGAGGCGTGGCGGCGGCGGGCGAGCTCGCGCTCGAACTCGTCCAGCTGGCGGCGATCAAATACCGGCTACTGCGCTTGAGCCACCGACGCGCGCCCCGCTTGCGCGCGGCGGCAGATCTGGCGCGGCGGCGGCGCTCTGCCTCGTCCCCGGAGCAGCCATAGCCGTCCATGGCTTTTGCAAGCTCGCCGACGGCGAGAAATCAGCCGGGACGGTGGGGAATCGGGTGGGGGGGGGGGGCGTCGGCGGGCGGCTGCGGGGGGATAGGGTTTCGACCCGTATCTGTCCCGCAAACCCGTAGTTTTACGTCTTCGGGGTAACGTCTGCGGGCCGTGGTAAAAAAACTTACGGGCTGGACGGGCTCTGTTCTAGCCAAAAAATTGGACCGAGCCCATATACTCGCCGGAATTATGCAGGTTCGCGCGATATACGGGGTCTGCTAGAGATGCTCTTGTGAGTCCTTTCTCTCATTCTCTAGTATCTCCTAGTTATTTTACATAACGCTAGTTGTTAAGCGTGTGACCTTACAAGTTCAATAATATATGGAAATACCTAAAACACCTTCTGGTCAATAATTATCAGTGGGGTCTAGACAACCGTAGTAATTTTCACATATCAATAGAGATCGTCATCGAGTGAACCTTCCATTGTTATGTACAATTTCTTCTACCTCACGACACGTTACAAAATCTGAGGCGAGACTTTTACGGTATCTCCATGATCAACTCTTTGATCACTATACCTAGTTATCCTTGTTGTCTATTTGTACACTTTCCTCATTTCCGTATTTCGATGTCCTCGTAACTAACTTCTTAGTCATTGTCATTGGCTAAGGGATGATGCACATCGTAATACCGAGTGGGCCAGTGTGTATCTGGCCATTGTCAGAGGGGCAAATCTTGGTCTTGACATATTGAATACCACAACATAATTTTTTGATATACCCACTTACGGAGTGACATTTGGCAACTCCAAAGTAACTATCTGGCCTGTGGGTATACAATATTCTCATGGTCTAATAATGCAAGTAAATGTTAACACTATATATGAAAATATAAACAACTTATTGACAACATGATCTCACATAATTTCATAAGTTGGGTTTATCCAACACCATTGTTACTCTAATAACGATTTCTCATTGTTGTTAGCATCCTCGTTACGATTACAATACCCATGGTTAGCAAAACAGAACCATAACAATACATAAGCTAGTCCAAAGGCCTGGAACAAAAATAGGCGATACTCAATTAACTTTACCAAGGTCACTTTTTAGGAGCATGCAATAATTAAGTAAAAGAGAAGGGGTTATTGCAACTATTCGCAACGGCCTGCTACAATAACATAATTTTGAAATTAAATTAAATTAATTTTCCTAACTTCCTCTGCAAGAAGGTGCTTTACAGTGTAAATCTATCAACCCCTCTCCCCGTCCCCGGCTTCAGGTGTCTTCCAGGCCAAATAACTAGTATCTCCGATTCGCCGGGTTGTAAACCCCTCCCCACTGCGCTTCCAACACCTCATTGCAATGTCAACCAAGATATCTATGTCCATCTCCAGAGCCACCTCCCTCTTTGCGACAGCGGCGACCTCCGCAACCCGCACTGCATCCGCATCTCCTCCAGCACCAGCTCCCTGTGCCAGCCGGTCCGCGTACGACCGCACTCCCGGCACCCCCGCAAAGGTGTCTGATGGGACTGAGAAGGACTATAGGACGCGCGTCCAGTATACCCACGGTCGTCGCGCTTCAACAACGCCACTGAAGTCCTCCATCTGCGCGCCCAAGCCACGCAGCGCCAGGACTACGAACAAGTCTGAGGTCCTAAGGTATGACGAACCCTTGTTTTTCCGCATTCGTGCTCTCAAAAATTTATACTAAAAATTTATACTTATTATATCAATTATATTCACCATTAATTTTATTTTTATAATGTGCACCTGATAGTAAAATAGATGTCAATTTTGTTAAATATTAATAATTGTGTTAGGTATGCTAAATTTGAGATATTTATTGTTAAAAATGTATATCTAATAAGCTAAATTTAAATTGCGTTTGTATATATAAGTTGTGTTTGCGGATGCATTGCGCCTTAAATATATATTAACCCAACCCCCATATTTGTTAGAAAACTAGAAAAATATGAAATCGATATTTTCTCACATTAACCCTTGTGTATATTTCTCTGCATTATTAAATGTTATGATAAAGATCTCTAAAACATATGGTCTCAGAAATATCCTCGTAGCGGTTTCTAGTTTAAAGTTAAATATGCATGAATAAAAAACTATAGTGTTACAAAATACTTTTAAAAGGGGATTATCAATTTATCATTGACATATTGTTATACCCGGTTCTAGGTCAAATATGTCTCACATGTTACAACGAATTTAATAATCTATTGGTACATGTGTGTGCTTTATATTAAACTTCTATGGATTTACTCCAGGATGTAACGACTTTAGTCTTTAAGGGATAAGCGATGCGCCTATTGACAACAAGGTGTCTCTGGTAACTTTGTCAATATCAAAAATTGTTGGCTCAGTCTCTCGTACATTCTCATAGGATACCATGTGTGTTCGTGCACTATAAAAGCAATCTCTACTCTATATTTAGGTTGGTCATAGTGGGAGTAACTTAGCTAGTAATATAGCGCATTTTTAGACAAGTTTGCTTATGGGTCATGTAGTTATTTAGGAGAGAGGTATTTGGAGTAACATGATATGTTATTGTAACATAACGCAACCCAAAACAAAATGAGATGCCCAGCTAGCTGTAGGTGCCGGATTGGGTGTAGCCCTGCTGCTGCGTTTCCGCGCCCTGTCCATGATGTCGTATGCCGGCTCGCCCACTTTGGGCATACCAACGTGCGACCACCTAGTTGTTCCTGCCCGGCGCGCGCCTCGTAATGCTCTGACCATGGTGGCGTCTGCACGGCCGGCAAGGGCGGCCGCCTTTATGGCCTTTGTTTCGACGCGACAATTTTGCCATGTCATCTAGTTGATCTTTTGGGCGAGCGTGTTGCTCGGATCCTCCACGACCACCGACTCCGGCAGGGTCTCCTCCGGGTCCATGTGTCGGTGGCGGGAGGGAGAAGAGGGTGGGAAAAGGGGCAGAAACTGGGTAGAGAACGGCGGGATGGAAGAAGAGAGTGAGGAATTGTACCACGAAAACCGTTCGGCCAGCTACAAAAGCGCGGGCTCCGCCTTATTTTTGGGTGGGCATGAGGTGTCGTAGTCCAACGTGGCTCATGCCCGGACTCCCCCAAAGCCGCCCAGGTTTGGTTCCTTTTGCTTGAAAGTTGTTGTTCGGACTTCTCTACGGGCCGATGGGAGTCACCGTTGGATGGCTTGTGGGGTTCGGACAGCTGCGTCCGGACGGATACTGACGGTTGGGAGGTCGGCATTGGAGTTGTCCTATGTATACAAAGAAGAAATATGCGAGCAAGGTATCAACACCGACATTATTGAATTGACCATATATACTAAATCTATCGTAAATACTCCCTTCATCTGGACATATTTTAGTTCTAGATACATCCATTTTTATTTATTATTGTGACAAGTAATTTTGAACGAAGGGAATATTATATTGCTTAAAGAAGCATATTTTCTAACGAATCAATAACTTATCACACTAGATGACTAGAGAGACCATGCCAATGTCCTGAAAGCAAGTATTGCGAATAGAAGTGCACGCCGAAGTATTTTTGAATGGCAAACTTACAGAAATGTGTGTACTATGTAGATAGCTTGATCGATCAAAGGGTGCATGCTTAGCTAGGGTGTACATGCACATGGCTGCTCAAGGAGGGGTAGACGCCAAGGTACTTGGCATCTAGGGTCGGGCGCGGGGTTCGCCACGTCGGACGGTCAATTTGGCTGACCAGGGAGGTGGGCCAGGGCTAGATGCCATGAACTTCGGCGTCTTCAATGTAACCCAGACGCCAGAGTTGCTGGTGTCTTAAAATGGGTCAGATTCAATTTTTTTTTACAAACTAGGATCAAATCGTGCTAAACTATCGTAAATGGATCAAAACGGTAAAAAAAAAAGTCCACCTTGTGCGTCGGCCTTCTGGTTTCGGGAGGTGAACTACTCGCTCCGTTCGGAAATACTTGTCTTAGAAATGGTTGTATCTAGATTTATTTTAATTATAGATACATTCATTTTCAACCATTTTTAAGACAAGTATTTCCGGACGAAGGGAGTAGTGATCAACGGGCCGCCCTCTTTTCTCTTCCCCTGCAACGGTAGCTAGTGCGTGCACATGCACTGAACTGTGTGGTCGAACGAAACCAAGCCAACAGGTGTCGTCCCGGTGCAACCACAAATAATGGAAGCCCATCTGCTTTCTTCGCCATGCCAGTCAGTCAGCCAGGTGAGCGGCAAAGAGAGTTGTCTCAATCTCTGGTCGCACTACAGTCATCGTACAAGGCGGTGTGAGAGTGAAGCTGGAGTCAACTCAACTCAACTCAATCAAGGACTCAAGGTGAGTGATGATGGATGAGGCCAGCAAAGTAAAGGTCTAGAGCTGCATGCAGGCTTGACGATGACACATCGGGCTTACTCTTTCTGCGCTGCACGGAAAAGCAGATGCACTGCAGCCGAAGGAGACATGGCAAGAGCAGTGCAGCACACATGCAGCTGCAGCAGGGGAATGGCTCCGCGGCCGGTCTGCTGCTTGGCACTGCAGCGGCGAGACCAAAGAGAGAGAGGGCAGGGGCAGGGGCAGGGGAATGGCTCTGCTTGCATGCTTTGAGCTGCAGTGGGTTGAAGCATGCAGCAGTACAGTGTCACTCACTGCCGGCCGGCGCTTATCCATTCCAGGAAAGAAGCTGCTCGACTCCTCGAGCAGAGAGGAATGAAGTCGGAAGGCGATTTTATTTAGACGGAAAATGTGGAGCAGTGGGAGGCTGAATTTCGTGTTTTGACCCTTTTTGAAAATAATTTTAGGATCTGACCCTGTTGTTAAAAATTTCGAGATTTGACCCTTTTGCTACCGCGGCCGCTTCACCTGGCGGTAAGGGTTAGACCTACCGTCGGTGTCTGGCGGTAGGGTGTGACGGAGGGGACGGCGGCCGTCACCGGCAGCGCTAACGTGGATAAGTACCTTACCGCCGTGAGCTCGGCGGTAGTTATCTAACCTACCGCCAGGGGCTCTGGCGGTAAGGTGTGGCAGGGTTTTGCCGCGTATGCATTCTATAACGAAATATGATAAGACCCATGGCGGTAGGCTGTCTGACCCTACCGCCATGGGTCCTGGGGTAGGGTCCTTCGTTTGCCGTATAAAGTTTCTGTAACGAAATATGCAAAAGGCCCTGGCGGTAGGTTGTGTAACCCTATCGCCAGGTTGCCTGGCGGTAGGGTCCTCTGTTTTGTTTTTCCCAAGTTCATTTGGTTGCTTGTTTTCAAATTCAATATCACAGCAAGTTTCACAAATATGATAATAATATTATAGATTTTAAATAATTAAATTTGGGCATCACATAGATCCATATTAAGATAACTTGAAGTGCATAGAACATTTCAAACACATAGATCCACAAATAGCAAACACATAGTTTCACAACCAACTAGAAAAGTTCAACCAAACTAAAAGAGCCAAGTATCGAAGAGCATAATCACTTGCTCCTTCCCCTCTTGGAGATACGGTCCTCGTTACTCTTTGAACGATTCTCTTCGGTCTTTTTCTTGGGCCGTCGAGGAACCGGTCTCTGGAAAGGTTCCGGACTCAGCAAATCTTTCGTCTTCGGATTCCTCTTCTTCGGCAGCTGAGATGCTTGAGACGTTTGAGTTGCTGGAGGTCCATAATCTTCATCATACTCCTCCTCCCCGTTGCTCTCATCCTCCTCCTCCCCTTCTTCATATGTGGCCTTCTCCTCCTCCTCCTCCTCCTCCTCCTCCTCCTCCTCATCCTCCTCCTCCCCAACCAACCTAGACGACGAGCGAGCATGGCTCGATGAGCCGATGATACCCTGTGTGGCTACAGTGATAAGCTTCAATCGACCCAGCTCCAAAGACACCCAAGCAGCCCTACCAGCTTGCGACAACGCTGCACGAACTTCTCGCACTCACATTGAAGCAAGGTCATAATAAGTATCGATCGATTGACCGCAAGTGAACAAGATGCATCCTGTTCGAGGAGGCTGAAATTGTACCTTCATCGTCCCCCGACTGGTCTCAGATTATGCGCTCCGGGAAGATGACCTAGTGCATCTGAGGCTTCAAAGATGCATCTGTTCAGCTCACCGGATCGCAACGGCATAAGTCGATCACGTTGATTTAATAAAATATTTTAAATACGACCGTCGGTTCAAACGTACCACTCTGTTGATGAGGGGTGCAAACTTCCTAAATCCACTGTGCATGTCCGATGCCGATGCGGTATGCCTGTTCATCGGGTCAGCCACTCCAGCTCGCGATGTCTTCCGCCGTCCATCGAGGCTCGAGGCGAAGACGGTGCTTCGCCATCATCGTACCACCTCATGTGTCGGCCTAGGTAATCATCCCGATTAGTCACTCTCCTCTCCGTCTTTACGCCACCTCCGTCGGTTCCACTCCGTCACATGAGTCTTATGCTCCTCTCCCGCCTCAGGATTGGTCGATTCTTCTGCCGGCTCATGCTGCAAGGCATAAGCAACAAGAATCATCATAAGCGCAATGAGATCATCATAAGCAACAAGAAACATGATAATCTCACGGAGAACAAAGAGCTCACAGGTGGAGCGTGTGGCCGCCGGTATCGGTGGGCTGGCCCGGTGGGGTATGCTGATAAATCCCAAACTGCGTGGCCACGCGTTGTGGCAAATGCCACTCGACGGCGTACACACAGATGATGGGCACGATGCACCGCCAGAGACCACGGTCCGCTATGCACATCACGTTCAGATCAAAGTACCACTCTCGTTGTTGTCGATACGGGCACCAGATTACCTATTACATATACCTTGGTAAGTTCGCACTCTCGGTCAATAGCGGAATCAAAGAGAAAGGTGTTGGGCGAGTTCATATACCTGCGTATGCGTCAAAGCGTCCAACTCGTTGGTGTAGGTCTTGTACGAAGTCTTGTTTAGGCCCGTGTAGAGTTTGACAATGTCCCACTCGTAAGCTACGATGGGGTTTCGAGTCTCGTCGCCTTCTTCGCCATAGTCTTCCCATGGGCGCCTTGGCAACTTCTCCGGACGCCCACCGCAGCCGCTCCCACATCCAAATGGAGAAGGCCTGCATAAAGCCACCCATATTGGACTTGTCTCCCGTCCTCTGCGTTAAATCGTCAAGCTGCAAAACATCAAATGAGGATCGAGATATAAGAAAATGTCATGGACACACTTTCGTAGGTAGGTACGCAATTAGACACTCTCTTACCGAACGGTATAGGTAGGCGAGAGATGTCGTCCCCAACTGTACCACGAATCCCAGTCCGCTAGGAAGAACAGATACGCCCAGTTGGCGAGTTCCCGAGCTGTCCGGAAACACGACCTCCGAGAGAATATACCACAGATAGGCCCTCGCGTACAACTCCACAGCCGCCTCATCTGCGCCTTGGGGCATGTCCTCCGGTGCTCGAGAGCGAGATCAACGGCACACGGATGTACGGTTACTCTTGGCACCGGCGATCGGCGATGAGGGTGGTGACCCTCTCGTGCCAGTTGGCCCTCTCCACTCGACCGGTGAGTGCATGACCCTCGATCGGCATTGCAGTAATCATCCCCCAGTCCTCTAGGGTCACCGTCATCTCCCCGCATGGCAGATGGAAAGAATGGGTCTTCGGTCTCCAACGGTCAATCAGAGCTGTGAGAGCCGCGTGGACACGCGTCGGCGGCTGACGCTTGAACTGCAACACGAAACCCAACAGGCGGGCTTTCTTGAAGAACGGCGTGTAGGCTCGCCGTAGTCCATATGCCCATGAACCCCGTGACTCCTCATGCGCAGTGGCTGGAGCGTCTGTCAAAAAGTGAACGCCAAAAGTTAGGAAATCATTTTCATCAATCCGAAAACTTTGATCAAAATTTCTTTCATATCACTTACCTCTCCGTTCTATATGAAACGGGCACGAGGACCCTTGTCGAATGCCCAGTCCAAAGACACAATCAGTGGCCGATGTTGTCCGCAAGAGGTGGCCGCCTTAATAGAGTTTCATAAACAAAAGCACCATAAGCATAAGCATACATAAACAAACAATGAACTCAAATCATATCAAGATAAAATTTTTAGCATATTCCTCCAACAACATCTACTACACATGATGGATCAAATCATATCAACATGCATCATATCAAAAAAAACCTCCAACATACATCATAGCTTCATATTTTTAAACAAGATTTTCCAAACGACATCTTCATATCATCATATCAACATGCATCATCAAACTAGGGTTCATCTTCCCACTAGATCATATCATCATATCAACATGTATCATCAAACTAGGGTTCATCCCTTTATCAACAATACATCATAATTTTTTTAACAAAAAAATTATGAACTAGGGTTCATCTTCACACTAACATATGAACTATTGATTAGAGTACATATCCAATACCACTACTTACTAAAGAACTAAGAACTACAACTACAATCAATCTTAGGTAAAAAAATCAATCTAAGTTCAAAAACATGAGGGATTTCAAGCAAATAATGCGTTGAATCGGTAGCAAGTTTGCAAAAACTAATTGGAGGGATCGGAGGAGCTTACGGTTCTCTCCTCGGGGCCATCTCGATCTGCCAAAACGGTGAAGAATCGGTGAAGATCCAAGGGGGGGAATGGAGGAGATGAGAGAGGGAGAGAGGGGCGACTTGGGGGAGAAAGGGAGGAAGAACTGCCGACGGGGGGCGGGGAGGGAGGGGGAGATGGGCGGTAGCGGGGCTTGGGCAAATAATCGCCGGACCCTACCGCCAGGGCCTGGCAGTGAGTTAGAACACCGCCGCTGTGGCCTGGCGGTAGGGTGCGACGGAGACGGCGCCCGTCTCCAGCGTCTTGGCGTGGATAAGTTTCCTATCGCCATGGACCGTGGCGGTAGGCTATCTAACCCTACCGCCAGAGGCCCTGGCGGTAGGCAAAAGGGTCAAATCTCGAAAAAATTTCAAACAGGGGTCAGATCCTGAAATACTTTTTAAAAAGGGTCAAAACACGAAATTTTGCCGCAGTGGGACGGTGATGACGATGCTGCTGCAGCCGTCCAGGAGGCGATCTGCATCGAGGTCAGTTAGGGGGTTCAGACTTCAGAACTTGAGAACAGCTCAACTGAGGCCGCAGGGTACTGTATGACATGAAATTCCTACCCAATCTGAACCCTAGTCCTAGCACTGTAGTTGCAATGTTTGGCACGGGTGAGTGCTAAAGAGAGTCAACTGACTCAAGGTGTGAACGAGAGAGTGATGATGGATTCAGTAAAGGAAGGGTCTGGTCTGGAGCTGCAACCTTGACGACGACACATCGGGCTCCGCTCTGCTTTGCACGGGAAAGGCCGACGCCGGCCAAAGCGGGCTCTGCCCTGCTTGCTTGCACTGCGGTGCAGCGGACAGTGAGAGAAAGGAAAGCGCGCCCGACATTGACAGGGGAATGCATGGCTCTGCTTCGCTCGCTCGCGCTGCGCTGCACCGGTTGGTTTCAACACTGCTGCTGCATCGTGCGTGCGTGCGTGCGTGCAGCGCAGCCCTATCCACTGCTCAAGCTCAAACTGAGCCGAGGAAAGAAAGAAAGAAACTGTACGCGCGGGGAATTGGATTCGCAGTTGCAGTCGCAGTCGATGCAATGCTGCAGCCGATCCTGGAAGTAGAAACTGTGCCACTGTTTAGTGCGGCTCAGAGCAGCTCGATTACCCAGCAACACTGAGAAAGGCCACCACAGAGTGCCATTTCCGGTGGGAGGTGACGTTCCTACCAAATCTAGCCGGCGGCGAGGAGATAATAAGCAGTAATAGTACTTGCTGTGGTGCAATGCCTGGCTTTTCTAGGACGTGGCACAGGCACAGCGTCATCTACTGAGATCTACTGGAAAAAAACCACATAAAAATGGACCCGGGCAGATGGATTCCGATGCTCGGCGCAACGGCCGAACGAGGAGATAAGGAGAGAATTCATTCATTCATTCGTGGGACAGGCAGATCAGATCTCATCTCACTCATGGATGAATATAGTCGGCACCACCACAAATCAAGATCATCTCATCTCATCGGACCCTACACTAGTACTAGTACAGAGGTGATTATCTAATGTAATCAGCCACCCAAGGTTGTTGGCCGCCGGCCCCATGGCGCCGCCTAATCAGATCCAGTCCGCTGATGATCCGCCGTCCCGTCACTGCGCGTGGGGTACGATTCTACTCGAGCTTCCGTCCAGTGGAGTGGAGTGGAGCGGAGCGGAGCGAGACCGACGCCGAGGCGGCCGGCCGGCGGGTTGCTACTTGCTTCGTCACCTCATCAGGAGCCGCCGACGCCGTCCCAGGCGAGCCCCAGGCGGCCGCCCTCCTGGAGCGCGCGGAGGAGCTGCGCGCCCTTGCGCCGCCCGCGCGCGCTGCACTCGCCCTGCATCGCCCCCACCACCGCCTTCACCACCTCCGGCGGCGGCGGCGACGCGCCGGCCGCCTCCTCCCCGCCGTAGATGGCCGCCAGCACGCCGATGGCGCACTCGCGCCCGCGCCCGGACATGCCCTCCACGGCGCGCGCCAGCACGGGCGCCGCCAGGGCCTCCCTGCGCACGGCCGCGGCGCCCCCGGCCGCCGTGCAGAGCAGCTCCAGCGCCGCCAGCGCGCGCTCCGCCGTGGCGCCCGCGGGGCCCGACGCTGCCACTGCTTCCACCGCCGCCGACGCCGCGCCGGCCTCCACCGCCGCCTCCCGGTTCCCCTCCTCCAGGAGCATCACCAGCAGCACCTTCGCCGCCAGCCTCGCCGTCGCCGGCTCCCGCACCGCGGCGACCACCCCGGCAACAACGCCGGCCGGCACCGTCTTTGAACTTTCTGTGGCCTCCATCTCCCGCTCCACCGCACGCAGCGCCGCCACCACATCCCCCGCCGCGAACTTCTCCTCCGTGCTGCCCGCCACCGCGTGGCTGGCCGCCCCTGCCCCCGCCGCGGACGCCGACGAGGCCGCGTGCTGCGGGTGGTGCACCGGCAGCCGCCACTGCGTGAAGCTCTGCGACGCGGAGCTCGAGGAGGACGAGGAAGACGAGGACGGGCCGGCGCCGTTGCTGCCGTTAGCATTACCCCCGTGGACCACCTGCTTCTGACGATGCCACTGCACCGGCGACGGCACCGCCGAGGCCGCGGCCGCCTCCACCAGCGCCGGCGACGCGTCGCCGCCCGGAGTGGCCGACCCACCACCACCACCACCTTTCACTCCACCATTCCCGCCAGCCACCCCATTGTTGTTGGGCGTGGCCGTGGGGCTGAGCGCCGGGTGCGTGCAGGTGCTGAAGATGCCACACGAAAAGAGCGCCCGCGGCGTCGCCTTGATCTTCGCCCCCGCGCCGCCGCCCCCGGCCGGCATCTCCCGGTGCGCGCCGCGGCTCATGTCCTCCCGCTCCGCGCGCGAGCAAGCGCAGCGGCAGCGGCAGCACCAGAAGCGCCACGTAAATGCCAGCAGGGGAGGCGGGGCGGACACGCGCAGAGCGGTGCGGGGTGGGTTGTTACGTCTGTCGGCGCGAGGTGGAGCTCTCGGGACGGCCGGGCGGGATGATATGGAGGTGGCGAGCCCGGTGGTGGTGGCCCAGGCGAGTTGAATGCGGCCTCGCGCTGCGCCTGTGCGCGCTGTCGAGCGGGGCGCAGGCGGGCACTTAACAGCGGGTGACCGAGGCGGGCGTCAGCCGGTGCCGGGTTAAAAGCTAGGAGAGCGGCGCGGTGAAAACGAGCGGCGCACCGCAGTGGCGAGGCCGGTCGGAGGAGCAGCGCGCGCGTTTTACCGGGCGGGAGGGGGCAAACAAAGCTAGTAGGCAGCGGCGGGGTTGCGGTGGCAGTGGCAGGCGGGGAGGGGGAAGGAAGCGAGCGATCGATCCGGGGAGCATGTGCGGCGGCGCAGTGGCGGAGCCCCCACCGCGGTCCTGGCTGCGGGGTGGGGGCGGGCTTCGGCGGGCGAGAGAGCAAGGTGCATGAGGCTAGCCGCACCTACCGGAGGGGGCGCATATGCGGTGGCAGAGAGCTGGGAGAGGGCGACGGATGTGACACTGGGGGCAGGGCAGGGCAGAGCAGAGGGGGATCCTCGTTCGATCCATGGCGATGCGTGACTGCGCATGGCATGCGACGTCGGCGGGTGAGTACGTGGCCGTCGGATCGCCGGAACCGTGCAATCATGCCATTCCTGGCACTGCTGCTGCTGGTTGGTGACTTGGTGATGGCGAGGGAGAGTGACTGGCTGGCTGACTGCCTCAGTGGATGTGGATCCATCGGTCGATCTGCATTATTGGAGGAGGCAGTGCAGTGCAGTGGTAGATCGGCCATCCGGTTGTGTGCAAGCCAATCAACGGTGTCGGGTGAGTGTGAGTCAGATTTTTCGGCCTCCTGCATGGCTGCACGTACGTGTGTATGCAGAGGTTTTCTCTTCATTTTCCACAAAAAGAGAACATGGGTGCAGCAGATTTAAAGGGCTTGAGTTACCATGTGCGGATATGGAATGCGCGACGTATCCATAACGTACCTCGTGGAACCACGCCTATAGATCAGGTACCTAAAAAGAATCGGCGTACGTGGATTTTTTGGGCCGTTGGATCTACGATCGTACCCCTACTTTGTCCCCCCCGGCACACAAGTCAATCCTCTTGCGCGTGGCCTGCCCAAACCCTAACCGCCTACCTTCGCCACCCCCCCCCCCCAACCCTGGCGACCGTCCAATGGCATCAGCTACCACGCACTGCCTCGCTGGCCCGTCCTTCCCTTGAGACCCCACTGTCATGGCCATCGCTCTAAGAGCATCTACAGATGGACGCCCCAAACCCGCCTCATACGCCTGGGCGGGCCGCCCAGTCACAATATTTGGACCCGGACGAGCGCCTCAAACGGGCCCCCAAACGCCTGATCGACCAAGCACCTCTCAGATCCAAATTTCAAATATGGGGGATTTAATATGGGGCGCCAGCGCGTCAAGGCGTCGGATCCGGCCCACGATGGCCCATCTGACACCACATATATTCCTTCACATCTTCTTGCCAGACCAAACCCTAACCACTTCACTCCACTCCCCTCATTCCCCTCCGCCACTCAAGCTCACATCCGGCGATCTCCGACCGTCTTCGGCATGGCGAGCAGCGGATCGTAGTTCTTCACCTCCAGATCTGTTGACCCTGAGCTCATCCCACGCGGCCCCGAGGAGGAGATGGTCGTCCGGCTGGCTCTCCACCGCTCCCGGGAGGAGGCTTGTACACGGCAGCTAGGTGTGTCGGTCCATCTGGCGTCCGAACGCGGTAGTAGACGCACAATCCATCCATTGGTCTCCAAGACTATGGACGCATCATGGGGGTCATTTGACGCAATCATGGCGCGGCGTGGTGGATGTCGCTGGCTCATCCTGTCATGGTAACGATTCCGACAGTAAGAGAGGGGTAGGATAACGAAGCATGATCTATCGAGATGCATATGGGTGACATGGTGGTTTTAGCGAGTTCGGGCCTCTCACGATGGAGATAACAACCCTACGTCTCGTGCTCCGGAGAGGCTTTGTTTTATCTGAGTATATATCCGGAGATTACAATGTGTGTGAGAGAGAGAGGATCTGATCCCCATGCCTGAGCTAAGTCCTGAGACTATTGGTGAAAAGAGAGAGAGAGAGAGAGAGAGAGAGAGAGAGAGAGAGAGGTGGAAGAAAAAGACCCTCGGTCTAGTGGTGGGGGTGGCTTATATAGAGTGGGCCACCCCTCACCTCCTATGTTACAAAGTGGAGCATCAATGCCATAATGCCTGCCCACAACAAAACCGTCATGCTGACTATTGGTCTTCGCATATCCGAGTGAGTTACATGGCCGAGTGGAATGAGCTCGTCGAGTCGAGTGTCGTGCTTCGAGTGGTTGTTGCCGTCCAAGTGACTTTCAAGTTGCAGTACATCTGGACGGCGATCTGGCCCAGGGGCCCAGTACAAAGTGTACGGTGTCCATGGGAAGGGTCTTTAGGTCAGGCCTGTTACCCTACCCCTAATACATGTCCTCGTCATTAGCCTCCGAATCGGTCGAGGTTGAGCGGGTCGAGTCGAGGCGTATTCCCAGATGAGTCGAGTGCTACGGAGGCACTTATGAACTTGCTCTGGTCACCCGGTGGTCTTATCTCTGCGTGTTGCCTTGACGGATTCCAGACTGCATGGTGTCCGAGTGAAATGAGCTCAAACGGGTCCGGAGGAGCGTTGAACTCACCTTATAGCAAATTTTTTTGGAGTGATTTGGAGCTGGTCCTGCATCGAGTAACTAATTACTCGGAATTTCTTCACGCCTGGAACGTGTCTTTTTTTGTTGTTTGGCCGTCGCTCGGACCGGGCGGACCGTTCTGAGTGGATACAATTCTAGTGGAGGCACTAGTAGAAAAGGGGGCAATGGCCTAGGTCGGGTCAGCCCATTAGTCTTACGCGAGGGGGTATATATAGGCACCTCATTGGTCCCAGTTGGTGGCATGAACCGGGACTAAAGGGGAGCCTTTGGTCCCGGTTCAAGCCACCAACCGGGACCAATGGTGGTGGGCGAGGCGAGGCCCATTGGTCCCGATTCGTCCCACCAACCGGGACCAATAGGGCAGACGAACCGGGACCAATGCCCACGAGGCCCCGGCCGCCCCGATCACGAACCGACAAATACCTCCATTGGTCGGTTAGCGGCCCCAGGATCACGAACCGACAAATACCTCCATTGGTCCCGGCATAATCGGAACCAATGGAGGTATTTGTCCCGTTCGTGATCCTGTGGGGCGGCCGGGCCTCGTGGGCATTGGTCCCGGTTCGTCTGCCCTATTGGTCCCGGTTGGTGGGACGAACCGACCAATGGGCTCGCCTCGCTCCACCACTATTGGTCCCGGTGGCTTGAATCGGACCAAAGGCTCCCTTTAGTCCCGGTTCATGCCACCAACTGGGACCAATGAGGTGTTTATATATACCTCACAGTAAGAGCAGAGCACACTTCTGCTTTTTTCTCGCCGAGGGGAGAGGGCTTGGTGGTGCTCTAGCTCACCTCCTATGCACACAAGGTGTTCGATGGAATACCCGAGCCACACTACTTAAGCTTTCTCCTCCAAGCTCGACCTCCAAGCTCCATTTCCCTCAATATTTGTCTAGGTTTAGCAATCCGTCACGCCCGTCCCGTCTTCACCGTCGATCACCCGCGCCGATCTCATCGCTGGCACCATCGTGGTGAGCCTCTTGTTCTTATCTTCTTTCTGAAAGGAAAAATATTCTTACTTGTATGTTTAGATAGATACTTGTATTGTTTTCTTACTTTTATTATTGCATCTTATATAGTGCGATGGTTTTGGTATCCGCCTGCCTCGGCCCTCGTCCTGCCTATGATTCAGATGTGGTATATATTATCTTTTCATAACTATTGGTTCATTTATTGTTTATGAAAATTATGTCCACCAACGTGACATAGATTTTATTTATCTAGGAGGTTGTTGAACCGAAATTCCAACCGACCCTATTGTCGAGAGGTTAAATTTAGTTGAAGAAGAAAACAATTTCTTGAAGGAAAAAATAAAAAAATTGAGGAGGAGAAGATGATATTGGAGTTGCATGTTGCGGATGTAAATCGATGATCACAAGATCAAGATGGATGCAATGCGCTTGAAGATTAGAAAGATTAGAAAATATGCCATTCATACCGAGGCTTGGTATCATTATGCCGTTGGATCAGCTTGTTACCTTGGTTGCGATTATGACCGCATTTGTTTTCGCATTGAAATGTTTTACATAGTTTCAATGTATGGTTTAATTAATTTAGATGCTCTGCAGAGCTTTATGTTGTTAGATGAGAACTATGTATGTACTTTGGTTTTGATGTGATGATGAACTTCTATTAATTTGGTCACTTAATTATCTATTCATGATGTTCAGAACGATTTTTGACACACTTAATTATATATAATGCACGCAGATGAACCGGTAATGAATGTACGGTGATGTACACACCTCAAAGTACATTAAGGGCGTGCATGATTTTCTCAAGTGGCTGAGGCAAACAAGCGAGAATGGTTTTATGTGTTGTCCATGCCCTATATGTGGGAATCTGAAGTCTTACTCGACCGGAAAATCCTTCACACCCACCTACTTTACTAGGGTTTCATGCCACACTATAATGTTTGGACGATGCACGGAGATATAGTTGTTATGATGGAAGACGGCGAAGAAGAAGAGTACGATGACAACTATGTGCCCCCGAATACGGTGATGCTACTGAACATCAAGAGGAACCAGACGATGTGCACGATGATGCTGCAACGGGCGAAGCTGCTGAAGATCAAGAGGAACCAGACGATATGCCCGATGATGATGATCTCCGCCGGGTCATTGTCGATGCAAGGACGCAATGCGAAAGTCAAAAGGAGAAGCTGAAGTTCGATCGCATGTTAGAGGATCACAAAAAGGGTTGTACCCCAATTGCGTAAGATGGCAACACAAAGCTCGGTACCATACGGAATTGCTGTAGTGGAAGGCGTAGAATGTTGTGCCCGATAAAGGATTTGAGAAGCTATCAAAATATTGAAGAAGAAGCTTCCAAAGGATAACAAATTGCCCGACAGTACATACGCAACAAAGAAGGTCGTATAACCTCTAGGATTGGAGGTGCAGAAGATACATGCATGCCCTAATGACTGCATCCTCTACCGCGGTGCATACAAGGATCTGAACACATGCCCGGTATGTGGTGCATTGTGGTATAAGATCAGCCGAGATGACCCTGGTGATGTTGACGGCGAGTCTCCCAGGAAGAGGGTTCCTGCGAAGGTGATGTGGTATGCTCCTATAATACCACGGTTGAAACGTCTATTCAGAAACGGAGAGCATGCCAAGTTGATGCGATGGCACAGTGAGGACCGTAAGAAAGGCGGAAGTTGAGAGCACCACCGACGGGTCGCAGTGGAGAAAAATCGAGAGAAAGTATCGGGATGAGTTTGCAAAGGATCCAAGGAACGTATGGTTTGCTTTAAGCGCGGATGGCATTAATCCTTTCGGGAGCAGAGCAGCAATCACATCACCGCCCGTGACTCTATGTATGTATAACCTTCCTCCTTGGATGTGCATGAAGCGGAAGTTCATTATGATGCCGTTCTCATCCAAGGCCCTAAGCAACCCGGCAACGACATTGATGTGTACCTAAGGCCATTAGTTGAAGAACTTTTACAGCTGTGGAATGGAAACGGTGTATGCGTGCGTGGGATGAGCACAAACAGGAGGAATTTGACCTAAAAGGCGTTGCTGTTCGTGACCATCAAAGATTGGCCCGCTCTCGGTAACCTTTCGTGACGGACAAACAAGGGATACCACGCATGCACGCACCGCTTACTTGACACCGATAGTATATACCGGAAGCTGCAGAAGAATGTGTACACGCCATCGCCGATTTCTTCCGACCAACCATCAATGTCGAAAGAAAGGCAAGCATTTCAAAGCGAGGCAGATCACCGGAAGAAGCCCGCCATGCGTGCGGTGATCACGCATTTGCTATGGTCAATGATTTACACGTAATCTTTGGAAAGGGTCCCGCGGACTAGCTGTTCGAATGACGCCGAAACACACACCCATGTGGAAGAAGAAATCTATATTTTGGGACCTACCCTCTGGAAAGACTTAGAGGTCCGCTCTTGATCGACGTGATGCACGTGGCGAAGAACCTTTGCGTGAACCTGCTAGGCTTCTTGGGCATGTATGGGAAGACAAAAGATACACCGAGGCACGGAGGACCTGCAACGCTTGCACGAAAAAGAGGGCATGCCTCCGAAGCGATATGAAGGTCCCGCCAGATTCACGCTCTTACGAAAGAAGAGAAAGAAATCTTCTTTGAATGCCCTTTCGATTATGAAGGTCCCGATCGCTTCTCATCGAATATAAAGGGAATAATAAATATGCCGATAAAAGTTCCGTAACCTAAAGTCTCATGACTGCCACGTGATTATGACGCAATCGCTTCCGGTTGCATTGAGGGGCTTCTACCGAAAAACGTCCGATTAGCCATTGTGAAGCTATGTGCATTCCTCAATGCAATATCTCAGAAGGTGATCGATCCAGAAATCGTACCAACGCTAAGGAGTGATGTGGCGCAATGTCGTGTCATTTTCGAGCTGGTGTTCCCACCATCCTTCTTCAATATCACGACGCACGTCCTAGTTCATCTAGTCGACGAGATTGTCATTCTGGGGCCCGTATTTCTACACAATATGTTCCCCTTTGAGAGGTTCATGGGAGTCCTAAAGAAATATGTCCAGAATCGCTTAGGCCGGAAGGAAGCATCTCCATGGGCCATCAAAGCGAGAGGATGTCATCGGGTTTTGTGTTGACTTCATTCCTGGCCTTAAGAAGATAGGTCTCCCTAAATCGCGGTATGAGGGGAGACCGATCGAAAAGGTGCCGAGATATGCCCTAGAGGCAATCATGTATGATGATATTTCCTATGTGTTTATGAATAAAGATAGTCCTTGGACATTATCAATGATGTGTATCGCCAAGTACGTGACTTGTTTGTGGGACTATGCATTGTATGATGACTGTCCTAAAAGGTCCCTAGTCGAAAGGGCTGTGTGGACGCGCAGCCGACTAGACTGGCATATGACATGGTCGATGGCTTGGTCTCACTAGCCATGGAGCATTGGATGCTAACCGGATAATATGGATTTGGAAAGGTCTGGTCGGATTTGACGTAGTCGGATCCGGGTCGAGATAAGGTCCGAGTCGGACAGACCCAACTATGAGACGCAGCGATAGGTCAGCTGTGATACTCTAGTACAACATACGATCTATGTCCTAAGACCTGAGCCGACGATATACTCGGGATGGTGACAGACTTGCTTTGGGCGAACAAACGCTACTCCGTGGATCGGGTAGTTACAAAGGTAGGTTTTGGGCTTGTCCATCCCATGTTTGCGAGACATGGTCGAGCAAGATGGGATTTGCCCCTCCGATCAGGAGAGATATACTCTGGGCCCCTCGTGTGATCCGACCAGGATAAGCATGGCCATGCGACAAGCATTATGAGATAATCCGGATTGTGGTCGGTATTGCTGGAACGAGAAAGAGGTCGGGCTAGCACAAGGATGACAGTATCGCCTTGAGCCCGACAACATATATCGTGTGGCAAAGGAGCGAAGTGTGACACGTTATGCAGTGTTCGCCTAACCAGCTTCATAGTCTGCTTGGTGGTCGGCACGCCTTGCTAGAGGCCGCTACCAACCGTGCAGGTCGGAGGTGATCCGAACTGTGACCAAGCTGACTTGAACCTATGGGGTCGCACGCTTAAGGGTAGGAATCTACGAGGTCGGTTCGTAGGACACTGGTCGGATGTGATCCGAACTGGACTAGGAACATGGCCGAGTAGACTTTGGGCTTTAGGGTCCGTGCAAGGCCCAAGTGTTGAGCCTGCGACGGACGCCTATATAAAGTGGAGGTGCGGCACACTCATAAGGTTGATCGCTTCAGCGCTGCGACTAGGGTTTGCATGTGTTGCGAATAGCCACCTCCACTCGCCGCCGACTGTGTGATCGGACCTAGTAGTCCGCCGCACGGTGTTCCTCCTGCACGCGCGGATACCGGTAGAGGCGGTGCACTTGCGCCGCTCTGGCGAACTCGTACGTGGGACCGGGCGACCGATTGTTCGAGGGAGATCGAACGAGGAGGAGACGATCTACAGGACGCGCTGCCCCAACTCTTCTTCCGCTGCACGGCACTGCGCGTCTAGTGGTAACGAACTGTGATCCATCTTCCGTAGCATGTTCCTGGATGTTCTTTGCGTAGGAATTTTTAATTTGCAGTCCACGCACCCTACCGTAGAATCAAACAAAAGGCACGCTTGGAAGGGACTGAATAATATGCAGGGACGGATATTCTTGGTCTCAAGCACACTACACAGTTTTACAGAAATCTACCTTGGTGACTCCGTATGTCGATGAACACAAGAACAGTCTGCGCTCCAAACACCCGAGCAAGGCGACGATCGGATTACATGTGAACACATCAGACTTTCAGCGATTGGTTGGAAACACGTCTCAGAGGTGACAACACTGTTTGTGATGAGCTGTACTTGTTGTCCAGGGGACCATCTTCGACTGTAATATTTGGAAAGGATACGAGATAAATGGGAATACATTTTACACGATTGACCAAGATCAAAAGAGCACCAACCAAAACAGCGGTGTCCGCTTTGATGCAGCAACCGAGAGGGGAAATGACACATATTATGGTTACATAGTGGACATATGGGAACTTGACTACGGAGTAGATTTTAAGGTCCCTTTGTTTAAGCGCAAATGGGTCAATCTGTCAGGAGGCGGGGCACAGGTAGACCCACAGTACGGAATGACAACAGTGGATCTGAAAAATCTTGGGTACACTGGCAAACCGTTCGTCCTAGCCAATGATGTGGCACAGGTTATCTATGTGAAGGACATGTCTACCAGACCGAGAAAATAAAAGATAAGGAAGCGAATACATCATACAATGAGCCAAAACGCCACATAGTTCTTTCAGGAAAAAGGGACATCCTGGGAGTGGAGGGCAAGACAGACATGTCCGAAGAGTATGAAAAGTTTCATGAAATTTCTCCCTTCAAAGTCAAGGCTGACCCAAGCATCCTGATAAACGATGAAAATTATCCATGATTACGGCGCAATAAGCAAATGACACAAGCGAAGAAAAAAGTGAAGACTTTCTCCCGCAACTATTATGATGATAGCATGCCAACTTTGTAATAGACGAGTATGATACCATTGTCCGTTTTGTACATGCACATGCTATGCCAACTTTTTCAGAGTTCATTTTAAAACTATGAATTTAGGTCGAATTTTCTCTATAGGTGCATCTATGTTCATTTTTTTTGAAAACTAATGGCAGTAATATAAAGTTTATAATTTTGTTGTAAGTAGAAACAAAACAAAAGAATTAAAAACTGGAAAACAATTAAAAGTTTATAATTTTGACCTAAAAGCAAAAAGAATTAAAAAATAAAGCAAAAAACAGAAGAAAATAAATAATACAGAAAAGAAAACAAAAAATGGAAAAAAAATAGCAACAATAAGTATTTTGTTGTAAGTAGAAACAAAATAAAATAAATAAAGCAACAAAGAAAACAAAAAAACTAAAAAAGTGTTTTCAAATTTGAAAACTAATGGCACTAATGTAAAAGTTTATAATTTTTGTGACCTAAAAGAAAAAAAGAAATCACTAAAAACTATAAGTATTTAGTTATAAGTAGAAATGAAAAAATAAATAGCAAAAAAGAAAAATTGCCACCCATCGGGCCAAAGACGGCCCGAATACGACTAGAAACCCAACCATGGGCCAGATTCAGCCCGCAGCAGCTCCAAGAGGCCCGGCAGACATTGCAAAGGTCCGAATAGGCCCGTAAGCCAGATTCGGAGGAGTTCGAAGGAACACAGAGCGGGGCTTATAAACAAAAGTGGAACTCTTCACTAGCGAAGTGGGACTAAAATCCCACCACCGCCCGGCAAGGTTTTTAGTCCTGGTTGGTGCCACCAACCAGACTAAAAGAGATTGGTCCGGTTGGTGGCACAAACCGGGACCAATGCCCCCTTTAGTCGGTTGGTGCCACCAACCGGGACCAAAGGTCGCTTCTTCCCGCCTCTTTGGGCTCTTTGAAAGAGGTTTGGTCCCGTTGGTGGCACCAACCGACTAGTAGCATTGGTCCCGGTTGGTGGCACAAACCGGGACCAATGCTCGTTCTATATATACAACACTTGTGAAAATTTTGGTTCAATTTCTTCGATCCCGCCCCGACGATGCCGCCAGGCTGCCTCTCTCGCTGCCGTTGCCGCCGTTGCCCTGCCCGCCTCGAAGTCCACGCCGACGCCGTCACGACCCGGCGCGCCCTGCCTCGCCGTAAATGCCGCTGCCGCCCGTCACTTCGCCCAGCGCCTGCCTCGCCATCGTCGCTGCCGCCCGTCTGCCACCCGAGCACCTCTGCGCCCCGAGCCCGTCCGCCGCCTCGAGCGCCCGTCGCCTCGCCCTCGCCAACCCCGAGCCTGTCTTAAATGCCGTCGCCCCGACGCCGCCTGCGCCTCCTCCCGATCTCGCTGGGAGAGGTAGCTACCGCCCCATCCTCCCCCCTTCCTTCCTTCCCCAGCTCCTTTGCAAAATATATGTATGTATGTATGAGTTGGGGAGAAAGTTTATAATTGTTGTTCATATATACTGTAGATGTATGTATGATGAATTTTGATGTTTTTTTTCTTCATATATAATGTAGATGTCTATGTATGTATGGAATGATATCGATGGATGTATGTATATAGAACATTCGTACAAAATATGACGTATCCGATATGACCAATGTTCCCCTCCGGTTAACTCGGGAACACTAACTATCTATGAGAAAAAAATGTTATCGGGGAAAAAAATGTTATCGGGGTCGAGGGTCGTCGAACATGAGAGGAAGAAGAGGATAAAAAAAGAAGAGGAAGAAGAAAGAAAAAGAGGAGAAGAAAGAATAGAGGAGTTCTTCTCCTCCATTCTTTCTTCTCCTCTTTCTTTCTTCTTCTTCTTCCTCTTTTTTTATCGGGAACGAGGGTCGTCGAGGGTTGCCGAGCGGTAGAGGAAACCCTAATTAAATAGCAAGTATCGTCGGTGTGAGATACATGTGGCCGTCGGTGTCGGACACTACATCCACGTCCCCCAAGTGACACGGGCGTCGATGCCCACGTCACTTGTGGGACATAGATGTAGTGTTCAACGCCGACGCCGACGTCTCATTATTTTTTTCTATAATTTCTATTTGAACATTATTTAAAAAAAACAAGCAATACTACTTCATGTATTTTTAAGAAAGAAAAAACAAGCATATTATTTTCTGATGTACGTATGTCGTCGTTGTCGATATACCCTCTCCCGATAGCTTCAACACATGGGGGGGGGGGGGGTCGATATTACCCCCTCCTTGAAGCGTTCTCGAGGCCCCCCCTAACCCTTGAAGCGTTGTCGAGGCCACCCGAAACCCTAGAGAAGCAGCGTCGAGGCCACTAATTAATATGATTCCTTATTGTGATTAGCTAGCTAGTTCTACGCTTGCCACTAATATATCCATCTGTCATGTTTGAATAATAATTGCCATGTTGTAAATATTTGTAGAAACTATGGACACCCCCCGAGATGAAGCACAAGAAGCGTTGTTGAGGGACATAATCGCAGAAGGAAGTGATGCTGTCTGCTCGTTGATGTTTCTCAACGACACCGATGGTCTGGAAGGAGAGAGTGAAGAAGCAGCTGGCTATGATTATGATGGCTCCGATGACCCAATGCTGGTGCAAGAAGTAGACCGTGAGGACGGCTCTGATGACCGAACCGAGTCCGGCCGCCTGTGCTGACTAGCTAATTGATGCATTCATTGTTTTGGTATGTACACATATTAATTAACTCTCTCTTTGTTCTTTTTTCTAGCCCTCCGGATCGAGCACAACTTTGGTAAAGAGACGAGTCTCGAAGAAAAAGTTGAGCTCGCATGAAAGGTTTGAGATCATAGCAATTGCGCGCGACGGCCAACCGATTGAACCCATCCGGACAAAGAAGGCATTTGTTGCTCAGTGCCGGGTTCTAGTTAGGGACAAGATCCCGATCAGCATCCAGCAATGGTATAAGCCTAAGAACGAAGACCCTGAGGTGTCTTATGTCAATGATATGCAGAAAAATGATCTTTGGACTGAAATGAAGTCCAATTTCACCCTACCGCCAGAGGATGATCCGGAGAAGCCGTTAAAGAGCAATTAATCAAGTCTTTTGCTCTTAAGAAGATGGCAGACCTATTCAGGAATTGGAAGAAAGACCTGAATAGGTTTGTCGATAAAAAGAGACACCAGAATTCAAGGGCAAATATGAGAAGATCGTAGATGATCGCCCGCATTTGTGGCCCACAAGACATCGGAAAAGAGTAAAAAGATGTCGGCGACAAACAAGCAAATTGCTGCAAAGAAGAAGCTTCACCATCGCATGGGGTCAGGTGGCTACCTCATAGCCCGGCCTAAGTGGGCCAAGGCTGAGAATGATCTGCTTGATAAAGGGATCGAACCAGAGACAATGGATCGCTGCACCGTTGCGGACTTGGTTCTTCGGGCTGGCGGAACCTTGGACCTCACATCGTGGAAGTGCATTTGGACGGACGATCAATTGGACATACCGGTCAAGAGGCTTCAACAATATATCGGCAAGCGCAGCAAGGGACGTTCGTTCGAGACAGAGAGAACGACGAGCTCACAATGGCCCTCGGGAATCCCGAGCACCCCGGATTTAACACGAGGCACGCCAGCTCCGTTCGTGGAAGGCTGGGTTTCCGGACGCGGTTACAAATGCCAGAGAGGAGGAAGAAAGTGCAGCAGAACCCGAAGCAGCGCTGCATGCAAGGGTACAAGCGATAGAGGAACGAGAAGAAAATCGTAGCAAACGACATCCCGAAGCTTCCCCCGAAGCTACCCCGCCATCTCAGCGGAGAAGCAGTGTGGCTTCCACCGAGCTGCTTCAGCCGGAGCATGCCTTGACGGCTCCTGCCAGCTATCCCGTGGATGCTATCACGGAGGCTCAAAATTGCCACCTTATGGCGCGATGGATGAATTTGAAGGTCAAGGCGGCTGTTGGCTCTGTTTATCCTCAATCCGGCGCAACTTTTCACCGCCGGCCGATTCCGTAAGGATATGCTAGGGTGATGGTGGATGAAATAACGGAGGGATTTGAGGACCTCCGGCTTGACCACCATACCGGTGAAGGGAGACTCGGCTGGGTTACGCTCAAGACTCCATGCCTATGGCGGAAGGATCTCATCAACCTTCCGAACTGGGCGCCTCCGCCTCCTCCTCCTCCTCCCGGCGAAGTTAGGGCAATCGGCCTCCTCTACCGCCTTCTCCTCCGTGAGTGACGATCAGGGCACTCGGCCGGCTCCTTCTCCGGCGTGGCAGCACTCCGCCTCCTTCTCCGCTGCTTGGCCCGGCCGCCAGGCAGCCAGCCTCCTCCTTCTCCGCCTCGTCGGCAAGGGAGGAAGAGACCCGCCGTCGCTCCGGCTGCTCCGGCGTTGTAGTCCTTCTCCTCCGCCTCTTAAGCAAGGAAGAAGACATCCGCTCCGTCTGCTCTGCCGGGCGTCTAGCAAAGGCAGCCAAAGGCGGAGGACATCTGGATTCGGTCCTTCTCTCAAGACTCGGAGAAGTTACCATACGAGATGACCCCTGAGGAGAACGAAGATCGCGCGAACCGAAGTGAAGGACTGGTTTCAAGGGTTGAAAGCACAGAGACATCCACCTCCGGAGGAGAAGGTAGATCCGGTGAAAGCGAAGCACACTCTGGCTGCCCTGACAAAACCACCCAAGTATCCGCCGAAAGGCAACTATGAGCACATTATTGGAAAGGCATTTGCCGAAGCGGAGAGGTCGGGAAGTACTGTCAGTGATCAAAGGATGAAAGAATGACGAGCTGGGAAACAAATTGCCCAGCTCGGCGAACAAGCGAAGCAATCGTGCCCCCCGCTCAATGTGCCTGCTAGCGACATCGTCGATCCGAGGATGGTGCCCAGTTATAGCAATCTTGGAGATTACCTGTCCGACAATGTACATTATGATTTCTTGGAGGTGCAAATACAAAGATACGAGTACGGGAAGCCTCTCATCAAAGATGAAAGATCTCTATCAACGATGATGCGAAGATTGCATGATTGGTACATGAAAACCTGCAGAGAGTCTGAGGGGAGGAGTACTGTGTATGTGAGAGTTAAAAAGGAGCATGACCTCGTTGGAATTGAACTGCTGCCTGTTCCATTTGAGGAGTTCTTTCAGTTTTTTAATCAATTGGCCCTCGATAAAGCAACGGTCACCTGCTATTGTCTGTAAGTATTACTACTTATGTCATTAAGTCTCTCTATATAACTCAGCTCTTTCATTGCATGTATTTATAATTATCCTCACTATATTATGCAGATTGAAGATCGCCGAATTGAAGAAAAGACAAGTGGGTCATATTGGGTTCATTAACACA
Source organism: Aegilops bicornis (assembly GCA_021605145.1). NCBI lineage: Eukaryota > Viridiplantae > Streptophyta > Magnoliopsida > Poales > Poaceae > Aegilops > Aegilops bicornis. Next base: position 654,333,048 of record CM038669.1, on the reverse strand, counting down.
TATCTCATAGATGCAACTGAGGTTAAATATCATGTCAAAGATACCGAGGCCAACTTGCTAAGATCGTTGGTAATAAATGAACACAAAGATATAATACTCTTTCCTTACAACTTCAAGTGAGTGTTCTTGTCTTGTGGCATATTCGGTTTCCCTTATTAGTCCAAGGTTATAGTAATGTAATTGATGAGTTATGCATGCGCGCAGGTTCCACTATATTCTCCTAGAGATTAAGCTTGAGCAGGAGTAGTAATCTGTCTTAGACTCGAGACGAAAAGATCCCAAGGAGTATGCGGACATGACTCAAATGCTCGAGAAGTAAGTTAAATCGATCATTATCCACCATATCAGCAACTTTGTTCATTTCGATATCAAGTAATTGTTTTCTTTGTATGGCATGGTTTGGAGAAAATTCACCAAAAAGCTCGGGACTGCCAAGAAGCTGGAATTTAGACACCCGAAAGTAAGTACTATAGTAGCATGTTCCACGCATCTCCTAGTGATTCAAGCGCTAGTTTCATCAATACAATTTGGCATTCTTGGTTATCAGTTTGATTGACCTCTATTTCTTGTAAAGTGGTTGTGGCAGGAACAAGGGAATGATTTCTGGGGATACTACGTTTGCGAGTCCATCCGCCACACGACCTGTGAGCGGGGTTACTCTGACCAACAATATGAAGTGCGTAAATAACAATATTCACAATTTTATTTTATTACCATCATTTGTGTTGAGTTTCATTCATTCATATATATATGTATTGACCCCTTCTTAAAATTAGATGTTTGGATGCGGGAAGAACTCCTAGCACCGGATCGCATGCGAGCAATTCAAGAGGAATTGGCGGCATTCTTTCTTGACCATGTGATCGCTGAAGACGGAGAATACTATGTGGACCACGCAGCGTCCGTATGTTAGGAGATTATATTTGTAAAAGATGATTATTGTATATATGTAGCGGTAGTGTCGGATAGATATACGAGAACTTGTTGTTCGACCAATCTCGGAGAAGGAGAGGTGGTCGATATCACTTCTCTCTGTATGCATATATGTTCATGACGATCTTACATTTCCTTCGTTTGCTTACTAGCTAGCTAGCGTGTCTAGCTAGTCCTCTCTATACGTATGTATAGTACGAGCGTCGACCAAGCACGGACAAAAGAGAGGACACTTCTCTCTATTAATTAGTTAGCTAACACAATATATGAAACACCTAAATTAACCCCCAAAACCCCAACCCCCTTAAAAAACAAAACCCAAGCCACGTAAATGTCGACGCGTGGATGCCTATTGGTCCCGGTTGGTGCTGCACTCGCTCGGCGCACATGCCACGTGGAGGCCCATCTGTCCCTGTTCGACTGAATCGGGACTAAAGGCCAGGGCATTAGTATCGACCCTTTAGTCCCGGTTCAGAACCGGACTAAAGGCCCTTACCAACCGGGACAATAGGCCCTTTTTCTACCAAAGGGGCTCATTGAGTGCACCCACTAGGTGTAGTCCCGAGATCGCTGCCGATCATTGCAGGCGGTCGGCGGGAGTCTTAGAGCCTGTGTTTTTGTTGTTGTTCATCACTCGGACTGGTCAGGCCATACCGAGTGGAGATTACTCCAGTGGGGGCACGCTTAGTGCACCCACTGGGTGTTGTCCCCGAGACCGCCATCGACTGCGGGCAGTGGGCGGGGGTCTGAGAGAACTAAAACTCTTTTTAGCTGGTACTGATCGAACTTGTTCTTCTCTTGGATTGGTTTCTGTTTGCTTGATACAGCTTCTGAAGAGGAATCAGCAGTCGACCAGTTGGGCGATCCTTGAGCAGCATTGATCAGCTCATCAGCAAGGCCCTCAACAATGGTCTTGACGTTCCTGCCTCGACTCACCACCAAAGAAGTCACTCAAAGAATGCTCTTGGCGTTCCTCACACTGCCTCGCTTTGGAGTCGCCTTGGCGACACGCTCAATCTCGTCCTTCTTCTTGATGGTACAACTCTGAGGTGGTGGTCGTGGCCGACCCACACTTTGCTAAGCCCCCAAGTGGGAGGATCGCTCACCACTCGGAAAGATTTTTCAAACTTAGGCGAGTACTGGACTGCAGCTAAGCCTCCGAGTGGGAGGATCACTCACCACTCGGTAGGATTTTTCAAACTTAGGCGAGTACTGGACTGCAGCTAAGCCCCCGAGTGGGAGGATTGCTCACCAGTCGGTAGGATTTTTTATTACTTAGGCGAGTACTCGACTGCAGCTAAGCCCCCGAGTGAGAGGCAGACTCACCACTCGGTAGGATTTTTTATTACTTAGGCGAGTACTGGACTGCAGCTAAGCCCCCGAGTGGGAGGATTGCTCACCACTCGGTAGGATTTTTTATTACTTAGGCGAGTACTTGACTGCAGCTAAGCCCCCGAGTGAGAGGCAGACTCACCACTCGGTAGGATTTTTTATTACTTAGGCGAGTACTGGACTGCAGCTAAGCCCCCGAGTGGGAGGATTGCTCACCACTCGGTAGGATTTTTTATTACTTAGGCGTAGCATCTCGACTGCAGCTAAGCCCCCGAGTGAGAGGCAGACTCACCACTCGGTAGGATTTTTTATTACTTAGGCGAGTACTGGACTGCAGCTAAGCCCCCGAGTGTGAGGCAGACTCACCACTCGGTAGGATTTTTTATTACTTAGGCGTGTATTGGACTGCAGCTAAGCCCCCAAGTGAGAGGCAGACTCACCACTCAGTAGGATTTTTCTTCGACTTAGGCGAAACGGATTCGCAGCTAAGACACCCACTGGGGGATTTTAGAACATGTAAAAAATGAACAACAATCATTCGGAAGACTGTAAAATCATGTCTTTTGATAATCAAACTAAAGGGTACTTCTTTCTGAGTTTGAGTAATTGTGGAGCTGGGTTTGCATCGAGCAAAATGTTTCTTTTTGAGTTCTTTTTCCAGTGGGGGCACGCTGAGTGCACCCACTGGGTGTAGTCCCCGAGCCTCTGTCAGACTAGATGTGTCTGGCAGAGGGTTTAAGTCTCCCGGTAAACCTCCATGCAGTTGGCACGGTAAATATCTTTGTCTGGAATTGAATCAATCGGATGCATCTCCAGGCGCTTGACATGGTAAGTAAGCTCAGCCTGGAGCTGAGTCAGTTAGACTGATCTTCGTGCACTCGGCATGGAATAAATTCAGCCTGGAACTCGGTCAAGCAGCTGAATCTTTGTGCTCTCAGTACGGTGAATGAATTCGGCTTTGAAACTGACGACTGTAGAAAAAAGCTGGACACTCCAGGTTCCAGTACTACTTCTTATATTGACTGTTAAATTTTGCGTGAAAGGGGTATTTGTCCGAGTGGACATGCTTCCCAACTGATCGGGGTATGTTGACTTCAAGGAAAAACTTGGTGGCACTCGTATGTCTCTCGGAGGAGATAGACTAGTGGTCTGACAAGGACGTGCCATGAAACCCGAGTGGCGAGGCTAGTGTGTGGGCTGACTCTCCGGAGAGATGCCACTCATTATCCCGGGGGAACACCAGCACATGCCATCTCTGAGTCCAAGTTTGTGAAACTGACGCCTTGGGGCCTAGGATAAGGGCCAAGTGTATCCGTAGAGGAGCGTCGTTTTCACCCTTTTGCAGTCTGAAGATGACTTCAATAAATGATTTGGGCGATCGCCCGAGTGGACAGTACTACCATTATAGATTTTCGGCGGAACGAGCATGTATGGTCAGAAAGATATTCCTGATGCGATCAATGGGTTGATCGAATGGGCATAACCCCTAAGGGCAGCATGGCCAACGGCTGTGCGTAGCCCCCGAGTGATGCTCGAAAGAGGTAAGCTTGCTATAGAGTGTGATATGAGGTTTGATCATATGAGTAACTTAGTCGTTCCTGTGCTGGGGGTGTAGAGGTAAAGACATGTCCAAATGATGGTGATGCGCGAAGTGGCCGAGGGGCGATGATGTGTACAACCGAGTGACGACGCGCGGGGCGGTCGAGTGGTGAAGACGTGCACAACCGAGTGGCGACGCGTGGAGCGGCCGAGTCATGATGTGCAAGGTGGTCGAATGATGAAGGCGTGCACAACTGAGTGGCAACGCGCGGGGCGGCCAAGTGGTGAAGATGTGCACAACCGAATGGCGATGCGCGGGGTGGTCGAGTGAGGATGTGCGAGGTGACCAACCGATGGCGACGCGCGGGGCGGCCGAGTGGTGATGAGGTGACCAACCGATGGCGACGCGCGGGGCGGCCGAGTGGTGATTCGGAGAACAACCGATGGCGATCTGTGGCGGCTGGCAAGTGGTGATGAGGTGACCAACCCGATGGCGACAGCGGGGCGGCCGAGTGGTGATGAGCTGACCAACCCGATGGCGGCAAGGGCGGCCGAAAGTGATGATGAGGTGACCAACCGATGGCGGCGCACGGGAGGCCGAGTGGTGATGAGGTGACCAACCGATGGCGGCTGCGGGCGGCTGAGTGGTGAGGAGGTGACCAACCGATGACGACAGCGGGCGACCGAGTGGTTATGAGGTGACCAACCGAGGCGACAGCGGGCGGCCGAGTGGTGATGAGGTGACCAACCGATGGCGACAGCGGGCGGCCGAGTGGTGATGAGGTGATGAACCGATGGCGACGCGCGGGGCGGCCGAGTGGTGATGAGGTGACCAACCGATGGCGACGCGCGGGGCGGCCGAGTGGTGATGAGGTAACCAACCCATGGCGACGCGTGGGGCGGCCGAGTGGTGATGAGGTGACCAACCAAATGGCGACACGCGTGGAGGCCGAGTGATGATGAGGTGACCAACCGATGGCGATGCGCGGGGCGGCCGAGTGATGTAGACGCGTCCCGCGAATTGACGACGCGCGGGGTGTCCGGGCGATGTAGACGCGTCCCGCAGAGTGACAATGCGCGGGTCTTCCGAGTCGGGGAAGTTGATGATGACGCGAGCAGCTTCGTGACCGTGTGCAGGGCAACCGAGCGGCGACGCACGGGACGGCCGAGTGACGAAGATGCGTCCAACGAAGTGGCGATGCATGTGGCGGTCGAGTGAACCTCTGTCGCCGCATTTATTGAAGGGAGATTAATCCACCAGTGTGCTCGCCGCAGACGAGTTGAATGCAGTGTTCATGGTGGTTGCCGTGGAGGACCTGTAGAGGGCCGTTGCCTCAAACGACACCGGTCCGTTACGGTGGCTGGACATTAGCTGGCAGAGTAAATGGGCGAACTGGCCGAGTGAACCACCGCGACCTTACGGCTGAATGAGCCCTGCCCGAGCGGATGCCTCATCCGAGTGCTCTCGCCCGTCCGAGTGAACCACAGCCGTTGCTGTGAAGGTGCGCTGCAGATGACTCAGCAACGCGATACCATGTTGGAGCCGGGCAGCGGACAAAGAGGTTGTTGGAAATATGAGCAAATTACTACGAGATTTAATCCGAATAAATAGGAAATAGATCATGACATCAATAGCAGAGATTAAACTAATCATGCGAACTAGCATAGCAGATGAACAGATCACATCTAGGGCACATACTAGAAACATGAATTGTACCACGATCTCGAACAGGAAGGATAGAATCACATACGGTGCAGCGGGAGCAGCACCACCGGCGTTGACGTTGTCGCCCATGTCGTCGAGGATGAGGTTGCCGAGGTTGGGGAAGAAATCATCGTTCATGGAAGTCGTTGCCTGCCAGCCGATCGAAAAGCGCGCTCCCCAAAACCTGATTGCCCCTATCCCGTCTGAGGATCACGAGGCGGGGTTCCGAGGCCTGCTGTCCCTTCTCCCGGTGCACGCCCGTGGGAGGGATGGAGAAGACTTGCTTGGCGGCGCAATAATCTGGAGCGCTGGTGAGAAACCATACTGAAGCGGCTGCGGCTAGGGTGAGACGTCTGCTGACTATATAGTGCGGGCGGGTAGGTCGTGGGAGTAAACCCCACGTTCGAGTCGCCACGATCCAAAAGAATCGAAGCGGTTCAGTAATTAACGCGTCCGTTAATTATTAATTAATGACTCATTAATTTTTCCCGAGCAGCAAAAATATAGACAACGTGCATAGCTCTTTCCTCGGCTCGGCTCAATCCCGCAACCCGCGGCGCGTCGTGACGAGGCGTGGCGTGGCGTGGCGAGGCGAGCGAGGAGGAGGCGTGTAGGTCTCCTCTTCTCATGCTCATACAAGTGGTTGAAGAGCTCACCTTATAAAGAGGTGCAACTCTCTCTCAACTTATGAGGTGGGACTAAACTTTAGCCTCACTCACTCCACTCACATGTGTGCATGAATGGGCCAAGAGAATTTCAGAATTTAGTTGGGCTTTGGGCCAAAAGCCCACTAGCAAATTCCAACAATCCCCCATAAAGTCTCATTGGCACTTTTCACCATTTGTTTCCAAAACATTGTTTATATACCGGTGCTTAGTGGAGACTGTGAAGTTGAACTTCCACTTAGAGATTTATGCTACACTAGATCACAACTTGAATAGTGGACTATGCCTTGAACTACAAGTTTTCTGCGAGACTAGTTTCACACAAATTCTTGACCAATCTTGGGCTGCCGCAAGGCTTCCCATGGTGGAGCGTATACGTCATACTCCAGGGCTTTCATGAATTTATTAGAGAACACCCAATTCTCACAGACTGCGACGTTAATAGTCAAATTCATATAGGTGTGTTCCTCAGAAGATGTTCTGCAGGACAACATCTCTGCTTACCCGAATAAGCCACTTGGAACACATTAAGATAAATATCAACCTGTCATACAGATCAGGAGAGTATTGCATCTTTACAGAGTGGGATAGTTAATATAGGAATACTCTCCTTCCAGTTGACCAACAGCTTGTCTCCCACTTCTACTTCACGGGATCTCCGATCACATAGAGTGGGTTACCACTATGGACAACTCATGCAGTGGGTCTCAGACCCATCTCCATCGCTGCATTATCTATCACATTACGTGATAGACCCTTTGTGAAGGGATCTGCCAAGTTTTTCGACGTTTGGATATAATCCAATGTAATAACTCCGGAGTTCCTCAGTTTCCTGACAGATTTTAATCTCCTCTTCACATGCCTTGAGGACTTCATATTGTCCTTAGAACTGTTTATCTTGACGATCAAAGTTTGATTATCACAGTTCATCGTGATAGGGGTATTGGTTTTTCAACCATAGGTAAGTCCATCAATAGCTCACGAAGCCACTCTGCTTCAACAAAGGGCGGTGTCTAATGCTTTGTGAGTTACTGCTTCCATAGTTGACCTTGTTAAGATGGTCTCGCTTGCAAGACTTCCAGAAACAGCGCCACCACCAAGTGTAAAAACATAACCACTTGTGGCCTTAATCTCATATGCATCGGATATCCAGATTAGTCACTATAACCCTCCGGTACCCTTGGATACCGGTGTAGTGAATCCCATAGCTCGCAGTGCCCTTCAAGTAGCGCATAACTCTCTCAAGCGCACGCCAATGATCATCTCCTGGTTTTGGCACAAACCGACTCAGCTTGCTCACAGCAAAGGAGATGTCACGCCTCGTGGCACTCGCCAAATACATAAGCGAGCCAATAATCTGAGAATACCTCAGTTGATCTTTAGCAATCCGTCGATTCTTTCGAAGCAACACACTAGCATCATATGGAGTTGGAGAAGGCGTGCAGTCGCTATACCCAAAACGACTCAAGACCTTTTCCACATAGTGATATCTTGAAGCGGTGTGATCCCACCATTCTCATCTCTCAACAGCTTGATGTTTAAGATAACATCAACTACTCCTAGATCCTTCATCTCAAAACAATGAGATAAGAAATCCTTAACCTCCTTGATTAAATCAAGTTTGGTTCCAAAGATCAATATCTTTGTCGACATACGTACAAAGAATAACTCCTTCGCCCCCACCATAGCGATAGTACACGCACTTGTCACCATCGTTTACTACAAAGCCGACAGCAGTTAATGTTCTTTCGAACTTCTCATGCCACTCCTTAGGAGCTTGCTTAAGGCCATATAAAGACTTGCACACCTTTCCTTCCTGACCAGGTACTACAAAACCATCTGGCTGATCCATGTAAATTTCCTCCTTCAACTCTCCATTGAGGAAAGCCGTCTTAACGTCCATTTGATGAACGAGAAGACCAAGTGAGGCAGCCAAAGGATAGTAGCACCCAAATTGTGGTCGATCTAGCCACGGGTGAGTAAGTATCAAAGAAGTCTTCACCTTCTTTACAGGTATAACCCTTAGCCACAAGCCGTGCCTTGTACTTTTCAATCGTACCATCAGGTCTAAGCTTGTTCTTGAACACCCACTTACATCCCATGTGTTTGCACCCATAAGGACGGTCGGTGATTTCCCGAGTCTGTTAGCTAAGATGGAATCCATCTCGCTACGAACAGCTTCCTTCTAGTAGACAGCATCAGGAGATGCATAGGCTTCTGAAATAGTCCTGGGTGTGTCATCCACGAGGTACACAATGAAATCATCACCAAAGGACTTTACAGTCCTATGTCTCTTACTCCTCACAGGAGTTCCATTGTCACCCTCAACAGGATTCTCAACGTGTTCCATCGCAATGGTGGGTTCAGGAATTACAGTGAATTCCTCACTAGATGGAGTAGATATCTCCCGATTTGATGAACTCGACATATCCTTCATAGGAAATATGCCCTCAAAGAAAGTTGCATCATTCGACTCCATAATCGTACCAACATGCATGTCGGATACCTCAGATTTTGATATCAAAAATCTATAGCCGATGCAATGAAAAGCATAGCCCTGAAGAACACAGTCCACGGTTTTTGGTCCAAGCTTGCGCTTCTTGGGAATTGGTATATTGACTTTCGCCAAACAACCCCAAGTACGTAGGTAAGAGAGTTTCAACCTTTTCCTTTCCCATTCGTCAAATGGAGTCATGGTCTTATGCTTTGTCGGAACTCGGTTTAGGACATGACACGCAGTCATTAGCGCCTCCCCCCACCATTCCTTGGATAGACCCGAAGTGTCTAACATGGTGTTAACCATATCAGTTAGAGTTCGGTTCTTTCTTTCGGCTACCCCATTTGACTGGGGTGAGTAGGGAGGCGTCCTCTCATGGATTATACCATGTTCCGCCCAAAACAGATCAAATTCATTGGAAAAATACTCTCCACCACGATCAGACCTAAGCCGTTTAATTTTTCGATCAAGTTGGTTCTCTGCCTCAGCTTTATAGTTTTTGAAGAAAGTTAAAGCCTCATCTTTTGATTTCAGAAGATACACATAACAATGTCTAGTGGAGTCATCAATCAATGTCATGAAGTATCTCTTTCCACCTTTTGTCAGCACGCCATTCATCTCACAAAGATCAGAATGTATAAGCTCTAGTGGCGCCAAGTCTCTTTCCTCTGCAGTCTTATGGGACTTGCGAGGTTGCTTAGGTTGCACACATACTTGGCACTTGGAGCCTTTGACAGTAGAGATTTTCGGAATTAAATTCATATTGGCTAGCCGCGTCATGCAACCATAGTTAATATGACAAAGTCGTGTATGCCAAATATCCGACTCATTATTGTGGCAAACATTATTAATAACTTTAGTGCAAATATCTGACAAAGATAGGCGGAACAAGCCTCCGCACTCATAGCCTTTTCCAACAAATTGTCCACACTTAGAAATTACAACTTTATTGGATTCTAAAACCAACTTAAAACCATCTCGACATAAACGGGAACCGTTAACGAGATTTTTATTGATGGACGGCACATGATGACCATACCAACACCTCGAACGATGGCATGTGACCCGTTCCCCATCAGCACGGGTGAAGTCCCTGTTGCCTGGTAAGAAGAAAACATGGAGGCATCAGCACAAACATGTACATTGGCACCGGTATCAATTAACCAATCAGGAGATTTGAATCTTTGAAAGGATGGTAGGAAAAATACCGTACCACTGATTCCTTCATATCGATTATCGCTGATGACAACATTAAGCGGACTTGCCGCTCTTCTCATGTTCGCGCTCCTCAAAGCGGTTAGGACACTTGAGCCCAAAGTGATTAGGATCACCGCAGACATGGCAAAGTCCCTTCCCTTCTTATGAGAATTCTTCTTGAAGTTGGTAGAATGTGATGGCTTGTTCTTTGTATCAAACTTGCCTTTGCCCTGAGTTTTGTTCTTGTTGTTTTTGAACTTGTTAGGCTGGAAGTTCTTCCTCTGTACCATGTGGGCACTAGAAGCTCCCTCGGCAACTCGAGCACGTGTGTCTTTTGCTCTCGCCTTCTCTTCAACATCAAGAGTACCAATGAGATCCACAACGGAAAACTCCTGTCTCTTGTGTTTCAGGGAAGTAGCAAAATTGTTCCACGAAGGTGGAAGCTTGGCAATGATGCCTCCAGAACAAATTTGTCCGGCAACACACACTTGAAGTGCTCAAGTTCTTTTATGAAGCGATCGTATCTCATGAGCCTGCTGTACAACAGAAGCGCTCATCGGTCATCTTGTAGTCATAGAATTGCTCCATGACGTACAACTTCGCTATCGGCGTCCGAGGCACCAAACTTGGCCTCGGCGCAGCCCACATGTCCTTGCCGTTGTCAAAGCGACATATCTGAATCCACAATGGAATCATCAAGAACACCCAGAAGAGCGCCTTTGAAGAGAGTATCGATCTTCTCAAAAGCTTCCAGCTGTGCTGGATTAAGATCGCCCTCGGGCTTGCCCTTAATGGCGTTATAGCAGCCCATGGTCTGAAACCAGTAGACTACTCTCGTGCGCCACCTCTTATATTGCGCCCCCTTAAAGGCAAGCGGCTTCAGATGCGCAGCAAAACCACTCGGAGTAAATTGCCTATAATCAGGTTTTTGATTGTTGGAAATATGAGCAAATTACTACGATATTTAATCCGAATAAATAGGAAATAGATCATGACAGCAATAGCATAGATTAAACTAATCATGCGAACTAGCATAGCAGATGAACAGATCACATCTAGGGCACATACTAGAAACATGAATTCTACCACGATCTCGAGCAGGAAGGATAGAATCACATACGGTGCAGCGGGAGCACCCCGGCGTTGACGTTGTCGCCCATGTCGCCGAGGATGAGGTTGCCGAGGTCGGGAAGAAATCGTCGTTAAGTGAAGTCGTCGCTGCCAGCCGATCGCCGCAGTCGCTCCCCAAAAACCTGATCGCCCCTCTCCCGTGCGGGATCACGAGAGGCGGGGTTCCGGAGGGCTTGTCCCTTCTCCGGTGCACGCCGAAAGGAGGGATGGAGAAGACTTGCTTAGCGGCGTAATGATCTGAGCTACCGGTGAGAAACCATACGAAGCGGCGGCGGCTAGGGTAGACGTCACCTGCTGACTATATAGTGCGGGTCGGGTAGGTCGTGGGAGTAAACCCCACGTCCGAAGTCGCCACGATCCAAAAAGAATCGGAAGCGGTTCAGTAATTAACGCCGTCCGTTAATTATTAATTAATGACTCATTAATTTTTCCCGAACAGCAAAAATATAGACAACGTGCATAGCTCATCCTCGGCTCGGCTCAATCCCGCAACCAGCGGTAGCGTCGTGACAAGGCGTGGCGTGGCGAGGAGGAAGCGCGTGTAGGTCTCCTCTTCTCATGCTCATACAAGTGGTAGAAGAGCTCACCTTATAAAAGGTGCAACTCTCTCTCAACTTATGAGGTGGGACTAAACTTTAGCCTCACTCACTCCACTCACATGTGTGCATGAATGAGCCAAGAGAATTTCAGAATTTTAGTTGGGCTTTGGGCCAAAAGCCCACTAGCAAATTCCAACAGAGGTCAACTTGGTGCATGGCTCGGTCAGTTACGGAGTAATAAATCCATGTTAACTAGGCATAATTGCTTGGCTAGCCAACGCATGGAAGGAGTATCCCACGTCCAGACCATGCATGCAGAATCTGCATGTAAGAGGCATTAATTAGCGCTAATTAACTAAAGGCGTTACCGTCCGTGCATTGAAGGAGTTGCCCCCACGTCCAACGCATTGAAAGCGTTGCCCCAAGTCCAGAATCTGTACGTGCATGCAAGAGGCATTAATTAGCAGCAGTTAAGGCCGTTCATGCATGCAAAGAAGTTTCCCTTTCCTACGGCCATTTATCCCTTGCATGCAGAAAAATAAATGAGAAGGAATTAAGGTTAGAAGGAAAGTGGAAGGCGGGGCGCAGAGCTCCCTGGACGGCCACGGCAGCGGCGGTTTTTGGCACGGATCCATCGCGAGAGGCGGCCGCGACGAATCCGAGTGCTGGGCGGCGTCTTCCTGCGAGGCCGCACGCGGGCGGCGCTGAGTCGATCTGGCGGCTCCCGTCTTGTCGTGATCGGAGAAGTGGACAGCCCCGGCGTTGGTGCGGCGTCCCGCCCGTGCATCCACCGTTCACGAGGGCCGCCGCCGCAACGTGCCGTGTCAGGACGTCGCGGAGAAGTCGCTGCAGTATCAGGCCTGCGCGCACGTCACAGTGACCATAGCCGAGCGCCTGTGCTGCCAGATGGACTGTCGTGCGCCTGCGCTCGTTGCAGCCGGCTGACGGGCGGGTTGAAGTCGATTGAGAAGAGGAAGCAGGAGGTGTAGTCCGGCGCGCTGGCGGCCGTGCGTGAGGATGGATGGCCACGACTCGCGCACCGTGTTGATGCCATTTTCCCTTCCTCGTCTCTTGTCTGATTTATTTATGCATGGGTGTGTCTGATCCTATAGGGGGAAAAGACAAACTCGTTGTTAGACAATGTACTTTAAAAAGACTAGATCAAATTGATACTTCCCTGATCCTTTAGTTTGTCCGAATGGCGCGATGACCAAAGCTCTAGCGGCCAATTTCTTTGTCGATAGTAGTTGATTCGCTGTTGAAGATTGAAGAAAAAACCATTTGCATCATGGCTCGATAGACACCATGCCCCACGGTGGGCGACAACTGTCGTGGTAACGATTCCGACAGTAAGAGAGGGGTAGGATAACGGAGCATGATCTATCGAGATGCATATGGGTGACACGGTGGTTTTAGAGAGTTCGGGCCTCTCACGGTGGAGATAACAAGCCTACGTATCATGCTCCGGAGAGGCTTTGTTTTATCTGAGTATATATCCGAAGATTACAATGTGTGTGTGAGAGAGAGGAACGGATCCCCATGCCTGCGCTAAGTCCTGAGACTAATGATGAAAAGAGAGAGAGAGAGAGAGAGAGAGAGAGAGAGAGAGAGAGGTGGAAGAAAAAGACCCCTCAGTCTAGTGGTGGGGGTGGCTTATATAGAGTACGCCACCCCCTCACCTCCTATGTTACAAAGTGGAGCATCAATGCCATAATGTCTGCCCACAACAAAACCGTCATGCTGACTATTGGTCTTCGCATATCCGACTGAGTTACATGGCCGAGTGGAATCAGCTCGTCGAGTGGAGTGCCGTGCTCCATGTGGTTGTTGCCGTCTGAGTGACTTTCAAGTTGCAGTACATCTGGACGGTGATCTGGCCCAGGGGCCCAGTACAAAGTGTACGGTGTCCATGGGTAGGGTATTTAGGTCAGGCCTGTTACCCTACCCCTAATACATGTCCTCGTCACATCCCAAGATGGATCCTTCATTGATATGACGCCACCGACACCTAACAGGTTTCGGGCTCCGGCGAGGAAGAGTAGGGCATGCGAGATGGCTACGCCTCGTGTCACATGCCCTACTCTACCTTGCCGACGACCAGACTAACACTCTGGGGAACGCAGCCTGCCACCGGACATGGGCACGACAGAGCCGGACAAGCTTCGCTTAAAGATCAATTTACGTTGCATGTAATAATATGGATTTGACATTTCTTATTTGAGGTATCCGGATGTGGAATGCATAATTTGAGGCGCGATCGGTCATTGACCGCAGACGCGTCCGGTGGTGTTTGAGGGGGCAGATTTGCCAAGTCCAGCTGTATATGCTCAACCCCCCGTCCTTCTGATGGGGAATGCTGCATGAAAATCAAAAAAATTCCTACGAAACACCTAAGATCTAATCCATGAGATGCATTACAACGAGAGGGGAGTGAGTCTACGTACCCTTGTAGACCAAAAGCGTTAGTGCATGTAATGTGGTTGATGTAGTCTTCAATCACGATCCAATTCGATCTAGTGCCGAATGGATGGCACTTCCGAATTTAGCAAATGTTTAGCTCGATGGTGTCCTCTCCTCCTTGATCTAGCAAGCGAGGGAGAGGAGGTAGATGAGATCGGGACCAATCCAACATCGAGGTGGTGGTGATGGCAGCGGAATTCCAGCAGGGCTTCGCCAAGCGCGTCAGAGAAACACGGAAGGAGTTGGGTTTGCATATCATTAACATCATGGATATTCAAAGAATTAATACTAGTAACATTGCAATCATGCTTATCATTAATGGATTTTATGCCAAACATTTTATTGAATTCTTCTTCTATCAATTGAGTAAAACATTTCGATCCATCATTTTCAAGAAAGACATGATAAAGATGAAGAATATGAGGCAACCTCACTTTCATTTTTTGCAGTTCATTTTATAAACCAAACTAGTGATAAAATAAGAAACTAAAAGATTCAATTGCAAGATCTAAAGATATACCTTCAAGCACTCACCTTCCCGGCAACGGCACCAGAAAAGAGCTTGATGTCGACTACACAACTCATTCATGTAGACTCGTGTTGGGCCTCCAAGCGCAGAGTTTTGTAGGACAATAACAATTTTCCCTCGAGAGGATGACCTAAGGTTTATTAATCCGTGGCAGGCGTAGGATGACGATGGTCTCTCTCAACCAACCCTGCAACCAAATACAAGAAACCTCTTTTGTTCCCAACACACACCCAATACACTGGTAAATTGTATAGGTGCAGTAGTTCGGCGAAGAGATGATGATACAAGTGTAGTATAGATAGTAGATATAGTTTTTTGTAATCTGGAAATAATAGAAAACAACAAGGTAGCAAGTGATAAAACAGAGCACAAACAATATTGCAATGCTTAGAAACAAGACCTAGGGTTCATGCTTTCAGTAGTGCAATCTCTCAACAATGCTAGCATAATTGTATCATGTAACAATCCCTCAACGTGCGATAAAGAATCACTCCAAAGTTCTTATCTAGCGAAGAACTGATAATCCCTAAGTGCAGGGAATCATCGTAGCAATTTCCAAAGGTGGAAGTGATAAGTATGGAGTGTCGAACCCACAAGGAGCTAAAGGTAAGATCAATATTCTCTTGAAGTCCTATCTGCCAATGATACGACTCTACGTACACCAAACGTTTGCTTCCAACTAGAAACGAGAAATAAAACTACGTTGTGGGTATGAAGAGGATAACTTTGCATGATATCGGAGAGCTAACATATAAAAGTAGGTGCTGTTATCATAAAGTTAGAATATATTACTAAATATTATAAATAGCGCATGTGGAGTAATGATGGATCGGTGTGCGGAATTGTCCTAGGCTATTGTTAACAAGACTGGTAGTCGTCATTGCAATTTCATATGAGGGAGAGGCATAAGCTAACATACTTTATCTTCTTGAATCATATGCACTTATGATTGGAACTCTAGCAAGCATCCGCAACTACTAAAGATCATTAAGGTAAAACCCAACCATAGCATTGAAGTATCAAGTCCTCTTTATTCCCATACGCCATGACCCACTTATCCATGTTTGTGTTTCAGTCACTCACGAAACACAGACAATAAGTAAACCATGGACATATTGCGACACCCTACAGCGGAAATCCCTCACGCTTGCGCGACACGGAGGGCAGCATAGGACAACACCAAAATAAAACATACAACTCATACCAATCTAGATCATCAGTCAACCCAAAGACAAAAGATATCTACTCAAAACATCATAGGATGGCAACACATCATTTGATCATAAGATGTGGCATAAAGCACCATGTTCCAGTAGGGATTACAGCAGGGTGCGGGAGAGTGGACCGCGTAAAAGAGATGAGGATGGTGGTGACGATGGTGATGTTGATGAAGACGATCACGACGGCGATGATTCCCCTCCCGATGGCACTCCGGCGCCACCGAGAGAGAGGAGGAGAGGTTCTCCCCCTTGTGCTTCCTCCTCCATGGCCTCCCCCTGGATGGGGAGAGGTTCCCCCTCTGGTCCTTGGCCTTCATGGCGATGATGGCTCCTCCGAGATCCTTCCCCATAGCCTCTGGTGATGATGGCCCCCTCCGGTAGGGTGCCATAGAGGGCTAGATTAATTTCTCGTGGCTACAGAGGCTTGCGGCAGCGGAACTTTTGATCTAGGTTAATTTCCAGAGGTTTCTGTATTTATAGCAGAGGTTGGCGTTGAGAACAAGTCAGGGGGGCCCATGGGCAGTCCACAAGGCACAGGGGCGCGCCCAGGGGGGTGGGCGCGCCCCCACCCTCGTGGGGCCCACGGGACTCCCCTCCGGTAGATTTTTGTTCCAGTATTTTTCATTTTTTTCCAGAAAAATTCTCCCTTGATTTTCAGCGCATTCCGAGAACTTTTATTTCTGCACAAAAACAACACCACGATAGTTCTGCTAAAAACAGCGTCAGTCCAGGTTAGTTCTAATCAAATCATACCAAAATCATATAAAACTAGTGTAAACATGACATGAATACTTCATAAATTATAGATACGCTGGAGACGTATCAAGAACATAAGATGAAATTGTTGTTGGGTACAAAACCACCTCAAAGTTGTCTTTTTCAATCAATCTATTGAGCTGTCCCTGTAAGTGTCAAAAATAGCCCTAGAGTTCGTACTAAAATAACACCATATGATACACATCAACAAACTCTAATGTCACCTAGACACTCCAATGTCACCACAAGTATTGTTGTCTACTACACAACCTTCTTCTTGTAGACGTTGTTGGGCCTCCAAGTGCAGAGGTTCGTAGGACAGTGGAAAATTTCCCTCAAATGGATGACCTAAGGTTTATCAATCCTTGGGAGGCGTAGGATGAAGATGGTCTCTCTCAAACAACCCTGCAACCAAATAACAAAGAGTCTCTTGTGTCACCAACACACTCAATACAATGGTAAATTGTATAGGTGCACTAGTTCGGCGAAGAGATGGTGATACAAGTGCAATATGGATGGTAGATATATATTTTTGTAATCTGAAAATATAAAAACAGCAAGGTAGAAAGTAACAAAAAGTGAGCCAGCGGTATTGCAATGCTTCGAAACAAGGCCTAGGGTTCATACTTTAACTAGTGCAAGTTCTCTCAACAAGGATAACATAATTAGATCATATAACAATCCCGCAACGTGCAACAAAGAGTCACTCCAAAGTCACTAATAGCGGAGAACAAACGAAGTGATTATTGTAGGGTACGAAACCACCTCAAAGTTATTTTTTCCGATCAATCCATTGGGCTATTCCTATAAGTGTCACAAACAACCCTAGAGTTTGTAGTAAAATAACACCTTAAGACACAGATCAACCAAAACCCTAATGTCACCTAGATACTCCAATGTCACCACAAGTATCCGTGGGTATGATTATACGATACGCATCACACAATCTCAGATTGATCTATTCAACCAACACAAAGAACTTCAAAGAGTGCCCGAGTCGAGACAAAAACATGTGCCAACCCGTATGCATAGATTCCCAAGGTCACGGAACCCGCAAGTTGATCACCAAAACATACATCAAGTGAATCAATAGAATACCCCATTGTCACCACGGGTATCCCATGCAAGATATACATCAAGTGTTCTCAAATCCTTAAAGACTCAATCCGAGAAGATAACTTCAAAGGCAAACTCAATCCATTACAAGAAGATAGAGGGGGAGAAACATCATAAGATCCAACTATAATAGCAAAGCTCGCAATACATCAAGATCATGCAAAATCAAGAACAAGAGAGAGAAAGAGAGAGAGAGAGAGAGAGAGAGAGAGAGAGAGAACACATAGCTACCGGTACATACCCTCAGCCCCGAGGGTTAACTACTCCCTCCTCGTCATGGAGAGCACCGAGATGATGAATATGGCCACCGGTGATGGATCCCCCCTCCGGCAGGGTGCCGGAACAGGGTCCCGACTGGTTTTTGGTGGTTACAAAGGCTTGCGGCGGCGGAACTCCCGATCTAGGTTTCTTTTTGGGGGTTTCAGTATTTATAGGAATTTTTGGCTTCGGGAACAAGTCATGGGGGGTCTCCGAGTCATCCACGGGGTAGGGGGCGTGCCCAGGGGGTAGGGAGTGCCCTCCACCCTCGTGGATGGCTCGAAACTCTTCTGGCTCAACTCTTTTGCTTCGGGGGCTTCTTCTGGTCCATAAAAAATTACAAAAATTGGCATGCCAATTGGACTCCGTTTGGTATTCCTTTTCTGTAAAACTCAAAACAAGGAAAAACAGAAACTGGCACTGGGCTCTAGGTTAATTGGTTAGTCCCAAAAATCATATAAATAGCACATAAATGCATAGAAAACATCCAAGATGGATAATATAATAGCATGGAACAATAAAAAATTATAGATCCTTTGGAGACGTAACAAGCATCCCCAAGCTTAATTCATGCTCGTCCTCGAGTAGGTAAATGATAAAAACAGAATTTTTGATGTGGAATGCTACCTAACATATTTAGAAATGTAATCTTCTCTATTGTGGCAAGAATATTCAGATCCATAAGATTCAAAATCATAGTTTAATATTAAAATAAAGAACGATAATACTTCAAGCATACTAACAAAGCAATTATGTCTTCTCAAAATAACATGGCCAAAGAAAGCTCATCCCTACAAAATCATATATTTTGGCTATGTTCCATCTTCGTCACACAAAATATTCAAATCATGCACAACCCCGGTTTCAGCCAAGCAATTGTTTCATACTTTAGTATTCTCAAACTTTTTCAACTTTCATACAATAGATGAGCGTGAGCCATGGACATAGCACTATAGGTGGAATAGAATGGTGGTTGTGGAGAAGACAAAAAGAAGGAGATAGTCTCACATCAACTAGGCGTATCAACGGGCTATGGAGATGCCCATCAATAGATATCAATGTGAGTGAGTAGGGATTGCTATGCAACGGATGCACCAGAGCTATAAGTGTATGAAAGCTCAAAAAGAAACTAAGTGGGTGTGTATCCAACTTGCTTGCTCATGAAGACCTAGGGCATTTGAGGAAGTCCATCGTTAGAATATACAAGCCAAGTTCTATAATGAAAAATTCCCACTAGTATATGAAAGTGACAACATAGGAGACTGTCTATCATGAAGATCATGGTGCTACTTTGAAGCACAAGTGCGGTAAAAGGATAGTAGCATTGTCTTTTCTATCTTTTCCCTCTTTTTTTATTTTTTATTGGCTTCTTTGGCCTCTTTTTTTATTGGCTTCTTTGGCCTTTTTTTTATTATTTCCTCACATGGGACAATGCTCTAATAATGATGATCATCACACTTCTATTTACTTACAATGCAAGAATTACAACTCGATACTTAGAACAAAATATGGATCTATATGAAAGCCTCCGGCGGTGTACCGGGATTTGCAATGAATCAAGAGTGACATGTATGAAAGAATTATGAAAGGTGGCTTTGCCAAAAATACGATGTCAACTACATGATCATGCAAAGCAATATGACAATGATGAAGCGTGTCATAATAAACGGAACAGTGGAAAGTTGCATTGCAATATATCTCAGAATGACTATGGAAATGCCATAATAGGTAGGTATGGTGGTTGTTTTGAGGAAGGTATATGGTGGGTGTATGGTACCAGCGAAAGTTGCGTGGCACAAGAGAGGCTAGCAATGGTGGAAGGGTGAGAGTGCGTATAATCCATGGACTCAACAGTAGTCATAAAGAACTCACATACTTATTGCAAAAATCTATAAGTCATCAAAACCAAGCACTACGCGCATGATCCTAGGGGAAGTGTTGGTAGGAGTTAACCATCGCGCGATCCCGACCTCCACACATAAGGAAGACAATCAAAGAGATACCTCATGCTTGAAATTTGTTACACAACGGTTACCATACGTGCATGTTACGGGACTCACAAACCTCAAAACAAGTATATCTCAAATTCACAATTACACCACTAGCATGACTCTAATATCACCATCTTCATTTCTCAAAACAATCATAAAGAATCAAACTTCTCATAGTATTCAATGCACTTTTTATGAAAGTTTTTATTATACCCCTCTTGGATGCCCAACATATTAGGACTAAACTCATAACCTAAGCAAATTACCATGTTGTTTAAGACTCAAAATAATATAAGTGAAGCATGAGATTTCATCAATTTCTTTTAAAAAAAACCACCGTCGTGTCTAAAAGATATAAGTGAAGCACTAGAGCAAACGACAAACTACTCCAAAAGATATAAGTGAAGGTCAATGAGTAGTCGAATAATTATGTAACTATGTGAAGACTCTCTAACATTTAAGAATTTCAGATCTTGGGATATTATTCAAACAACAAGCAAAATAAAATAAAAGAAAATGACGCTCCAAGCAAAACACATATCATGTGGTGAATAAAAATATAGCTCCAAGTAAGGTTACCGATTAACGAAGACGAAAGAGGGGATGCCATCCGGGGCATCCCCAAGCTTAGGCTGTTGGTTGTCCTTGAATATTACCATGGGGTGCCTTGTGCATCCCCAAGCTTAGGCTCTTGCCACTCCTTATTCCATAGTCATCGAATCTTTACCCAAAACTTGAAAACTTCACAACACAAAACTCAACAGAAAACTCGTAAGCTCCGTTAGTATAAGATAATAAATCACCACTTTTGGTACTATTGTGAACTCATTCTAAATTCGTATTGGTGTAATATCTACTGCGTTCCAACTTCTCTATGATTCATACCCTCCGACACTACTCATAGATTCATCAAAATAAGCAAACAACACATAGAAAACAGAATCTATCAAAAAGTAACTCTCGAATACTTCTGTAACTCCATAAATTCTGAAAAAAATAGTTCCACCTGAGAAATTTGCTCACCAATCCATAGCAGAAATAATCAGGTCAAAAGCACGTTTCAATAAGATTCTGGAAATTATTTATTGAGCGCAAAAGTTTCTGATTTTCAGCAGGATCAACACAAGCTATCCTAAAGGCTTTACTTGGCACTTTATTGAAACAAAAGCTATAAAACATGATTACTACAGTAGCTTAATCATGTGCACACAGAAACAGTAGGGGTATGCTACATCTTGAGCTTGCGTTGGTTTTCCTTGAAGAGGAAAGGGTGATGCAGCAAAGTAGCGTAAGTATTTCCCTCAGTTTTTGAGAACAAAGGTATCAATCCAGTAGGAGGCTCCTCAAAAGTCCCACGCACCTACACAAACAAACAAGAACCTCGCAACCAACGCAATAAAGGCGTTGTCAATCCCTTCACGGCCACTTGCGAAAGTGAGATCTGATAGAGATAATATGATAAGATAAATATTTTTGGTATTTTTATGATATAGATTGAAAAGGTAAAGATACAAATAAAAGTAAATGTTTAACTTATATGATAAAAGATAGACCCGGGGGCCATATGTTTCACTAGTGGCTTCTCTCAAGATAGCATAAGTATTACGGTGGGTGAACAAATTACTGTCGAGCAATTGATAGAAAAGCGCATAGTTATACGATTATCTAGGCACGATCATGTATATAGGCATCACGTCCGTGACAAGTAGACCGACTCCTGCCTGCATCTACTACTATTACTCCACACATCGACCGACTCCTGCATGCATCTAGAGTATTAAGTTCATAAAGAACAGAGTAACGCATTAAGAAATGTGACATGATGTAGAGGGATAAACTCATGCAATATGATATAAAACCCATCTTTTTATCCTCGATGGCAACAATACAATACATGCCTTGTTGCCCCTCATCACACCGGAAAGGAAACCGCAAGATTGAACACAAAGCTAAGCACTTCTCCCATTGCAAGAAAGATCAATCTAGTAGGCCAAACCAAACTGATAATTCAAAGAGACTTGCAAAGATAACTTAATCACACATAAAAGAATTCAGAGGAGATTCAAATATTTCTCATAGATAAACTTGATCATAAACCCACAATTCATTGGATCTCGACAAACACACCGCAACAAGAGTTACATCGAATAGATCTCCAAGAAGATCGAGGAGAACTTTGTATTGAGATTCAAAGAGAGAGAAGAAGCCATCTAGCTAATAACTATGGACCCGAAGGTCTGTGGTAAACTACTCATAACTCATCGGAGAGGCCTTGGAGATGATGTAGAGGCCCTCCGTTGTCGATTCCCCCTCCGGCGGAGCGCCGGCGAAGGCTCCAAGATGGGATCTCGCGGATACAGAAGGTTGCGACAGTGGAATTAGGTTTTCGTGGTCCCTTCTGATGTTTTCAGGGTACGTGGGTGTATATAGGAGGACGAAGTAGGTCGGTGGACGCTCGAGGGGCCCACGAGGGTGGGGGGCGCGCCGGGCACCCTCGTGGCCGCCTCCTCTATTGCTTAATGTCCACTCCAAGTCCTCTGGATCACGTTTGTTCCAAAAAGATCATTCCCGAAGGTTTCATTCCGTTTGGACTCCGTTTGATATTCCTTTTCTGCGAAACACTGAAATATGCAAAAAAAAAACAGCAATTCGGGCTGGTCCTCCGGTTAGTAGGTTAGTCCCAAAATGATATAAAAGTGTAAAGTAAACCCCATAAACATCCAAAATGGGTAATATAATAGCATGGAACAATAAAAAATTATAGATACGTTGGGGACATATCAGGGTAAATATTGGGTTGTCTTCCAACAAGCGCTTTTCTTTAATGCCTTTCTAGCTAGGCATGATGATTTCAATGATGCTCGTATAAAAGATAAGAATTGAAACATAAAGCGCATCATGAAGAATATGACTAGCACATTTAAGTCTAACCCACTTCCTATGCATAGGGATTTTGTGAGAAAACAACTTATGGGAACAAGAATCAACTAGCATAGGAAAACAAAACAAGCATAACTTCAAGATTTTTCATAGAGAGCAAATTTGATATTATTGCAATTCCTACAAGCATATATTCATCCCTCATAATAATTTTCAGTAGCATCATGAATGGATTCAACAATATAACTATCACATAAAGCACTCTTTTCATGATGCATAAGCATAGAATTTTTATTACTCTCCACATAAGCAAATTTCTTCTCATGAACAGTAGTGGGAGCAAACTCAACGAAATAACTTTCATGTGATATTTTATTCACATAATCAGTTTGAGCATTAAAATCATGATGAAAATTTTCATGGATATTACTCTTTATAGCATAAATGTCATCACAATAATCATCACAGATAGGAGGTCTGCTATCATCAGAATATATTTTCTCATCAAAACTTGGGGGACTAAAATTTTCATCTTCATCAAACATAGCATCCCCAAGCTTGTAGCTTTGCATATCATTAGCATCATGGATATTCAAGGAATTCATACTAACAACATCGCAATCATGCTCATCATTCAAAGATTTCATGCCAAACATTCTAACGCATTCTTATTCTAACACTTTGGCACAATTTTCCTTTCCATCATTTTCACGGAAGACATTAAAAAGATGAAGCATATGAGGCACCCTCAATTCCATTTTTTGCAGTTTTCTTTTATAAACTAAAATAGTGATAAAACAAGAAACAAAAAGATTCGATTGCAAGATCTAAAGATATAGCTTCAAGCACTAACCTCCCCGGCAATGGCGCCAGAAAGGGGCTTGATGTCTACTACACAACCTTCTTCTTGTAGACGTTGTTGGGCCTCCAAGTGCAGAGGTTTGTAGGACAGTAGCAAATTTCCCTCAAGTGGATGACCTAAAGTTTATCAATCTGTGGGAGGCGTAGGATGAAGATGGTCCCTCTCAAACGGCCCTGCAACCAAATAACAAAGAGTCTCTTGTGTCCCCAACACACCCAATACAATGGTAAATTGTATAGGTGCACTACTTCGGCGAATAGATGGTGATATAAGTGCAATATGGATGGTAGATATATATTTTTGTAATCTGAAAATATAAAAACAGCAAGGTAGAAAGTAACAAAAGTGAGCAAAAACGATATTGCAATGCTTTGAAACAAGGCCTAGGGTTCATACTTTCACTAGTGCAAGTTCTCTCAACAAGGATAACATAATTAGATCATATAACAATCCCGCAACGTGCAACAAAGAGTCACCCCAAAGTCACTAATAGCGGAGAACAAACGAAGAGATTATTGTAGGGTACGAAACCACCTCAAAGTTATTCTTTCCGATCAATCCATTGGGCTATTCCTATAAGTGACACAAATAGCCGTAGAGTTCGTAGTAAAATAACGCCTTAAGACACAAATCAACCAAAACCCTAATGTCACTGCTACGTCTTGATCTTGCGTTGGTTTTACTCGAAGAGGAGAGGGTGATGCAGCAATAGTAGCGTAAGCATTTCCCTCAATTTTTGAGAACCAAGGTATCAATCCAGTAGGAGGCTCCTCAAAAGTCCCACGCACCTACACAAACAAACAAAGAACTCGCAACTAACGCAATAAAGGGGTTGTCAATCCCTTCACGTCCACTTGCGAAAGTGAGATCTAATAGAAATAGTATGATAAGATAAATATATTTTTGGTATTTTATAATATAGATGCAAAAAGTAAAGATGCAAATAAAAGTAAATTGGAAGCAAATATGATAAGAGATAGACCCGGGGGCCATAGGTTTCACTAGTGGCTTCTCTCAAGATAGCATAATTATTACGGTGGGTGAACAAAATACTGTCGAGCAATTGATAGAAAAGCGAATAATTATGAGATTATCTAGGCATGATCATGTATATAGGCATCACGTCCGCATCAAGTAGACCGACTCCTGCATCTACTACTATTACTCCACACATCGACCGACTCCACGCATCCGAGTATTAAGTTCATAAGAACAGAGTAACGCATTAAGCAAGATGACATGATGTAGAGGATAAACTCAAGCAATATGATATAAACCCCATCTTGTTATCCTCGATGGCAACAATACAATACATGCCTTGCAACCCTTTCTGTCATTGGGTAAGGACACCGCAAGATTGAACCCAAAGCTAAGCACTTCTCCCATG
The DNA here is from genome assembly GCA_021605145.1 of Aegilops bicornis. Lineage (NCBI taxonomy): Eukaryota > Viridiplantae > Streptophyta > Magnoliopsida > Poales > Poaceae > Aegilops > Aegilops bicornis. Next base: position 654,308,051 of record CM038669.1, on the reverse strand, counting down.
GCAAGAAAGATCAATCTAGTAGGCCAAACCAAACTGATAATTCGAAGAGACTTGCAAAGATAACTCAATCATACATAAAAGAATTCAGAGAAGATTCAAATATTATTCATAGATAAACTTGATCATAAACCCACAATTCATCGGATCTCGACAAACACATCGCAAAAAGAGTTCACATCGAATAGATCTCCACAAGAGAGGGGGAGAACATTGTATTGAGATCCAAAAAGAGAGAAGAAGCCATCTAGCTAATAACTATGGACCCATAGGTCTGTGGTAAACTACTCACAACTCATCGGAGGGGCAAGGATGTTGATGTAGTAGCCCTCCGTGGTCGATTCCCCGTCCGGCGGAGCGCCAGCGAAGGCTCCAAGATGGGATCTCGCGGATACAAAAGTTTACGGTGGTGGAAATTGTGTTTCGTCTTCTCCCTGGATGTTTTCGGGGTACGTACACTAGTAGAAAAAGGGTCAAATGTGAAGCACATTAGTGTCGGTTTGTAAAAAAACCGGCACTAATGTGATCAATAGTGCCGGTTCGTGGCTGCGATCAATAGTACCGGTTCGTGTTGAGCCTTTAGTACCGGTTCGTGCCACGAACCGGTACTAAAGGGGTAGTGGCAGGCTGGCGTCAGGCCGGGTCCCCACGAGCCCCTTTAGTACCGGTTTGTGTTACCAACCGGTACTAAAGGTCTAACCTATAGTACCGGTTCGTGCCACGAACCAAGATTAAAGGGCCAATTTTCAAACTCTACCCCCCTCCGTGTATCGCCATTTCAGTTTTGAAAAAATCAAAAGAAAATGATTAAAACTTCAAAAAATAAAATCCTTCGAGAGGTAGTTATATTACTATACCTACTAGTTAGGAAAATTTGAAAACTTAAATTTGGACATGTTTTGCAAAAAGTGTAGGGAAAATGTAAAACGGCTATAACTTTTGCATACGATGTCGGAATAAAACGTATAATATATCAAAAAATTCAGCACGAAAATCCGCATCCGATGGAGACCGCCTACGGCCTGTTTGGAATTTTTTAGAATCCTCAAATTCGAAAAGGAAAAAAGATATGGTCAAATTTCAGTTTTTTTAAAAAAAATTGGTTAAATTTGGTCAAACTACTTATTCAAGAAGTATTAATGTTACTACATAATTATTCAAGAATATTAGTGTTACTAAATAATTATTTCAATTTTTTGAATTTTGGTCAAATTATGGTCAAACTTATTCAAGAAATATTAGCGTTACTAAATAATTACTGTTTTTTTTACAATAATAGTTTCAAACTCAAACGGTGAAATATGTGACTTCATGCTCAAGCAAAACTCCTGAGGGTTAATAGGATTGACATCTTACTATTGTCAGGAAAACAACAAGTGCAGACTCGGAAACGAAGGAGAATAGAACCCGAAGGTTAAGCGTGCTCGGGCTGGAGTAGTGAGAGGGATGGGTGACCGGTCGGGAAGTTAGATGATTTGGAATGAGTGATCCACACGTGAGCAGTTAAGAGAGGTGATTAGAGACTAAATCATCAAATAATTCAGAAAAATAAAAATCGAAAAAATCAAATTTTTTTCCAAAATTTTCAAAAAAAATAAAAAAACCTTTAGTACCGGTTGGTAACACCAACTGGTATTAAAATCCCCATACTAGGGCGCGCGCTCACGCCAGGTGGTGGCACTTCCGCGCCGGTTCATGCCGAACCGGTACTAAAGGGGGGGGGGGCTTTAGTGCCCACACTTTAGTGCCGGTTCCATAGCCGACACTAAAGGCCCTTACAAACCGGTTTTACAGCTCCCTTTTCTACTAGTGGTAGGCTTATATAGGAGGAAGAAGTACGTCGGTGGACGCCCGAGGGGCCCACGAGACAGGGGGCGCGCCCTATAGGGGGGGGGGGGCGCCCTCCTATCTCGTGGAGGCCTCGGCTGCGTCTTGACTTGCACTCCAAGTCCTCTCGATCATGTTCGTTCCAAAAATCACGCTCCCGAGGGTTTCATTCCGTTTGGACTTCGTTTGATATTCCTTTTCTTTGAAATACTGAAATAGGCAAAAAAAATAGCAATACGGGCTGGGCCTCCGGTTAGTAGGTTAGTCCCAAAAAATGATATAAATGTGTAAAATAAAGCCCATAAACATCCAAAAGGGGTAATATATTAGCATGGAATAATAGAAAATTATAGATACGTTGTAGACGTATCAAGCATCCCCAAGCTTAATTCCTGCTCGTCCTCGAGTAGGTAAATGATAAAAAGAGAATTTTTGATGTGGAATGCTACCTAGCATAATTCTCAATGTAACTTTCTTTATTGTGGCATGAATGTTCAGATCCAAATGATACAAAATAAAAGTTCATATTAACATGAAAATGGTGATACTTCAAGCATACTAATCAAAGTAATCATGTCTTCTCAAAATAACATGGCCAAAGAAAGTTATCCCTACAAAATCATATAGTCTGGTTGTTGCTCTATCTTCATCACACAAAGTGTTTAATCATGCACAACCCCGATGACAAGCCAAGCAATTGTTTCATACTTTAATAATCTCAAACTTTTTCAACTTCCACGCAATACATGAGCGTGAGCCATGGACATAGCACTATATGTGGAATAGAATGGTGGTTGTGGAGAAGATAAAAAGGAGAAGATAGTCTCACATCCACTAGGCGTATCAACGGGCTATGGAGATGCCCATTGATAGATATCAATGTGAGTGAGTAGGGATTGCCATGCAACAGATGCACTAGAGCTATAAATATATGAAAGCTCAACAAAAGAAACTAAGTGGGTGTGCATCCAACTTGCTTGCTCACGAAGACCTAGGGCATTTTTCAGGAAGCCCATCATTGGAATATACAAGCCAAGTTCTATAATGAAAAATTCCCACTAGTATATGAAAGTGACAACATATGAGACTCTCTATCATGAAGATCATGGTGCTATTTTGAAGCAGAAGTGTGGAAAAAGAGATAGTAGCATTGTCCCTTCTCTCTTTTTCTTTCATTTTTTTCTTTATTTTTTTTCTTTCTTTTTTTCTTTGGCCTTCTTTTTTTCCTTTTGGCCTTTCTCTTCTTTTTTTTCTTTTTGTAAAGTCCGAAGTCTCATCCCGACTTGTGGGGGAATCATAGTCTTCATCATCCTTTCCTCACTAGGACAATGCTCTAATAATGAAGATCATCACACTTTTATGGATTTACAACTCAAGAATTACAACTCAAAGCTAGAACAAGATATGACTCTATATGAATGCCTCTGGCGGTGTACCGGGATATGCAATGAATCAAGAGCGACATGTATGAAAAGTATGAAGGTGGCCTTGCCACAAATACGATGTCAACTACATGATCATGCAAAAAGCAATATGACAAAAGTAATGCGTGTCATATGAACGGAACGGTGGAAAGTTGCATGGAAATATATCTCGGAATGGCTATGGAAATGCCATAATAGGTAGGTATGGTGGCTGTTTTGAGGAAGGTATATGGTAGGTGTATGTTACCGGCGAAAGTTGCGCGGCACAAGAAAGGCTAGCAATGGTAGAAGGGTGAAAGGGTGCGTATAATCCATGGGCTCAACATTAGTCAAAAGAACTCATGTACTTGTTGTAAAAATCTAGAAGACACCAAAAACCAAAGCACTACGCGCATGCTCCTAGGGGGATAGATTGGTAGGAAAAGACCATCGCTCGTCCCCGACCGCCACTCATAAGGAAGACAATCAATAAATAAAATTGTGCTCCAACTTCATCACAAAGCGGTTCACCATAAGTGCATGCTACGGGAATCACAAACTTCAACACAAGCATTCTTTAAATTCATAATCACCCAACTAGCATGACTTTAATATCACTACCTCCATATCTCAAAACAATTATCAAGCATCATATTGATCATAGCATCCAATTCTTTTCTATGATAGTTTTTATTATACCCAACTTGGATGCTCATCATTCTAGGACCAACTTTAAAACCATAGCAAATACCATGCTGTTTTAAAAGACTCTCAAAAAGATATAAGTGAAGCATGAGAGACTAGAAATTTCTTCAAAATTAAGACACCACCGTGCTCTAAAAGATATAACTGAAGCACTAGATGAAAAACCATCAAGCTCAAAAGATATAAGTGAAGCACATAGAGTATTCTAGCAAATTCTAATTAAGTAGGCTTCTCCAAAAAGGTGTGTACAGCAAGGATGATTGTGGTAAACTAAAAAGCAAAGACTAATATAATACACGACGCTCCAAGCAAAACACATATCATGTGGCGAATAAAAATATAGCTCCAAGTAAAGTTACCAATGAACGAAGACGAAAGAGGGGATGCCTTCCCGGGGCATCCCCAAGCTTAGGATTTTGGCTATACTTGAATATCTCGGGGTGCCTTGGGCATACCCAATCTTAGGCTCTTGCCACCCTTTATTCCATAGTCCATAAAAGCTTTACCCAAAACTTGAAAACTTCACAACACAAAACTCAACAGGAAATCTTATAAGCTCCGTTAGGGAAAGAAAACAAAACCACAACATAAGGTACTGTAATTAACTCATTATTTATTTATTTTGGTGTTAAACCTACTGTATTCCAACTTCCCTCTGGTTTATAAACTATTTTACTAGCCATAGATGCATCAAAATAAGCAAACAACACACGAAAAACAGAATCTGTCAAAAACAGAACAGTCTGTAGCAATCTGTAACTAACGCAAACTTCTGGAACTTCAAAAATCCTACCAAAACAGGAAGTCCTGGAAAATTTGTTTATTGATCATCAACAAAAAGAATCAACACAAAAGCACGTTTCTGTGATTTAACAAAATTATATTCGGGCGTGCAAAGTTTCTGTTTTTCAGCAGAATCAAATCAACTATCATCATAGGTTATCCTATAGGTTCTACTTGGCACAAACACTAATTAAAAGATAAAAACACATCTAAACAGAAGGTAGATGCAAGATTTATTACTAAACAGAAGCAAAAACAAAAAAACATAAAGAAAATTGGGTTGCCTCCCAACTAGCGCTATCGTTTAACGCCCCTAGCTAGGCATAAAAGCGAAGATAGATCTAACGGGTGCCATCTTTGGCACTAAATTCATAAGTAGCCCGCATGATAGATTCATAAGGTAATTTTACTTTCTTTCTTGGAAAATGCTCCATGCCTTTCTTTAATGGAAATTGGAATCTAATATTCTCTTCCTTCATATCAATAATCGCACCAATCGTTCTAAGGAAAGGTCTACCAAGAATAATAGGGCAAGAAAGATTACAATCTATATCAAGAACGATAAAATCCACGGGCACCAAATTTATATTTGCAACAATGAGAACATCATTGATCCTTCCCATTGACTTTTTAATGGTGGAATCCGCAAGGTGCAAATTTAAAGAGCAATCATCAAGATCATGGAAACCTAGAATATCACATAAAGTTTTCGGAACCGTGGAAACACTAGCACCCAAATCACACAAAGCAAAACACTAATGATCTTTAATTCTAATCTTTATAGTAGGTTACCACTCATCATTAAGTTTTCTAGGTATAGAAACTTCCAAATTAAGTTTTTCATCATAAGATTGCATCAAGGCATCAACAATATGTTTGGTAAAAGCTTTGTTTTGACTATACGCATGAGGAGAATTAACAACGGATTGCAACAAGGAAATACAACCTTCTAAAGAACAATTATCATAATCAAATTCCTTGAAATCCGAGATAGTGGGTTCAATACTATTTAGAGTTGTGACCTCTCCAATCTCACTTTTACCAAATTTAGCATCAAGATCCAAAAACTCCGAATTCTCGGGACGCCTTCTAGGCAAAGTTGACTCATCATCAGTCCCATAATTATCAAAATTCATATTGCAAAACATAGATCTAATAGGAGACGCATCAATCACTTTGAGATCTTCATCATTATTTTCATGGAAACTAGAAGAACACGCTTTTATAAAGCTATCTTTTTTAGCACGCAATCTAGCAGTTCTTTCCTTGCACTCGTCGATGGAAATTCGCATTACTTTGAGAGACTCATTGATATCATGCTTAGGAGGAGAAGATCTAAGATTAAGAGAATCAACATCAAGCGAAAGTCTATCAACGTTCCTAGCCAAATCATCAACTTTGAGCAATTTTTCTTCAAGCAAAGCATTGAAATTCTTTTGATAAATCATAAATTATTTCACACTATTCTCAAAATCAGAGGGCATCTTATTAAAATTACCATAAGAATTATTGTAGGAATTTCCATAATTATTAGAGGAATTACTAGGGAACGGTCTAGCATTAAAGTTTCCTCTATAAGCATTGTTTCCAAAACTATTCCTACCAACAAAATTCACATCCATAGATTCATTATTATTCTCAATCAAAGAAGAAAAAGGCATATCATTGGGATCAAGAGGAGTATTTTTAGTAGCAAACAATAACATAAGTTCATCCATCTTTCCACTCAAAACATTAATTTCTTCTATAGCATGCACTTTTTTACTAGAAGATCTTTCGGTGTGCCATTGAGAATAATTAGCCATAATATTATCAAGAAGTTTTGTAGCATCTCCTAACGTGATTTCCATAAACGTGCCTCCATGACGAATCTAAGAGATTTCTAGAAGCAAAGTTCAAACCGGCATAAATTTTTGTATGATCATCCATAAATTCAAACCATGAGTAGGGCAATTCATGAAGCATCAATTTCATTCTTTCCCAAGATTGGGCAACATGCTCATGATCAAGTTGTATAAAATTCATAATATCGTTCCTAAGAGTGATGATCTTAGCGGGAGGAAAATACTTAGAGATAAAAGCATCTTTGCACTTGTTCCAAGAATCAATACTATTTTTAGGCAAAGTCGAAAACCAAACTTTAGCACGATCTCTAAGTGAAAACGGAAATAACTTCAATTTGACAATATTGTTATCCGTATCTTTCTTATTTTGCATATCACACAAATCAACAAAGTTGTTTAGATGAGTGGCGGCATCTTCACTAGGAAAGCCGGCGAACTGATCTTTCATAACAAGATTCAGCAAAGCAGTATTGATTTCACAAGACTCAACATCATTAAGAGGAGCAATCGGAGTACTAAGGAAATCATTGTTATTAGTATTCAAGAAATCACAAAATTTGTTATTATCTTGCACCATGGCAACAAGTAATCCAACACACAAGCAAACAGAAAAAGGCAAGCGAAAAATAGAGGAGGAGATTGGGAAAGAGAGGGCGAATAAAACGGCAAGGGTGAAGTGGGGGAGAGGAAAACGAGAGGCAAATGGCAAATAATGTAAATGCGAGGGAGATGGGTTTGTGATGGGTACTTGGTATGTCTTGACTTGAGCGAAGACCTCCCCGGCTACGGCGCTAGAAATCCTTCTTGCTACGTCTTGAGCTTGCGTTGGTTTTCCTCGAAGAGGAGAGAGTGATGCAGCAATAGTAGCGTAAGTATTTCCCTCAGTTTTTGAGAACCAAGGTATCAATCCAGTAGGAGGCTCCTCAAAAGTCCCACGCACCTACACAAACAAACAAAGAACTCACAACCAACACAATAAAGGGGTTGTCAATCCCTTCACGGCCACTTGCGAAAGTGAGATCTAATAGAGATAGTATGATAAGATAAATATTTTTTTGATATTTTATAATATAGATGCAAAAAGTAAAGATGCAAGTAAAAGTAAATTGGAAGCAAATATGATAAGAGATAGACCCGGGGGCCATAGGTTTCACTAGTGGCTTCTCTCAAGATAGCATAAGTATTATGGTGGGTGAACAAATTACTGTCGAACAATTGATAGAAAAGCGAATAATTATGAGATTATCTAGGCATGATCATGTATATAGGCATCACGTCCGCAACAAGTAGACCGACTCACTGCATCTACAACTATTACTCCACACATCGACCGACTCCTACCTGCATCTAGAGTATTAAGTTCATAAGAACAGAGTAACGCATTAAGCAAGATGACATGATGTAGAGGGATAAACTCAAGCAATATGATATAAACCCCATCTTGTTATCCTCTATGGCAACAATACAATACGTGCCTTGCAACCCTTTCTGTCACTGGGTAAGGACACCACAATATTGAACCCAAAGCTAAGCACTTCTCCCATGGCAAGAAAGATCAATCTAGTAGGCCAAACCAAACTGTTAATTCGAAGAGACTTGCAAAGATAACTCAATCATACATAAAAGAATTCAGAGAAGATTCAAATATTATTCATAGATAAACGTGATCATAAACCCACAATTCATCGGATCTCGACAAACACACCGCAAAAAGAGTTTACATCGAATAGATCTCCACAAGAGAGGGGGAGAACATTGTATTGAGATCCAAAAAGAGAGAAGAAGCCATCTAGCTAATAACTATGGACCCGTAGGTATGTGGTAAACAAATCACAACTGATGGAAGGGGCAAGAATGTTGCTGTAGAAGCCCTCCGTGGTCGATTCCCCCTCCGGCGGAGCACCGGCGAAGGCTCCAAGATGGGATCTCGCGGATACAGAAGGTTATGGTGGTGGAAATTGTGTTTCGTCTGCTCCCTGGATGTTTTCGGGGTACGTAGGCTTATATAGGAGGAATAAGTACGTCGGTGGACGCCCGAGGTGTTGGAAATATGCCCTAGAGGCAATAATAAAATGGTTATTATTATATTTCCTTGTTCATGATAATTGTCTATTGTTCATGCTAAAATTGTATTAACTGGAAACCGTAATACATGTGTGAATACATAGACCACAACATGTCCCTAGTGAGCCTCTAGTTGACTAGCTCGTTGATCAATAGATGGTTATGGTTTCTGACCATGGACATTGGATGTCATTGATAATGGGATCACATCATTAGGAGAATGATGTGATAGACAAGACCCAATCCTAAGCATAGCACAAGATCGTGTAGATCGTTTGCTAAAAGCTTTTATAATGTCAAGTATCATTTCCTTAGACCATGAGATTGTGCAACTCCCGGATACCGTAGGAAATGCTTTGGGTGTGCCAAACGTCACAACGTAACTGGGTGGCTATAAAGGTGCACTACGGGTATCTCCAAAAGTGTCTGTTGTGTTGGCATGAATCGAAACTGGGATTTGTCACTCCGTGAGATGGAGAGGTATCTCCGGGCCCACTCGGTAATGCATCATCATAATGAGCTCAATGTGACTAAGTAGTTAGTCATGGGATCATGCATTACGGAACGAGTAAAGTAACTTGCCGGTAACGAGATTGAACGAGGTATTGGGATACCGACGATCGAATCTCGGGCAAGTAACGTACCGATTGACAATGGGAATTGTATACGGGATTGCTTGAATCCTCGACATCATGGTTCATCCGATGAGATCATCGTGGAACATGTGGGAGCCAACATGGGTATCCAGATCCCGCTGTTGGTTATTGGCCGGAGAACGTCTCGGTCATGTCTGCATGGTTCCCGAACCCGTAGGGTCTACACACCTAAGGTTCGGTGATGTTAGAGTTGTTATGGGAAATAGTATGTGGTTACCGAAGGTAGTTCGGAGTCCCGGATGTGCTCCCGGACGTCACGAGGAGTTCCGGAATGGTCCGGCGGTGAAGATCGATATATTGGACGAAGGGTATTGGAGTCCGGAAGTGTTCCGGGGTACCAGGCTATGGCCAGCATGACCGAAAGGTGTTTCGGGAGCCCCGACAAGTGTTGGAGGGCCTCATGGGCCAAAGGGGAAGGGGCAAACCAGCCCACTAAGGGGTGGTGCGCCCCCCCACACCCTTTCCCACGTTATTTGGGGAGGTGGGGCGCCTCCACCTGGCTTGGAAGGCGCCCCCCCCTAGGGGAAACCCTAGGGCGCCTCCCCCTCTACCCTTGCCCCTATATATAGTGGAGGGGTGGGAGGGCAGCCGCACCTCTTCCCTGGCGCAGCCCTCTCCCTCCTCCAACACCTCCTCCTCCTCCGTAGTGCTTGGCGAAGCCCTGCCGGAGAACCACGAGCTCCATCGCCACCACGCCGTCGTGTTGCTGGAGTTTTCCCTCAACTTCTCCTCTCCCCTTGCTGGATCAAGAAGGAGGAGACGTCCCCGGGCTGTACATGTGTTGAACGCGGAGGCACCGTCTGTTCGGCGCTTAGATCAGAATCGACCGCGATCTGAATCGCCGCGAGTACGACTCCACCAACCGCGTTCTTGTAACGCTTCCGCATCGCGATCTTCAAGGGTATGAAGATACACTCATCCTCTCCCTCTCTTGTTGCTAGAATCTCCATAGATTGATCTTGGTGATGCATAGAAAATTTTGAATTATTGCTACGTTCCCTAACAGTGGCATCATGAGCTAGGTCTATTGCGTAGATTCTATGCACGAATAGAACACAAGTAGTTGTGGGCGTTGGTTTGTTCAATTTGCTTACCGTTACTAGTCCTATCTTGTTTCGGCGGTATTGTGGGATGAAGTGGCCCGGACCGACCTTACACGTACGCTTACGTGAGACAGGTTCCACCGACTGACATGCACTTGTTGCATAAAGGTGGCTAGTGGGTGCTAGTCTCTCCCACTTTAGTCGGATCGGATTCGATGAAAAGGGTCCTTATGAAGGGTAAATAGCAATTGGCATATCACCGTTGTGGCTTTTGCGTAGGTAAGAAACGTTCTTGCTAGAAACCCATAGCAGCCACGTAAAATATGCAACAACAATTAAAGGACGTCTAACTTGTTTTTGCAGGGTCGCTATGTGATGTGATATGGCCAAAAGAATGTGATGAATGATATGTGATTTATGAGATTGATCATGTTCTTGTAATAGGAATCATGACCTGCATGTCGATGAGTATGACAACCGGCAGGAGCCATAGGAGTTGTCTTAATTTATTGTATGACCTGCGTGTCATTGAATAACGCCATGTAATTACTTTACTTTATTGCTAAACTGTTAGCCATAGTAGTAGAAGTAATAGTTGGTGAGACAACTTCATGAAGACACGATGATGGAGATCATGGTGTCATGCTGGTGATGAAGGTGATCATGCCGCAAGGCGTCAAGATGGAGATCAAAGGCGCAAGATGATATTGGCCATATCATGTCACTCTATGATTTGCATGTGATGTTTGTCATGTTTACATCTTATTTGCTTAGAACGACGGTAGCATAAATAAGATGATCCCTCATAAAATTTCAAGAAAGTGTTCCCCCTAACTGTGCACCGTTGCGAAAGTTCGTTGTTTCGAAGCACCACGTGATGATCGGGTGTGATAGATTCTAACGTTCACATACAATGGGTGTAAGCCAGATTTACACACGCAAAACACTTAGGTTGACTTGACGAGCCTAGCATGTATAGACATGGCCTCGGAACACAAGAGACCGAAAGGTCGAACATGAGTCGTATAGTAGATACGATCAACATGAGGATGTTCACCGATGATGACTAGTCCGTCTCACGTGATGATCGGACACGGCCTAGTTGACTCGGATCATGTATCACTTAGATGACTAGAGGGATGTCTATCTAAGTGGGAGTTCATTAAATAATCAGATGAACTTAATTATCATGAACATTGTCAAAAGGTCTTTGCAAATTATGTCATAGCTCACGCTTTGGCTCTTCTGTTTTAGATATGTTCCTAGAGAAAATTTAGTTGAAAGTTGATGTGAGCAATTATGCGCATCGGATCCGCATAATGAGGAGTGTTCTCATTGCTGCACAGAAGGATTATGTCCTTAATGCACCGCTCGGTGTGCTGAACCTCGAGCGTCGTTTGTGGATGTTGCGAACATTTGACATACACGTTTTGATGACTACGTGATAGTTCAGTGCGTAATGTTAAACGGTTTAGAATAAAGGCACCAAAGACATTTCTGAAACGTCGCAGAACATATGAGATGTTCCAAGAGCTGAAATTGGGATTTCAGGCTCGTGCCCACATCAAGAGGTATGAGACCTCTGACAAGTTTCTTAAGCCTGCAAACTAAGGAGAAAAGCTCAATCGTTGAGCATGTGCTCAAATTGTCTGAGTACTACAATCGCTCGAATCGAGTGGGAGTTAATATTCCAGATGAGAAAGTGATGGTTCTCCAAAGTCACTGCCACCAAGCTACTAGAGCTTCGTGATGAACTATAATATCAAGGATAGATATGATGATCCTTGAGCTATTCGCGACACCGCGAAAGTAGAAATCAAATAGGAGCATCAATTGTTGATGGTTGGTAAAACCACTAGTTTCAAGAAGGGCAAGGGCAAGAAGGGATACTTCATGAAACAAAGCAAATCGACTTGCTGCTCTAGTGAAGAAACCCAACGTTGAACCCAAACCCGAGACTAAGTGCTTCAAATAAGAGGGAACGGTCCTTTGAAGCGGAACTACCCGAGATACGTGGTAAATGAGAAGGCGGGCAAGGTCGACAGAAGTATATCGGATATACATTATGATGTGTACTTTACTAGTACTCCTAGTAGCACCAGGGTATTTAAATACCGGTTCGGTTGCTAAGTGTTAGTAACTCGAAATAAAAAGCTACGAAATAAACGGAGACTAGTTGAAGGTGAGATGACGATATGTGTTGGAAGTGTTTCCAAGGTTGATGTGATCAAGCATCGCATGCTCCCTCTACCATCGAGATTGGTGTTAAACCTAAATAATTGTTATTTGATGTTTGCGTTGAGCATAGACATGATTGGATTATGTTTATCGCAATACGGTTATTCATTTAAGGAGAATAATGGTTACTCTATTTATTTGAATAATACCTTCAATGGTCTTGCACCTAAAATGAATGGTTTATTGAATCTCGATCGTAGTGATACACATGTTCATGCTAAAAGATATAAGATAGTAATGATAGTACCACCTACCTGTGGCACTGCCATTTGAGTCATATTGGTATAAAACGCATGAAGAAGCTCCATGTTGACGGATCTTTGGACTCACTCATTTTTGAAAAGACTGAGACATGTGAACCATGTCTATTGGTAGATATGCATGAAGAAACTCCATACAGATGGATCATTTGGACTCACTTGATTTTGAATCACTTGAGACATGCAAATCATACCACATGGGCAAGATGGCTGAAAGGCCTCGTTTTCAGTAAGATGGAACAAGAAAGCAACTTGTTGGAAGTAATACATTTTGATGTGTGCAGTCCAATGAGTGCTGAGGCACACAGTGGATATAGTTATGTTCTTACTTCACAGATGATTTGAGTAGATCCTGAGTACATTTACTTGATGAAACACAAGTCTGAATTATTGAAAGGTTCAAGTAATTTGAGAGTGAAGTTGAAGATCGTGGTGACAAGAGGATAAAATGTCTATGATATGATCATAGAGATGAATATCTGAGTTACGAGTTTGGTACACAATTAAGACCTTGTGGAAATTGTTTCACAACTAATACCGCCTGGAACACCATAGTGTGATGGTGTGTCCGAACATCATAGCTGCACCATATTGGATATGGTGCATACCATGATGTCTCTTATTGAATTACCATTATCGTTTATGGGTTAGGCATTAGAGACAACCGCATTCACTTTAATAGGGCACCACGTAATTACGTTGAGATGACACCGTATGAACTATGGTTTAGAGAAACATAAGCTGTCGTTTCTTAAAAGTTTGGGGCTGCGAGCTTATGTGGAAAAGTTTTAGCCTGATAAGCTCGAACCCAAAGCGGATAAATGCATCTTCATAGGACACCCAAAACAGTTGGGTATACCTCCTAATTCAGATCCGGAAGCAAAAGTGATTGTTTCTGGAAACGGGTCCTTTCTCGAGGAAATGTTTCTCTCGAAAGAATTGAGTGGGAGGATGGTGGAGACTTGATGAGGTTATCGAACCGTCACTTCAACTAGTATGTAGCAGGGCACATGAAGTTGTTCCTGTGGCGCCTACACCAATTGAAGTGGAAGCTGATGATAGTGATCACAAAATCTTCGGATCAAGTCACTACCAAACCTCGTAGGTCGACAAGGATGCGTACTACTTCAGAGTGGTACGTAATCCTGTCTTGGAGGTCATGTTGCTAGACAACAATGAACCTACGAGCTATGGAGAAGCGACGGTGGGCCCGGATTCCGACGAATGGCTCGAGGCCATAAAATCAGAGAGAGGATCCACGTATGAAAACAAAGTGTAGACTTTGGAAGAACTACTTGATGATCGTAAGGCTGTTGGGTGCAGATGGATTCTAAAAGGGAAGATAGACAATGATGGCATGTGTCACCATTAAGAAAGCTCGACTTGTCGCTGAGATGTTTCCGACAAGTTCAAGGAGTTGACTACGATGAGACTTTCTCACTCGTAGCGATGCTAAGAGTCTGTTGGAATTATATTAGCGATTCGCATTATTTATGAATTCTTGCGTATAGGTTGTCAAAACATTATTTCCTCGACAGTTTTCTTGAGGAAAGGTTGTATGTGATACAACCGTAAGGTTTTGTCAATCCTAAAAGATGCTAACAAGTATGCAAAGCTCCAAGAATCCTTCTAAGGACCGGAGTAAGCATCTCGGAGTTGGAATATACACTTTGATGAGATGATCAAAGATTTTGGGTTTATACAAAGTTTATGGGAAACTTGTATTTCCAAAGAAGTGAGTGGGAGCACTATAGAATTTCTGATGAGTATATGTTGTAAACATATTGTTGATCATAAATGATGTAGAATTTCTGAAAAGCATATAGGGTTATTTGAAAAGTGTTTTTCAAGGGAAAACCTGGATTAAGCTACTTGAACATTGAGCATCAAGATCTATAAGGATAGATCAAAATCGCTTGATAGTACTTTCAAATGAATACATACCGTGACAAGATTTTGAAGGAGTTCAAAATAGATCAGCAAAGAAGGACTTCTTGGCTGTGTTATAAGGTGTGAGTATTGAGTAAGACTCAAGACCTGACCACGGCAGAAGAGAGAGAAAGTACGAAGGTCGTCCCCTATGCTTTAGACGTAGGTTCCACAGTATGCTATGTTGTGTACTGCACCTAAAGTGTGCCTTGCCATGAGTCAGTCAAGGGGTACAAGTGTGATCCAGGAATGGATCACAGGACAGCGGTCAAGGTTATCCTTAGTAACTAGTGGACTAAGGAATTTTCTCGATTATGGAGGTGGTAAAGGAGTTCGTTGTAAAGGGTTACGCCGATGCAAACCTTGACACTAATCCGGATGACTCTGAGTAGTAAACCGGATTCGTATAGTACAGAAGTTATTTGGAATAGCTCCAAGTAGCGCCTGGTAGCTGCATCTACAAGATGACATAGATATTTTTAAAGCACACAAAGATCTGAAAGGTTCAGACCCGTTGACTAATAAACCTCTCTCACAAGCGAGATATGATCAAACCCAGTGGGTGTTGGATTCATTGCAACCACATAGTGAAGTGAACTAGATTATTGAGTCTAGTGCAAGTGGGAGACTGTTGGAAATATGCCCTAGAGGCAATAATAAAATGGTTATTATTATATTTCCTTGTTCATGATAATTGTCTATTGTTCATGCTAAAATTGTATTAACTGTAAACACTAATACATGTGTGAATACATAGACCACAACATGTCTCTAGTGAGCCTCTAGTTGACTAGCTCGTTGATCAATAGATGGTTATGGTTTCTGACCATGGACATTGGATGTCATTGATAATGGGATCACATCATTAGGAGAATGATGTGATAGACAAGACCCAATCCTAAGCATAGCACAAGATCGTGTAGTTCATTTGCTAAAAGCTTTTATAATGTCAAGTATCATTTCCTTAGACCATGAGATTGTGCAACTCCCGGATACCGTAGGAATGCTTTGGGTGTGCCAAACTTCACAACGTAACTGGGTGGCTATAAAGGTGCACTACGGGTATCTCCGAAAGTGTCTGTTGGGTTGGCACGAATCGAGACTGGGATTTGTCACTCCGTGTGATGGAGAGGTATCTCTGGGCCCACTCGGTAATGCATCATCATAATGAGCTCAATGTGACTAAGTAGTTAGTCACGGGATCATGCATTACGGAACGAGTAAACTGACTTGCCGGTAACGAGATTGAACGAGGTATTGGGATACCGACGATTGAATATCGGGCAAATAGCGTACCCGATTGACAAAGGGAATTGTATACGGGATTGCTTGAATCCTCGACATCGTGGTTCATCCGATGAGATCATCGTGGAACATGTGGGAGCCAACATGGGTATCCAGATCCCTCTGTTGGTTATTGGCCGGAGAACGTCTCGGTCATGTCTGCATGGTTCCCGAACCCGTAGGGTCTACACACCTAAGGTTCGGTGACGCTAGAGTTGTTATGGGAAATAGTATGTGGTTACCGAAGGTAGTTCGGAGTCCCGGATGTGACCCCGGACATCACGATGAGTTCCGGAATGGTCCGGCGGTGAAGATCGATATATTGGACGAAGGGTATTGGAGTCCTAAGTGTTCCGGGGTACCGTGCTATGGCCAAGATGACCGAAAGGTGTTTTGGGAGCCCGACAAGTGTTGGAGGGCCTCATGGGCCAAAGGGAAGGGCAAACCAGCCCACTAAGGGGTGGTGCGCCCCCCACACCCTTTCCCACGTTATTTGGGGAGGTGGGGCGCCTCCACCTGGCTTGGAAGGCAATCCTCCACCTGCTTGGCTTGGGGGGCAAGTCTCCCTAGGATTTTCCCTAGGGAGATCCAATCTGCTTGGCCGCCCCCCCCCCCCTAGGGGAAACCCTAGGGCGCCTCCCCCTCTACCCTTTCCCCTATATATAGTGGAGGGGTGGGAGGACAGCCGCACCTCTTCCCTGGCGCAGCCCTCTCCCTCCTCCAACAGCTCCTCCTCCGTAGTGCTTGGCGAAGCCCTGCCGGAGAACCACGAGCTCCATCGCCACCACGCCGTCGTGTTGCTGGAGTTTTCCCTCAACTTCTCCTCTCCCCTTGCTGGATCAAGAAGGAGGAGACGCCCCGGGCTGTACATGTGTTGAACACGGAGGCGCCGTCCGTTCGGCGCTTAGATCGGAATCGACCGCGATCTGAATCGTTGCGAGTACGACTCCACCAACGGTGTTCTTGTAACGCTTCCGCATCGCGATCTTCAAGGGTATGAAGATACACTCATCCTCTCCCTCTCTTGTTGCTAGAATCTCCATAGATTGATCTTGGTGATGCGTAGAAAATTTTGAATTATTGCTACGTTCCCTAACACGAGGGGCCCACCAGACAGGGGGCGCACCCTATAGGGGGCGCCCTCCTATCTCGATCGTGCAGGCCTCGGTTGCTTTTTGACTTGCACTACAAGTCCTTTGGATCACGTTCGTTCCAAAAATCACGCTTCCGAAGGTTTCATTCCGTTTGGACTCCGTTTGATATTCCTTTTCTTCGAAATACTGAAATAGGCAAAAAAAACAGCAATACGGGCTAGGCCTCTGGTTAGCAGGTTAGTCCCAAAAATGATTTAAATGTGTAAAATAAAGCCCATAAACATCCAAAAGGGGTAATATAATAGCATGGAACAATAAAAAATTATAGATACGTTGGAGACGTATCAGCCACCTAGATAATCCAATGTCACCACAAGTATCCGTGGGTATGTTTATACGATATGCATCACACAATCTCAGATTTATCTTTTCAAGCAACACAAAGAACTTCATAGAGTACCCCAAAGTTTCTACCAGAGAGTCAAGATGAAAACGTGTGCCAACCCCTATGCATAGATTCTCAAGGTCACGGAACCCGCAAGTTGATCACCAAAACATACATCAAGTGAATGAATAGAATACCCCATTGTCACCACGGGTATCCCACGCAAGACATACATCAAGTGTTCTCAAATCCTTAAAGACTCAAACCGAGAAGATAACCTCAAAGGAAAAACTCAATCCATTACAAGAAGATAGAGGGGGGGAGACATCATAAGATCCAACTATAATGGCAAAGCTTGAGATACATCAAGATCATGCCAAATTAAGAACACGAGAGAGAGAGAGAGAGAGAGAGAGAGAGAGAGAGAGATCATACACATAGCTCATCGTCATGGAGAGTGCCAAGATGATGAAGATGGCCACCAGTGATGGATCCCCCCTCCGACAGGGTGCCGGAACAGGGCCCCGATTGGTTTTTGGTGGCTACAGAGGCTTGCGGCGGCGGAACTCATGATCTAGGCCTATTTTCGAGGGTTTCTATATTTATAGGAATTTTTGGTGACGGGAACAAGTCAGGGGGGGTCTCCGAGTCACCCACGGGGTAGGGGGCGCGCCCTAGGGGGGGGGTCTCCGAGTTACCCACGGGGTAGGGGGCGCGCCCAGTGGGGTAGGGCGCGCCCTCTACCTTCGTGGATGGCTCGGAAATCTTCTGGCCCAACTCTTTTGTTTTGGGGGCTTCTTCTAGTCCATAAAAATGAAGGAAATATGCCCTAGAGGCAATAATAAAATCGTTATTTATATTTCCTTATATCATGATAAATGTTTATTTTTCATGCTAGAATTGTATTAACCGGAAACTTAGTACATGTGTGAATACATAGACAAACATAATGTCACTAGTGTGCCTCTACTTGACTAGCTCGTTGAATCAAAGATGGTTGTGTTTCCTAGCCATAGACATGAGTTGTCATTTGATTAATGGGATCACATCATTAGAGAATGATGTGATTGACTTGACCCATTCCGCTAGCTTAGCACTTAATCTTTTAGTATGTTGATATTGCTTTCTTCATGACTTATACATGTTCCTATGACTATGAGATTATGCAAATCCCGAGAATACCGGAGGAACACTTTGTGTGCTACCAAATGTCACAACGTAACTGGGTGATTATAAAGGTGCTCTACAGGTGTCTTCGATGGTACTTTTTGAGTTGGCGTATTTCGAGATTAGGATTTGTCACTCCGATTGTCGGAGTGGTATCTCTGGGCCCTCTCGGTAATGCACATCACTATAAGCCTTGCAAGCAATGTGACTAATGAGTTAGTTACGGATGATGCATTACGGAACGAGTAAAGAGACTTGCCGGTAACGAGATTGAGCTAGGTATTGAGATACCGACGATCGAATCTCGGGCAAGTAACATACACGTGAAAAAGGGAACAACGTACGTTGTTACGCGATTTGACCGATAAAGATCTTTGTAGAATATGTAGGAGCCAATAAGAGCATCCAGGTTCCGCTATTGGTTATTGACCGGAGACGTGTATCGGTTATGTCTACATAGTTCTCGAACCCGTAGGGTCCGCACGCTTAAAGTTCGGTGACGATCGGTAATATGAGTTTATGTGTTTTGATGTACCGAAGGTAGTTAGGAGTTCCGGATGAGATCGGGGACATGAAAAGGAGTCTCGAAATGGTCGATACGTAAAGATTGATATATTGGACGACTATATTCGGACATCGGAAAGGTTCCGAGTGATTCGGGTATTTATCGGTGTATCGGAGAGTTACGAGAATTCGCTGGGGAGTGTATGGGCCTTATTGGGCCTTAGTGGAATAGAGGAGGAGGAAGCCTAGGAGGGGGCGCCCCCCCCCCCAAGCCCAATCCGAATTGGGTGAGGGGGTCGGCCCCCCTTTCCTTCTTCTCTTCCTCCTCTTTCCTACCTCTCCTACTCCAACTTGGAAGGGGGGAATCCTACTCCCGGTGGGAGTAGGGCTCCTATATGACGCGCCCAAGAGAGGGCCGGCCCTCCCCCTCCTCTACTCCTTTATATACGGGGGAGGGGGCCACTCCATAGAGACACAAGTTGATCTGTTGATCTCTCCCAGCCGTGTGCGGTGCCCCCCTCCACCATATTCCACCTCGGTCATATCATAGCGGTGCTTAGACGAATCCCTGCGTCGGTAGCAACATCATCATCGTCATCACGCCGTCATGCTGACGAAACTCTCCCGTGGAGCTCTGCTGGATCGGAGTTCGCAGGACGTCATCGAGCTGAATGTGTGCTGAACTCGGAGGTGCGTACGTTCGGTACTTGGATCTGTCGAATCGTGAAGACGTACGACTACATCAACCGCGTTGTGCTAACGCTTCCGCTTTCAGTCTACGAGGGTACGTGGACTCACTCTCCCCGCTCGTTGCTATGCATCACCATGATCTTGCGTGTGCGTAGGAAATTTTGGAAATTACCACGTTCCCCAGCAGTGCTATCCGAGCCAGGTTTATGCGTAGATGTTATATGGACGAGGAGAACACAAGTGAGTTGTGGGCGATACAAGTCATACTACTTACCAGCATGTCATACTTTGGTTCGGTAGTATTGTTGGATGAAGCGCCCGCACCGACATTACGCAGACGCCACGCAAGACTGGTTCTATCGACGTGCTTTGCACACAGGTGGCTGGCGGGTGTCAGTTTCTCCAACTTTAGTTAACCGACTGTGGCTATGCCCGGTGCCTGCGAAGGTTAAAACAGCACTAACTTAACGAAATATCGTTGTGGTTTTGATGCGTAGGTAAGAACGATTCTTGCTCAGCCCTTAGTAGCCACGTAAAACTTGCAACAACAAAGTAGAGGACGTCTAACTTGTTTTTGCAGGGCTTGTTGTGACGTGATATGGTCAAGACGTGATGAGATATAAGTTGTTGTATGAGATAATCATGTTTTGTTGAAGTTATCGACAATTGGCAGAAGCCTTATGGTTGTCTCTTTATTGCATAAGATGCAAGCGCCAAATAATTGCTTTACTTTATCGCTATGCGATAGCAATAGTTGCAAGAGAAATAGTTGGCGAGACGACCATGTGACGACACATTGATATAGATCAAGATGATGGAGATCATGGTGTCATGCCGGTGATGATGGAGATCATGACAATCCTTTGGAGATGAAGATCAAAGGCACAAGATGATGATGGCCATATCATGTCACATATTTTTTATTGCATGTGATGTTTATCTTTTATACATCTTATTTTTCTTAGTTCGGCGGTAGCTTTATAAGATGACCCCTTACTCAAATTTCAAGGTATAAGTGTTCTCCCTGAGTAAGCATCGTTGCGACAGTTCTTCGTGCCAAGATACCACGTGATGATCGGGTGTGATAAGCTCTATGTTCAAATACAACGGGTGTAAGACAGTTTTGCACACGCAGAATACTCGGGTTAAACTTGATGAGCCTAGCATATGCAGATATGGCCTCGGAACATTGAGACCGGAAGGTCAAGCGTGAATCATATAGTAGATATGATCGACATAGTGATGTTCACCATTGAAAACTACTCCATCTCACGTGATGATCGGACATGGTTTAGTTGATTTGGATCACGCGATCACTTAGATGATTAGAGATATGTCTATCTAAGTGGGAGTTATTAAGTAATATGATTAATTGAACTTTAATTTATCATGAACTTAGTCCTGATAGTATTTTGCAAATTATGTTGTAGATCAATAGCTCGCATTGTTGCTTCCCTATGTTTATTTTGATATGTTCCTAGAGAAAAACTATGTTGAAAGATGTTGGTAGCAATGATGCGGATTGGATCCGTGATCTGAGGATTATCCTCATTGCTGCACAGAAGAATTATGTCCTTGATGCACCGCTAGGTGACGGACCTATTGCAGGAGCATATGCAGACGTTATGAACGTTTGGCAAAGCTCGGTATGATGACTACTTGATAGTTTAGTGCACCATGCTTTACGGCTTAGAACCGGGACTTCAAAAATGTTTTGAACGCCATGGAGCATGTAAGATGTTGCAAGAGTTGAAATTGGTATTTCATACTCATGCCCGTGTAGAGAGGTATAAGACCTCTGACAGTACTTTGCCTACAAGGTGGAGGAGAATAGCTCAGCTAGTGAGCATGTGCTCAGAATGTCTGAGTACTAGAATCACTTGAATCAAGTGGGAGTTAATCTTCCAGATAAGATAGTGATTGACAGAATTCTCTAGTCACTATAACCAAGTTACTAGAACTTTGTGATGAACTATAATATGCAAGGGATAATAGAAACGATTCCCAAGCTCTTCGTGATGCTGAAATCGACGAAGGTAGAAATCAAGAAAAGCATCAAGTGTTGATGGTTGAAAAGATCACTAGTTTCTAGAAAAGGGCAAAGGGAAGAAGGGGAACTTCAAGAAGAATAGCAAGCAAGTTGCTGCTCCAATGAAGAAGCCTAAAGCTAGACCCAAGCCTGGAATTGAGTGCTTCTACTGCAAAGGGAATGGTCACTGGAAGCGGAACTACCCCAAACATTTGGCGGGTAAGAAGGATGGCAAAGTAAACAAAGGTATATTTGATATACATATTATTGATGTGTACTTTACTAGTGTTCATAGTAACCCCTCAGTATTTGATACTAGTTCAGTTGCTAAGAGTAGTAACTCGAAACGGGAGTTGCAGAATGAACATAGACTAGTTAAGGGTGAAGTGACGATGTGTGTTGGAAGTGGTTCCAAGATTGATATGATCATCATCGCACACTCCCTATACTTTTGGGATTAGTGTTGAACCTGTGTTATTTGGTGTTTGCGTTGAGCATGAATATGATTTGATCATTTTTATTGCAATATGGTTATTCATTTAAGTTAGAGAATAATTGTTGTTCTGTTTACATGAATAAAACCTTCTATGGTCATACACCCAATAAAAATGGTTTGTTGGATCTCGATCGTAGTGATACACATATTCATAATATTGAAGCCAAAAAATGCAAAGTTAACAATGATAGTGCAACCTATTTGTGGCACTGCCGTTTAGGTCATATTGATGTAAAGCGCATGAAGAAACTCCATGCTGATGGGATTTAGGAATCACTTGATGCTTGCGAACCATGCCTTATGGGCAAGATGACTAAGACTCCGTTCTCCGGAACAATGGAGCGAGCAACTGACTTATTGGAAATAATACATACCGATGTATGTGATCCGATGAGTGATGAGGCTCGCGGCGGATATCGTTATTTTCTGACCTTCGCAGATGATTTGAGTAGACATGGGTATATCTACTTGATGGAACATAAGTCTGAAACATTTGAAAAGTTCAAAGAATTTCAGAGTGAAGTGGAAAATCATCGTAACAAGAAAATAAAGTTTCTACGATCTGATCGTGGAGGAGAATATTTGAGTTACAAGTTTGGTCTTCATTTGAAACAATGCAGAATAGTTTCGCAACTCACACCACCTGGAACACCACAGCGTAATGGTGTGTCCGAACGTCATAACCGCACTTTATTAGATATGGTGCGATCTATGATGTCTCTTACTAATTTGCCACTATCGTTTTGGGGTTATGAATTAGAGACAGCTGCATTCACATTAAAAAGGGCACCATCTAAATCCTTTGAGTCGAAACCATATGAACTATGATTTAGCAAGAAACCTAAGCTATCGCTTCCTAAAATTTAGGGTTGCGATGCTTATGTGAAAAGGTTTCATCCTGATAAGATCAAACCCGAATCGGAGAAGTGCGTCTTCATAGGATACCCAAAAGTAACTGTTGGGTACACCTTCTATCACAGATCCGAAGGAAACATATTCGTTGCTAAGAATGGATCCTTTCTAGAGAAGGAGTTTCTCTCAAAAGAAGTGAGTGGGAGGAAAGTAGAACTTGATGAGGTAATCTGCACTGCTCCCTTATTAGAAAGTAGTTCATCACGAAATCTGTTCCTGTGACTCCTACACCAATTAGTGAGGAAGCTAATGATGATGATCATGTAACTTCGCATCAAGTTACTACCGAACCTCGTGAGGTCAACCAGAGTAAGATCCGCACTGTGAGTGGTACGGTAATCCTGTTCGGAGGTCATGTTACTTGACCATGACGAACCTACAAACTATGAGGAAGCGATGATGAGCCCAGATTCCAGAAATGGCTTGAGGCCATGAAATCTGAGATGGGATCTGTGTATGAGAACAAAGTGTGGACTTTGATTGACTTGCCCGATGATCGGCAAGCCATAGAAAATAAATGGGTCTTCAAGAGGAAGACAGACGCTGATAGTAGTGTTACTATCTACAAAGCTAGACTTGTCGAAAAAGGTTTTTGACAAAGTTCAAGGTGTTGAATACAATGAGATTTTCTCACACGTAGCCATGCTTAAGTCTGTCCGAATCATGTTAGCAAGTTGCCACATTTTATGAAATTTGGCAGATGGATGTCAAAACTACATTCCTGAATGGATTTCTGGAAGAAGAGTTGTATATGATACAACCAGAAGGTTTTGTCGATCCTAAAGGTGCTAACAAAATGTGCAAACTCCAGCGATCCATCTATGGACTGGTGCAAGCATCTCAGAGTTGGAATGTATGCTTTGATAGTGTGATCAAAGCATATAGTTTTATACAGACTTCATGTGAAGCCTCAGATTTACAAGAAAGTGAGTGGGAGCACTACAAGATTTCGTAAGTATATGTGAATGACATATTGTTGATCGGAAATAATGTAGAATTTTCTGGAAAGCATAAAGGAGTATTTGAAAGGAGTTTTCCAAAAGAAAGACCTCAGTAAAGCTACTTACATATTGAGCATCAAGATCTATTGAGATAGATCAAGACACTTGATAAGATTTTCAATGAGTACATACCTTGACAAGATTTTGAAGTAGTTCAAAATGGAACAAATAAAGAAAGAGTTCTTGCCTCGTGTTGCAAAGGTGTGAAATTGAGTAAGACTAAAATCCCGACCACGGCAGTAAAATAGAAAGAGAATGAAAGTCATTCCCTATGCCTCACCATAGGTTCTATAAAGTATGCCATGTTATGGACCAGACCTATTGTATACCCTGCCCTAAGTTTGGCAAGGGAGTACAATAGTGATCTAGGAGTAGATCACTGGACATTGGTCAAAATTATCCTTAGTGGAATAAGGATATGTTTCTCGATTATGGAGGTGACAAAAGGTTTGTCGTAAAGGGTTACGTCGATGCAAGTTTTGACACCGATCCAGATGACTCTAAGTCTCAATCTGGATATATATTGAAAGTGGGAGCAATTAGCTAGAGTAGCTCCGTGCAGAGCATTGTAGACATAGAAATTTGCAAAATACTCATGGATCTGAATATGGCAGACCCGTTGACTATACTTCTCTCATAAGCAAAACATGATCACACCTAAGTACTCTTTGGGTGTTAATCACATAGCGATGTGAACTAGATTATTGACTCTAGTAAACCCTTCGGGTGTTGATCACATGACGATGTGAACTATAGGTGTTAATCACATACATATGTGAATATTATTGTTAAATCACATGGTGATGTGAACTAGATTATTGACTCTAGTGCAAGTGGGAGACTGAAGAAAATATGCCCTAGAGGCAATAATAAAATCGTTATTTATATTTCCTTATTTCATGATAAATGTTTATTATTCATGCTAGAATTGTATTAACCGGAAACTTAGTACATGTGTGAATACATAGACAAACATAATGTCACTAGTATGCCTCTACTTGACTAGCTCGTTGAGTCAAAGATGGTTGTGTTTCCTAACCATAGACATGAGTTGTCATTTGATTAACGGGATCACGTCATTAGAGAATGATGTGATTGACTTGACCCATTCCGTTAGCTTAGCACTTGATCGTTTAGTATGTTGCTATTGCTTTCTTCATGACTTATACATGTTCCTATGACTATGAGATTATGCAACTCCCGAATATCGGAGGAACACTTTGTGTGCTACCAAACGTCACAACGTAACTAGGTGATTACAAAGGTGCTCTACAGGTGTCTCCGATGGTACTTGTTGAGTTGGCGTATTTCGAGATTAGGATTTGTCACTTCGATTATCGGAGAGGTATCTCTGGGCCCTCTCGGTAATGCACATCACTATAAGCCTTGCAAGCAATGTGACTAATGAGTCAGTTACGGGATGATGCATTACGGAACGAGTAAAGAGACTTGCCGGTAACGAGATTGAGCTAGGTATTGAGATACCGACGATCGAATCTCGGGCAAGTAACATACTGATGACAAAGGGAACAACGTATGTTGTTATACGGTTTGACCGATAAAGATATTCGTAGAATATGTAGGAGCCAACATGAGCATCCAGGTTCCTCTATTGGTTATTGACCGGAGACGTGTCTCGGTCATGTCTACATAGTTCTCGAACCCGTAGGGTCCGCACGCTTAAAGTTCAGTGACGATCGGTAATATGAGTTTATGTGTTTTGATGTACCGAAGGTAGTTCGGAGTCCCGGATGAGATCAGGGACATGACGAGGAGTATCGAAATGGTCGAGACGTAAAGATTGATATATTGGACGATTATAATCGGACATCGGAAAGGTTCCGAGTGATTCGGGTATTTATCGGAGTACCGGAGAGTTACGGGAATTCGCCGGGGAGTGTATGGGCCTTATTGGGCCTTAGTGGAATAGAGGAGGAGGAAGCCTAGGAGGGGGCGCCCCCCCCCCCCCAAGCCCAATCTGAATTGGGTGAGGGGGTCCCCCCCCCCTTTCCTTCTTCTCTCCCTCCTCTTTCCTACCTCTCCTACTCCAACTTGGAAGGGGGGGAATCCTACTCCCGATGGGAGTAGGACTCCCCTATAGCGCGTCCAAGAGAGGGCCGGCCCTCCCCCTCCTCTACTCCTTTATATAGGCATGAGGGGGCACCCCATAGAGACACAAGTTGATATGTTGATCTCTCCCAGCCGTGTGCGGTGCCCCCCTCCACCATGTTCCACCTCGGTCATATTGTAGCGGTGCTTAGGCGAAGCTCTGCGTCGGTAGCAACACCATCACCGTCATCACACCGTCGTGCTGACGAAACTCTCCCATGAAGCTCTGCTGGATCGGAATACGCGGGACGTCATCGAGCTGAACATGTGCTGAACTCAGAGGTGTCGTACGTTCGGTACTTGGATCGGTCTACGAGGGTACATCAACCGCGTTGTGCTAACACTTCAGCTTTCGGTCTACGAGGGTACGTGGACTCACTCTCCCCACTCGTTGCTATGCATCACCATGATCTTGTGTGTGCGTAGGAAATTTTTGAAATTACCACGTTCCCCAACAAAAAAATCCATAAAAATTGGCATGTCAATTGGACTCCGTTTGATATTACTTTTCTGTAGAACTCAAAAACAAGGAAAAAAAGAAACTGGCACTGGGCTCTAGGTTAATAGGTTAGTCCGAAAAATCATATAAAATAGCTTATAAATGCATATAAAACATCCAAGATGGATAATATAATAGCATGTAACAATCAAAAAATATAGATACCTTGGAGACGTATCAAGTATCCGTGAGTTAATTATTCAATATGCATCAAACAACTTCAGATTCATAATATTCAATCCAACACAAAGAACTTCAATGAGTGCCCCAAGATTTCTACCAGATAAAGTAAGACAAAAACGTGCATCAACCCCTATGCATAGATTACACCAATGTCACATCGGGAATCCGCGAGTTGAGTGCCAAAACATACATCAGGTGAATCAATAGAACACCCCATTTTCACCATGGGTATTCATCTCAAATCCATAAAAGTATTCAATCCGATAATAGTGAAACCTCAAAGGTAAAAATTCAATTCATCACAGCAAGATAGAGAGGGAGAAACATCATATGATCCAACTATATTAAGAAAGTTTGTGGTGCATCAAGATCGTGTGAAATCAATAACGAGAGAGAGAGAGAGAGAGAGAGAGAGAGAGAGAGAGAGATCAAACATATAGCTAATAGTACATACCCTTAGCCCCGAGGATGAACTACTCCTTCCTCGTCGTGTGGCCGCCAGGATGATGAAGATGGACTCCGGTGATGATTCCCTCCTCCGGCAGGGTGCCGGAACAGGGCTCCGGATGGTATTTTGAAGGTACAGAAGCTTGCGGCGGCAGAGTCGAAGTTCCGGAGTAAGATGGGCCCACGAGGCACCAGCCCACTGCCACCACCCTGGGCGCGTCCTGGTGGCTTGTGGGGGCCTCGTGGCTCTTATGGTCCTTAGACGAAGCTTCGGGGGTCTCTTTTGCTCCAAAAAAATGCCAAAAAGTTTCGCTGCATTTGGACTTCATTTGATATGGATTTTTTGGAAAATAAAAAACAAGCAGAAAATATCAACTGGCACTGGGTACTATGTCAATATGTTAGTCCATGAAAATCATATAAAATTCATGTAAAAGTGCACCAAAACCATATAAAATTATTATAAACATGGCATGAATACTTCATAAATTATAAATACGTTGGAGACATATCAGAGGCCACCATTATACTCGAAGCAGTGACATCAAAGTACTTGTGAATTTTTTATGCTTTCTTTGGGATGACTGGTTCTCGCAACAATGTCAATGTGATCCAACGATCTCCCGCGTTTATGAGACTTTGCATTAGGGAAGCGTCGTTGTGCAACTACACTATCAACAGGCACGACTACAACATGGGGTACTACCTCACAAATGGTATCTATCCTAAGTGGGCGCCATATCTGATCTCTATGGAACAAACAAAGCCACTTTACAACAATGCAAGAAGCAACTAGGAAGGATATGATGAGGGCACAGTGTGCTCCAAATTCGTTGGGGAATTGATAGTGCAGTTGCAATGATGTGGGAATCAAAGACTTTGTGGCAGATAATGACATGTTGTGTCATTTATTATATATGATTGTCGAGGACGAGGGTGAAGGCGCAGTTCGAACCCATGATTTTGAGAAACCCAAAGAGCAAGTCTACATCTTGAATATTTACTTCTTGCATGTCTGCAAAATGATGTTCGCCGGTGATCTATCTATCCATCATAACCACAAGCATCCCTGAAGATGAAATAAGGTTCTTCCCGCCCAGCCCCTATTCTGTTGGTGCGTCTAGTACCTTCGGCGGGCGTGTGGAGACGTGTCTCTCGCGGATTTATATTTCGTGGATCTGTTCGTTGATCGTCTATTGTCGTGTGTTTTCAGGTTGGATTCTTTCAATTTACACTACTCTTTATCGATGATGGTTACTATTATAGTGTGCTGGTGCTATATGGCTTTAATATGATAACTTTCCGACTGTCTAATATAACAGATTTTGCTCAGCTTCGGAGAGGGAGAGGTGATGACAGCGGCAAGCCATCGGCTCGCTGAAGTTCTTATAGTCGTAGTTAGGTGGTTTATGGATCTGAATGTTATTTCTATTATTTTTTATGTTTATTGTACTGCTATGATTAAAGATAAATAGATCAAAAACACAGGAACGTCGATGAGATGAAAAAAAGAGGAACGTCAATGAGAGCGAGCGTAAGTAACGTGAGGAGTACGTGCATGTCCGGCCAGTTGTTCATCTTCATTTAAAAGTCGTACTAGCGGCATGTCCTGGATGGGGATGCTCATTGAATTGGAGTCATGTCATATGCCACGGCCACCACCATCCCCACATGTACATGTGCATGAGGCCAACTCCACCGCGCGACCCTATCCTGTCCGCCCTCGTCCATTTAGAGTAAAAGGGACAAAAGAGGCGGTCCAGCGTGCGGCCTCAAACGGACAAATGTCTGTTTTGTGTCCGCTTTCGACCCATCCGCGGCCCAAACTTGCGCTCGGTTTGGGGTGAAATGGACGCGCGCGCTTGTCCTCCCCCTGGCCCGCCTGTCGGTGGGAGAAACCAACCCCACGCCCCTCCTGCCGCCTCTCTCCCCGCCCATGGCCGACGCCTTGGGTTCCGGCGGCCTGGCCGTCGACCCGCCCGCAAAGGTGAAGAAGAAGGCGCCAAGGAAGACGCGGTCGGAGTGCACGCTGGAGGAGATCGCCAAGTTGGACGCGGAGTCAACGAGGAGGAGGGAACGGAGAGCGGTCGTCAAGGTCAATGCCGCCGCGGCCAAGTTCGCCGCCCCGCGCGAGGAGCTGGAGGCCGCGCGGCGCAAGGCCGCTGCCGACGAGAAGGAGGACCTCGTCAACAAAGCGCACACCATCCTCATGCTTGGCATGGCCGCCCCGCCGGGTTCCTCGCAGCGGCCGCCGGTCCGGCGAAAGCACAGGCTCGCTTGGCCCGCCTACGACCGCCGGGCCGCCGACGTCGCCGCGCACCGCCCATGTCGCCTCGCTTCCTCCGCCAAGGCACGACGGCTGCACCCGTTCTGGTCGCCGGACGTGGGCTTGTTCACGCCGTCCACACCGCGCTTCGCTGCCATCATCGACCTCAACATCACGCCTGGTCCAGCAGCGCGGCGGCCGTCCGTCGAGATGCTAAGAAAGCGTGCACGGCACCGTTTCACGGGCACCATGCCGCCCCCGCCTTTGTTTGACGAATGCCAACCCTAACGCCAGCGGTCGACGACCCTTCTACAACCGCTACATGGAGGACGTGATCTTCGACGGTGGGCATGGCCGTGCGTTTACGACCCGATGAGACCCAATGTCGATGGCCTCCCGGTACGCCCCTCGGCGAAGGGGCGACGACCGTGCCGACTACGACCATGGTGACTCGTGGCATGAAGACGATGACATCTATGTCGAAGGTGATGAAGAAGAAGAAGGCAATGACTTTGATATTAGTGGTGCGCCATTGTTCATCGACGAGCTCACCAAAGAGCGGAGGCACAAAATAAGGGGAAGAGCATTCACACGGGTTCATATACACAAGATGAGGACAAGTTGATTTGCCAAGCTTGGATGGAGAATAGCCAAGATCCGAGGACTGGCGCGCAACAAAAGGGCATTGTTTTTTGGACGAGAGTCCATAAAACATTCCATGAAAGGAAGATGTTCGAGCCCTTCCAAATTACAAGCAACCGTGGCATCGGCTCGATTCAAAAAAGATGGTTGTTCATCCAACAAGAGTGCAACAAGTATTGCGCCGCATTTGAGAGCGCTCAAGCACGGCCCGTAAGTGGTCTCGGCGTTGGGGACATGGTATGATCTCCTCTTTCTAGCCCTTTCCTTGCTACGGCCATGAGACTTGACCGTGTATATGTTTGCATGTTCACTTGTTGTTGATCATGTTGTGTAGGCATTCCAATCTTTGAAGGCATTCAAGGCCCGGCACAATGACAAGCCATTCACTCTTACGCATTGTTGGACGCTCATCAACATGTGCCTTAAGTTCAAGGACCAATACCGTGAACTACAAAGGAAGAGAGGCAAGAAGACGGCCAAGTTCGTCGGAGGTGGAGATGGCGAGGCGTTGAAGAGGCCGATGGGCAAGACCAACTCCAAGGTGGACGACATACGTGACGCCTCATCCATGGCCTTGCATGAGACTTTGCATGGCATGATGTCTCAAAAGGATGTGAGGAACGAGAAGAAGCGGCAAAGCAAGGACGAGCAAATAAAGCAATACCTAGACCTTAAAAGACATAAGCTTGAGATGGAGGAGGCGGCCAAGAGGAGGAAGATCGACATGAAGGAGGCATCCCGGCAAAGGCAGCTCGACATGGAGGAGGCGGCCCGGCAAAGGCAGCTCGACATCGAGGCCGACAACGTCAAGGCTGTGCAGAGGCAGCTCGACATCGAGGCCACCAATGCCGCCACCAAAGCCGGGCGAGGTGGCCCTTGCGATCATGAGCGTGGACTTGTCGAAGATGAGCGACAAGACGAAGGCCCGGTTCGAGGCCGTGCGAAGGAGATGCTCGACGCCAAGGCCCGAACTAGGTCGTCCGATCGGGCGTGGCCGTTCTTTTTAGGTGGCATGGGTGCCGCCTACCGCTTCGCCGTCACCGGTAGTGTGCCGGCGAAAACATTCATTTTGAAGGCCGGTGTGTTGCCGTCACCGGCCGTGTTGCCGGGCGAGGACAACTATTCATTTTGGAGGTCGGGTCAGATTGTCATTGCCGGTTTCGCGGCCATTGCCGCTGTTTGGGCGATGGACGGTAGGTCATTGGCTCGCTGCGGCGTGATGAACCGGGGCCGACGTGTAGGCTTTGAAATGTTGCTATAGTTATTAAAGTGTCCGCGGACAGGATGTGGCAAATGGATGCGCGCCACGCATCGGCCACCACATCCTGCGACAGCCGGACATGACCCCAAATCCCTACCCAAACAGACAGAATCCGGACAAAACGGACGTCCGTTAGGGATCGCGCGCTGGTGTTGGCCTGACATCCATAACTCCGCTGCCGCGTCCATCCCCGGCCGCCGTCGTGTCACTTCACCAAGGTACAAACGAGGAGCGAACTACCCAAGCCAACCAAAGCCCATGCATGGCGCATCGGTGCATCATCGCACCGAGTTGTTGGGGGAGGGACCCGAGGCCACGTGACCGGCGCGCGCCTGCCCGCCCGCCCGACCCCCGTGGCGCGCGCGTGCGACGTTATGGGGCGACTGCTCCTGGCGTGACCGACGGGCACGCAACAGACGTGCCCAGCTCGCTCGTCCACACCCATATTGCCGTGTCCACTCATGGGCGTCGTGCACGGCCCCTGTCTCCGATCCACACACACGCACGTAGCCGATTTATGGGCGCGTTTGATTACCTGCATCGTTTTTTTTACACTTTGCATACTTATTTTAGTTGAGCCTGATTAAGCATATGCAGGCTAAAACCAATATTTGCATGTTGATTGGTTGTCTGCATCCTCTGTAACCTGAATGTGCTAAAACGAAAGGCCTGTTGTTTGGTTACGGACTTGTTTAAAGGGAAACACAAGTCTGGTTATTTAGTTACATTTAGGACAGTTGTGTGGTAACCTCTTCCTCGATATGATAAAGTTACCAAAGACACACATGAACTACTAACAACAGAATAATCTTAGGCAGAAATATAAGTCTTAACCACGCAGAAGAAGTTTTAAACCAACACAACACAGCAAGTTCTAAACGAAACTCAAGTCTTAAAGCAAGAACTAACAAGGAACAGTCAACAGGAGTTCAGGCGGCCACGACGAAGGCATTGTCGTGCTCCTTACACTTGGTGACACCTCCACGCCCTTGTCATTGAAGACGATCACCTTCATGGTGTCGGGGGACAGCAACTTGAACGTCAGCATGTACCCGATCATGATATGGTGAACGGCAAAGGTGGTCTAACCTTGATCAAGGGTGACCCAGCCGTTGATCACCCTCACCGTCACCCTCCATGCGCAGCGGTGTTCGTCTTGAGTTTGAACTCTATAGGGATGGCAGGGAAGTCCTTCGTGAAGTCCAGAGGCAATGACAGACTCTCCAATTTTGGAGCAAGGATAACCTTGCATAAGTGGTTTGGTTCTGCCTCCTGATGGAAATGGTCATAGTTCCTCCGCTTGGGGCTTGGGTGATCCTGCACTGATACTTCGACCAATGGAGGCACAACCTCATTGCCCTTGTGGCACCACCTCCTTGTCCTTGTCCATCTGCATTATGAACAGCGCACTCAAAGGTCAGCATTCATTCATACCGGCCTAATGCTTCTATATTAACCCACCCCACTAACCCAGCAACGCACTCAAACCCCCTCTGTTTCATCACCTCTCATGTTCCACCTTTCTGTTTCACCACCTCCCCCTCGGCATGAACTCCAACTCCAATTCCAACCCTTTCCTCTGGGGCATTGGACGGAGGGCCTTCTTCCTTGGGTGCTCGCTCGAGCACACCATGGAAGTGTGCTCGAACTTCAGCTGCATCGATGACATGCACAAGGAGGCCGATGTTGTGATGAAGAAGGCTACGCCGGATGAGCTGAAGACATTGGTTCCGGACCCAGCCAAGGGCGCGATGTCAGTGGACATCCTGCGCTGGGCCATGAATCAGGTAGACTTCGGCGACGCTCGACAGAGGGTAAAATAGGCCAAGTACAACAAGATAAGGCGATGACGACCAAAGATGCAACAAGCGTCGAGTAGCATCGTTCGTCGCCAAGGCCGAGAACGACGAGGTTCAGATGTCGTCTGTGGCACCGCGGCAAGTATCAGGTAAGACCCATCGTTCTTGATGAAGACGATGAGGACGAAGACGATGAGGAAGAAAAGAAGACGACTATGCCCTCCGCCCCCCGGTGCCGCTCGACGCGACTCCAGGATCACCGCGGCTAGACAAGAAAGTTTGTACCCCAATCCCCACCCCCGATGTAGTCGAAAAATAACGCATGAACCCTAGTAGTCGTCGATGCATAATCAATCCTCCACCCCCGATGTGTTCAATCCCCTCCCTAACTCTTCAATCGCGTGCTCTAATCTAATCTAGCCCGAGTCGAAAGGACTGAATGTACAGGGAGGACGAGATCTTACCGCCATGGTTGATGCGCTCCGGTGGAGGTTTGTAGCCGCTCCGGTGGTCGCTGCCACCGTCTTGGATCGCTTTGCATTAGAGCTCAAGTTGTCGTCGCCGTCGGCGCCGCCGGTGTGAGTGGGGAAGAGGGGAGAAAGCGGTGAGGATAATTTATGACGACGCGTCTAGAAACAACGCGACGTCTCGGGACCGCAACCACGCATGCAACCGCCCACGCCCACGTGCCTAGGATTGCGCCGCGCGGGCCTGGCTCCGCAAAAACGGCCGATTGGAGCGTTCCTCTAAATGCAGGCTCAGAGATGTTTTAATGTTCGTGCTATGCAGAGCCAACAGTGAATGCGGATAATCGAACGGGCTTTTTTTTTTCCGCGCGGGCATTCGCAGCCTACCAAACGCGTCGAGACTTTGAAACAGTTGCCCGTACGCCAGCGCGCGCGCGCATACACGGAGGTCGTCCATGGATGATGGGTCGAGGCGAGTTGGGTATTCGAGATCTGGCATGGCATGGGTGGTCCGGTCTACGGTGCGGCCGGCGGGGCCCTGGGCTGGAGTAGGCGAGGTGTTGTCAAGCTCAGCTCGCCGTGGTCCTCTGCTCTGCCCCGTGGTGGCCGGGCTGTGGGTATATATGGTCCCGCCGGCGACGGATCGGGCCCTCCGCCTGCCGATCGGGTCGCCTGCGTGCCGGCCTAGCCTAGCTCCTCCGTCCGCCGTCGGGACCCGCCTCATCAATAATCCGTCGTCCCTCCCCGATCCTCGTCGATATCATGACCGCTCGGGCAGGACGGACGGAGGGACGAACTGGACTGCTCGTCCGGTCTGGTCGAATTTAGTGCGTCACGTAACCATCGTGGGTGCTCGTGCAGGGTCCGACCGCCGTGCCTGAGGCTGATGCTGTCAATGCTCATCCCGTGCAGGCGATACAGTGCATGCTTTGGGTTTCGGACACGAGTTATATGGCTGCTTCGTCACGATTTGTAGGATCCGTGGGCTGCTGTCGTGCCGCCGTGGAATCAACTGTGCGTGCTCGGTTCATGGGGAACCATATTTTTGCTCCTGTTCACGTTGCTAGGGGGTCGAGGTTGAGCGGTGGCGATGATGGCAATGGCGCCATCAAGCCGCCACACTTCTCATCCGAGTGCAAGCGGCAGCCCGCTTCGATCGACCCGAGGGACTCATTAATCAGCTTAAATTTTGCTCAACACTTACCTAAAATTAGCACTATATTTGGATTATATATGCTGCTATATCCGCTAGCCCGTCACATGAGTAATGCTGCATCTATAAAAGAATTTTTTTCCTACAAACTAGCTAATGTGAAGGATTATGATTGGTAATAGGGATTCAAGTTAAGTAAACGTTTGTAGATTCTTTGTAGGTCTAGCATTATTGCCCGTCACATTTGTATCCTACCACATACCCCTCTCCCCTTCGACCCCCACATTCCTCATCTTCCTCTTAACCCATAGCCAAAGAAATAGAGAGGTGTTTCACGCGGACTCGCTTCTGCTACTTGAGAGTAGTATTGCTCCGTGTCTGAAGCAACATCGATCACTCGGATTTATTCTAACAATCACGTTGACGCGCTCGCACACCCTTTTTTTTCTTTAAAAAGGAGGCTTACCCCCGGCCTCTGCATCTTTTTATGCACACAGCCATTATTAAAAAAGTTGCCCGAAGGTTCCAACAAGAAGTCTCAAAAATAAACGAAGGTCTTAGTAACCAAAGAAATGCCACAAGCGGCCCAAAAATAAAATCACAACCGGCGCCCAAAGACTAGGATACTAAATGCCTATCCTATTAGTGGATCGCCATCCAAACCGGCCAGAAGTATCCCGCAACCATCTCCCATCGGCTGCACCTAATATACATATGCTCCCCGAGGTCCGCATTTACCGAGTAATGACCACGTATGGATCCAAGTAGATGCTCTGAAGATGACCTGCAAAAAATTAATGACGGTTTGTCTGTTAAAGGCAACGTCATTACAACAGGTCCACAAAGACCAAAGTAATGCACATGCTCCCACTCGGATATGCGCCGCAGACTTTGGCTCCACTCCAGCCAACCAGTTATCAAACAAATGTGATATCGTGAGAGGTGGAGTTATATTGAAGCTAACATGAATAGTTCGCCAAAGTAGTTTAGCAAGCGGACAATTGATAAATAAATGCTCTATTGTTTCGTCCTGATCACAAAAGCAACATCTTTTACTTCCTTCCCAGTTACGCTTAGCTAAATTATCTTTAGTGAGAATGACACCCTTATGCATAAACCACATAAAGACTTTTATCTTCAAGGGCACCTTAACTTTCCAAATATGCACCGTCCGCGGGATAGTCCCAGTATTAATCAAGTCCGTGTACATGGATTTAACCGAGAAGACTCCTGACCTGGAAAGCTTCCATTGCAGAGTGTCTGGTACATCGGAAAGGTTAACCTCCATTAACCTACGCACAAGATGTAACCATCTATCCCAACGCTCACCAATAACAGATCGCCTAAACTGTATATTAAGAGGAGCGGAGCCCATCACCGTAGCAACGGAGACCTCTTTCCGTTGTGCTATGTTGTAAAGGGACGGATACTGCAAGGCCAGTGGTGAGTCACATAACCAAGTATCCTCCCAAAATCTAGTCTCATGTCCATTCCCGACAATAAACCTAGTCCTGCTAAAGAAGGCTACCTTCGTCTTCATAACCCCTTTCCAGAACGGTGAGTCAGACGATTTGGCCGTAACCTGGGCTAGAGTTTTGGCATAGAGATATTTGTTACGCAGAAGCTGAGCCCAAACTCCATCTGTTTCTATCGATAAACGGTACAGCCATTTGCTGAGTAAACACCTATTTTTCACCTCCAAATTTTCAATTCCCAAGCCTTCCTGATCCTTAGGTCTGCAAATTACATCCCATTTTGCCAATCTATATTTATTTTTGTTTTCATCAATTTGCCAAAAGAATCTAGATCGACAAAAATCCAATCTTTTCCGCACCCCAACCGGGACTTCAAAGAAAGAGAGAAGGAACATGGGCATACTTGTGAGAACAGAATTAATAAGCACCAATCGACCTTCATAAGATGTAAGTTTGCCCTTCCAAGAACTCCGCCTCTTTTCAAACCGATCCTCGATACATTTTCACTCTTTATTAGTGAGCTTGCGGTGATGAATCGGAATCCCTAAATACGTGAAGGGTAACGTGCCTAATTCACACCCGAACAACTGCTTGTAAGTTTCTTGTTCTTCTTTGGCGCGTCCAAAGCAAAACAACTCATTTTTATTAAAATTAATCTTCAACTCTGATAGCTGTTCGAAAAGGCAAAGCACTAACTTCATATTTCTGGCCTTGACAAGGTCATGTTCCATGAAAATGATTGTATCATCGGCATATTGAAGAAAGGACACCCCACCCTCAACCAGATGTGGGATAAGACCACCTACTTGGCCGTCCTGTTTTGCTCTATTAACAAGAACAACCAACATATCAACAACCACATTAAAAAGGATCGGAGACATCGGATCTCCCTGTCTCAATCCTTTTAGAGTCTGGAAGTACTGACCAATATCATCATTTACTTTGATGCCAACACTGCCTCCTTGTACAAATGATTCGACCTGCTTCCTCCAAGCCTCCTTTCATACGTAAGGCCTACTGTAAGAATGGCCATTTCACTTTATCATATGCCTTTTCAAAATCCACTTTGAAGACCACCCCATCGAGTTTCTTCGAGTGAATTTTGTGCAAGGTCTCATGAAGAACGACCACCCCCTCGAGAATGTGTCGTCCCGCATGAAGGCGATGCAGGTTGGCTGTACCACGTAATGGGCAATGTGAGTCAAACGGTTTGTGCCAACCTTTGTGAAAATCTTGAAGCTCACATTGAGCAAACATATTGGCCTGAATTGCTCGATGCGAATCACTTCCGCCTTCTTCAAGAATAACGTGATAGTACCAAAGTTAAGCTTTAAAAAGTCAAGGTGGCCATTAAAAAGATCACCGAAC
Organism: Aegilops bicornis; assembly: GCA_021605145.1. NCBI lineage: Eukaryota > Viridiplantae > Streptophyta > Magnoliopsida > Poales > Poaceae > Aegilops > Aegilops bicornis. The sequence goes on along the minus strand of CM038669.1, from coordinate 654,270,071 downwards.
ATGGGCATCAAGTCGCCTTTAATAATACTCCAACATTTCTTATAAAACTCAGCTGGGAATCCATCCCACCAGGTGCCTTGTTATTTTCCATTTGGGATATCGCCTCAAACACCTCCTTCTCTCAGAAAGGTGCAAGAGTACTTCGTTCTCTTCCTCCCTCACCGAGGAATGTCGCCCACCCTGCCCGCATCGAGGGTGACATAGTTCTCAGCTGGGGCCCCAAAAAGATTTTTATAATAATTGCTGATATACAATTTTAGATTTTCATGACCAACTATCGTACCCTCATCTTGTTCAAGTTGAATGATTCTCTTTTCCCTATGTTTTCCATTGGCAATCATATGGAAAAATTGAGTATTGTTATCGCCTTGAACAACCTGGCGCACTTTCGCTCTAAGTGCCCACCTCAATTCCTCTTCTCTAAGAAGCTTTGCCAGACTAACTTCAGCATCTCTTTTAGCCACCCGCTCATCCATCTCCAGCGCAGTGCTTTCAGCTTTTATGTCAAGGTCATTAATAACCATTAACAATCGCTCTTTCTCTTTTCTATAAGCACCACTATTGTTCCTAGCCCATCCTCGCAAGAATTGTCTATGATGTCTAATCTTGTACTACCATCGATCAACAGGTGACACGCCCCTGTGTTCCTTCACCCATTCCCTTGTGATTAACTCAAGGAAATCCTCTCTCTCTCGAACCACGCCGTTTCAAAAGAGAAAAGATTCTTGTTCCCATGGTGAGCCGCCTCACCAGAGTCTACAAGAAGGGGTGTATAATCAGATATTCCCCTCTGTAACGCTTGCACCGTCACTAGAGGGAATTTTTGTTCCCACTCTATACTTGTGAGGACTCTATCAAGTTTTTCATAGGTTGGATTTGGAAGAGTATTAGCCCAAGTAAATTGCCTCCCTGTGAGATCAATCTCTCGCAAGTCTAGGCTTTCAATGATCGCATTAAACATGAAAGACCATCGGCCATCAAAATTGTCATTATTTTTCTCTTCTCGTCTTCTAATAATGTTAAAGTCACCACCAACGAGAATAGGTAAACTATCATCCCCACAAATCCTAACTAAATCAGCGAGGAAGTCCGGTTTTAGCTCTGGCTGCGCCGCCCCATACACAGCTACTAAAGCCCACCTGAACCCGTCAGCTTTCGACCGCACATGGAACTTAACTGCAAACTCCCCCCAGAATACATCTAGTACTTCCAGGGAGTCGCAGTTTACACCGAGGAGTATCCCGCCATATCTTCCCCGAGGTGACAGACAATGCCAATCGAAGTCAAGACCACCTGAGATCGTTCCAAAAAATTGCGAAGTGAAATTATCCCTATCAGTCTCAAGTAACGCAATAAAATCAAGTTTGTACTCCCGAGAAGCATCCGCCAAAAACCTACTCTTAGCCAAGTCCCTAAGACCTCTGCTATTCCAAAAAATGCCTCTCATGAATCGTCGTGGAATTTTTTCTTAAACTTAAGCCTAGCACTTCGACGCACCGCAGAAAGGCCATATACCTTTTTTTGCCGTTTACGCTTTACCCATGGCATTTCCCCTTGCATAGTATCAGATTATTTTAGTGATCGGTTGTCCATAAATGACAGGCCCACTAACTCCTTTGGTCATCGATTTAGACAATTGCTTGAGGTTTTGGAGGCATTGAGAATTAGGCAGCGTCTCGTTAGAGAATTGGATTATTTCTCCAGAAGGCATTTGAACCTCACTACATTGATACAGCCAGTCTGCTCCTAATAATCGAAGCAAGTATTCTACTCCCTCCGTTTCTAAATAATTGTCTTTCCAGAGATTTCAACAAGTGACTACATACGGAGCAAAATGAGTGAATCTACACTCTAAAACATGTCTACATACATCCGTATGTTGTAGTCCATTTGAGATGGCTAGAAAGACAATTATTTGGGAACGAAGGGAGTAGCAGTGAGTTGTAAAGGCAGTGCCTTGAAGGCTTGAACGATATACTTTCAGTTCAGGCAGTTGCTGTTGCGCCATAGCATGTTGCCATTTGCTACTCTGACTTTGACTGGTTTGCAGTTAGTTAACCGACAGTCTGCTCAAAAAGCAGATTCAGAATACAGGAATGTGTCACGGCTGCTAGTATCTACAAGTGTGGTGACTTTAAGGTTTTCCAATTGGACTCTCGAGGTAAAAGTGTGCCTGGCCATATCGAGTCCTTCTGCAGCATGCATATAAGTATAACTGTAGTTGCTTCTCTGCATCGCATTTCCCTGATATTGCTCAAACTGTCTATCAGTACAGTACAAGTACAAGTACAACTTGAGGGATGCCATTTTCATCTTCTCCAATGACTAATGCATGGATATGCTTTTGGAATTCGCAGACTTGTCCACACATGCCTTTTAGTTTGGCATTCTAAAACTGTTTGTTGATTGGCCGAGTTGTAACTGCAGATTTAACATGTTCAACAGGTGGTGGCATCTGTCTCTTTATAGGATATAAGATTGCTCGAGCCTTCTTGCCATCCACATTGCTTCATGTATGTTTCTGGGCTTATGACACTGCAGATGATTCTGGGTATATTCATTCAAGCCAACTACAAAACTGCTGTCGTAATAAGCTCACAGATACAACTGTATGCCTGTTCTCACCATAAGCATATGTGTCAGCATAATCTTCTTCTCATATAGCAAAAAGATCATGATGGCCATGATTCTGGGGCCATAAAGGTTGAGCTTTGGCAGCGAGTTGTGGTCGAGAGACTTTTGTTGCACATTTGATGTACCGTCCAGATTCAACCAATGATTTGCTTGTCATGAAGTGTAGATATTCAAGGCAATCATATATACATACACTAGCCTAAAGCAAGAAAGATAAAGAAAGGAGAAGGTAAAGCTTCAGGCAGCGACAGCGACAGCGACTACTGGAGAAATAATACAACGCAATAATTAACTCTCCTCCTTTGGATGACTGATGGACGATCACGATTTGCCGATGCCTTGCACCGTAACTGAACACTGACTGCTATCTGAATGTTAACTGAAGCTGTTGATCCTGGCGGTGCGACGCGCGCGGCGCCGCCAACCGAGGTCCGGCGAGGAGAATACCTCCGTGTGAAAACCGATCCGCGAGCTGCTCCCGTTTCGATGGAGAGATCGGCGCGAGATATCCCCCAAACGACGGTATAGGTTCGCGAAGGTCCAAGATCTTGCTGTAACACCCCTAGTATGGGCTGTCACGTTATGTACTAGAACATGAAGGTGCGCGTTGCCGTGCCCGTTCATTTTTGTTAATGAACCGTCGAAAGGGAAATTCAACTGAGAATAATGAATAACTAATAATCAATAAGTCGGTAGCTGCGGTTGTGCCAACTTAGCGAAAGTTCCATCTCAACATTGAAACTAACGACCCCGAATCAACAACCACAAAGTTTTGAAAAAGTTATGATGTGCACTGAAGAGTGGTGCATTCGGTGCGCCCGGCCTCAGTTTATATATTCGAAACCTCAGACAAATCTAAAAACAAAATTTGCATGGTGATAATCATCTATCTACCATGATTCATGTTTTCTAATTTAAATTTGAAAATCATACCAAGGAAAAAAATCCCTATATGAACAGTCGTTAATTACCAATGGGTCATGAATTCGCGTTAATTCATCAACACTAAATTCGTCAGTTTTGCTTTTCAGGTTGTGTTTTGAATTTAGATTTGCAGAACATCGAATAGAGGGTGTTCCTATGTACTCTATATTTGTTTTTTTTAGTTTGTAGTATATAAACTCTCATATCGCCGGACACATTCTCACATCACCGAGTACTAACGAATCCTATATACCTAAATAGATGATCCCCACTACTCTGATTTCTCCTAACATGCAGCTATGCCACCTCAGCATATGTGCCACATCAGCTGCCATTTTCCCATCGGTGCTTCCGTTTTCAACTGCATGCATGCAGAGGCAGCTGAACTTAGTAATTGCATGCTGAGGCTTTGACCGCATGCCTTCTCCACAACAATTTTCTCTTTTGTCTTCTCAATTACTCAACCACGGAGTGAATTCCTTCTCTCTATCTCTCTTCACCTTATGCACTATAAATCCCATCATCTTCATTACCAAATCGACACTTAGCCTTCTTCATCTCATGGGTTTGTCCACCAGAGCATCAGTTGATTCAGTTCCACTTCCACCTCGCTCAGCCCTGTTATCCGATTGCTCCACCACCGCCTATGAGAGACTCTTATCCATATGTGCACTTTTTTGGCTGGCATTAGCGGACGGAGAAGCAGAGAAAGGTCCCTCTCTTCATGCTACTCAACAGTCGTCTTCAGGTCAAAAGATGAATGGTTTCATCATGAAAGCCACAGGACCTCTCGGATGTACATACATCTTCCTTTGAAGATTCATCTGATTATCCCTCCTGCAATCCGTCTTCCATGCATGTCAAGTGGGCTTGGATATCAAATGATAGATCACATGACTGGTAAGATATTTTCCTTCATTCTTGGTTCCGTGGGGCATGTGAAGTTTCTTGCTTGTCTGGTTGTTATTTCGTACGCATCAGAATTGGTTATTCCCTGTAGATGTGTGTGAATCATGACTGTTGCTGCTGTTCCAGGAAGAGGTTCAGTGCACGATCGCCATCAATAACTAGCCAACGTGTACCTTCAAGACTCAGTTCATATTGTTTTTATATGTCCCGAGTTTTATTCCCCTACCTTGCTTATATTCTTCTTCTCTATAGCGCAGTTGTAGGCGCTGCTTGGGTTATTGCGAGTTGTGACAGCGGTTGCGCTATGAACCAGAAAGATATCTATTTTGATTATAGAAGCGATGAACATGTTGACTTTTTTTCCATTTTTGTATTAACTGTTGGTTACTTTTTGCAATTTTTTTGCTGATATAATTATCTATCTATATCTTATCTTATATAGACAACCCCCATTAGCAATCATTAATTGCTATTTCCCTGTTCTCACAGCGAGCTGCAACATCAAATGGTTATAGTCGTTGGATATGCTAGCTCAATCAACATTAGCCGTCCGATCATCCAGACGTTAAAGACCTCTCCATTAGGCAGCATGCAGCACTCAGTAACTGATCCTTAAATGTTTTTTCATTCCTACCATCTCGGTTGATCGGGCGATGGCTGACACCCTGACGCACGTTCCAAATCTCCATTGATCCAATCAGTTCAAAGCTGGATAGGCTGCACCCCTCAAAAAAAAAAAAAGCTGGATAGGCTGCTATTGCTAATATCCAGCTCAAAAACTTGCGGGTGTCCAAGCCTCATATCCAGCTTATATATAATGTAAGAATAAATTTCAAACGGTGTCCAGAGACACCGGCTAGCTTTACGTGCCTCCGTCCCTGCCATATTCCTGAGTCCTGCAATATCGATGGTAAACAACGTGAATGCTAATTATACTAGCTTCATGTATTACTTTATGCATTGAACTTAAATCTATTCAGAATTCTTTTTTTTCAGGAAGCCTTCAGGTCTGTCCATGCAAAGCCATAGTATATTTCATTTTTCACAGGTTTTCAATTAATCCATGCAATTTTGACCACTCTAAGTCATCATTTGTGTAAATCTCTCCATCATTACATAAGGCATTCACACAAAAAGAATACACACACACACACATACTAATATATTTGTGAAGGTTTTTCCTTATTTTCGCAAAAAAGTTATTCCTTATAATTTGTGCCCATGCACATGTGCCGACCACATACATTAGAATTTAGATTGGTATTTATTTCACAGAAATTCCCGCCGCAACGCGCCGGGCAAATGTCTAGTTACCAGAGTATGCAGGGCCAGGATATGGCGACATATGCGGGAATTAGCGGGCCACTAAAGTGAGTGCACCAGCCCAACACATAATTCCAGCCCGATCAACAATAGCAGGCCTAGATAGTTCCCTGGAGCAGCGGCCCAAGAGATAAACAAAGACGTAAGTGGAACATATGATGGATGGATCGGACGGTTAGCTACGGCAAAGCGCTATGAGGGCTCCTAGGTGGCTCCATTTTACTGTTTCTTAATGTAACATGGGCCTCGGCTACGAGATGGGTTGGTCATCAGAGGCTTGGTCGCACACACAAGCTACATATGCAACCCGACGAGCACATGAGAAGGGCATCGAAGGAATGAATCGTTATCAAGTCCCTCGGCCGCTTGCTCCTGCTCCTCACCTCCTGCTCTCTGTATTCCTCTCCTTGCTTGCTGATTTCTCATCCCAGATTCTCCTTGTATCCTTAATTTATATCTAGATATTGGTGCTGATCCGTCTATCCGTTCCATCTCTGATCTTGGGTCATGACAATTGGGTATTAAGAGCCAAGAAAAAATAATCACCACCCACTTCCTGCCTACAAGGTGTTCGACCAAATGTCCAGCCACGAAGAGTTGTTCATCGGCGGCGTTCTTCACGTCACTGTGCATCATGTGTACTACCCGGTCACTGAGGAGACGCTGCAACAGGTGTTTACATTGTATGGTGTGGTGAAGATCTCCGTGTTCCAGAGAATCGACCATGTGGAGGCAGTGGTTCAGCTTCGATCAAGACGCGGAGCAGCGCGGGCTCTTGCCATGCATGGTCGGTGCATCTATGAGCGTGCCTGCCTCCTCGACATCCAGGATGTGTCACGGGAGTAAAACCTGCACTTGTGCTCGCTGCTCGAGCAGAAGCAGACAGCAACCGTGGCCGAGTACACGGCGGCGACATTTTGGGAATACGTACATCGTGTGCTGGATCTCAACCCCAACCTGAGCATCAAGAGTTTCGTCCACCAATACATTGAGGGTTTGCGGGAAGATATCAAGGATGTCGTGCGGTCGCAATCTCCATTAAGCATCACCGGTGCTTCGTCCCTTGCCCGGATAAGGGAGGATGAAATCGTGCAGGAAGCGGCAATGGCTGCGGAGAAACTTGATGAGGGCCATGGAGTTCACGTTCTCATGCCTATGGCGATCCTCACGGACGTCTTCCTCGAGCCCACTGCCCCAGTGGAGTGCAGTGCAGACGACAACATCATCACCATTGACAGCAGCAACCATGCTGCACCGACGCCTATCACATGTTTGACAGAGTGCCCGAGTCACGCCGCCGCTGTTGACATCTCCCCTGAGCCGGCAGCTTCTATTGTTGCTGCACCAACATTTCATGTGTGCACTATTGTTGGTCCGACCAATGCTGAAGTCAACAGTTATGTGCCGGTGCCCCTCATTGTGTGGAGTGTCAACCCATTCTCTGCAGCTCCTCTGAAGGTCGTGCCAACCATAGCGCATTGGTCATGTTGCACCCCCAAACTGGACACCATGGCGTCAACAAGGTGTTGGACCCTCTGCTTCGACCACATTGGTGCGTTGACGCCCACTTACATGCTGGATAATAATGTGAATATAAAGCAACAAGCACAAATGATATGACCAATGCCATGGCCATCATTTAAATGCCATTCAGAAGCAAGCAGTCCTCAAGATCCACGTCCAACAACTCAAGGTATATTTGGAAAACTATCTACATGTCAGCCACACTAGGATCTCAATTGTTGGGCTGCCAGTCTGTTCTTGCATTGGAATAGCTCATTTGATGGACACTATTTACAACTACTTGCTGCACTGAGAAGTTTCTGGTGTGAGTTATATTGTATTGGGGGGCCCTGTGGTTATTGGCAATGTGCATATCCACAGCATTGGCGTTCATCTCAGCGAGAAAGTTATTCAAATTTTGGGAGGGCCGGCGATGCTACATTGAACACAAAACAAAAATCACAAAGTTTGTTAAGTGGCATTCTTGTGGAATTTGTGAGCAGGTGAACCCCCGGAGTCGGTTATTTCTGCCAAACATCTGACCAGAAGAACAAAAGGCTTAATTACATTCCTGAAGCGGGTGAACAAGTTATGAGGTTGTGCTCTGTCGAACCGACACCTTGGGCTTGTTCTGCATTACATTTCATTAAGCCCCGCAGTTATGGGCTGGGTATGCACATAATTGTGGAGTTGAAGCCTTGGCCAAAATGGAAAATCAATGGTCGTTGTGAGGGCATGCCTTTATTTTGGCAGTCTCCTCATAAGGCATTGCCTGCAATATTTTCAGTAACTACGACCAACATGTTGCACCAAATGGATTGGTGCTATGTTGTTCAGTGTGTAAAACCAACTAATGCCATTGGTTATGCTGCTTTACAGCTGTGGTCTGCAAAACATTGGGATATCATGATGCCTTATGTTCCAGTTACTCGCTCATGTGGGCTGCATCTGCTAGGGAGTAGCGTTCTTGCCTTCCTGAGTGTATGGTTGTACCCAACATGTGCAGAAATAGTGTTTTGTTTCATTACAGCTTCAAGACCTCCTGCTGATAACAAAGTGTTCGGATCATGGAACTCTGAGTGCATCTACAGCTACTAAAAAGCAGTTCGGAATCAACAACAATTCCTTGATACAATTTGATGTTACAGGTACAACATGATCAAGAGACACACGTCTTATTTGCACTCCATGGAGCTCTTGGGTACTCTGTATCAAGTTAGTTGATCGAGGGGAAACGGAAGAAAGGGTACATGTCTTTTATCCCAAGCCTGGTTTACTCTGTTGCTCTTCTCTCGCTCTTTGTACTAGTGAATGCCAGACCAACTTGATTCCGGGAGAGATAGTCGGTGGCATTCGGTCTTCTCACAATTATGAGTACAAGGGTGTAGCATTTTCTGGACACTTACACTTCACACGCAAGTTTTCTGGAGATGGTTCAGCTGGCCACTTGCCCTTTCAGTTCCTTATATTTCTCCAGACTTACAGAATTGAGATATATTTCCCTGGGATCCATTGCTCACTGTTTCTATGGTGGTTCCCATCTGATACAAGATCAATTCATGAATGGACACCTCGTATCACAATGTATAAGCAGGTGCGGATGTTCATAGGATGGCTCAATTATGTGATGAATCATCAATCTCAAGGAAGCATAAGAACTGCAGTCATGTCGTTGCAACATCTCCAACCTACTAACCAGCTGCTCGGTTCTTTCTAGTCATGGGCACAACCAAAAGGAAAGGTAGACCACTAAACAAGTTATGTGTGTGAGTGTTCTTGCTATCTTTTATCTATCATTTGCTTTGGGTATCTGGTCAGTGGAGGGCCCAAATATTGCACTTGCCTGCTTGCACTCAAGGACACTGGTTGGTTCAGATGTATCATGTGTGTCCACAAGATGTCCTACTCTGCAGTTGCAACTCCTTTTGGCAGTGAAGTCAAGTTCTGTTCCTCTGATCTGACCATTTGCAAGTTCATGATACAACCCTATGATCCAGGAGTGTTGGCTCTTCAGCCAGATGAGATAGGAGGCACTCATGGGTCCATCATCATCATCATCGGCTTGAGGGCAAGCCGAATTTCAAGGGGTGGAGAGTGTAACACCCCCAGTATGGGCTATCACGTTATGTATGTAATATGGGCCTCGGCTAGGAGATGGGTCTGTCATAAGAGGCTTGGTCACACACACAAGCTACATGTGCAACCCGACGAGCACATGAGGAGGGCATCGAAGGAATGAATCGTTATCAAGTCTCTCGCCCCCTTGCTCCTGCTCCTCACCTCCCCGCCTCTCAGATTCCTCTCCTTGCTTGCTGATTTTTCATCCCAGATTCTCCTTGTATCCTCAATTTATATCTAGATATTGGGGCTGATCCGTCTATCCGTCCCATCTCTGATATTGGGTCGTCACAATTGGGTATTCAGAGCCAAGAAAAGAAATCACCACCCACTTCCTGCCTTCAAGGTGTTCGACCAAATGTCCAGCCACGAAGAGTTGTTCACCGACGGCGTTCTTCACGTCACTGTGCATCATGTGTACTACCCGGTCACTGAGGAGACGCTGCAACAGGTGTTTGCATTGTATGGTGTGGTGAAGATCTCCATGTTCCAGAGAATCGACCATGTGGAGGCAGTGGTTCAGCTTCGATCAAGACGTGGAGCAGCACAGGCTCTTGCCATGCATGGTCGGTGCATCTATGAGCATGCCTGCCTCCTCGACATCCAGGATGTGTCACCGGAGTACAACATGCACTTGTGCTCGCTGGTCGAGCAGAAGCAGACTGCAACCGTGGCCGAGTACACGGCGGCGTTCTAGGAATGTGTACATCGTGTGCTGGATCTCAACCCCAACCTGAGCATCAAGAGTTTCGTCCACCAATTCATTGAGGGTTTGCGGGAAGATATCAAGAATGTCGTGCAGTCGCAATCTCCATTAAGCATCACCTGTGCTTCGTCCATTGCCCGGATAAGGGAGGATGAAATCGTGCAGGAAGCAGCAATGGCTATGGAGAAACTTGATGACGGCCATGGAGTTCACGTCCTCATGCCTATGGTGATCCTCACAGACGTCTTCCTCCAGCCCATCGCCTCAAAGGAGTGCAGGTCGCATAACAACATCATCACCATTGACAGCAGCAACCATGCTGCACCGACGCCTATCACATGTTTGACAGAGTGCCCGAGTCACGCCGCCGCCGTTGACATCTCCCCTGAGCCGGCAGCTTCTGCTCTATGCGGAGAGACCATCGACATCGACGCCACCAGTGTTGCTGCACCAACATTTGATGTGTGCTCTATTGTTGGTCCGACCAATGCTGAAGTCAACAGTTATGTGCTGGTGCCCCTCATTGGGTGGAGTGTCAACCCATTCTCTGCAGCTCCTCTCAAGGTCGTGCCAACCATAGCGCATTGGTCATGTTCCACCCCCAAACCGGACACATGGCGTCAACAAGGTGTTGGACCCTCTGCTTCGACCACATTGGTGCGTTGACGCCCACTTACATGCTGGATAATAATGTGAACATAAAGCAACAAGCACAAATGTTACGGCCGATGCCATGGCCATCATTTAAATGCCATTCAGAAGCAAGAAGTTCTCAAGATCCACGTCCAACAACTCAAGGTATATTTGGAAAACTATCTACATGTCAGCCACACTAGGATCTCAATTGTTGGGTTGCCAGTCTGGTCTTGCATTGGCATAGCTCATTGATGGACACTATTTACAACTACTTGCTGCACTGAGAAGTTTCCGGTGTGATTTATATTCTATTGGGGGGCCCTGTGGTTATTGGCAATGTGCATATCCACAGCAGTGGCGTTCATATCAGCGAGAAAGTTATTCGAATTTTGGGAGGGCCGGCGATGCTACATTGAACACAAAACAAAAATCACAAAGTTTATTAAGTGGCATTCTTGTGGAATTTGTGAGTAGGCGAACCCCCGGAGTTGGCTATTTCTGCCAAACATCTGACCAGAAGAACAAAAGGCTTAATTACATTCCTAAAGCGGGTGAACAAGTTATGAGGTTGTGCTCTCGAACTGGCACCTTGGGCTTGTTCTGCATTACATTTCATTAAGCCCTGCAGTTATGGGCTGGGTATGCGCATAATTGTGGAGTTGAAGCCTTGGCCAAAATGGAAAATCAATGGTCATTGTGAGGGCATGCCTTTATTTTGGCGGTCTCCTCATAAGGCATTCCCCGCAATATTTTCAGTAACTACAACCAACGTGTTGCACCAAATGGATTGGTGCTATGTTGTTCAATGTGTACAACCAACTAATGCCATTGGTGATGCTGCTTTACAGCTGTGGTCTGCAAAACATTGGGATACCATGATGCCTTATGTTCTAGTTACTCGCTCATGTGGGCTGCATCTGCTAGGGAGTAGTGTTCTTGCCTTCCTGAGTGTATGGTTGTACCTAATATGTGCAGAAAGAGTGTTCAGTTTCATGTTACAGCTTCAGGACCTCCTGCCGATAACAAGGTGTTCGGATCATGGAACTCTGAGTGCATCTACAACTACTAAAAAGCAGTTCAGAATCAACAACAATTCCTTGATACAATCTGATGTTACAGGTACAACATGATCAAGAGACACACGTCTTATTTGCACTCCATGGAGTTCTTGGGTACTCTGTCTCATATTAGTTAACCGAGGGGAAACGGAAGAAAGGGTACATGTCTTTTATCCCAAGCTTGGTCTACTATGTTGCTCTTCTCTCGTTCTTTGTACCCGGTGAATGCCAGACCAACTTGATTCCGGGAGAGATAGTCGCTGGCATTTGGTCTACTCACAATTATGAGTAGAAGGGTGCAACATTTTCTGGACACTTACACTTCACACGCAAGTTTTCTGGAGATGGTTCAGCTGGCCACTTGCCCTTTTAGTTCCTTATATTTCTCCACACTTACAGAATTGAGATATATTTCCCTGGGATCCATTGCTCACTGTTTCTATGGTGGTTCCCATCTGATACAAGATCAATTCATGAATGGACACCTCGCATCACAATGTATAAGCAGGTGCGAATGTTCATAGGATGGCTCAATTATGTGATGAATCATCAATCTCAAGGAAGCATAAGAACTGTAGTCATGTTGTTGCAACATCTCCAACCTACTAACCAGCTGCTCGGTTCTTTCTGGTCAAGGGCACAGCCAAAAGGAAAGGTAGACCACTACACAAGTTATGTGTGTGAGTGTTCTTGCTATCTTTTATCTATCATTTGCTCTAGGTATCTGGTCAATGGTGGGCCCAAATATTGCACTTGCCTCGCTTGCTCTCAAGGACACTGGTTGGTTCAGATGTATCATGTGTGTCCACAAGATGTCCTACTCTGCAGTTGCAACTCCTTTTGGCAGTGAAGTCAAGTTCTGTTCCTCTGATTTGACCATTTGCAAGTGCACGATACTACCCTATGATCCAGAAGTGTTGGCTCTTCAGCCAGATGAGATAGGAGGCACTCATGGGTCCAGCTTGATCATCATCGGCTTGAGGGCAAGCCGAATTTCAAGGGGTGGAGAGTGTAACACCCCCAGTATGGGCTGTCACGTTATGTATGTAACATGGGCCTCGCCTACGAGATGGGTTGGTCATCAGAGGCTTGGTCGCACACACAAGCTACATATGCAACCCGACGAACACATGAGGAGGGCATCGAAGGAATGAATCGTTATCAAGTCTCTCGCCCCCTTGCTCCTGCTCCTCACCTCCTGCTCTCTGTATTCCTCTACTTGCTTGCTGATTTCTCATCCCATATTCTCCTTGTATCCTCAATTTATATCTAGATATTGGGTCCGATCCGTCTATCCGTCCCATCTCTGATCTTGGGTCATGACAATTTGGTATTCACAGCCAAGAAAAAAAAAATCACCACCCACTTCCTGCCTACAAGGTGTTCGACCAAATTTCTAGCCACGAAGAGTTGTTCACCGGCGGCGTTCTTCACGTCACTGTGCATCATGTGTACTACCCGGTCACTGAGGAGACGCTGCAACAGGTGTGTACATTGTATGGTGTGGTGAAGATCTCCGTGTTCCAGAGAATCGACCATGTGGAGGCAATGGTTCAGCTTCGATCAAGACGCGGAGCAGCGCGGGCTATTGCCATGCATGGTCGGTGCATCTATGAGCGTGACTTCCTCCTCGACATCCAGGATGTGTCACCGGAGTACAACCTGCACTTGTGCTCGCTGCTCGAGCAGAAGCAGTCTGCAACCGTGGCCGAGTACACGGCGGCATCCTGGGAATGCGTACATCGTGTGCTGGATCTCAACCCCAACCTGAGCATCAAGAGTTTCGTCCACCAATACTTTGAGGGTTTGTGGGAAGATATCAAGGATGTCGTGCAGTCGCAATCTCCATTAAGCATCACCGGTGCTTCGTCCCTTGCCCGGATAAGGGAGGATGAAATCATGCAGGAAGCGGCAATGGCTGCGGAGAAACTTGATGACGGCCATGGAGTTCATGTCCTCATTCCTATTGTGATCCTCACGGACGTCTTCCTCGAGCCCACTGCCCCAGTGGAGTGCAGTGCAGACGACAACATCATCACCATTGACAGCAGCAACCATGCTGCACCGATGCCTATCACATGTTTGACAGAGTGCCCGAGTCACGCCGCCGCCGTTGACATCTCCCCTGAGCCGGCTGCTTCTGCTCTATGCGAAGAGACCATCGACATCGACGCCATCAGTGTTGCTGCACCAACATTTGACGTGTGCTCTATTGTTGGTCCGACCAATGCTGAAGTCAACAGTTATGTGCCGGTGCCCCTCATTGTGTGGAGTGTCAACCCATTTTCTGCAGCTCCTCTCAAGGTCGTGCCAACCATAGCGCATTGGTAATGTTCCACCCCCAAACTGGACACCATGGCGTCAACAAGGTGTTGGACCCTCTGCTTCGACCACATTGGTGCGTTGACGCCCACTTACATGGTGGATAATAATGTGAACATAAAGCAACAAGCACAAATGTTACGACCAATTCCATGGCCATCATTTAAATGCCATTCAGAAGCAAGCAGTCCTCAAGATCCATGTCCAGCAACTCAAGGTATATTTGGGAAACTATCTACATGTCAGCCACACGAGGATCTCAATTGTTAGTCTAACAGTTTGGTCTTGCATTGGAATAGCTCATTTGATGGACATTATTTACAACTACTTGCTGCACTAAGAAGTTTCCGGTGTGAGTTATATTGTATTGGGGGCCCCTGTGGTTATTGGCAATGTGCATATCCACGGCAGTGGCATTCATCTCAGCGAGAAAGTTATTCGAATTTTGGGAGGGCCGGCGATGCTACATTGAACACAAAACAAAAATCACAAAGTTTATTAAGTGGCATTCTTGTGGAATTTGTGAGCAGGCGAACCCCCGGAGTCGGTTATTTGTGCCAAACATCTGACCAGAAGAACAAAAGGCTTAATTACATTCCTGAAGCGGGTGAACAAGTTATGAGGTTGTGCTCTGTCGAACGGGCACCTTGGGCTTGTTCTGCATTACATTTCATTAAGCACTGCAGTTATGGGCTGGGTATGCACATAATTGTGGAGTTGAAGCCTTGGCCAAAATGGAAAATCAACGGTCGTTGTGAGGGCATGCCTTTATCTTGGCGGTCTCCTCATAAGGCATTCCCTGCAATATTTTCAGTAATTACAACCAACGTGTTGCACCAAATGGATTGGTGCTATGCTGTTCAGTTTGTACAGCCAACTAATGCCATTGGTGATGCTGCTTTACAACTGGGGTCTGCAAAACATTGGGATATCATGATGCCTTATGTTCCAGTTACTCGCTCATGTGGGCTGCATCTGCTAGGGAGTAGCGTTCTTGCCTTCCTTAGTGTATTGTTGTACCCAATATGTGGAGAAACAGTGTTCAATTTCATGTTACAGCTTCAAGACCTCCTGCCGATAACAAGGTGTTCGGATCATGGAACTCTGAGTGCATCTACAACTACTAAAAAGCAGTTCGGAATCAACAACAATTCCTTGATACAATCTGATGTTACAGGTACAACATTATCAAGAGACACACGTCTTATTTGCACTCCATGGAGTTCTTGGGTACTCTGTCTCATATTAGTTGACCGAGGGGAAACGGAAGAAAGGGTACATGTCTTTTATCCCAAGCTTGGTCTACTATGTTGCTCTTCTCTCGTTCTTTGTACCAGTGAATGCCAGACCAACTTGATTCCGGGAGAGATAGTCGCTGGCATTTGGTCTACTCACAATTATGAGTAGAAGGGTGCAACATTTTCTGGACACTTACACTTCACACGCAAGTTTTCTGGAGATGGTTCAGCTGGCCACTTGCCCTTTCGGGCCTTATATTTCTCCACACTTACGTAATTGAGATATATTTCCTCGATCCATTGCTCACTGTTTCTATGGTGGTTCCCATCCGATACAAGATCAATTCATGAATGGACACCTCGCATCACAATGTATAAGCAAAAGCGAATGTTCATAGGATGGCTCAATTATGTGATGAATCATCAATCTCAAGGAAGCATAAGAACTGTAGTCATGTTGTTGCAACATCTCCAACCTACTAACCAGCTGCTCGGTTCTTTCTGGTCAAGGGCACAACCAAAAGGAAAGGTAGACCACTACACAAGTTATGTGCGTGAGTGTTCTTGCTATCTTTTATCTATCATTTGCTCTAGGTATCTGGTCAATGGTGGGCCCAAATATTGCACTTGCCTGCTTGCTCTCAAGGACACTGGTTGGTTCAGATGTATCATGTGTGTCCACAAGATGTCCTACTCTGCAGTTGCAACTCCTTTTGGCAGTGAAGTCAAGTTCTGTTCCTCTGATTTGACCATTTGCAAGTGCACGATACTACCCTATGATCCGTAAGTGTTGGCTCTTCACCAGATGAGATAGGAGGCACTCATGGGTCCAGCTTGATCATCATCGGCTTGAGGGCAAGCCAATTTCAAGGGTGGAGAGTGTAACACCCCCAGTATGGGCTGTCACGTTATGTATGTAACATGGGCCTCGCCTACGAGATGGGTTGGTCATCAGAGGCTTGGTCGCACACACAAGCTACATATGCAACCCGACGAGCACATGAGGAGGGCACCGAAGGAATGAATTGTTATCAAGTCTCTCGCCCCCTTGCTCCTGCTCCTCACCTCCTGCTCTCTCTATTCCTCTCCTTGCTTGCTGATTTCTCATCCCAGATTCTCCTTGTATCCTCAATTTATATCTAGATATTGGTGCTGATCCATCTATCCGTCCCATCTCTGATCTTGGGTCATGACAATTTGGTATTCAGAGCCAAGAAAAAAAATCACCACCCACTTCCTGCCTACAAGGTGTTCGACCAAATTTCTAGCCACGAAGAGTTGTTCACCGGCGGTGTTCTTCACGTCACTGTGCATCATGTGTACTACCCGGTCACTGAGGAGACGCTGCAACAGGTGTTTACATTGTATGGTGTGGTGAAGATCTCTGTGTTCCTGAGAATTGACCATGTGGAGGCAGTGGTTTAGCTTCGATCAAGACGCGGAGCAGCGCGGGCTCTTGATATGCATGGTCGGTGCATCTATGAGCGTGCCTGCCTCCTCGACATCCAGGATGTGTCACCGGAGTACAACCTGCACTTGTGCTTGCTGCTCGAAAGCGTAAGCGCATCGCAACTGCGGGTTTAGTACATGGCAGCATTCTCGAATGCGTACATCGTGTCCGGATCTCAACCCCAACCTGAGCATCAAGAGTTTCGTCCACCAATACATTGAGGGTTTGCGGGAAGATATCAAGGATGTCGTGCTGTCGCAATCTCCATTAAGCATCACCGGTGCTTCGTCCCTTGCCCGGATAAGGGAGGATGAAATCATGCAGGAAGCGGCAATGGCTGCGGAGAAACTTGATGACGGCCATGGAGTTTACGTCCTCATGCCTATGGTGATCCTCACGGACGTCTTCCTTGAGCCCACTGCCCCAGTGGAGTGCAGTGCAGACGAGAACATCATCACCATTGGCAGCAGCAACCATGCTGCACGTACGCCTATCACATGTTTGACAGAGTGCCCGAGTCACGCCGCCGCCGTTGACCTCTCCCCTAAGCTGGCAGCTTCTGCTCTATGTGGGGAGACCATCGACATCGACGCCATCAGTGTTGCTGCACCAACATTTGATGTGTGCTCTATTGTTGGTCCGACCAATGCTGATGTCAACAGTTATGTGCCGGTGCCCCTCATTGTGTGGAGTGTCAACCCATTCTCTGCAGCTCCTCTCAAGGTCATGCCAACCATAGCGCATTGGTCATGTTCCACCCCCAAACTGGACACCATGGCGTCAACAAGGTGTTGGACCCTCTGATTCGACCACATTGGTGCGTTGACGCCAACTTACATGCTGGATAATAATGTGAACATAAAGCAACAAGCACAAATGTTACGACCAATGCCATGGCCATCATTTAAATGCCATTCAGAAGCAAGCAGTCCTCAAGATCCACGTCCAGCAACTCAAGGTATATTTGGGAAACTATCTACATGTCAGCCACACGAGGGTCTCAATTGTTGGGCTGCCAGTTTGGTCTTGCATTGGAGTAGCTCATTTGATGGACACTATTTACAACTACTTGCTGCACTGAGAAGTTTCCGGTGTGAGTTATATTGTATTGGGAGGCCCCGTGGTTATTGGCAGTATGCATATCTGATGACCCACAACTATACGGGATCTATCGTAGTCCTTTTGATTAGTAAAAGTGTCGAACCCAACGAGGAGCAGAAGGAAATGATGAGCGGTTTTCAGCAAGGTATTCTCTGCAAGTACTGAAATAAGTGGTAACAGATAGTTTTGTGATAAGATAAATTGTAATGAGCAACAAGTAACAAGAGTAAATAAAGTGCAGCAAGGTGGCCCAATCCTTTTTGTAGCAAAGGACAAGCCTGGACAAACTCTTATAATAGGAAAAGCGCTCCCGAGGACACACGGGAATATCGTCAAGCTAGTTTTCATCACGTTCATATGATTCGCGTTCGGTACTTTGATAATTTGATATGTGAGTGGACCGGTGCTTGGGTGTTGTTCTTACTTGAACAAGCATCCCACTTATGATTAACCTCTATTGCAAGCATCCGCAGCTACAACAAAAGTATTAAGGTAAACCTAACCATAGCATGAAACGTATGGATCCAAATCAGCCCCTTACGAAGCAACGCATAAACAGGGGTTTAAGCTTCTGTTACTCTAGCAACCCATCATCTACCCTTCCCAATGCCTTCCTCTAGGCCCAACTAATGGTGAAGTGTTATGTAGTCGACGTTCACATAACACCACTAGAGGCAAGACAACATACATCTCATCAAATCATCGAACGAATACCAAATTCACATGACTACTAATAGCAAGACTTCTCCCTTGTCCTCAGGAACAAACGTAACTACTCACAAAGCATATTCATGTTCATAATCAGAGGGTTAATAATATGCATAAAGGATCTGAACATATGATCTTCCACCAAATAAACCAACTAGCATCAACTACAAGGAGTAATCAACACTACTAGCAACCTACTAGCACCAATCACGGACTTGGAGATAAGAATTGTATACAAGAGATGAACTAGGTTTTGGAGATGAGATGGTGCTGGTGAAGATGTTGATGGAGATTGCCCTCTCGATGAGAGGAGCGTTGGTGATGATGATGACGATGATTTCCCTCCCGAGGGAAGTGTCCCTGCAGAACAGCTCTGCCGGAGCCCTAGATTGGTTCCGCCAAGGTTCCGCCGTGGCGGCGGAGTCTCACCCCAAAGGTTGCTTCTTATTTTTTCTTGACGAAGACTTCATATAGGAGAAGATGGGCGTCGGAGAGCCACCAGGGGCCCACGAGGTAGGAGGCGCGCCTTTGGGGGGGCGCCCCACCCTCGTGAGTGTGGTGTGGGCCCCCTGGCCTTCATCTTTGGCGATGATTTTTCTTTATTTATTTTAAGATATTCCGTGGAGTTTCAGGACTTTTGGAGTCGCGCAGAATAGGTCTCCAATATTTTCTCCATTTCCTGCCCAGAATTCTAGCTGCCGGCATTGTCAGATTTCGGGTTCCGTCAGACCCTTGAGGTTCGAACACTGGGGTGCGCGCGGAGATCTTTCCCCTACCAGCTCACGCGTGAATGGCTTGCAAGGGATCTAAACTAAGAACGACGAACAACACAAGAGACACAAGGTTTATACTGGTTCGGGCCACCGTTTTGGTGTAATACCCTACTCCAGTGTGTGGTGTGGTGGATTGCCTCTGGGGCTGATGAAGAACAGTACAAAGGAAGAACAGCCTCGTGAGGGGCTGTTCTTGGGTTGGTGCGATGGACTGCTTGGGTGAGTCCAGTCGCTTCTCTCTCTCTCTCTCTCTCTCTCTCTCTCTCTCCCTCTCTCTCTCTAGTTGATTCGTCGATCTCCTAGCTTTCGTCTTTCGTTCGGTCCGACCCCCGTCTTCCTTCTTGTTTTTTGTATCCCTTTTCCCTCTGTGGTGGCTAGTCCTATTTATAGAGGGAGGCCCTGGGCCTCTTCCCAAATAATGAGCGGGAAGGGCGCCAACAATTGGCCATTTTGAAGGGGAACATCTAGTACACTTATCCTGACTAAAGTTGGTCTTCGGCTGCCAAAGGCTCTGACGGTGACGCTGTCTTTGTAGGATCTTGAGAAGAGGTGTCTAGAGGGGGGGGGGGGGTGATTAGACACTAAGTACCAAAGTTGCAGTTTTTAACTTCTTTTGGTTTAAATGGAGTTTAGGCACAAGTTTAACTTTTTCAATACATAACAAGCAAGCAAGCATGCAAAGAGTATGTAGGCAGCGGAAAAAAAGCATGCAACTTGCAAGAATGTAAAGGGAAGGGTTTGGAGAAATCAAACGCAATTGGAGACACAGATGTTTTTGTCGTGGTTCCGATAGGTGGTACTATCGTACATCCACGTTGATGGAGACTTGAACCCACGAAGGGTAACGGTTGCGCGAGTCCACGGAGGGCTCCACCCACGAAGGGTCCACGAAGAAGCAACCTTGTCTATCCCACCATGGCCGTCGCCCACGAAGGACTTGCCTCACTAGCGGTAGATCTTCACGAAGTAGGCGATCTCCTTGCCCTTACAAACTCCTTGGTTCAACTCCACAATCTTGTCGGAGGCTCCCAAGTGACACCTAGCCAATCTAGGAGACACCACTCTCCAAGAAGTAACAACTGGTGTGTTGATGATGAACTCCTTGCTCTTGTGCTTCAAATGATAGTCTCACCAACACTCAACTCTCTCTCTTAGGATTTGGATCTGGTGGAAAGAAGATTTGAGTGGAAAGCAACTTGGGGAAGGCTAGAGATCAAGTTTCATATGGTTGGAATGGAATATCTTTGCCTCAACACATGAGTAGGTGGTTCTCTCTCAGAACTGGTAAGTTGGAAGTGTAGGTTTGTTCTGATGGCTTTCTCCATGAATGAAGAGGAGGTGGAGGGTGTATATATAGCCTCCACACAAAATCTAACCGTTACACACAATTTACCAAACTCGGTGGGACCGAATCATAAAACTCGGTCGGACCGATTTAGTAAACCTAGTGACCGTTAGGGTTTTCGGTGGGACTGATAAGCAACTCGGTAGGACCGATATGATTAGGGTTAGGGCATAACGTAATCTCGGTGAGACCGATTACTCAAACTCGGTGAGACCGATTTTGGTAATAAGCTAACCAGAGAGCTGGTCAGGCAAACTCGGTGAGACCGATTACACAAACTCGGTGGGACCGATTTTGGTAATAAGCTAACCAGAAAGTTTGCATTGTAATCTCGGTAGTACCAATTTCTCAAACTCGGTGAGACCGATTTTGGTAATGGACATACACAGAGAGATTACAATCCCATCTCGGTGTGACCGAGATCCCTATCGGTGAAACCGATTTGCCTAGGGTTTGTGGCAGTGGCTATGACAACTGAACTCGGTGGCGCGGATAGAAAGAATCAAGAGGGCCGAGTTTGACTTTAGGTTTAGGTCATATGTGGATGTGAGAAAGTAGTTGAGGGTTTTGGAGCATATCATTAAGCACATGAAGCAAAAGGCTCATTAAGCAACACCTCATCCCTCCTTGATAGTATTGGCTTTTCCTATAGACTCAATGTGATCTTGGATCACTAAAATGTAAAATGAAGAGTCTTGAGGTTGAAGCTTGAGCCAATCCTTTGTCCTTAGCATCTAGAAGGAGTTCCCACATCCTTTAGTCCATGCCACTCCATTGTTGAACTTATCTGAAACATACTAGATAAAAGTGTTAGTCCAACAAGAGATATGTTGACATTAATTACCAAAACCACCTAGGGAGCACTTGTGCTTTCAATCTCCCCCTTTTTATTAATTGATGGCAACATACATCAAAGCTTTAGATAAAGATATAAAGAGTAGCAAGTAAAGCTTCGGAAAGACATGTAACAAGCATAGGCTCCCCCTAATGTATGCAATCATGTGAATATGGAATGTAGAAACATGTGAGAGCATAACCATGATAGAGTAGGCAATGTGTTACATGTATCTTGTCCATATGCATCAGAGCAACGAATATTAAAGCAAGTACCTTCATTCTCATGAGTCCTTCTTGCAAACAGTATGTACATCAGCAAGAATTCCTCATACACATGAGTGTGATGCATATACTTACCTTGTAGTCTTGAGTTGGCTTAGGGTGAAATGGACCTGCACAAACAAGGTTAGATAACACAGGTACATCTACTAGCGAGAGCAAACAGAAGAAACCACAAGAATACCAAGACTGGGATGACATGTAGAGAGTGAGTACTAAGTACCACATTGGATTAGACATGTCCCCAAGAGTAAAGATAGGCAATGAATTCGAATGATTCCTTTCCCTTAGATGTCTTGCTCCCCCTGAATCTAGCATGGGATACTGGGAGAAGATAGGGAACAGAAAACAGAGCTGAAAACAGAGCTGAAAGATATAAAGAACAGAGCTTAATGCAAATAAGCACACATGAACATGTCTTTCCCCCAAAAAGACATGTGGCATCTCTCCTTTTGAACACCAAGCATCTGGGATCCTTGAGAAATACTTTCTACTTGAGTATTCTCTCCCCCTGGAGATCTCTTTCTCCCCCTTAATACTCTCTCCCTTTTGGAAGTGATAAGCTTTGATGTGATCTCTCTCTCCCCCTTTGACATCAATTTCCAAGAAGGGTCTTCTGGAATTTGTTGTGAATGGGTTTGGTCCTTGAGACACAACACAAAGCATTTATATAAATGTGATGCTTGTAGAGGACAAGATTCATTGAGTGGAGCTGGATCAGAAGAAACACAGAATAAGTGGCAAACTGTTTTTCCTGTTGTGAAATCGGTGGCACCGAGTGGTATGCTTCGGTTGTACCGAAAGGATTCGGTTGGACCGAAACCAACAAATCGGTGAAACCGAGTTCATCTCAGAGAAAACACTTGTCACCTCAGCTCACTAGACTAGTATGATCTCACAAAGATTTGCAAGGAATTTACTGAATGATGTACAATGAATTGGATGCAGAAAATGCAGAGCAACATAATGAAATGAAATAAAAGAAAGGAAATCTAGATGAATTTTTTTTGAAAGGGGAAACAAATATGCATGAGACAGATGCAAAAACTCAGAAAAGAACACGAGAGAACTTCATCTAGAGATGGTCGGCGACAAAGTCACCTATTTTAGAGTATATTGACTTAGGAGTCAAGTGAGATCACTTGATCATAGGTCATACTAATCGTTTAAGCTCAAAATGGGGTTACCATTTTTCGTTTAAGCATCTTGATGTATTCACATCTTGTCGAGTTGCTTTAGCTCATTACTCGGAGTAAAGCTTCTCTAAGATGGAACAACATACCTTGGTTGGTGGTGTTGACCATGTAGTTGAACTTGTGTGGATTGCTCAAGGTTGAAATAACTTATCAAGATTTGGGAGCACCACTTGGAATTTGAGTCCATCTACCTACACGGGCTAGTTCTTGCAAGGAAGAGCACTTGTATATCCAAAAATGATAATCATGAAGCTCAACAAAGAGTTTGTCAAAGGATATGTTTGAATGATTCCGTGCTTCCTTGTATTCAGCCACCATAGTGTAGAGACTTGGTGATGTAGAGATTGCTCAAGATGTGAGTAGATTACAATCTCATGGAATTTGATTCAACCAAGTACCTACAAGGATTAGATAACATGCAAGATGCAAATATATCCAGGATATAATATTTTCATCATAAGAGAGATATCATGGATTAGTCATAAGCTCATGTCTTGCATGTATCCCATGGAGTATCTACTCCAAGTTTGAAGCATCTATGATGTTCAATTCTCCTCTCAACCTGCAAAACACTTTCTCATCAAGAGGTTTAGTAAATATATCCGCTAATTGCTTTTCTTAACATGCTTAAGATTAATTTCACCCTTAGCAACATGATCTCGAATGAAGTGATGACGAACTTCAATATGCTTAGTTCGAGAATGTTGTATGGGATTATGACCAATTTTGATAGCACTTTCATTGTCACAAAGCAATGGAACATGTTTCACATATATCCCATAATCTTTAAGAGTTTGGGTCATCCAAACTAATTGAGCACAACATGAACCAGCGGCAATGTACTCCGCTTCGGCTGTAGATAAGGATACCGAGTTTTGTTTCTTGGAGGACCAAGACACAAGATATCTACCAAGAAATTGACAAGTACCCGAAGTGGACTTTCTATCAACCTTGTCTCCGGCATAGTCCGAGTCGGAATAGCCAACAAGATCGAAAGAGGCCCTCTTAGGATACCAAATGCCAAAATTTGGTGTATGAATTAAGTATCTCACTATCCTTTTCACGACCTTAAGATGACATTCTTTAGGAGCAGCTTGATATCTTGCACACATGCACACACTTAGCATAATATCGGGACGTGAAGCACATAGGTATAACAATGATCCAATCATAGAGCGATAAACCTTTTGATCAACCGGTTTACCATCTTTGGTCAAATCAAGATGTCCACTAGTAGGCATGGGTGTAGACATACCTTTGCACTCTTGCATATTGAACTTCTTGAATAAGTACTTAGTGTACTTCGTTTGAGAGACAAAAGTACCTTCCTTAGTTTGCTTGATTTGCAACCCAAGAAACAATTTGAGTTCACTCATCATTGACATCTCAAACTTCTCCGACATTAGCTTCCCAAACTTTTCACTAAAATGAGGGTTAGTTGATCCAAATATGATATCATCAACATAGATTTGGCACACAAATAGTTCTCCATTAACCCTTTTAGTAAAAAGTGTGGAATCAATTTTCCCAATTTCAAATCCTTTTTCAAGAAGAAACTTGGTCAAGCATTTATACCAAGCTCTAGGAGCTTGTTTAAGACCATAAAGGCGTTGTGAAGTTTGTAAACATGATTTGGTTTCTTAGGATTAACAAAGCCGGGAGGTTGTTTAACATAAACTTCCTCCTCTATTTCACCATTTAGAAAAACACTTTTAATGTCCATTTGGTACAATGTGATATTATGGTGATTAGCATAGGCAAGTAAGAAGCGAATGGACTCAAGTCTAGCAATGGGAGCATAAGTCTCACCATAGTCCATACCTTCGACTTGTGTGTAGCCTTGGGCGACGAGACGTGCTTTATTGAGAACTACTTGTCCATCTTCATCTTGCTTGTTGCGAAACACCCATTTGGTACCGATGATGTTGTGGTTGTTGTCGGGCTTCTCAACCAATGTCCGAACTTGGTTTCTCTCAAAGTTGTGTAGCTCTTCATGCATAGCATTTATCCAATCCGGATCTTCCAATGCTTCTTCGACCTTCATAGGTTCAATGCTAGGGATGAAAGAATAGTTTTCACAAAAGTTAGCTAAATGAGTTTTAGAGCGAGTGATTCTCCCGGTTTGAATATCATTGTAGATTTGCTCGACGGGATGGTCTTTAGCAATTCTTGCTCGAACTCGTGAAAGCTTTTGCTTGGGTCTCGGTTGAAGATCTTCTTCATCTTGTTCTTCTTCTTCTTCATTGTTGGCGTTGTCGTTCTCTTGTCATGGTGGAGAAGGAGGTTGTTGACGTTCATCTTGATGCACTTCCTCGTTTTCTTCATCTTGGTGTGTTCCACTTGTGGATGCTTCCGTATCAACTCTTGGTTCACCTTGTCGTGAAGTAGAAGCTTCCACTTGAGCATTTAGGTACTCTCCTTAACCTCCGTTGGACGGACCGTGCCAATAGACAAGTCTTGGATTGCTTCCGAAGGGTCTTTGTCTCCTACATCAATTGGCAATTGCTCTACTTGCGAGCCATTAGATTCATCAAACTTCACATCTACCGTCTCTTCAACCTTTCGGGTGAAATTGTTGTAGATACGGTAAGTGTGAGAGTTTGAGCCATAACCTAGTAGGAAACCTTCATGAGATTTAGGAGCAAATTTTGAACGATTTATGCTTATCAAGAATGTAGCACTTTGAGCCGAATACTCGAAAGTATCCAACTTGGGGTTTGTTACCGTGAGGAGCTCAGATGCCGTCTTGCCGAGTAGCTTGTGAAGATACAAGCGATTTGTTGCATGACAAGCTGTCTCAACCGCTTCGCCCAAAAGTGCTTGACGTCTTGTACTCATCAAGCATCGTTCTCACCATTTCGATGAGCGTCCGGTTCTTCCTCTCAACAACTCCATTTTGTTGAGGTGTGTACGTAGTCGAGAACTCGTGTGAAATCCCTTCTTCGTCAAGAAAGGTGTCCACATTTATGCGTTCTTGAACTCTGCTCCATTGTCGCCATGAACCTTCTTGATCTTCACTTCAAATTGATTTTGGGCCTTCCTAGTGAAGTTTTTGAAGATCTTTTGGACCTGCGATTTATCATCGAGAAAGAACACCCACGTAAATCTTGAAAAATCATCAACTATAACTAGACCAAAAGAATTTCCACCGAGGCTTTTGTAGGCGTTGGGACCAAAGAGATCCATATGAAGTAGCTCGAGTGGCCTCCTTGTGGTCATGATGTTCTTCACGGATGCCTTCCTCCAACCTGTTTACCCGCTTGACAAGCACCTAACAGTCTATCCTTATCAAATATGACATTGTTAACTCCAAGGATATGATTTCCTTTAATAAGCTTGTCAAGATTTCTCATGCCAACGTGACCTAGTCGTCTATGCCATAACCAGCCTTTTGAGGATTTAGCAATGAAGCAAGTTTTAGCTTGTGCCTTTTTACAGGGGAAAACTTTGTTTTTGCCACTCTAGTTTTTGCCAACTTTGCTTATGCCACTCTAGAATTTGACATCTCACTTTTGCCACTGTTAGCTTTTGATAATACATCACAAATGCCATTCCATGGCAAAAACGATAATTTTTCATTTCACTTTTGCCACTCTTAGCATTTGACATGTATCACAATTGGCACTTGGAAAATTTTGTTTTTGCCACGGAAGGGCAAAAGTGGTATATTGTCAAAAGCTAAGAGTGGCAAAAGTGAAATGTCAAATTCTAGAGTGGCATAAGCAAAGTGGGCAAAAACTAGAGTGGCAAAAACTAAGTTTTCCAAGATCACCTCTACGTATACCGGTAAAAACCATTTTATGATTGTCTCGACGAAACACTTGACAGTCTACTTCAGTAAATAGGACATTGAAACCGAAATCAGCAAGTCTAGATACTGAAAGTAAGTTGTAGCAAGAGATTCAACAAGCATGACATTTTGAATGGAGCTATCATGTGAGATGGCCACCTTACCAAGGCCAACCACCTTACCCTTTGAGTTGTCACCGAAAGTGACATACTTTTGAGGACTATCATTTTCAGCAAGCTCACGAAACATGTCTTTATCTCCGGTCATGTGATCGGTACATCCACTGTCAAGAACCCATTCCTTTCCTCCTGACACATATCCCCTAAGATTTGCCATAAGACCAAAATGTTTCATTGCATCATCAAGATCGAAGTCACTATAATCATCCTCATCATAGTATCCATGTTCAACATCGTCATGTGGTGGATCAAGTCCGAGAGAGGGTAATTCATTATAGTGAGTTTGACAATGATCTTGCTTATGAATTCTTATAGCTTCGAAATAATATCACCAATAATTCCAACATCTCCTTTGGCACGCATAAGGTCGGTAAGTTCAAATAGACGATCACCAAACATAGGATCACTAGTATTCATCTTACTCAAGGCAATAGACTTATAGAGAATTTCATCTAGATTTTTGAAGGAATAATTTGGAAAGCGTTCCTCAAGAAATTTCCATATAGTGTAGGCACACTCAAGAGTAGGCAAGATTCTAATTAAGTTTCTAGGCAAGCCTCTAGTGATAAGATTAACAGTTCTAAGCTTCCTAGTCATGTCAATAGATTCATCAAGGGTAGGATGCATAGGATCAACATGAGGTGCACAAAGGCTAGCAATGTACTTGTTCAAATGATATTGATTGAAAATTACAAGCATCTCATTTTTCCACTCATGAAAATACTCTCCATCAAGAATAGGCACTCTATGTCTAAGACTCCCCAAAGTAGACTCATCCATCTTCCTCCAATGGTGATTAAACCAAAGCAATGGAGACCAAAGCTCTGATACCACTTGTAGGATCTTGAGAAGAGGTGTCTAGAGGGGGGGGGGGTGATTAGACACTAAGTACCAAAGTTGCAGTTTTTAACTTATTTTGGTTTAAATGGAGTTTAGGCACAAGTTTAACTTTTTCAATACATAACAAGCAAGCAAGCATGCAAAGAGTATGTAGGCAGTGGAAAATAAAGCATGCAACTTGCAAGAATGTGAAGGGAAGGGTTTGGAGAAATCAAACGCAATTGGAGACACAGATGTTTTTGTCGTGGTTCCGATAGGTGGTGCTATCGTACATCCACGTTGATGGAGACTTGAACCCATGAAGGGTAACGGTTGCGTGAGTCCACGGAGGGCTCCACCCACGAAGGGTCCACGAAGAAGCAACCTTGTCTATCCCACCATGGCCGTCGCCCACGAAGGACTTGCCTCACTAGCGGTAGATCTTCATGAAGTAGCCGATCTCCTTGCCCTTACAAACTCCTTGGTTCAACTCCACAATCTTGTCGGAGGCTCCCAAGTAACACCTAGCCAATCTAGGAGACACCACTCTCCAAGAAGTAACAAATGGTGTGTTGATGATGAACTCCTTGCTCTTGTGCTTCAAATGATAGTCTCCCCAACACTCAACTCTCTCTCATAGGATTTGGATCTGGTGGAAAGAAGATTTGAGTGGAAAGCAACTTGGGGAAGGCTAGAGATCAAGATTCATATGGTTGGAATGGAGTATCTTGGCCTCAACACATGAGTAGGTGGTTCTCTCTCAGAACTGGTAAGTTGGAAGTGTTGGTTTGTTCTGATGGCTTTCTCCATGAATGGAGAGGAGGTGGAGGGGTATATATAGCCTCCACACAAAATCTAACCGTTACACACAATTTACCAAACTCGGTGGGACCGAATCATAAAACTCGGTTGGACCGATTTAGTAAACCTAGTGACCGTTAGGGTTTTCGGTGGGACTGATAAGCAACTCGGTAGGACTGATATGATTAGGGTTAGGGCATAACGTAATCTCGGTGAGACCGATTACTCAAATCGGTGAGACCGATTTTGGTAATAAGCTAACCAGAGAGCTGGTCAGGCAAACTCGGTGAGACTGATTACACAAACTCGATGGGACCGATTTTGGTAATAAGCTAACCAGAAAGATTGCATTGTAATCTCGGTAGTACCGATTGCTCAAACTCGGTGAGACCTATTTTGGTAATGGACATACACAGAGAGATTACAATCCCATCTCGGTGTGACCGGGATCCCTATCGGTGAAACCGATTTGCCTAGGGTTTGTGGCAGTGGCTATGACAATTGAACTTGGTGGCGCCGGATAGAAAGAATCGGTAGGGCCGAGTTTGACTTTAGGTTTAGGTCATATGTGGATGTGAGAAAGTAGTTGAGGGTTTTGGAGCATATCATTAAGCACATGAAGCAAAAGGCTCATTAAGCAACACCTCATCCCTCCTTGATAGTATTGGCTTTTCCTATAGACTCAATGTGATCTTGGATCACTAAAATGTAAAATGAAGAGTCTTGAGCTTGAAGCTTGAGCCAATCCTTTGTCCTTAGCATCTAGAAGGAGTTCCCACATCCTTTAGTCCATGCCACTCCATTGTTGAACTTATCTGAAACATACTAGATAAAAGTGTTAGTCCAACAAGAGATATGTTGACATTAATTACCAAAACCACCTAGGGAGCACTTGTGCTTTCAGTCCTGGGCTCCACGATGACCTCCTTCCTGCCGCTCTGCTGGTCTTGGCCTTGTTGCACCGAAGTGGTAACCTTTGCCTGATGCCTTGGCCTGTGCTTGCCTTCTTTGCACCAAAGGGGGAATGAGGACACTGCGCTCGCCGGCGCGCGGCTGGCGCCTGCCTGGTCTCATTCGTCATGGCTTGCGTCACGGGGCACCCTCGTGAGGTACCCTGCCTTGCTCTCTCCACCTCCTCGTGAGCCTTCCTGACGAGGCTGCTCCTGAGGAAGGTTCCTGTCGTCCGCCCCGCGAGGCTTGGCCTCATGAGGGTCTTGAGCTTGAGCTGATGAAGCCGGGCCGTCTTGGGCCCCCACTTGAGCCACGCCGCAGGTCGCAAGCGTGCAAGTCCTGGGACCCCTGCTCCTGCAACACCGACAAGAGCCCCGGTCCCAAGGCGCGCCCGGACTTGGCTTAGCAGAGAAGCGAAGGGGCAAGTGCGAAGCGCCGCGGGCCCCAAAAGCCTGCGGCCTTGGGTGCCGCGTGGCGATTGATTGGTCGTGGGTGTTTTCGCTTCCCCAGATCCCTCGGCAACTGTATGACTTGACAAGTCCCTGCATGCAGAAATGGGTCATGATTACCTGTGATCATGGAGGCCGACGGTCGGCCTCCTCCTGCTATAAGTACGGAAAGGCGCAAGCCCTTCCAGTCCATCTCTTCTTGCTACTCCTTCCTCTCCATCCTTGCCCTTGCTCCACATTGAGACAATGGCTCCGATACGCCGGTTTTCTGCAGAAGAGAAGGGAAAGGCCCCCCGAGAGGGTCCCGACCCGCTTCCGCCGAAGAAACGGCTAGTCCTCTGCCGCCGAGATGAAGGCGCCCGGCAGGAGGTGTCAAGGCCCTGGTACGAGTGGCCGCCGCCAGGGTTCCCGCTGCCCTTGTACGCCCGCATCGAGGGCCCTGGAGGAGTAGATGCCGAGCGCCATGGACGACGCCGCCGTCGGCGCAGGCGGGTCACGGCGGTGCGCGTCGTTCCTCCTGGAGTCCATGCCGAGGGCTCCTCCCGAGAGCTTGTGCTCCACGCCGCCATGCCTCCTCAATCTTGGATCCGTCTTCCTTCCTCCTTCGCCTTTGAGATCCCGCCGAGGGGCTCTCTTGAGCTCTGGTTGCAGCATGCTGGCTGCAACACCCCTGCGACCGGAGTGGAGGTTGCGGTCGTCGCTCCGGGCAAGGTCTACATGACCCGAGGCTGGGCCGAGATCGCCCGGGTCTGCCGGACAAGGGGCGCCCTCGTGATCCACTTACAATAAGATGGCGCCTCCTTGATGTTCTTCAAGGTCTTTGATGCGAAAGGACGCCGGCTGGAATGCTGCCCCGAGAAGGGCGGTCGGGGCATCATTGCGGCGAGGACCAGGCCTGCCGGTCGCCCCCTTAGCAGCTCCTCAGGCAGCAGCGAAGGGGCTGGAGGGTCCAGCGCCTCTGCCGATTTTTTGGCGACTCTGGAGACGAGCGACGACAGCTACGAGCCCCCGAGCTTGCGCCGCGCTCGGAGCCGGCCGGGCGCTTCAGGGTACCGGCGCCGGTGATCTGGTTGGGGTTGACACCGGCGTCGGGCGGCCTGCTGTTGATGATGGCGTCCCCTGTGTAGGCACGCGTAGTCGGCGTTCCTTAGGATTAGCACCTTTTATTTCTTGCAAAGAATCAAAGTAGCACCCCGCGGGGGTATGTAAGGCGCTGGCCATGTTTTGTGAATATTATATCCTTATGATGAATCGGTGCGAGATGCTTGTTCTGTCCCGACTCAACTCCCCCTTTCTTTCCTCACGAGGGCTCGGTGCTCGGCGCTGACAGGTCCCAATCCCCAGGTAGGCTTCAGCCATCGCTGGTATGCCAGGTCGCGATGCCGTGGTCAAGGCCAGGAGTTGAGCGGCCCGAGGTCCAGTAAGAGCCCCTGAGTCGTGATGCTCAGGAGGTCCCCTTTAGCGCTCAAGCAGCCTCCGCAGGGCAAGAAAGGTAGGCAGCTTTGCCGTGGCAGAGCAGCAGTAGGCGGGGGGTTTTAGCACTGAGGCGGATCATTTTTTGTGTGACTTATCTTGCGGGTTTGGAACGACGTTCGATGAGGTGCCGTGTCTGCGCGACGGCAACTGAGGTGTTGCTGGGTTGGGTCCTCGCGAGCTTCTCCCTTCTCCCCTGTGCTTTCCTTAGTGCTCTACGTCCTCAGGTCCTGGCCCTCAAGCGAGCTCACCGCGCTGGTATGATGTGTCGTGATGCCGCAAGGCCAAGGCTGGGGTGAGGGCAGGAGAGCCAGTAGGAGCCCATGAGTCACGATGCTTAGGTACCCCCCTTTTAACGTGCAAGCGGATCACATAGGAGAGGAGGAGAGAAGGCTCGTGATGCCGCCAGCGTTACTCTTGGAGCAGGTCCTGTGTACCAATCACGAGGGGAAACAAGATTCGGTGTTACAGTTGCCAGCCAACCATTGGTCGCTCCAAGGGAGTGATCGGGCGCACTGAGGGCTTGGTGAGGTGGCGCCTTGCGGGGCTGCCCGGCCAGAGCTCAGCCACCCTGATTTATCGGCGTTGCAGGGACGGACCCGTGCGCAAGTGCCGTGCCTGAGCGAGCAGATCCAAAGGTAGGTGTTAATCGAGTAGGCGATTAGGTCAAGCATGTCATGTATGAATAAGCAGGCCCATTTAGATAGGTGCGGAGAAAGCACACGCCACTGGGTCTGGCCCGAGCAGCTTGGGGGATAATGCAGCCCGAGGGGCGCCCCCAACAAGGTAAGTAAAGAACATAAGCAAAACAGATACATGCCGCAGGGACGGACCCACACGGCCTGGGAATGATGCAGCCCGAGGGGCGCTCCCAACTGAAAACGGAACTTGGAAAGGTGTCACCTGATATGGTCGGAGATGGCGGGATGTTGAGGTAGCGGATGACACGTGATGAGGAAGCCTGAGCCCTCCGGACCTGGAGCCTCGGGAGGCTCCGGGGGCACGGGGGGTTTCTCGAGAGCCATCTCCATCTCTGCCAGGACCGCGCGCTACTTGAACTCCTGAGCTTCCAGGGCGCACCTCAGCAGGTGTTGATGGGCGGCGACCGCGTTTGGCAGGCCGAGAGGCATGCGAACGTAGCTGTGAGGTGGACCCTCACAACGCCCCACGCGAGGGCCAGAGGCGCTCCTGAGATGCGGCCCGGTTGAGTCGTGGTATGTTGATGTAGATTCGCAGCCCAGCATCCTCACCTGGATGTGGGGCCACGGCGGGCAGGCGGCGACAGCTGCGCATGACTCTTGACTCCTGTAGCTCCTGGGTGTTCTTCGTGATGAACTCCTGAGGGTTTGGCCCTCCTTGCCTCATACCTTCCTGAGGGAAAAGTGCCTTGAAGCACGCCTCCAAGTGGTGCCCGAGCGCCTCCCTCGTGACCTCGGCTAGGTCGGTGGCTCGCCATGAAAGAGCCCCCGAGCCCCGCCTGAGGAGGGCGCCGGGCGCGCCTTCCTATGCGACAGAGGGTGGCGCCCCTTGAACGGGCACGGGTCCTGTTGCCACGCCTCCGGAGGTACCTACCCCATGAGGGCTTGGACCAGGCGAAGCCTTCTTCTTCTTAGGGATCGCCTCGGGAAGTCTCCCGCTCCTGTGATCTGGGTCTTCAATCGCTGCGGCTTGGAAGGCACGCTCAAGAGAGCACACAACATCCCTTTCCTCACAAGGCACCATGATGACTCCTCCGCTTCCTGGCATCTTGAGGACATTGTAGCCATGGTGGGTCACTGCCATGAACTTGGCCAAAGCTGGGTACTCGAGGATGGCATTGTATGGCAGTCGAATGTGGGCGACGTCGAAGTAGATGAGCTCAGTGCAGTAGTTGTCGCACCGTCCGAAGGTGACGGGAAGGCGAACTTGCCCTATCGGGACGGTGGAGCCATCGGTGACTCCTGAGAAAGGCTTGGTCGGCTGAATCTGATTGTATGGCACTTGGAGATCGTTGAAGGTCTCGATAGATAGGACGTTGAGTCCAGCTCCGCCGTCGATGAGGGTCCTGGTGACTTGCACGTTGCTGATGACTGGTGACGAAAGCATGGGGAGGACTCTGGCCATTGCCGCGCACTTGAGTTGATCCGCTGAGCTGAACGTGATAACGCACGACGACCACCTGAGAGGGTGTGTGGCCTCAGGCTTGGGGAGGACTGCATTCACCTCGCGAGCAAACTTCTTGAAGATGTCTTTGAGAGGCTGGGGCCCGAGTGCCACCCAGATGCAAGCGATCGCAAGACGGCTCCCGGAAGCCCCAGCCCCTCGTCCCCGGTGATTGTCTTCGTACCTCCTTGGCGGCTGCGGCAGAGGTGGGAGCCCTGCGTTGCCTTGAGGGCGGTCCTCACGAGGCTGGTCCTCCAACCTCCCTCGCATGGCTGGTCTCGCCAATGTCCTCGCGAGGTCTGTCACGCCATCCTTGGCGAGGGCCACGGTCTTCCCTACGTCCTGCGCCTCTTCCTCCTCCTCGGCCGTAGCTCCGATCATTGCGCTCGGGGCGTCGGCCGATACGCCCTTCTCGCACGGCCTTGAGCTCCTGGCATTCGTTGGTGTTGTGGGTGTGGAGGTCGTGGTACACGCAGTACCGGCTGCCTTTGGATGACTCAGGCTGATCCCTGCCTCGCAGGTGTCTGGTTCGCCACAGCACGGCAGCCCCTTTGCGCTTCACATCCTTGGCCTTGGGCTTCTTCTCTTCCGGATCGGCAACCGGAAGCTCGAGGAGGAGAGGCGCCTTCCTCAGCCCCTGGCGCATTTGGTTGCCAAGTTGAACAGCTCGTGGATGTGCACAGGTCTTCATGCATCGCTAGCTCCTCCTTCATCTTGACGTCACACACGCCATCAGAAAAGGCTGAGATGACAGCTTCCTCAATCACCTTGGGGATTTTGAGGCGGGCGTTGTTTAAGCTACCGGATGTACTTCGCAGGTCTCTCCTGCTGCTGCTTGATGCGGCGCATGTCGCTCACGGCCGGAGGCCGATCGCGAGTGCCTTGGAAGTTGGCGATGAAGCGAGTGCGCATCTCGTCCCAGGAGGAGATCGTGCCGGGAGCCAGGTTTGGGCCCCGTCCTTGAGCGCCATGGGGAACCAATTCGCCATGACCTTTTTGTCCCCGTTGGTGGCTTCGATGCCCAGCTCGTAGAGCTGAAGGAACTCCGCGGGGTCGGCAGTGCTGTCATAGCGAGGAGGCAGGTCTAGCTTGAACTTGCCGGGCCATGCGACGCTGCGTAACTCGGTGGTGAAGGCGCGGCAGCCTGCAGTGGCCACCGGGGCTCTCTGCTGATGCAGAGCTTGCTCTTGTGGATTCCCACGCACCGCTGCCTAGAGCAGTCGGGATCTTGATGTGGTGGCGCTGGAGCGCGGTCGCGGTGCTCTGGTGCTGGGAGCACGCGAGCACCTTCTTGTGGATGAGGAATCTCCTGGCAGCTCCTTTCTTGCTGCGCGGGCGTCGAACGCGGAGGTTCTCGGCCCGGGGCTGCGCGCCTTGGAGCCAGGGCGCCTTCTTGGGAAGGAGGTGGCGGGGGCACCTCCGGCCCCTGCCTCCCACGCGGGGTGAAGGGCGAGGCAACGAGAGGGACGACACGGGGGAGCCCCCTGCGGCGCGGACGAGCTCGGCGACGCGGTCGAGCTACTCCTCGTAGATGTCGTTGACAGGGCGGTAGCGCAGGAGATCGTTCGCCGCGATGAGCGCGGCTCGACCCTCAATGGGAGCGCGGTGTGCGCGGGACGAAGAACCAACATGGGCGAGCAAAGGAGTAGCGGTGTGGCATTCTCGCCTCATCGATGGATGCAGGGATGAGGCCTGCTGCTCGTTCCCCGCCGGGCCGGTGGCGGCGTTGGCGGCAGGCGATGGGGAACGACGGGGGTGCCCGCCGGCCGGAGCCATTTGGGCGACTCGAGCGGCGCGAGCAGCCCGGCGCTCGGCGCGGGCTCAGCGAGCGTCAGCCATGGAAACGACAGAAGATCACACGCGACCAGCGGAAGAGAGATTCTGGCGCCCCCTACCTGGCGCGCCAAATGTCAGATTTCGGGTTCCGGCAGACCCTTGAGGTTCGAACACTGGGGTGCGCGCGGAGATCTTTCCCCTACCAGCTCACGCGTGAATGGTTTGCAAGGGATCTAAACTAAGAACGACGAGCAACACAAGAGACACTAGGTTTATATTGGTTCGGGCCACCGTTTTCGTGTAATACCCTACTCCAGTGTGTGGTGTGGTGGATTGCTTCTGGGGCTGATGAAGAACAGTACAAAGGAAGAACAGCCTCGCGAGGGGCTGTTCTTGCGCTGGTGCGATGGACTGCTTGGGTGAGTCCAGTCGCTTCTCTCTCTCTCTCTAGTTGATTCGTCGGTCTCCCAGCTTTTGTCTTTCGTTCGGTCCGACCCCCGTCTTCCTTCTTGTTTTTTCGTCTCCCTTTTCCCTCTGTGGTGGCTAGTCCTATTTATAGAGGGAGGCCCTGGGCCTCTTCCCAAATAATGAGCGGGAAGGTCGCCAACAATTGGCCATTTTGAAGGGGAACATCTAGTACACTTATCCTGACTAAAGTTGGTCTTTGGCTGCCAAAGGCTCTGACGGTGACGCCGTCCTAGACTCCACGATGACCTCCTTCGTGCCGCTCTGCTGGTCTTGGCCTTGTTGCACCAAAGCGGTAACCTTTGCCTGATGTTGTGCTTGCCTCCTTTGCACCAAAGGGGGAATGAGGACACAGCGCTGGCCGGCACCCGCCTGGTCTCGATCGTCATGGCTTGTGTCACGGGGCACCCTCGCAAGGTACCCTGGCTTGATCTCTCCGCCTCCTCGTGAGCCTGCCTGACGAGGTTGCTCCTGAGGAAGGTTCCTGTCGTCCGCCCCACGAGGCTTGGGCCCTCGCGAGGGTCTTGAGCTTGAGCTAATGAAGCTGGGCCGCGCTGGGCCCCCACTTGAGCCACGCCGCTGGCCGCAGGCAGGCAAGTCCGGGGACCCTCGTTCCCATAACGCTGACAGGCATTCTCCCTCTTCATGTAAACCTTGTAAAATAAGAGAGAATAGCCATAAGTATTGTGACATAACGTGAAATAACAACCCATAATGCGATAAATATCGATATAAAAGCATGATGCAAAATGGACGTATCAATATCCACTGCAGTGGCGTTCATCTCAGCGAGAAAGTTATTCGAATTTTGGGAGGGCCGACGATGCTACATTGAACAAAAACAAAAATCACAAAGTTTATTAAGTGGCATTCTTGTGGAATTTGTGAGTAGGCGAACCCCCGGAGTCGGCTATTTCTTCCAAACATCTGACCAGAAGAACAAGAGGCTTAATTACATTCCTAAAGCGGGTGAACAAGTTATGAGGTTGTGCTCTGTCGAACTGGCACCTTGGGCTTGTTCTGCATTACATTTCATTAAGCCCTGCAATTATGGGCTGGGTATGCACATAATTGTGGAGTTGAAGCCTTGGCCAAAATGGAAAATCAATGGTTGTTGTGAGGGCATGCCTTTATTTTGGCGGTCTCCTCATAAGGCATTCCCTGCAGTAACTACAACCAACGTGTTGCACCAAATGGATTGGTGCTATGCTGTTTAGTGTGTACAGCCAACTAATGCCATTGGTGATGCTGCTTTACAGCTATGGTCTGCAATGCATTGGGATATCATGATGCCTTATGTTCCAGTTACTCGCTCATGTGGGCTGCATCTGCTAGCACTACAAAAAAATACACTTCCGTGATGATACGTGTTTGTCACAGTAGGTCGCGTTTTTTGTCATGCATGTACATCCATGAAAAATTTATGATGTAATCAAGATAGTCATACCTGCGGCCGTCAGAGAAGTGTTCCATGACATTACCAAAATTATCATCACGGAAGTGTCCACTTCCATGACGATAAATCACGTGTCACAGATGTGCTTTCGTCAAGGGTGACTGACACGTGGCATCCACCGTAACGGAACGCCGTTAAGCTATCGGGTCGGGTTTTTGATCCGATAACCCGTTAATAGCCCCGACCAATGGGGATTTTCCACATGTAAAATCATCATTGGCTGGAGGAAACACGTGTCGGCTCACCGTTGGGGATGTATGTCATCCACTCATTGGACGAAGGCGCCTATGATACGTCGACAGTGGCACGGCCCAACAGAGGCCCATTCTCGTGAAAAGGCCGCCCATTTGACTTGGTCAAAAGGTGGCGGTCGCCCATGTAAAGCTCGTTAACGGCCTGCTCGCATATAGCCCATTTACAGCCCGCTAACCCAAGGCCCGTTCGCCCTATCCGAATTAGGCCCAATAGCGCCATCCGGCCACCCAATATGATTCCAAATTGCCACTTCGCCCATGTATGGCCCATGACGCTCTTCGGCCCATATGAGGCCCTATGTAACTCTTGGCCTATTAACGGCCCGTGGTGAAACTGGCCCGTAATGAATAGTGTGTTACTTTACACCCATTAACGGCCCGTGGTGAAACTGGCCCGTAATGAACAGTGTATCACTCTATACCCATTAAGGGCCCGTTATTCGGTTGGGCCGTTTCCAGCCCATGTTATCTTTCGGCCTTCTCAGAGCCCTCATTCTTGGGCTCATTTCCAGCATTCGTTTACTTACGGCCAGTTACAGTCATTTTTTTCTTATGGGCCAAATTCAGCCCGTGGTTACAGTCGGCCCGTTTGTGGTCCGTTAACACGTTGGGCCGTTTTCATAGCGTCATGAAATACGGCCTATTAACGATGGCCCGTTATGGTCGGCCCATGAACGGACGATTCCAACTCTAGCCCGTTTACGGCCATAATGCGGCCTGTTATTGGCCCATGTTTGGCCAATCGATCATACTGCCCGTATAAGGTCCATTGGTGATACGGCCCGTAGAAGGCCCATTGTTTCTATGGCCCGTAGAAGGCCCATTGTTTCTACGGCCCGTAGAAGGCCCACAGCAACCACTAGCAAACCGCGGAAAAAGAACTGCAATGACTACAAGCAAACAAATAAACAAGAAAACAAGGAAATAAATAAGCAAGCAACTTACGCTAGGTTATCATGGCTATCACACATATTACATCCACTGGGCATCAAAGTTCGCCACCAGTGCAAATAAACGCGCCGACAAAAGAATATACAAAACTGAGAGGACTTCAGAAGGCACTAGGCCTGGCCAGGTCGGGCCTCCCAAACACCTGAAGAAGCTGAGTAGATCTCAGTTGTGTCAACGATAGATGCATCAACACTTGATTTAAGGCATGATGGTGCGCACGACAGTCCTCTGACATCTTCATTGCATCTTTGACTTCAAGTCGGAGCTGAGCTGAAGCAAGCCTTTCCTCTTTAAGTTGAGACTGAAGAAGTCGAACTGATTGAGGCAGCGACTGCACAGAGGTTGTCTCACACCTGCTGGTGAGTAGCTTCAACTCACTGTCTCCATGTTGATGTAACAGGTTTCACAATTATATAAGCAAATAAATGGATCTGTTCTGCATAAGGAGCATGTTTTTACAACTACAATTTGAAACTGGTAGTTGTTGCAAACATCCAATCAGATGTAAACAAAGAAACAAACAAAGAAGGAGGCAATGATGCCTATCCAAATCTATACTAGAACAAATTTTGAAGGCTTGAGAAGGATGAACTTACATTACATGTTAACACGGGCTGGACAAAGCCCTTCTCCATGTTGATGGAAGGATAATTCAATAAATTCCCCAAAGAAAATTCTTTATAAGCGTTGCCATTATTCTACATTTTGCAAAGAGTAAATATAGATCAAATAATATTGGAAGAAACAGAGGATAATGAAGCTCAGTGCATCGATGATACATAATCAAATAGCAATTAATTAAGTACAACGTTACAAGGCAAAAGGGAGAGATGTACTGACAAGAGCAATGCAGAGCCCATTATTGTTTTGAGATCATATGATCCTTTGAGCAAGGAGATTCATCTGAAATTAGTTTTCATACAAGAGAGAAGGTAAGGCATAAGCAGAAATTTAGGAGTTCAAATTTTGAATTGATATCATAGGCAGTACCTGACGCTGGGCTCCCAGTAGTTCTAATAGGGGCTTGGCCACTGGAGTAGGGGTAAAGTGTGGTACAGTTGGGCCTGCTTTCATGGCTGCCGATCTATCTCGATTTAATAGGTACCACTACCTTTTCCAAATACCTAGTTTGTACTCCTTGATGATCTGCACTCACCCTCTTCCTTTTGGACATCTATCACGAAAGAACAACATTTGACTGGAAAAACATAGTGTGACGACACATGGAATAGGTACAGAAAATGGATAGT
The DNA here is from genome assembly GCA_021605145.1 of Aegilops bicornis. Classification (NCBI taxonomy): domain Eukaryota; kingdom Viridiplantae; phylum Streptophyta; class Magnoliopsida; order Poales; family Poaceae; genus Aegilops; species Aegilops bicornis. The sequence goes on along the minus strand of CM038669.1, from coordinate 654,230,255 downwards.
TATGGCATATACTCATATATGATGCTTAAACTAAGCAGATGGTGTAACAAGTACAAGAAATGCAAGAGGTCAGATGCAAAATATGTGAGACCAATACAACTTTGCAAAGTTAGAGCAAGCACCTTGATGGTTGAATAAGATAGGCCATCCTCCACCATGCCAAGTTTGTTAGCCAGTGGATCTTTCTGCAATATTCCTCTCGTGCGCCCATTCTCATATTCATTTTGATAATGTTCAATATCTGACATGCATGAAAACATAAAAACAAGTGAGATTTTCTTTGTAATGCGTAAGTGATTCTAATCCAATACTGCCTCCTCAGAAACCCCTTTGTGCTATCTTTGCAATTCTTTTAAAAGATGCCATGCATGCTGTAATTTGTTGTGTGCATTAATATAATGTGGCCTACTACTCAAAATATGAGAGCTCCGTAAGTGATGACACTTCACAGATGATAGCTTCAACATATAGTAAAGAAGAACAAGTCGACCGACCGACAGATTCAAAATATACTAAGGAGAACAACTTGACCTGACGAGCCTAATCGCAAGAGAAGAGTATCATCTTAAAGAAGAGCAGAAGAGCAAGCAGATTGAATATATTACAAGTGTTTCAATACAGTGTCGGTTGGCCACCCATGATGAACCAGAGCGCACAGAGAAATACTATTCTTTAAGGTCTCTCCATATGTGGCTCACATGCATTTAGAAACTAAAGTAGGAACATTTAGCTAACCAATTAAACATCTCTCAGTTTTACTAATATCAGCAATAATATCAGATATGAATACAACTAAGCTTGTTTAGCTCGATGGGTGGAGCAAAGGTGCTATTACTTATTACCTAACCACGAGGCTGATTGTGGTCATCATAAAATGGGGAAAACATAAGCATGATTAGTACAGTGTTGACCGTGGCAGTGGGATGGCAGATCTGAAGCTGCAAACCGCGCAAAGGGTGGTTAGCAACCGATGTTTGCTTTGAAATTACAACTAAGATTTGGTATGGACAAGAAAGTACGGTAAACAAGTGACAAAGAAATGCAATTATGCTGTCTCTCTATATGTCGTGACATGCATTTGGAAACTCAAGTGGGACCTTTAGCTAACCAATTAAATTTGTCAGTTAACTAATATCAGTATCATATCACAATCATATTTGAACAACTAAGCTTTCGAATTCTGAGTGTTGTGTTGTTTAGCTTGAAGGGTGGAGTAATGCTAGTACGACAGAAAGCACCTACGGAGATCATAGTAGAGTAGATAAAAGGGGAAAGCCCTAAGCATCAAGAGAAAAATCGGGAAAGTGGAACTAGATGGACTAGTGGGTGGCGCACATGATTTTCGAAACGAATATAGGAACATTAGGTGACCAATTAAACGTTTCTTCGCTTTTAGTGATATGAGCATCATATCAGATTCAGATTTGAACACGTAAGCTTTGGGTTGAGGTCTTGAGGAGCAGTGCTAGCACGACAGAAGCACCTACGATGATGGTAGTGAATATAAAGGGGGAAACCATAAGCTTTTACGAGTATAGTGACTGCCATGGCGGATCTCAAGGTGCAAACCGGACAAAGCTACTTCGCAACCAATGTTTGCTTTCAACTAGCCACTACGATTTGGTACGGACAAGAAAAGTACAAGAACAAATTACGATCTATTTTCCGGTGAAATCAATAACTTAAGCACATATGGAAGAGTACCACCTCTCTTGGCGACGCCTGCAGGCCTATGCCGACACGTTGAGGGTGCTGCGGGTGCGATGGTCACGGGCGGCGGGGAAGAAGACTTTAGATGGCAGACGGCCGGGTCGGGGGATATATCCTGTTGCCGTGGACGAGGCGGTCGTAGGAGTGACAACGACAAGGTGGACGATGGCGCCGATGAAGCGAGAGGAGGCTATGAAAGGATCCTGGTCCAGTCCCGTGGATGAGAGACATCCATCTCTTGCAGTGGACGACGAGGTAGGGGTAGCGGCTCCGGCAAGGTGGAGGATGGGGTGGTGGACGGAGGAGGCTGGACGCAGTGCGGAGGTTGTCGTGCCGCCGATGGTGTATGAATGGGGAAATGGAGGGGGGGGCGTTCTCAAACTTTGGGACACGCTTCTCTAAAATGGGGGAGAGTTACAAACTTATCCCCCGTTTAAAATTTCAGACATCGCGTCGGTTGGGGATAGGACGGTAATCTTGCATCTCCCAAATATTTGCCGGTAACTATTTCGGGCGAGGAGAGGGTGTTTTGCTGCCCACGGTTGGCGCCCACGGTGTATGAACGGGCTGACAGGTAGGGCGGTTGTGTCACGTCTGATGGAAGTTACATATCTGCCCCTATTTAAAATATTAGCCTACATCGATTTTGGACAAGGAGAGTTTGTTTTGCCGCCCATCGTGTATGAATGGGGAAATGGAGGAAGAGACACATGTCTTTCGAACGAGCTTGAATCAAATGTGTTTTGTCACCACGCTTATGCCTCACCGTGTCCGAATGGGCTCAGAGGCCGTCGTGTCACGTCGATTGAAGTTACTAGTCTACCCCTATCGGCGGTAGTGTAAATCCGGTCGATAAGGATGTCAAGTGTCAGGGGTAGACAGTAATTTCCATCTCGCAAACACTTGCTTCGGGCAGCCCACTAATTATAGTGGGTGTTTAGCCGCTTCGTTCAAAACTTGGGAGAATTAGCATTCACGTTTGCCCTGGGACCTGGCAAACTGAACTCAAATCCAGTTAGTATTCGATTACGAATATCCACAAATAATTATACGTTTTGTTATTTATTTCTTCAAAACCACAACAAAGATTTATACCACCTTTATATGTGATTATGATTTAGAAATATCATGATCTTCGAATTCAGTAGGTTGGATACACTCTGATTCAAACAGTTATTTCATCCAATACAATATGCTCACACAAAAAACAGTTCACCTTATGTCAATCATACAAGTACTGAGGATTACCTCGCCTAAAAAATTCGGATCATTACAACACATGGACAACATGGAATTCCGGACAACATAGTGGGTCTTGCAACATAATCCATTCAGAGACATGACACAACATGAAAGTACAATAATCTAATGACAATTTCAACTGGTATCTAGAGAAGAACCAGGATTACCTTGGGCTTCGGGATAGCAGCGTAAAATGTATGACCTCCTCCGTCTTCAAATGCAACATTCTTACTTCCTCCAATTCTTGGGTTGCTTGCATAATGCGTGCCACTAATTCCGTAATTTCCAGCCTCGAGATAAAGATTACCTCATTCATGGCAGCCACACCATCTCTTAATGCCTCTAGTAGAGCCTCAAGAATTATAATATCTCAGGTTTCGCATCGCTCTCCGCGGTGTTGCCTCCGAATCGCTACCATCTGGTAACATGGATGGCGCACTGCTTCCACAAATAGATTCTGGGGTTGTACATTGTGTCCTAGTGTGAAAAGCATCCTGAAAGGTTTCCGCTGGACATAAGTAAGAGATAGTTACTGTATGATCCAGGCAGTAAGCTTACATGGTAAACGACGGACGAATTATTGCCGAGCATAGCAAACAATATTTAAATGGTTCAAAGCAGCATCATCCAAAAAGAAATTAAAATGGTAAGATGAAAGTTGAAAGGGAGTGTACAACCGCTATATTTAAGTTGCCAAGGCATCTATGCAGTTGAAATAATCTGAGAAAGCACTTAACAGTGTGGCCTCATATAAACTATGAAGACAGTCTTGTGATGAAGTTGAGAGGAAAAGTTAAGGACTCAAATGAAATAGGCATGCATTTCTTTATGATAGTACATCAGGCACTGCTGACATAATGGCCAACTCAGGTATAACGTAACAACAAACAAGCATTCGAATGAAGCAATACAACAAAGCAGACAACTGAACTATTTGTAATTCGGTAGGATTACACGTTGAGGGCACAAGCAAGGAAAGCAGCCCACTCGCATTACATTTAACATGTACTAAAACACACTGGCTTACCATATGTTCTTTGTGAAGCCTAGTCATTGCTGCAATGTTCTTTGAAGATATCACAACATCCCGTGGTTGCAAATCTAGTTGTTGTAGTTTATTCTGCACCATCTATTTAGGTAAAATTAATTTTAATCGCATGCACCGGTCCTAATTGATCATCAATGGTTCATCTAAACTAATGAAAGAAGGGTGTGTGCATACACGACAATATATCTGCTTCCCCCTATTTTTATGCTTGTTCGAGGTGCCAGCACCAAAAGAACAAATATTTTGCTTGATGGGGTTGGCAGATCCATAATTTAGAAGCATCAAATTAGTCATGCAACTTGGGAAGATCAAGAACACACAAACAAGTAATGAACAGAGGCTTGGAGCAGTGATGTAATAGCTAGCATCAGAAAATTTAGGGTAAAACGAACAAAAAGCAATGAACCACATGCTAGTTTGCTGATGTGTAATTAAGCATAGAGAACATTAAGCAGTCTAATGGAACCAACATGTGGCATCAGAACAAAACTAAAGCATATTAACTATATGTGCACTTGTATGTAATTTAACACATGTAACATGTTCACTGCCAGAAGTATGGCCCTACAGGTGCAAGCATAATAACGCATTTCATGAAAAACTGAATGATGCCCTGAAGAAATTCAAAGGTGCGGTGCTTATGCTAGGAAAGTGAACGTAGGCGCCGGCCATTGGATAATAGTACCTGATTCTCGACGGCGTATGGGTATAGTTATCATACTTGATAGCTAAGGATCATCGATGGTGCTCGTGTTCCGGTTGAGTTTGGGCGGTATTGCCGTCGGCCGAAGCTGCCCGTGCTCAAAGTTGCAGCTGTCGACATGCAAGAAAGCTCATTTGTGGTAAGTGAACAGTTGCACGATAAAGAGAAAAACCGAAGGAGTACAAATCGAAATAACCTGATGAGGCTGCGGTGTCGGTAAAGCAGGGCCGGTGGAGTTGAATATGGCGTCCGTGGAGCGGGTCCGGTGCAGTGGATGAAGGCTTCGGCGGGTGCGTGGTATAGTGCTTTCGGTGAGGCGGATCTGTTGCGTCGGACGAGGGCTTGTATGAAGGTCCAGCGAAGGGGCGGACGAGGGAGCTGAAGGGCCTATGTTGTGGTGGAGGGCGCCCGGTTAAGTAGATCCGGTGCGGTGGACCATGATGGCGGTCAAGGAGATCTGGAGAGGTGGACAAGCCGATCATTAGCGGCTCCGGTGAAGTGGTGAGTTGGCAGTTAGGGGTTCCAAGGTGCGGAAGGTAGATCCGCGGGTGTGAGGTCCACCGCCACAAGTGAGGACTAGATTCGCGGCTTGCCGTGGTTGGGGGTCGCGGAGGGAAGGGAGGGCCTGGGAAGAATCACTACAAAAAAAGACACATCCGTGACATTTTGGGCGAACGAATTTTTTTCTCACATACATATGACACTTCTATGACGATAATTGTGACAAAACCCGTATCAACATAGATGTGGTGGGCTCCAACTTCTATGACAAAAAATCAGGACAGAATGGGATTTTCGCCTTTGGGCGGGCCAAGACGCAGCTGCATGACATTCTTTGGGCCGCCCATGACGGAAAAACCGTGGTAGAAGCGAGGGGAGGAAAATTTCGGGAGTTGCCGGTTACGGTGGGAAGTCGGGGCCGAGCGATGCGCTGCTTTCTCTCAGACGTCACAGGTAAAAGTGTAGGGCGTTGCCTCTAATCGAACCCGAGCGAGGCGTTGGGCTCTAATCAAACCGGCGACAGAATCAAGGCTACGCTACATCGAACCCGAGCGATCGATCGATGGCTATTAATCAACTCCGATGGAGCGATTCCTTCGCCATCGCCGCTAATCAAGCCGATCGATGTTGCCTCTGTGATGAACGGTGAGTGATGCGGCGGGGGGGTGGGGGTTGATGAACAAGGAGCGATGGCGTTGCCTCTGGATGAACAGGAACCCGTGGTGTGGAGGGATGGATGAACAGTAGACGGTGGAGGGGTGGCCGTGGAGGGGTGGTTGAACAGGACCCCGTGCTTTGGAGGGATGGATGAACAGTAGACGGTGGAGGGGTGCCCGTGGAGGGGTGCTTGAACAGTAGCCGGTGGGGTAGCACGCGGTGGAGGCTGGATGAACAGGAGCCCGTGGAGGCTGGAGGAGGTCGACGGTAGCCCGTGGAGGCTGGAGGAGGTCGACGGTGGAGATGAACAGTATCCCGTGGAGTCCCGTTTTGCGGTACGCCACACCCTCCCGGCGAACATGACCCCTGCTTTGACCATAGGAGGTCCGCTTCTCCGCTTTTATGCGACACGCCACACCCTCCCGATCAACAGACCCCTGCTGACCGTAGGAGGTCCGCTTCCTCCGCTTTTGTGGTATGCCACACCCTCCCGATCAACAGACCCCTGCTGACCGTAGGAGGTCCGCTTCTCCGCTTTTGGCACGCCACACCCTCCCGATCAACAGGACCCTGCTCAACGTAGGAGGTTCGCTTCTCCGCTTTGTGGTACGCCAGCCTCGCTTCCATCGCATGTTCCGCCCAAGCCTCCCGATGAACACGACCACACATTCCGCTCCGACCCATTCCGGTTGGCTCCCACGCTGCTTGCCTCCCGGCGAACACGACGCATTCCGCTGCTCCCATGAACACGACGCATTCCGCTGCCTCCCCATGAACACGACGACGATGCTGTTTCTCCGCTCCGACCCAGCCATGTACACGAGCCCTCGCCAGACGTATGCGCGCGAGTAGGCGCTCGAGACCCTACCAGAAGTACACATACGCGGGTCAGATTTTCTTTCTTGCACCCTGGCCGCAGACGACGCAGGTACAAGCCACGCGGCGCGCCTACTACTTACATTACGCGCCGCTTACATCCACCAAAGATATATGTACGCATATGTTCGCGACAAGAATGACAACGCCACGCACGCTTCAACCGTGTGGTTTCGACCGCCGTGCACTTCCTTGCCTGTGAAGATGTAGCTGGTGGGTCCCAGCAGTCAGGGGGCGAATCTTTTTTTTTTTGCCCGGACACACTTCCTTGCATGCGAAGATGTAGCTGGTGGGTCCCAGCAATCAGGGGGGCGAATCGTTTTTTTGCCCGGACGCACTTCCTTGCATGCGAAGGTGTAGCTGGTGGGTCCCAACAGTCAGAGGGGAAACATTTTTTCGTGAAATATGGTGGCCCGTCCGGTGGGTCCCCGCTGTCAGGTGGTGGAATAATTATTTTGCGCGTAATAAGGAGGCACTTCCTTGCTGCGGCCATGGACCCAAATTGCCACCTCTCCACGACAAGATTTTCTTCGATGAAATTCGGTCGTTGACCACATTGACCACACCGCCACGAGAGCACCACGGCGGTGGACGACGGAGAGGCCTAGGAAGGGGACGACACGGAGGCGTGGAAGACTCGGCAGCTTGTTTCCACGCTGAGGGGAGTACGACCAGACGAGGGTTTATCGTCTGCCCGCCGTCACGGAGAATAACAGCAGGTGTGGGAGAGTAGAGGGATGGCTAGGCCAGCGACGGGACTACGGTGGGGCGGTGAGGCCTGTGCGGCAGCACAGCCTGCCGCGGGGAGGAGGGAGCAGGCAGTCCCTTCGGCGCTTGTTTGAGCGGCTGGAGCATGAAGAGCAGAGATTGAAGAAGCACGACGGCCGTTGGATGGACATCCAACCGTAATTGCTTGTGCATCAACCTTTTTTAGGAAAGCCTCAAATCTGTGGAAAACAGCATACATCCCATCTGCCATTATTTCTAATAATTTACAGCCCATTTGCTAATTCTTAAGGTTTTTTTTGGAGTCCATATTCTTTTTGTTAGCATTACAGCCCATATGTGGCCACGGTTAAAAAATTATACGAAATTTTGCATATTTCAAAAGCGGTCCGAACTGTTTTTAATCCCGAAATTTCGACTCACATTCAAACTGATTTTAAAAGTAAATGTATATCAACATGAAATCCAACAAATTCTCCATGCATAAAAATTAATGTAATTTAAAATCTTGAAATGAAAAAAATATATTTGAAACTAATTGTCGGTTTGATTTGTTTTAAAAATGTACAACCCATTACTCATCACTAATGGGCCATTTTCTCGCCAAATAATGAAAGCTCTCCTCGTCTTGAAAGATTTGCAGCCCAACAGCCCCGACAAAGCGACTTGGCAAATCACAAAAACTGGTCAGGGCCGTGGACCTGTGTGTCACCTCTCCACGCACAAGACTCTTCCGATGGAAGTCGTTCCTTGACCACGTTGACCACGCCGCACGGAGAGCACCACGGCGGTGGACGACGACGAGGCCTAGGAAGGGGACGACACGGAGCCGGGGAAGACGCGGTAGTGGAAGCCCGCGCGGAGAGGAGTACGAGGGTTCACTGGTTCGACTGCGGTGTGAGGCTGCCGTCGCCGCAGGGCCTGGCCAGCGGTGGGAATAGTAGGTGGCGGTGAGGCCTCCATGGCAGCACAGTCGGCCACGGGAGGCAGGAGCATGCGACACGACCGGCGCTGCTTTGGGCGGCTGGAGCAAGAAGAGTAGAGGTTGAAGAAGCACTACGACCATCGGATGGACATCGTACGGTCACTGGAGCTAGAATCGTTCATATTGACTAAGTTGAGAAAGCCCTTCGTCCCGTCAACTTAGTAGGCCCACAAGACAACCTCCCACCAAGGTGGGTCCCAGCTAGCCGGGGGAGTATTCATTTTTTTTGTGCGTAATAAGGAGGCACTTCCGGTGGGTCCGAGCTGACAGCGGGGGGAACATTTTTTTTGCAAAATACGGTGGCCCGTCTGGTGGGTCCCAGCAGTCAGGGAGAAATGATTTATTTCAAAAAATACTGTTGGTCTGGTCCGGTGGGTCCCTCATTGTCAGTGGAGGAATAATTATTTTCCGTGATAATAAGGAGGCACTTCCTTGCGGCTGCCGTGGACCCACTGTCGGCCTCTCCATCGCATAAAGATTTCTTCCGATGGAAGTCGGTCGTTGACCACATTGACCATGCCGCGCCGAGAGCACCACCGCGGTGGACGACGGTGAGGCCTAGGAAGGGGACGACGCGGAGCCGGGCCGCGGGAGGCAGGAGCAGGCGGTACGCCCGGCGCTGCTTTGGGCGGCTGGAGCAAGAAGACCAGAGGTTGAAGAAGCACTATGGCCGTTGGATGGACATCATACGGTCACTGGAGTATTGACTAAGTTGACAAAGCCCTCCGTCCCCCTGCCAACTTAGTAGGCCCACAAGTCAGCCCAACAATATGGTGGGTCCCAAATAGCAGTGGGGTATTTATTTTTTGGGCATAATAAGGAGGCACTTCCTTGCGTGCGAAGATATAGCTGGTGGGTCCGACCGCCGCCAGGGGAACGTTTTTTCCGCGAAATACAGAAGGCCTTCCCGTGGGTCCTAGCTGTCAGGTGGAGGAATCATTATTTTGCGTGTAATAAGGAGGCATTTCCTTGCATGCAGCCGTGGACCCAGCTGTCAGCCTCTCCACGTAGAGTCCACTTCCGATGGATGTCGTTCATTGACCACGTTGACCAGGACGCGCCGAGAGCACCAGGGCGGTGGACGACGGCGAGGCCTAGGAAGGGAACGACACGGAGCCAGGGAATACTCGGCAGTTATTTCCCACGCAGAGGAGTACAAGGGTTTACTGGTTCGTCTGCCGTCACGGAGAATAACAACATGTGTGGGTGAGTAGAGGGATGGCTAGGCCGACGATGAGAGTAGGGTGGGGCCGTGAGGCTCTGCGCAAAGCATAGCCGCCGCTGGAGGAGGGAGCAGTAGTCCGCACGGCGCTTGCTTGAGCGGCCGGAGCATGAAGAGCAGAGAATGAAGAAGACGACACCGTTGGATGGACATCCAACAAATCGCTATCGTGTCTTGACTAAGTTGACAGGGCGCTATGCAAAGGCCAACCTTTTTTATGAAAGCATACGCGTCAACCTGTAGTAGACGCACAAGTCAACCTCAAATCTGTGGGAAACAGCGTACAACCCATCTGCCATTATTTCTAATAATGTACAGTCCATTTGCTAATTCTTAAGGTTTTTTTTGGAGCCCATATTATTTTTGTAAGCATTACACCCCATATTGTGGCCACGGTTAAAAAGTATACGAAATTTTGCATATTTTGGTGCGGTCAACTATTTTTAATCCAAAAATATCGATTCACATTCAAACTATTTTGAAAAATAATTTATATAAATATAAAATCCAAATAATTGTACACGCATAAAAATCAATGGAATTTAAGATCTTGTAATGAAAAAAAATTGAAACTATTTCCCGGGTTGATGTGTTTAAAAAAAGTACAGGCCATTTCTGGGCAAACCGAATGAAACTCTCATCATCTTGAAAGATTTGCAGCCCAGCAGGGCCGATAAAGCAAGTATGCCTTGTTTGGGTATTTCTTAAAAAAAATAGAACTGGGCTAGCCATTTTCAGCAAGAAAAAAACACAACTGTGCTCATGATGTGGTAAACATAAATAAAACCCTGGCTAGACAGGCCACAGCCCCCGCACAGCCCCGTTGTTACCCTGATACATCGCTAAAACTAGTATAAATAACAACTGCTTGTTCCTCAAAAAAAAAAACTGCGCGACTTGCTAGGTCCCTGGTGTCAGCCGCTCGTAGTGTAATTCTCTCGTTTATTGACTACGTTGACAATGGCGTGAGCCCCAGATGTCCAACCATTAGGAGGAACCATATTTTTGGGCTTGTACTATAGAGGCACTTCCTTGCATCGCCATGACGCTGGTGGGTCCCTTATTGTCATCCTCTCCACGCATAATCATCTCCTTGTTCCTCTCGGTTGTTGACGACGCTGACAACGCAAGAGGGCGACGCATCACAAGACGGCGAAGCGAACCAAGGCCACAAGGCGGAGGACGACGGTGAGGCCTCGCATTTAAACGAACAGAGCCGTTGAAGATGCGCCGTCTAGTCGCAGCGGAGGGGAGTACGAGGGTTGATCGTTCGCACGGGTGCGTGTTGGGGCTGACGCTGCCGGAGAATAACCGGACGTGTGGGGGAATAGAGGAGGGACCGCCAACGTTGGAGGGTACGTGACGGTAGGGCGGCGGAGGCGCAGCCAGCCATGGGAGGCGGGAGCAAAGCGGAGCCGACGGGTGGTTTGGTTTGGGCGGCCGGAGGAAGAAGAAGACAAGAGATAGAAGATACACGATGCATGTTGGATGTCAATCCAACGGCTGGTAAGCATAATCGCTTGTTGACCGGGCTAGTAAGTCGACACCACCTTGTATAGGCTATTTCCTCGCAGGTCCCAAATGTCGTAATCCAAATCTGTCACGATCATGCAGCCTTTCCTATGAAAATTTACAGCCCATTTGATGTGCTAGTTCAAATAAGTTTGTGGGTGCCGGTGGGGCTAATCACTTGGCTTCAGAATGCACACAGTGAGCTCAAGCAGCCAGCGTGAGTGATGTTGTTTCCCTTGGTTGTGATTTGTTACAATATTTCACTCTAAATTAAACGAATGGCAAGCCATTTGCCTTGTTTCAAAGAAAATATGACAGTCACAGCCAAGTTGAAAAGTGCAGGAACATCTAACTCCAGCTTACAAACTGTACAAAAGCACGAGGGTTGATTGTTCATTAGGTTTATAAAAAAACCCAGATTGAAAAGGGCAACAACATCTAACTCCAGCATTGTTTTTGGCAGTCATAGTCAAATGGATCGGTCAGTCCATAGAATGAACATCCCGGTCGTAAAATTTATCGGATTATGACCACAATATGTTGTAAATACAAGCCCGCACGCTCGTAAGCTCTTTTGCCCACCTGAAACTCCTTTTTTGCTCTTCGACATACCCATTCGCCAAAACTATGTCTTTGATAAACTTAAGCCTGATGGACAATACTAACCTCGCATTCAGCAGGAGGAATGTGACAAATCTTGTGTTTGCACGGTTGGCTACATATCGTTCTAGCGTTATTGTCTTCAATCGAATCTCATGAGAAGTGAGAAAATCCCGATGCTTACGAATCCATCGATTGGTTATAACTTTCTTACCCCATCCTGTTGCCTAAATAGACATGAAGATTGAAAACAGTTAAGGTCTAAAAGAAGAGTGTCGAAAGAGCAACAGCTGAAATGTTAATTCTAGTACACTATATGCGGGCTTCTAGTGTGCGTGAAATTATCACCTTTATATACAACTTCTCCAGACATGGAAAGCATTGCAGCAAGCCAATAATCTTGTTCAGATCAAAACTATTCATTTGGATATATAAGATCTTGACAGAATCCAGCACCATTGATAGGCCATCCATGGAGAAACTCTTCATTGAGCATAGAACATAATATTAGTACAAAATGTGTACTCCAAGATGATATATAAATTATGCGCAGAAATTTAAAATGCAGGTTATGGTTACAAGTGTAGATGATAATATAAAGTACCTGAAGAACTGTGGAGCCAAACACCATATTGAAATGAGCACAGAGATCATGTATTACACCCAAGGTCTCCAGTTTAGGCGCAGAGAGGACGGTTGTCGGTGTCAAAACCGGCGGATCTCGGGTAGGGGGTCCCAAACTGTGCGTCTAGGCGGATGGTAACAGGAGACAAGGGACACGATGTTTTTACCCAGGTTCGGGCCCTCTCGATGGAGGTAATATCCTACTCCGCTTGATTAATATTGATGATATGGGTAGTACAAGAGTGGATCTACCACGAGATCGTAGAGGCTAAACCCTAGAAGCTAGCCTATGGTATGATTGTTGTTCGCCCCACGGACTAAAACCCTTCGGTTTATATAGACACCGAATAGGGTTAGGGTTACACATAGTCGGTTACAATGGTAGGAAATCTACATATCCGTATCGCCAAGCTTGCCTTCCACGCCAAGGAAAGTCCTATCCGGACAAGGGACGAAGTCTTCAATCTTGTATCTTCATAGTCTAGGAGTCCGACCAAAGATGATAGTTCGGCTATCCGGACACCCCCTAGTCCAGACTCCTCAAGAGCCCTCGAACCAGGCTTTAATGACGACAAGTCCGGCGCGCATATTGTCTTCGGCATTGCAAGGCGGGTTCCTCCTCCGAATACTTAGAAGGTTTTGAACACAAGGATAGTGTACGGCTCTGCAAAACAAGTTCCACATACCACCGTAGAGAATAATTTCTGCACAGATCTGCTGACGTATTCCGCGGCGTGACATCACACCCCGGCCAAGCCTTTATTCGAATCGGTTTTTTACTGGCCCACCTCAGCGCGTTTAGCGAGGCGGTTTCCTTGGCACGTCTTACCAAAGCGTAGATCCTGCCCCCTTATTCCGGGATTCTCATCAATACGGACGTGGGTAACCCAACCGTGCCCGTTGGCACGCCTCCTCTATCGGCGAGTCCCAATCGACCACGGGAGGGCTCTTGGTATTCAACCTCTTTATAATGAGACCAAGGCCCTCTTCTTTTTCCACCCTCCATCGAATTCGCCTCAAGGCTTCGAGTTCTAACACCCAAAGCTTCAGATTTAGGCGCTTCGACCTTCGACGATGTCCAGCTCGACCAGCTCGGCCGATGGATGTCTTCTTCCACACAGAAGAAAATGTGCTAAAGCTAGACGCCAGTATCTAACCGGGCGAGATTTTGCATAGGCTGCCTAATCCAGTGGCATGTCATTCCCACTCCCGAGCCCGGCGAGAGCGTGGTGTTCGTGGTTCGACTTCCTTCGGGTTTAGGCTTCCGACGGATCCCTTTGTGCGGGGCTCATGTTTTATTATTGGTTGGATTTCCATGACTTGAATCCGGAGTCCATCCTCCACATCTCGCCATTCATTGTCGTATGTGAAGCCTTCCTCCATATTACCCCTCACTTTGGATTGTGGCTCAAGACCTTCAAGGTGGAGCCGAAGATGATCGAGGGGCAACAAGCAGAGTGCGGAGGGGCGGTCATAAGCAAGTGTGCTGATGCTCCGTGGCTCGAGGGCTCTTTTCAAGAGGAGCTTGGTTTGTGGCAACGGAGTGGTTTTATATCACCGCTCCTGTGGGCACCAAATGGGTGGCGCCACCCGCCTTCCGCCAGTCCACCACAGCTGGCCGGCATCATGGGTCAACCGGGCTCGACTGGGGTCAGCCCAAGGACGCTCCTCTCAGGTGGCCGTATTCGAGACCTCCAAGAAAGAGAGAACAATCTGGTCATGGCGGCAGAGGTTATGCTAATTCGGCGCCTTCTGCCCTACAAACGTCGCCCCTCTGTCTGTGGGAGTTTAATTCGGAGGGACCATGAGCTCCCCAACATTTTATGGGCGCGACGCCCAAGGAGATGTACAAACTGTTCTTCGGATCACAAGAGAAGTGTCCGGACTTGACCGGGGACGCAGGTATAAGCTGCAATCACCCATATACTCAAGTAAGTAACCTCAGAATCGGACAAAGCTGTTCATTCATTTATCATATATATGCCCTTTAAGGGAGCCGTTTCTTGAACAGGAGTGGATGGCCAAGGCAAAGTTGATAAGGTGTCCGACTCCCCTCCCAGAGACCACGCCGGATCCCATGCTGACCAAGATGTTGAAGGCCACGCCTTTTAAAGAAGGCAAAGGGGGAGCAGAAGCAATCGCCTCCGCCAAGGAGGTTTTCAAGGAAGAGGATCAGGATCCTCCCTCCAAGGGAGAAGAGGACCGCTCAAGACCCGGAAGCCAAGGCCTCAAAACGGGAAAGAAGTCTTCGCTGAAAGTCCGGCGCCGGAAGTACCCCAGCCGCACTATTTCCCCAAGGGGATCAGCCCTCCAAATGAGCCGTAAGTAAAAAGAAGGGGTCCTGTGAATAAAGAACATCCCCGTGTTTATTTCGAGGATAACCGAAATTGTACCTTGTAGTTCGGATCTCAGCCCTTCTCAGCAGAGCTCGCCTTCGGGGATCTTTCGTCCCGAGATGATAGAGAGCGAACGCCCACCTATCGCGCTTTCGGCAGGCGGGCGACCTCAAGTGTCGCCACGGAGAGTTTCGAAGTTCGGCGGTGCCGGACGGTCCGCGCGAATCGGGCGCGGTGGTCGGAGGAGTCAAGGACATGCTCGGGCGAAGCGATATCTCGAAAGATCACCGTGCGCTTAATGGCTACGGTAATTGAAAGAATTGCATCCGCCGAGAGCGGATTGCATGAAGCCGCCAGAAGTTTATCGACGGGTTTGAGGTACGTAAAAAATGATGTACCTTTCCGGCGCTTATGCATATAGAATGCGCCTCAGAGCAGATAGTAGCCCCGAGACTCGGTATGTCGTCACAACCGACAACATGCCGAGGATCATAATCTCAGTACTAACATGTTGCCGCTCCTATGTAGGTGGCGGGCGTCCGTGGCTAGTCGGATCGATGAATTTGCCGAACTAAAGCGGCAACTTGACGAGGCGGATGCGACATCGCTACCGGGTCAATAAACGGTTTGACGAGTCACAAGGTATGCGATTCTCCGGACACCGGTAAGGGAGCTTGACGCCCATGCCTTACTACTTGTATGCTTTGATGCAGACGGTGTGCCGCTGTGGAGAGGCTGGCGGAACTTGCCCGAGCTAAAGAGCAAGCCCGAAAGAGTAATGCGGCCGCTTTAAAGGTGGGTCAAGAGCTGAAAGTCGAACGGGCTGCTCACCGCCGGGTTAAAGAGGAAATGGCCGGTTTGGCCTCGAAATCAAGAATACTACCGACCGCTATGCGAGGTTCTTGATAAAGAACGCTAAGCGGAACAAGAGGACCTGAAAAAGGCCACCGCCGAATCCAAGGATGCCTGCTCCACTATGAGAGCTGCCAAGGAGGAGCTAAGTCAGGCCGGGATATTGTGGCTGGAAAACCGCTTTCTCGCTTCGAGGAAATATACGGATCCGGCATGCTTAGTTGGACAAGCTGTGGAGTTCGGAGGATGCTTATCTGGACTTAGAGGCGAAGCGCCATGGACGCGATTGAGCACTTCCGAGGCCAGAAGGGGCACAGAAGGGAAGAGCTATTTTGGTCGCAATTCCATAGTCCGAGCGTCCTCTTCCATTGACAGATCGGTTGGCCGAATGGGCTGAGCTGAATTGATTATCCGGACTTGCCATGAAGCATGTCATGACTCATTTGTGGCCAGGCGGACCCCAGCCGAAGAGTTATTTTGTCTTAGTGCAGCAGTTCCTTGCGCGGTACTGCCAGACGACGCAATGAAGCGATCGGCGTGTATTGAGGGGGCGCGATGGCTCTTGCCCGTGTCAAGGCATACCGGGCTGAGATGAAGGCCACCGATATTAAGGCCCCCAGATTCGGACGGCAATGAAAGTACCGCCGAGCGCTATTTTGAGGAAGTTCTTCCGGCGCTCATTTAATAGAGACGCAGGTTTCAAGGATGTTATGTTTGAATGACATGTATAATTTTATGAAACAACGTTTCAATTTAATGTAAGAGCTTTTTATACTTGTGCCTTCAAGTAGCAAACTACCTCCTGTGCGACCGCTGATGTATATATGTATATAACCTGAAAGATGGCAGTCTTCGGCTTCAGCCCCCATGCACATAGTGCAGGGGTGTTTGCAAAGAAGTCGCGCTTTCAGACTTAATCCAACGTCTTGGTCCTATAAAGGAGGTGGTAGCATAGCAAACTAGGCAACCGGACTATAATGCTTTATCACTTTCACTTAGCCATAGGAGTTCGATGGTGGGGCTACTATATAGCCCCTGGGGGCACTGTCGTGGTTCTAAGTCTGACAGTAGAATGGGGGGTAGGTATGGAGAGGCAAGATCCTAGCTATGGAGTAGTTGTATACGCAAGAGATTTACGAGTTCAGGCCCTTCTCGAGGAAGTAACAGCCCCACGCCCGGAGCCCCGAGGCGGTCGAATCGGATTATTTGCGTATGTGTTACAGGGTGCGAACCCTTCTACCGTGGAGGGGGTGGCTTATATAGAGTGCGCCAGACCCCAGCCAGCCCACGTAGCGTAGGGTTTAAGGTGCGTTAAGGCTAGGCGCATCGGGTAACGCCCTACATAAAGTGTCATTAAGGTCATAAAGACTATTTAACTACAGCACCGCTTGGACACCGAGTGGCTCTTGGACTCTTGGTGGTCGAAAGTGGGTCTTCATAGTCGAGTGTCTTTGAATCTGCCGAGTGGTAGTCCACCAAGTCGACCGAAGGCTGCTTCTCTTGTGAGTGTCCTTGTGGAAGGTACCTTTGGGCAGGTCTATGACCCTACCCTGTACATGACTTCATCATTAGCCCCCGAATGGATCGAGGTTTGAGTGAGGAAGGAGTTGATAATCTTTCCGACCTGTTCTTCGTGTTTGTGAGTGCGTCTTACTCTGGATCAACGACCTTTTGGTGATGGCATCACTTTCAGTCGCCTTGATCCATTCTTCACGTTTGTCGAGTGAACTTTGTGAACCTGAAGATTTCCGAGCGACGGATCTGAGGAAATCTGTTATCTGACGAGTCGCTCTGCGGTTAGCGGATTTCACGGGATCCGAATTTTGGGAAGCTCGCGAAGCGGAGAAAACCGCGGCACTCGGATGGGATAAGACGATGACGCCTCGATCCTCGCGCCACCTTTTTTGCCACGTATCGTGTGCGCGCCTGTTGCGGGATCGTGACAGGATTGCCTGGGCATACCGGTCAGCCACTCGGAAGCGACCCTATATAAGGCGTTGGACCGGGCATTTTGAACAGTGCGCCCTTAGATTTCTCCTCTCTCTGCCTCCAAAACTTTCTCGCCACGCTCTTCGTCCGCCCAGCGCTGCAGCTCGGTTCCTTTTTCGCCGGCGACCATGGTGAAGGACAAGACCGCCGCCCTGGAACGGGTGAAGAAGACGGTGACGAAGGCCAAGGGGAGAGCACCCAGTCGAGGCGCCTCTTCAAGGGTCCAAGCTGCCGCAGGGCTGGGTCCAAGGAGATCGGATCCGCCGACCATCACCGAAAAAGACCTCACCGATCTGGCGAACGAAGGACTGATCCCCCACGGGTCGGCGAGGCTTCCGGGCACGGAGTGGCAACCGCAGCCAGAAGAGGGTGAGTGCGTCCTCTTGGCCACCCACGTAGATAGGGGGTTTTCTTTGCCGCCAAATCCTTTTTTTCGGGGGTTTCTGAACTTTTTTGGAGCGCAACTCCACCATTTCTCCCCGAACTCCATTGTGTATCTGGCTGCTTTCGTTTTGCTCTGCGAGAATTTCCTGGGTTGTCAACTGCATTGGGGTCTTTTCAAGCATATATTCACCTGTCGCTCTCAGACAGTGAAGAAAACGAGTCCGAATGACGAAAAGACCCAAGTAATCCAAATGTGTGGGGGACTCGGAGTCCAGATGAGGGGGAAGAGCGCTTTTCCAGCTATGACTCTCCCCGACTCGGTTAGAGGTTTGCAGTCGACCTGGTTTTACTGCCAAGACCAGCCGACGCCGGGGCAGTCGACCGGACTCCCTCCTTTCTCCATTAGTCGAGTGAACAAGCCGTCTTCCCTGAAGGTGTCGCCAGAGGAAAAGGCCCAAGTGAAGCTTCTGATGGAGCCTGTAGTCCAGCTTATTCGCGAAGGGGTGACCGGCATGGATCTCCTGGAGGTTTTTCTCCGACGGCGTGTCCAGCCACTCCAATACCGAGGTCATCCGATGTGGATGTACTCGCACGGATGATACCACTCGGGTCCATCCGGAGGAGGTTGATGACGCCATACTGGAGAAGTGGATGACTGCCATCACAGGAAATAAAGACAACCCTCGCGGAGCTAGGAGGATTCCACCACTCGACCATAGTTACCAACCAGACAAGGTATAATTATTTATCTTCGACTGTGATTCTGCTTCATTCATTCTGTTTTGATGTCAATTTCGTTGACTGACTGTCACCTTGTTTTGTTGTCTTCTAGGTCACCACCGAGATGTACTCGATGCCCAACGGGGAGCAGGAAGCAGTCGAAGAAGAAGAAGGAAGTGGAGGTGAGAGTCCGGAGGAATGGGAGTCCAACGGCGAAGAGGATGAGGAGGATGACGACTCTGATGGTGAGGAGGAGGAGGAAGAAGAGGAGGAAGACGTCGACCCTCCTTGCTCGGAAGGAAGGTCCAAGTCGACGCACGACCCGATGGTCGGGCGCGGTAAAGCTGTTGTGCCCACCGGTCAGTCGACAAAGCGACCTAGGACAACTTCTCCCGCGCCGACTGAGAAGCCACCGAAGCAACCTCGAGCGACGTCGTCGAAGCCGGCGAAGGCCCTGCCGAAGATGCGAATGGTCATCCCCACCATCTCCGGGTAACCAACAGAACCTTGCATTTCCTTTTTCAACATGAGTGAATTTTTAGTCGACTCGATGACTGATCAGCCGACTTAATGAAATCTACAGCGCCGCTACCTCCGAGACTTCAGCCAAGCACGATGACCAGGAAATGGAGGATGCGGCCACTTCCAATCTTGGTAAGATCTCTGAGATTTCACTTTTAGTCGATCGGAGCTTTTAGTCGATTGGGCTTCCATGTTTACTTCTGGACCTCTCTTGCAGTTCTGCCTCACGTCATTGATCTTCCTGATGATGACGAGGAAGCGGCATTGAGGAAGAGGAGGAACAAGAAAGTGCCTGCTGGCAAGGCTGCTCAAGTCGCGGCGACTCCTGAGACGTTGATTTCCGAGGGAGGCAATCCCACTAGGAATTTCAGATCTTTTTCGTACCATCGACGAAAGTGCCCGACCCACTTCGTCGACTACTGATCCACCGTCTCTCTTTGCCACACACCACGTCCCGGAAGACCAAGTAAGTGCTGCCAAGGAGGCCATACGGTAGGCAGGGATCATGATGGAGCAGGTGAAAGCGGCACGAGAGGCAAGTCAGGCGGCCTATGACGCCAGTTCAACTCTCCAGAGCAATGTCCAAGTAAGTCAGTCGTCGCTTGCTTTGTTAGGATATACTGTCTGAAACTGCTTTCTTCTGGAGATTTCCATATCTGTACACCCACTGGGTGTGTGTCGTTTGAACTTTTGTGGCGGCACCGCTGAGTGCACCCACTGGGTGTAGTTCCCGAGACCATGGTCGACTGCGTGCAGTCGGCTATGGTCTTTTATGCTGTGATCTTCTTCACTCGACTTGGCCGGACCAAGTAGAATGGAATCAGAAACCGGTGGGGCACGCTAAGTGCACCCACCGGGTGTAGTCCCCGAGACTATGGTCGATCGCGTGCGATTGACTATAGTCTAAAGAACTGTTTTTTTATCATGCATCACGACGACGACTAGCCATGTTTTTAGAATCATAGACTTTTTGCCTCCTTTGGTCGATCGATCGAACCAAATTGGTAAACCAAAGGGGGCACGCTGAGTGCACCCGCCGGGTGTAGTCCCCGAGACTACTGCCGAATGTTTTATTCGACCGTAGTCTTAGAAATGCTACTATTTTTCCTTAGTCACTCGGAAGTGATCTGTTTTGATGTCTTTTGTTGGTTGACTCTTCGTAGAAATCTTGTGAGCTTGTGGCTCGCTACACTGAGTTAGAGAAAAAGCAGATTCAGCTCAACCTCGATTTGAAGCTTGCTCAGGAGAATTTGCAGAAGGCACAGGATGAAGCAAAAGGTATGGCTGGTGAGAATTTTTGACGACTGCTTGTGTTTTTCTGCTCATTCTCAACTCTGTTCTCATTGTTGCTTTGTAGATAAACTGGAAGAAACTTTGAAGAAGAAGGACCTTGACCTTGCAGAGGCAATGTATATGCTTTGGAGAAAACAAAGCTCGCTGAAGAGAAGCTTGCCTCAGTTGACAAACTTGAAGATGAAAATGCCAAGCTGAAAGTCTCTCTTGATGCGGCTAACAAGGAAGTAAGTTGACTGAAGAACGACAAGAATATTCTGTCTGACAAGGTTGGCCAGCTGGCGGTGTTTAAATGACACTGAGATTTATCTTGGAGGGTTCGCCAAGAAGCTGTTTCTCATGCTTGAAGGTAACATCTTTTATCCAACTGTCTTGCTCTCACCGGCTCATCATATGATCTTCATTTTGATTATGAGTTGTGTTTTCATAATTCTGCCAAAACTTTGAAGAAGAAACCAGACGAGTGGAAATCAGTTTGGACCCCATCAACTCCCCTGTGAAGGACGAGGCTGCTATGAATGTTCTCCGACTGGAGTCTCGTGCTGCTAGTGCAGTGGACTATCTTGCTCGACTGAAAGTTGCAGTGTCGCGGATCGACTCGACTCTCTGGACAGAACAGACTCTCTAGAATGATCTTGAATCTTTGATGACTCGACTGAATGAGATTCCAAGTCGAGTGCAGGAATGGAAGCAGTCGTCTGCCAGGTGTGGTGCTGATGTTGCTTTATCTCTGGTTCGTGTCCACTGCAAAGAAGCGCAAGAGGACAAGCTGGTGTCTCTCAAGGTTGCAAATACCAGGAAGCACGACTTCAGATCTTTCATGGAGACTTTCATCGCTGCTGCTACCAGATGCCCGATGTAATCGACCTCGACCAGTTTGTTGCACCTTCCAGTCCTCCGCCGGAGGAGTAAAAAACTTCTAAGTCCCACTTTAAATTTGCCTCGAATGCCGAAAGTGGTTTCTGTAACCGATAAACTTTAACAGGCTTAACGCCTGAGTACCTTTGGATCCGTAGGACGTTTATCTGAACTTGATTTTTCTTTTAACATGCTTTGTGTGCCTTCGGGAGAACTTTATTCTTCATTTCGGAAGATATTCCGTTGAAATTTCAATCGACTTGAGCTTCATCTATCCTGCAGGTAGAGATGGAACACAGACTGCGACTGACCTTGCCGTCATTTCAGATTGGAACGGACCGCACGTTGTACTTGTGGCGAAGCTCCGAAGGAGGAGGCAGCAGTCGACCTGCACCTCGTCATCCTTGCGGATTGGGATGGACTGCACGTTGTACTTGTGGCGAAGCTCCGAAGGAGGAGGTAGCAATCGACCTGCTCCTCGTCATCCTTGCGGATTGGGATGGACCGCACGTTGTACTTGTGGCGAAGCTCCGAAGGAGGAGGTAGCAATCGACCTGCACCTCGTCATCCTTGCGGATTGGGATGGACCGCACGTTGTACTTGTGGCGAAGCTAAGCCCCCGAGTGGGAGGTTTGCTCTCTACTCGGTAGGATTTTTATTACTTAGGCGAGCACTGAGCTGCAGCTAAGCCTCCGAATGGGAGGTTTGCTCTCCACTCGGTAGGATTTCTATTACTTAGGCGAGCACTGAGCTGCAGCTAAGCCTCCAAGTGGGAGGTTTGCTCTCCACTCGGTAGGATTTCTATTACTTTGGATGCTCGAGGCAAATCTTTGTGCTGTTATAAGCCCCCGAGTGGGAGGCTGGCTCACCGCACGGCAGGGTTTGAATACTTAGGCGAGTACTTGGACTGTAGCTAAGCCTCCGAGCGGGAGGCTGGATCGCCGCTCGGTAGGATTTTGGATACTTAGGCGAGTACTTGGACTGCAGCTAAGCCCCCGAGTGGGAGGCTGGCTCGCCACTCGGTAGGATTTTGGATACTTAGGCGAGTACTTGGACTGCAGCTAAGCCACCGAGTGGGAGGCTGGCTCGCCACTCGGTAGGATTTTGGATACTTAGGCGAAGCGGATCCGCAGCTAAGCCCCCGAGTGAGAGACTGGCTCGCACTCGGAAAGGATTTTTTTTACAAACTTAGGCGAATCGGATTCGCAGCTAAGCCACCCACTGGGGGAAATTCCAACAAAAAAAGCAATATCAAGCGCTGGGAGAATTATAACATTCTTGTCTTAGATAAACAAACTACAAAAGTACTTTTATTACATCTCAACCAAATGAGTTTTTAAGTGTAAAAGGGGCGGAGCAGCTCCGCGTTCCAAGCTCGAGGCTCGTCGATCTGGCGATCAACGTTGTAGAGATGATATGCTCCGTTGTGGAGAACTCTTGTGACGATGAAGGGACCTTCCCAAGTGGGAGCAAGCTTGTGTGGTTTCTCTTGATCCACTCGGAGAACCAAATCTCCCTCTTGGAAGGCTCGACTCTTCACATTTCTGGCATGGAGTCGACGCAAGTCTTGCTGATAGATAGTCAAGAAGATCAAGGCCATCTCTCTTTCCTCTTCCAAGAGGTCGACGGCATCTTGTCGGGCTTGTTCTGCTTCCTCTTCAGAGTATAGCTCGACTCGAGGCGCATTGTGAAGCAGGTCACTCGGCAGAACCGCTTCAGCTCCATAAACCAGGAAGAATGGAGTTCTCCCAGTCGACCGATTAGGAGTGGTCCTCAATCCCCAGAGAACTGATGGAAGTTCGTCGACCCAAGCTCCTGCTGCGTGTTTGAGATCACGCATCATCGAGGTTTCAAATTCCTTTGAGAATGAGTCCGCTTGCACGCTCGCTTGTCCATTCGACCGAGGATGAGCCATCAAGCATAGTCGACCAGCGTGCCTTGAGAGGCGCGAAGGCTTTGAACTTGTCATTATCGAAGTTTGACCCATTGTCGATGATGATGCTATGCGGAACTCCATATCTGAATATCAACTCTCTGATGAAGCTGATAGCAGTGCATGCATCGAGGTTCTTGATGGGCTTGGCTTCGATCCACTTGGTGAACTTGTCGACTGCTACTAGCAAATGAGTGAAGCCGCTTCTGCCAGTCCTCAACGGTCCAATCATGTCCAATCCCCAAACAGCGAAGGGCCAAACGAGTGGAATGGTCTTCAAGGCTGAGGCTGGCTTGTGCGACATGTTGGAATAGAACTGACATCCTTCACACTTGTCGACTATTTCCTTTGCCATTTCATTTGCTTTCGCCAAGAAATCCCGCCGGTATGCTTTAGCCACAATGGTCTCGAGAGGACGCATGATGGCCACAGGTTCCCAGTGGATATCCTCAAGAATTATCTCGACCTTCTTCTCGCGTGATACACTTCGCCGACTCTAGTCGCGCTTTCTCCGTACAATTGTCCCTTGATTATCAGAAGGCCTTGGATCGACGGACGATCTGTCGAGCCTCTTCTTCGCTCTCCGGGAGCTCTTTCCTAAGGATATATGCGATGTACGGCATCGATCCGGGAGTGATGACCACAACTTCCATAATTAGGTCGACCACGGCTGGGACCCCAACTTCAGTCGGATCATTGGCACTCTTCTGCTGCGGGGCTTCATTTGTGAAAGGATCCTCCTGTACTGATGGAACATGAATGTGTTCTAAAAATACATCACTGAGAATGGCTTCCCTCTTGGACCCTATCTTTGCCAAATCATCCGCAGCTTGATTTTTCAGTCAGGGTATATGATGAAGCTCCAACCCCTCGAACTTCTTCTCCAAATTTTCTCACCTGCATTACAATAACCTGTCATAGCTGGGCTTCACATCCCACTCCTTCATCACTTGATTAACAACCAGATCTGAGTCGCCATAAACCATAAGGCCATTTAACGCCGAGTGAAATGGCCATGCGCAACCCATACAGGAGTGCTTCATATTCTGCTTCGTTGTTGGAAGAATCAAAGTGTATCTAGAGAACATACTTGAGCCTATCTCCTCGGGGGGAAACCAATACAACTCCTGCACCAGAACCGTTCAGCATCTTGGAACCATCGAAAAACATAGTCCAAAGGTTCCGAGTGAACTTGGGTCGGAAGTCGCTGTTCAGTCCACTCGGCGAGGAAATCTGCTATTGCTTGGGACTTGATGGCTTTCTTTGCCTCGAATTTGATATCAAGGGAAGGAGTTCAATCGCCCATTTTGCCACTCGACCGGTTGCATCTCCGTTATGAAGAATTTCCAACAAAGGGGCGTCACGATTTAATCGTAATGGAATGATCGTGAGAAATAATGAGCAACCTTCTTCGTGGTCATATAGATCCCATAAACAAGCTTCGATAATGAGGATATCTTTGCTTTGTGACGGGTCATTACTTGTAAAGATAATAAACTGGGCGTTGAACTTTGAAAGCTTTTCCTTCTTCTTCCCGCTCGACCGTAAGTACGGTCCTGACGACTTGTCCAGTGGCTGCAATGTAAAGCAGCAAAGGCTCCTTGCTGATTGGAGCAGCAAGCACCGGCTGGTGGAGAGCGAGCTTTGAGCTCGCAAACGCTGCATCAGCTTCCGAGTCCACTCGAACTTGTCGACTTCTTCATCGATCGGTAAAGAGGCAATGCCTTTTCACCGAGGCGCAGAGATGAATCGACTTAAAGCGCCAAGCATCCAAAGAAGTTTTGGACATCGTACACGCACGCGCAGGCGCTTCATTCGGAGTATGGTGCCAACCTTTTCGGGTTAGCATCGATTCATCGCTCGGAAACGAGAAAACCGAGTAACTTTCCACCGTGAACTCCAAATGTACACTTTGATGGATTAAGGTTGATATCATACCTCCCGAGATTGGCAAATGTTTCAGCAAGGTCGACCAACAGGTCGTAATCCTTTCGTGACTTGACCTCTATATCATCCATGTATGCTTCCACATTCCGACCGATTTGAGTGAGCAAACACTTCGAGATCATCCTCATGAATGTGGCTCCGGCATTCTTAAGACCGAATGGCATGGTGACATAACAGAAGCACCCGAACGGAGTGATGAACGCTGTTTTAATCTCATCGGGTCCATACAGACGGATCTGATGGTACCCGGAATAGGCGTCTAAGAAAGACAACCTCTCGCATCCCACAGTTGAGTCGACTATTTGGTCGATGCGAGGAAGAGGTAATGATCTTTCGGCAGGCCCGATTGATATGCTTGAAATCAATGCACATGCGCAACAACTTGTCCTTCTTGGGGACCATGACAACGTTGGCGAGCCACTCGGAGTGGTAGATCTCTCGGATGAACTCTGCTGCTAAGAGTCGAGCCACCTATTCGCCAATGGCCTTTCTCTTCTGGACGGCGGACCGCCGAAGATACTCTTTAACTGGTTTGAATTTCGGGTCTACTCATAGGCGATGCTTAGCCAGCCCCCTGGGAACACCCGGCATGTCAGCAGGCTTCCATGCAAAGATGTCCCAGTTCTCACGGAGGAACTGGATGAGCGCTTCTTCCTATCTTGAGTCGAGTGTTGTTGAGATGTTGGTTGGAGCAGCGTTGGGATCAGTCGGGTGAATGTGAACCTGCTTCGTCTCGCCAGTCAACTGGAATGCTGACTCCGTAGCGGGCTTCTTAGCTCGCAACAAATCACTCGGATCTGCAGTTTTCTGATACTCTTGTAGCTCTACCACTGCCAACTGAGCATCGGCGATCTTAGAGCCTTTCTGGAAGCACTCCTCTGCCTTCTTCCGATTGCCCGTGACAGTGATCACGCCCTTGGGACCAGGCATCTTCAGTTTAAGATACACGTAACATGGTCGGGCCATGAAACGCGCATAAGCTGGTCTCCCTAGAATAGCGTGATAAGCGCTCTGGAAATCCACGACCTCAAAGGTCAACTTTTCTTTCCGGAAATGCGTTGAATCACCAAAAACTACGTCAAGAGCAATTTGGCCGAGTGACTCAGCCTTCTTTCCAGGAATGACTCCGTGAAAGCTCATGTTATCGTACTAAGTCCGGACATCGGAATGCCCATCCCTTTCAACGTCTCACGTATAATATATTCAAACCACTACCACCATCCATCAGGACTTTGGTCAGTCGAGTGCCTTCGACAACTGGGTCGACCATCAATGCTTGCCTCCTAGGGGTGGCAATGTGCGTCGGGTGATCAGACTGGTCAAATGTGATGGCAGTCTGGGACCATTTCAGATAATTGGGGGTCGCGGGAGCAACCAAGTTTACTTCCCGATTGATAACCAACAATCGACTTTTGCTTTTGACGTCAGCAAAAATCATCAGGGTGGAATTGACCTGGGGATATCCACCATCACTGTCATCTTTATCCTCAACTTTGTGTGTCTCCTTATCCTTATCCTTGGGCTGTTTCCCTTGAACCGCTGAATCAAGAGCCGACAACATCGAGTGGTATGTTTCTGTAAATGAGTTTACCCTCTTCATCTTTCTTTGTATGAATATGACATGGTAAATCCAACACATCGCTCCCATCCTGGTCTTTCACCTTCTTAGGGTTCCAAGGACCCTTGGGTTTCCCCTTGAACTTTCCCCGGGTTCACTTTGCCAAGGCCTCTCCGGAGCCGCTGCTCGGCTTTTGCGCTCGCTTCCATTGGAATTTCCTCCGCCGCCTCATTGGCATGGATTTATATTTACCACTCCGAAGTCGATCCTCTTCTTCACCATTTGCATATTTGGTGGCAATCTCCATCATCCGGCTCAGGGTCATATCTCCGGTTCGACCAAATTTCAAACTCAATTCTCTGTTCTTGACACCTTCCTTGAAGGCACAGACTGCCTGGTGATCAGATAAGTTCTCCACTGTGTGGTGCAAAGTGATCCACCTCTGGATATAATCCCTCAAGGTTTCACTCGACTTTTGCACGCACGACTTTAACTTTGTCAAACCCGCTGGTCGTTTGCAAGTTCCTTCAAATGTCCTGACGAACACTCGGGCAAGATCTTCCCAAGTGTAAATGCTGCTGGGTGCTAACTGATTCAACCACGCCCTGGCTGAACCTTCCAACATAAGAGGTAAATGCTTCATGGCTACCTCATCGTTGCCACCGCCGATCTGAACCGCCACTCGGTAATCTTCAAGCCAGGTGTCGCTTGGATTCTCCAAAGGAACTTGTCGACTCCGATCGCCAACCTGAAATTGGGGGAATCACGCAGCCCCGATGGCTCGCTGAAACACTCGTCCCGAAACATGGACTCTGCTACTGGAAGGAACATCTCTATCATGGCCGTCTCGGTGAGCTCTGTTCCTATCAACCAAACCTTGAACGATAATGGATCTCGCGTCAAAGCCTGGCTCCCTGGGGTCGACTGGAACTCTTCGTCCAATACTGTTTTGGCGTTTGTCATCCTGCTACCGAGGAGCGTATGATCCACCCCTT
Organism: Aegilops bicornis; assembly: GCA_021605145.1. NCBI lineage: Eukaryota > Viridiplantae > Streptophyta > Magnoliopsida > Poales > Poaceae > Aegilops > Aegilops bicornis. The sequence goes on along the minus strand of CM038669.1, from coordinate 654,202,462 downwards.
GGGGGAGGAGTGGGCACTCGACGTCGATCATTGCGATCGAATCGGTGCTCATACTGCTCGCGGCCCTTGTATTGATCGTCACGCCGGCCTCCACGTTCCTCACGCCTCGGGGGCGATCTTGGACTATGGGCCGACTGGAATGAATTCGCAGCGACGGATCGGCTGTGAACCCTGTTCATGTTGAGACACAACTGAGTTTTGATCTCCTACCGCCCGAGCAAATCCACGATTTGCTGCAAACCTCTACCTGCCTCCGATCGAAGGCTGAATTGATTCCGCTATACGGTAGCTGCTAAATTCTGAATCGGAGTTCGATATACAGGTTGGTGGTTGAAAGAGTCTGGCGTCATTTGGATTCTGGAATCCTCGGTTTGCGTCTGGCTAAAGATTTCGCTGAAGATTCTCCAATGAGTGCGCCAGCCAGTTAATAGCCAGCGCATCCTCCAAGGCGCGAGCCTCGGGGTTTCTCCAACGATAGGAGTGTGAAGTGCATCCATGTTCCGACGAAGTTCTTCCCTCTGGAGCGAAGTGAGGGGCTCGGGCAAGTACTCCTCATGGGCTTGCGCCGGATCGCCTCCACCGCCACCTTCGTTGGTGCGGGTGAATCCAGAGGGACTGCATGGTCCATCGACCATCAGAACCTCTGCCGTCGGGTCACTGCTATCGCATTCGGACGCAGCTCTCTCTGAGAACCGGCCGTGTCGAACAGGCCGTAGAGAGATTCGTCGGGCTCGATTGCCGCAACTTTGGGGATGGCCGCCTGGCGGGCCACCGCATGCCTCACCCACCGCTGAAGCCTCGACCGACCAGAACGCTTGCGCCGGTGGGAGACTGGGAGTGAAGACGGCGCAGGAGCCGACCCATACTGGGTCGACGGTTGCCGCAGGAGGACGCCGCGGACACATGCGCGAAAGTGCGTCGCCCCGCGGATGGGGAGCGCGTCCACGTCGAGTGGAACCTCCTGAAGCCAAGCGGAGTCGTCGGCGAAGAATGTGAGCGCACCGAGACGGATCTCGTGGCCGTCGACCAGAACTCCACCTGAAACCATGATGCCGGAGATCGAGAGAATCCCAACTTCTCCAACACTTCGCTAGAACAACTGCCCCAAGGTGGGCGCTAACTGTCGTGGTTCTAAGTCTGAAAGTAGAATGGGGGTAGGTATGGAGAGGCAAGATCCTAGCTATGGAGTAGTTGTATACGCAAGAGATTTATGAGTTCAGGCCCTTCTCGGAGGAAGTAACAGCCCTATGTCTCGGAGCCCTGAGGCGGTCGACTGGATTATTTGCGTATGTGTTACAGAGTGCGAACCCTTCTACTGTGGAGGGGTGGCTTATATAGAGTGCGCCAGACCCCAGCCAGCCCACGTAGCAGGGTTTAAGGTACGTTAAGGCTAGGCGTTCTTGGTAACGCCCTACATAAAGTGTCATTAAGGTCATAAAGACTATTTAACTACAGACCGTTTGGACACCGAGTGGCTCTTGGACTCTTGGTGGTCGAGTGGGTCTTCATAGTCGAGTGTCTTTGAATCAGTCGAGTGGTAGTCCACCAAGTCGACTGGAAGGCTGCTTCTCTTGTGAGTGTCCTTGTGGAAGGTACCTTTGGGCAGGTCTATGACCCTACCCTAGGTACATGACTTCATCAGGCACCGCACTCTCCCGAATTCAGGGTGCGTATGTGCTTGACCGGAAAATGGTCCTTCGTTAATGCGGAGGAATTCTAAACATTCCAGTGAGTCATCGAGTGGTTGACCAGTCTCTCGCTATATCATGATAGTCAGTTTTCGGCTTTCTCTGCTGAAGTGCTCGCCCGGCTGAACCGGGGCACAATCGCAGTAGTTCTCCTGGTGCCGCGTTAGCCGATAGAACGGAATGTAAGGCAGCAAAACACAGGAGCCGGGCAAACCCAACATTTGACCAACGACATGATTCGGAGCTGATGCATATAAGGCCTAACTCGAGACGCCGAACACTCCCTAAGGTATTCGGTCTTTTATAAAGCGGGCCAAATAATGCCCTTGGTAACAAGCCCCTGGTGTCCAGGTACGTGCAAACTTCTGACGCGGCCGATGCCAAAACGCCAGCCTCCTCCTCGGTTATAATAAGAGACCGGGGGATGAGTAACAACAAGAGACAGTGAAAAGGTTTACGCAGGGTCTTAATCTGAAAAGAATCCTTGCAACGGGTCCCTGCTGCACGTCTGCGCCTGTGTCTCCGTTGTGCCGTATCCTGGACGGGTATAGCACGGCGTTCATCTGTAAAAGAGAGGAACTTAGTTTGAAAAACATCGCGCTAAAATTTAATTGGAAATAAAATATAGTATGATTCAAAAATGAATAAAATTGAGCTTTATTGTCTCTTGTTGTACATGCGTGGAGCCCCTTGTAAGGGGGGTACGCGGCTAGTAAGCATCATGTTTATTTATGCCGGACTACTTCTAACCGTGTCCGGGGTCTGAACGACCTGCTTTAGACGCTTTTGGCCAGCAAGGCCGTATTAGTGTGAGGTTGTTAAGGTAGTCTCACATTCTTTCCTTGAGGGACATGCGCAGCTTCCCTTTAATGAAATGATGCCTCGTGGACCAGGCATTTTAAGTTTAAGAGATGCATAATGCGGTATTGCGTTAAAGCGGGCGACAGCTTCGCCCCAAAGAGTGCTTGATGGCTACTTTTAAATGGGGCGATGTGGAAGACCAACTTTTCCCGACGGAAGTTGTCGGGTGAGCCGAACATAACTTCCAATAGTAGGGAGCCCGTACAATGGGCATATGTGCCTGGCATTATTCCTTGGAGGGAAGTGTTGCTATGGCTAATCTTGTTTGGGTTTATCCCCATGTTGTGGATTGTGTCCTGACATAGCAGGTTTAAATCACTGCCGCTGTCCATTAGGACTTCCGTAAATTGAAGACCGTCGATTATAGGTTCTAATATCAAGGCAGTCCATCCTGCGTTCCAGATACTTTCGGAGTAGTCCTGATGATCGAAGGTAATTGGTTTTGACAACCAGTGTTGGGACTCCGCTGGGGTAGATTGTGCGGCGCGTAATTCAATGGGTGCCGCTCTGTTTTCCCCTTTTGTTACTTGAAGTAAGTTTACTGTTTTGACCTCTTGTGGGAAATTCTTTTGTTTTCCGGGGCTCTGCTTGTGGTGCTCGTCATCATCCTCACTTGGTGTGTCGAGCCCCTTGTGTTCGGCGTTGAGTCTGCCGGACTGCTTGAAGACCCAACAATCTCTGTGGGTATGGTTTGCAGGCTTCCCGGGAGTACTGTGGATTTGGCATATCTTGTCCAAGATTTTGTTTAAGTTGGATAGCTCATCGCTATTGTCCTTAAGGGGCAGTTTTTTATTGTTCTGCCGTGAGCTTTTGAATCCGGCGTTGACTGCCGCGCTCTTTGGACCGTTCCCCTTAATCCGGCGCTGGTCCTTGCTGCGTCGTGGTTTCCCATTTCCATACCTGACTTCGAATGTATTTGGGTCGCTGGTACTGCATCTTGCTAGCCAGCTATCCTCTCCTGCGCAAAAGCAGGTCATGAGGCTTGTTAGTGCGGCCATTGTTCTTGGCTTTTCCTGGCCAAGGTGTCTTGCGAGCCATTTGTCTCGGACGTTGTGTTTAAAAGCTGATAAGGCTTCGGCGTCCGGACAGTCGACTATTTGGTTCTTTTTGGTGAGGAACCTGTTCCAGATTTTTCGAGCTGACTCTCCGGGCTGTTGGGTTATGTGAATTAGATCGTCTCCGTCCGGAGGTCGGACATAGGTTCCCTGGAAATTGGCCCGAAAAGCATCCTCAAGCTCTTCCCAACTACCAATGGTGTTTTCGGGGAGGCTTTTAAGCCAATGCCGGGCTGGCCCTTTGAGCTTGAGGGTAGGTATTTTATGGCGTGGAGATCATCTCCTCCGCCATGTGTGTGTGGAGGATGTAATCCTCAATCCGCACTGTGCAATGCTGTTACGTCAGATGCCTCTATGTTTACGGGCTTGAACTCACCGGAAATTCATGATCCAGCACCTCATCGGTGAAACATAGATGGTGCATGACGCCCCTGTATTTGGGTGTGTCGTGATGTTCGGATATTTGACGTGTTGTATTGCTCGCCAGAACTTGTTTCCTTGGCCCGTAGATAGATCTAACTGGGCCATCCTTTTGGTGCGAATCCTTATGCGGATCGCGTGCGGGCTTGTGTGCGGCGCCGCTTGCCGTTCTACGTTTGCCATGCGGTCGTCTATCCGACCCGGCGGCCTCTTTGTTTTTTGATCGTGGGGGCTCTACGGCCTCCTCATCGAATTCGGGCAGTAGTTTGCGCTTTGGGTAGCTCTTTGCTTGGCGGTATGTCGCCATATTTGTCTCTGCAGTGTTGAGTAATTTACTCCATCTCATTCGGAGTCGTCTTCCACCGTTACGAGCCTCTGTTTACCTTTTTCAAGCTACGCGCAGAGCGAGGAGCTCTTTGTGGAGGTTCTTCTCGATCCAATGACCTATCCGGCGTGAGATCGTCCGGACTGTTGTCCTTGCCGGGGACGGGTTGTTTGTCCAAGTTGGCCTGTTCGGATGGTTGCTCAATGGCATGTTCGTCATCGGCCGACTCACCCTCCTCTATGGCTGGGTCTGTGTGGGCGCTATCTTTGTCGAGGTGGGTTTTGAGCGGCGCCACGCCGCTTTGACTGCTTCCCGAGGGAATTTTCTTTCGCAGCGTCTCGTCGTTCCTCGTTATCGCTTCCCTTAGTTGTGTCCACCATATATATATCGTAAGTTGAGGTGGCCATCCAGTGCCCTGTGGGCGCTGGTTCTTGGTCGTCTCCGGCGTCGTCGTCCATATCTTCGATGTCCTCAGAGTCGAAGTCGAGCATGTCTGTTAAGTCATCGACAGTGGCTACAAAGTGGGTGGTGGTGAACTCCCCTGACCGTAGTTCGACCAGGGCTCCCCTGACAAAGAGAGAGACATTAATGAGTTCAGGATATCGCCAAAGGGCGAGTGCTGAAAGATGTCCGCGGTGGTGAACTCCATAACCGGGCGCCAATCGGATTCGGACCGCGGGCGCTGGAGGTTCGAGTCCGGAAAGGAGTCCGGCACACAGAGTCACGAGCTTTGCAAAGGACGAGGGATGGTGTTTGGCTCAATCGCCATAGAGATTTCAGCCCGGGCGGTGTCAAACCAACCGTCCTCGATCGGAGAAATCGGCTCGGATTAAGGGTCGGAGCGGCCTTTGATGCGGCCTCCGTGGCAATCGCTCGCGGCGAGCTAGATCGTACCCATCGAGACAGTGCGCCACGCTCGGCTGTGGATCGAATCCGTCGAAGATCAAGTCTCCGCGGACATCGGCCGTATAGTTCAAGCATCCAAATCTGACCTGATGGCCAGGGGCATAGCTCTTGATCTGCTCCAGATGGCCTAGCGAATTGGCCCGCAGTGCAAAGCCACCGAATACGAAGATCTATCCGGGGAGAAAAGTCTCACCCTAGACTGTGTTGTTGCTGATGATTGAAGGAGCCATCGGGCCTATAGGTGACGACACAGAGGAACTCTCAATGAAAGCACCAATGTCGGTGTCAAAACCGGCGGATCTCGGGTAGGGTATCCCGAACTGTGCGTCTAGGCAGATGGTAACAGGAGACAAGGGACACGATGTTTTTACCCAGGTTCGGGCCCTCTCGATGGAGGTAATACCCTACTCCCGCTTGATTAATATTGATGATATGGGTAGTACAAGAGTAGATCTACCATGAGATCGTAGAGGCTAAACCCTAGAAGCTAGCCTATGGTATGATTGTTGTTCGTCCTCTGGGACTAAAACCCTTCGGTTTATATAGACACCGAATAGGGTTAGGGTTACCTGAGTCGGTTACAATGGTAGGAAATCTACATATCCAGATCGCCAAGCTTGCTTTCCACGCCAAGGAAAGTCCTATCCGGACAAGGGACGAAGTCTTCAATCTTGTATCTTCATAGTCTAGGAGTCCGGCCAAAGATGATAGTTCGGCTATCCGGACACCCCCTAGTCCAGGACTCCCTCAACGGTTATTTGCAACGGTGAATAACTAGAATCAAGGATCAACCTTTGAAGTGAAGGGGCATCTTGGATGATGAGCTGCCTTCCGTCAAAAGAAATTCCAGTTCTTACAAGGTTAGGCGACTTTATATGGAGACAACCGATTCTAATCAGGAAAACAAGCACCAAGCACTCCAGTAGCAGGCAACTGGAGTGTTTGATGCTTTAATGCAATGAGGCCTCCGATATCTGAACCCGCACAAGTGAAAGTTTCTTGAGAAATGGGAGTCGATGGTTTAGTACCAGTTATGCAGTAGGTAGCAGTATAAAGGTGGCGGTGTGGAGAGAGGAGGAAAACCGCGAGATGGACATCGGCGCTGAGGGCACAAGTTCATGGCGTTCGGTATGTGGTATGTGATTTCTAGGGGAATAATAGAACTCAAGCAGCTGTAGTTCTGTGAATTCAGGGCATTTCAGCCAGGCGTCCACCATGCAGGGATGGTATGCTTGCTCAGGTAGCATGACGGGATGCAGAGGCTTTGAACGGAGCCCTGGTGGGAGGAGATGATGGCTCTGGGTATTTCAAAATCATTGAAGAGAGATAGCTGACGACAGTCGAGATTAAGGGGCACGGCGTGCCATAGAGGGCGCCACCGAATTGAGAGGACTTGGGTGCGGCAGCAATCCTTGGTGGGAAGAAGCGAGATGATCTCCCCAAGGATGGCGTCCGTGAGATCACTGATGCAGTCCACCCGAGATTCTACGGGTTCCTGGGATCCGGTCGGGGCGGGGTGACCGCTTCTCCCCGCGCTGCGGGGTGCGGGATCTACAACAGGCGTCGCCGCTGGCGGGAGCCTCATCTTCTTGGCGCTGGGGTCAGCCGACTCCATTTTCCTCGAGGGCGTCGCGTCGCGCTCACGGATTTGAGCAGAGTAACGAATGACGAGCCTAGTTGTAGTGCGAACGAAGAAGAAGGGGAGCTGGGGGTTTTCTGTAGGAGTGAGGAAGAAGGGAGCTGGGGTTTTCTGTAGGAGTGAGGTGAGGAATTTGGGGGTACGAGTGGAGCGAGCTGACGTGAGGTGGGTGGGAGCGAGGAGGAAGAAGAGCACCTAGGTTTTTTTGGGGGGTGTCTTTGGGTGTGGGTAGCGCCTTTTGAATTGATTTTACTATTTACTAGTGTGGATTGGCTGTTTTGTCTTGGGCCCAGATAAACAATTACTACTAGTACAGTGGAGACACTCTACAGCTACCCAGAAAAACAATTACTACTAGTACAGTAGAGACACTCTACCGCTTCTGGCTCCTCCTAGGTCATTGAAACATCTCCATCTACTGAATGCCATTATACTTTTGTTCACCGACATGCGGGCCATGCAGCATGGATGCCCAAATGCCATCCACCAAATTAGAAGGCAGTATGCAGACGGAGAGTCGCCCCGGTCGTAGCGTGGCAGTAACGAGCCGTCGTATCACAAAACCCCACCTCCCCGCAGTCTAAGTTTGACCGATGAAGCAACCATCATTTCACTCTTCGCTGAATCCCCTTCTCCCTCACCGTCTTTAAGAAAGGCAACACCCGCATCTGCCACTATTCTTCTCTCCCAACGAAGGGAAGGTAAGCGGATCCGTGATGTTGGTATATTTTCATTCAGAGAAAAAAAAGAACTTTTGCAAAGCAAAGAACCGATCCTCACTCTCTTTTTTGTTTCATTGTCATTGCGATTGTGTTTTCCTTCCAGTGGTCTCCTAGTATTCGTCAGTTTCATGATGGACCAAGGAGAACCAGGCAAAGATCTACCGATATTGGAGCAGACGCGGGAGCTCCAAGAAGATGGAGGCAGCCACCGAGCCGACCCCAGATACGCTCACCGCCACTACTGAGATGGTCAACGCCCCATTTGAGGTTACAGCCCTCGTGGCACTGCAGGAGCAGTTTTCCCCCTTCGACGATGTATCCCCCCCCCCCCCCGCTGAGCTGCCCAAGGTGATTTCCTTCTTTGCCGATCTCGATTGTGGTTTTTCATCTTAGTTTGTGGTGATTTTTTTAGAAAAGGAAGTATGTGGTGATTAATAATGCAAAATTTATTAGCTTCGATGCCATGCTATACATAGTGGTTTAAATAACTTGTGTTTCTTATACTGAAAAGTAACTCAGAATTTGTTTCTGTTTCAATTAGAGCCCGATGCGCATAAGGATTGTGTGGTTGTGCATGTCACTCGCTATGAGGCGGACGACCTGAATATACGCACTAGGAAAACATAGTTCTTAGGCTGTTGGATCCTGGAAGCCATTTGCGGTTATACTAATGAAGAGGTGTATTCCAGCCTCACTGTTATCAGGCGTGTTGTCCAGGGTGTACTGAAGCACAAGAAGTTCAAAGCTACTCCTTCGTTTGTGAGGCATACTGTCGGTGTCAAAACCGGCGGATCTCGGGTAGGGGGTCCCGAACTGTGCGTCTAGACGGATGGTAACAGGAGACAAGGGACACGATGTTTTTACCCAGGTTCGGGCCCTCTCGATGGAGGTAAAACCCTACTCCCGCTTGATTAATATTGATGATATGGGCAGTACAAGAGTAGATCTACCACGAGATCGAGAGGCTAAACCCTAGAAGCTAGCCTATGGTATGATTGTTGTTCGTCCTCTGGACTAAAACCCTCCGGTTTATATAGGCACCGAATAGGGTTAGGGTTACACAGTCGGTTACAATGGTAGGAGATCTACATATCCGTATCGCCAAGCTTGCCTTCCACACCAAGGAAAGTCCCATCCGGACACGGGACGAAGTCTTCAATCTTGTATCTTCATAGTCCAGAGTCCGCCAAAGGCTATAGTCCGGCCATCCGGACACCCCCTAGTCCAGGACTCCATCAGTAGCCCCTGAACCAGGCTTCAATGACGACGAGTCCGGTGCGCATATTGTCTTCGGCATTGCACGGTGGGTTCCTCATCCGAATACTTCATAGAAGATTTTGAACACAAGGATAGTGTCCAGCTCTGCAAAATAAGTTCCACATACCACCGTAGAGAGAATAACATTTACACAAGTTCAATCTACTGACGTATTCCATGGCGTGACACCACGGCCAAGCCTTTATTCGAATCGTTTTCACTGTCCCACCTCAGCGCGCTTCGCGAGGCGGTTTCCTTGGCACGTCTTGTCAAAGCAGAGATTGTGTCCTCTTATTCCGGGATTCTCATCAATACGGGCGTGGGTAACCCAACCGCGCCATTGATTACGACGCTTGGGAGATAAGCGAGTTTTATCAGGCCGATGGGGACGCATAGCTTTGTCCGTCCATATAAGGGGATAATGATCCACTTTTTCACACACGCCTTCTTCCTCCTTTCCTTATCCATTTCCGTGCACTCGAGCTCAAGCGCCCAAGTCCGCACATCCCACCTCAACCTTCTCCAACTATGTCCGGAGCGGGAGGCAAGTGGATGGCCTCCTCCGTCATGGAGGGGCACATCAAAAAGCTGTGGATGGCCGGATACTTGTCCGGCGACATCGCGCATAGGCTCCCCAACAAGGGGCAGCTCATCCCCACCCCCCTGGCCCCATGAGAGGGTGGTGTTCCTCCCCCACTTCCTCCGCGGACTAGGGTTTCCACTTCACCCATTCGTCCGGGGGCTCATGTTCTACTACGGCCTAGATTTCCACGATCTGGCCCCGAATTTCATGCTCAACATCTCGGCGTTTATCGTCATGTGTGAGGCCTTCCTCTGCATCCAGCCCCACTTCGCCTTATGGCTAAAGACCTTCAATGTCAAGCCGAAGGTAGTGGGCGGCCGCCAAGCAGAGTGCGGAGGTGCCATGGTGGGCAAGATGGCCAACGTCCTATGGCTTGAGGGCTCCTTTGTGGAGACCATAAAGGGGTGGCAATCGGGGTGGTTCTACATCACCGAGCCGCGTGACTCTCAATGGGCGGCGGCCCCCGAATTCCGATCTGGCTTCCCTACACGGCTTACCTCATGGAAAGAGACGGGCCTGACGTGGGGTAATTCGGAAGAGCTAACCGGACTCCAAACCTGCGTCGGATACCTGGTGGACAAGAATCTCAAGCTTGTCAACGTAATCCAGGTGATGCTTATCCGCCGGATTCTCCCATGCCAGCAACGGGCCTTCAACTTGTGGGAGTTTGATCCGGCACATCACCGAACCATGAGCCGGCTCTTCGACACTACGTTATGCCTGGAAGGTGCTGTTCAAGGGCGCCGAAGCTCCCGCATCCGCTACCGAAGATCGCGGATTCAGCTCGCAGCATCAAGCCAGCGAGGTAAGTTATTTTACCCTTTACGGGACTCTTTTTTCATAGTTTGAATCTTTGCAGGATCTAAAACTCCCTCGCCTTTGACAGGACTGGCTGAAGACGTCCGGACAGGTTGACGAGGCTGCTGGTTCCGGTACCTCACGTGGTGCCGGAGAAGAAGGCCAAGAAGAAGGCCACGGGAACTCGAAGGAGTTCCCGGCGCCAGGTGCTATCGGACTCATCGTCCAGATGACTCGAGGCGGACTCCCCATGAAGACGAGGAGGAGGAAAAGAGGCCTCTCCCCGGGGAGAGAAGAAAAGGAAGGCCACCCCAACTGGGGAGGCTGGAGGGTCCAAGAAGGGAAGGACCCTTCCTCCGGACTACACCGCCAATGCCGACGACGGCGAAGAGGGGTGGGCACCAAGGACCAAGCCCCTAGCGAGATCGTAAGTGTCGGACACCAGAATAACTCATGGCGTTCCATTTGTCGCACAACATCTTCTAATGCCAAGTATAACCATGCAGCCCGCCCAAGGACGGGCTCGACGATTCGTCGAGCGGCTCCCTGGATTCGTCGGAGGTGAATAGCACCTCACTTCCGACCGCCTCGTCTCCTCCCACCGCGGATGACGTTGGGGTGGAGTCCCAAAAGGGGCCCAGCTAGGAGGAGGTGGCCCTGGAGGCGCCGCAAGGCGACCTCCCGGAACCCGGGCTCAAAGGGGATAAAACCCGAAGGGCTTCAAGTCCGACCTGTCGACTCCGTCTCGGAACAACCCGATTCGGTTCCGGAGTCCGACAGCGACCCCTTCATAAGAAGGGCAAGATCATGCGACCGGTGACCTCCGGCCCAACCAGGCACCGGATGATTTGATGGAGGCGCTTAACGGCGCTTCCATCGACGAGGAGCACCACACTGTTATGAGTGCGGTGATCCAGAAAGTTCAGTCCACCAAGAGCGGGCCGACTGAAGCCTGTGCCAGCCTTCTAACAGGCTTTGAGGTATGTATTTAAGATATTAAAAATATTACCGCATAGACAGTAGCCCCTGATGCTTAGTTTGGTGTTCGGAAAGAAATAGCCGAACTGAGGTTCTAAAAAGATATACGCAGGATTCTAAGATAAGTATGTCAATATGGGAATGCAGGTTGCGCTGCTGACCCTTGCCGCACTGACTACGGAGGTTGATGCATTAGTGCAGACCCTCGAGCGGTCCGAGAACGAGCTCGGACTTGCCAAAAAGCAGCTCGAGGACAAGGAAGGTAAGTAATACCTTATGGGAGTATTTAAAAGATGTGTTTGCAAAAAATGACAAGAATAACGTGAATATTGCAGGGGCCTCGAACGAGGTGGCGACCCTGAAGGAAGCGGTGTCCAAGGCCGAAAGCAATGCGGCCACGGAGCGAACCGAGTGAGAGAAGCAGGAGGCGCGGGTGGCGGAGGTGCGGCAAGAGCGTGACTCAAAGACTCGAGAGTCCAAGCTCGCCTCGGCCCTTGAGAGCGCCAAGGCCGCTAAGGCCGAAGCCCAAAAAGCCCTCCAGGAGGTTGAGGTGATGAAGAAGATAGCGGCGGGTAAGGCATTCTATATGCAAAGCAAGCATGTGAAAGTGAATTATCTGTTACTTACCCGAATTTGGAGCTCTCCAGGAGCATTCACAGATCTACCCCGCAGTGTGGCTGATGCTGACGCATTCTACCGAGCCGAGGAGGGAAGCTCGACGGAGAAGGTGTTACGGTCTCGATATCTTTGAGGCCGGACACCCGGTGCCCTTAAGCGACCAGTTGAAACAGCTGGTCGAGCTCCATAAGGTAGCCGAACAGGCCATGAAAGGCCTCATAGTTCGGCTGTGGCCTAAGGAAGCCATGCCTGGGAGCTACTTCGGGCTGGTGAGGCGGCTGGTGGATGCCTGTCCATGGGTTGAAGTCATCAAGCGCTCCTTCTGCATCGAAGGTGCCAGAGGGCCCTTGCCCTTGCTAAGGTGCCTTTGAGGGCAAGATGGACGCTGAGAAGCTTGTGACGGACGGACCACCACCGAAGAAGGAGCATCGCAAGCCTGAAATGTATTATGAGGGCATCCTGAAGGGTGCCTGCCTTATAGCGGATGAATGCTCCAAAGATATAATTTTTTAGTAGACTCGCATTTGTTATCCTATACGCTGAAAACTTGTTCATATGCGCTAAGAAACACTTTTGAATTTAAAATATTACCTTCTGTGCGGCCGTGTATTAAATTTGAGAGATGGCGAGTCGTCGGCTTCAGCCCCCATGCCATGAGTGCTGGGGTGTTCGGGATGAACTTGAGCGCTCTTGTTCCCATTCTTGGGTCCTTTGAGGGAGGCGCTCAATGCAACGAATAAGGCAACTAGACTATAATGCTTGAACACTCTCACTTAGCCATAGAATTCTATAATTTTAAATTTCGGCGAAGCCCCTAGTATTCGGAAGACCGAGTTCGGGGCGCTATCAACGCCTAGGCCGGACAATGCCGACTCCTCGCTCTAAGCGGCATACGTCTTTAGGGACTTGAAAACCTCTCGAACAGCAACCGGCTCTTACCCTATCATGACGGTCAGTTTTAGATTTCTCCACTGAGGTGCTTAACCCAGCTCAACCGGGGCACAATCGCAGTGGTTCTCCCAGCGCTACCTTAGCCGATATAACGGAACGTAAGGTACCAAAGCATGGGAGCCGGGCAAACCCAACTATTGACCCAAGACATGATTCGGAGCCGATGCATATAATGCTATAAGTTCGGGGTGCCGCACTTGTGAAAGTGTTCGGACTTATCACACCATGTTATGGGGTACTTAAGCCCCTGGTGTATTGCCCGTACCAAAGTGTACGGTTGCACAATGTCATAAATGAACATATATATATAGAAAAAAGGGAATTCAATAATAGGCAGAAGCTATATATTGTTTATTCAAAAGGGCTGCGATGAAGAGCAAAAGCGATACAAATAGTGCGATAAGCAAGGGATGGGACTTTTAACATGTCTCCCTCCGAGGGTAAGCCCGGGATGGTATGCTGAAAGCAGATATATTGCTCGTAATAGAGACCACTGGACACTCGGCGTAACTACGCTTCCACAGGTGTTGCATTGTGTATTCGGCGATTCTAATGCCGGACATGGCTTTGTGAGAATGGAGTCCTGAAAGTAAAAGGAAAGAAAAAAAAGAATGACACAATCGGGAGCCCCTGGAGCGGTTGAGCCGCATTATGGGCATGCCGTGGTCGTGCCCCTTCCCCTAAGCCCATGGTATTTCCAGAGCATAATTATGTACGCGTAGTACTGGTTTCGCAATTTCACGAGGGCTGGGGCTTGGGCCGCATTGCTATGCGTGCTCGGAATGTGCCAGGCTGTCTTGTTGTTGGTTACTCCGGGCGTGCTTGACTGTGTCCGAGCGTTTAACAGCCGGACTCGAGAATTGCCTTAAGAGGCTGCTTTGTACTTCCGCCACGAGGGCCATGGTATGCTCCTCCGTCCGGAGAGAGCGTTCGGTGTTTCCATTGACCGTAATGACTCCTCGAGGACCTGGCATCTTGAGCTTGAGATATGCGTAGTGCGGCACCGCATTGAACTTTGCAAATGCGGTTCGTCCGAAGCGATGCATAATAGCCGCCATGAGCGGGACTATGTCGAAGATTAACTCCTCGCTCCGGAAGTTATGCGGGGATCCGAAGACCACTTCAAGTGTAACTGAGCCTGTACAGTTGGCCTCTACACCTGGTATGATGCCTTTGAAGGTCGTCTTCGCGGGTTTAATCCTTGATGGGTCTATGCCCATTTTGCGCCTTTGTATCTGATAAAGCGAGTTCAGGCTGCTGCCGCCGTCCATTAGGACTCTAGTGAGGTGAAATCCGTCAATGATTGGGTCTAGAACCAATGCGGCGAATTCGCCATGGCGGATGCTAGTGGGGTGGTCCCTTCGATCAAATGTGATCGGGCAGGAGGACCATGGGTTGAACTTCGGGGCGACTGGCTCCATCGCATATACGTCCCTTAGTGCATGCTTCCGCTCCCTTTTGGGTATATGGGTTGCGTATATCATGTTCACCGTCCGCACTTGTGTGGGAAAGCCCTTCTGTCCTCTATTGTTCGGCGGCCGGGGCTCTTCCTCGTCATCGCTATGCAGGCCCTTGTCATTGTTTTCGGCATTTAACTTGCATGCCTGCTTGAACACCCAACAATCCCTGTTGGTGTGATTGGCTGGCTTTTCGGGGGTGCCATGTATCTGGCACGAGCGATCGAGTATTCGGTCCAAATTGGACGGGCCCGGAGTATTTCCTTTAAATGGCTTTTTTTGCTGACTGGGTTTAGAGCCTCTGAATCCGGCATTGACTGTGTTATCCGGCATTAACTGCGTTATCGCCGTTAATGCGGCGCTTGTGCTTGTTGTGACGCGACCTGCCACTGCTGTCCTTGGTATCCGAATTACCAAGGCTCTTGGTCATGTTGTTACTACGAGCTAGCCAGCTGTCCTCTCCCGTGCAAAAGCGGGTCATGAGTGTTGTGAGGGCTGCCATGGATTTCGGCTTTTACTGTCCTAGGTGCCGGGCAAGCCACTCGTCGCAGATGTTGTGTTTGAAGGCTGCAAGGGCCTCGGCATCCGGACAATCGACGATTTGATTTTTCTTGGTTAGGAACCGCGTCCAGAATTGTCTGTCCGATTCCTCTGGCTGCTAAATTATGTGGCTTAGGTCATCGGCGTCTGGTGGTCGCACATATGTGCCCTGGAAATTGTCGAGGAATGCAAATTCCAGGTCTTTCCCAACAACCAATTGACTCTGCTGGCAAGTTGTTAAGCCAATGCCGGGCTGGTCCTTCAAGCTTGAGTGGGAGGTATTTGATGGCGTGTAGATCATCACCGCGGGCCATGTGGATGTGAAGGAGATAATCCTCGATCCAAACTGCAGGATCTGTTGTGCGATCGTATGATTCAATGTTTACGGGTTTGAAACCCTCAGGGATTTGATGATCCATCACTTCATCTGTGAAGCATAGTGGGTGTCTTGGCGCCTCATGTTGGGCTATATCACGGCGCAGCTCAAATGAGCTTTTCATCATGTTCGCCCGGCCGGAGTTGCCATATCCGGTGTGACGGTTATCGTCACGTGTCGTGGGGCGCCCACGCAATCCGTAGATCGGTCTTGTTTGCCTTGCCTTGTCCTCCAATATATCTCGCAGGTCTGGTGCATTTCCCCGCGCCTTTGTATTTTTTGAGCGGCGACGGGGTGCGGCTTGAGTTGAGGGCCGAGAGGCCTCTCGCCATGACCACGAGGTGGCGGTCAACCATATCATGCACTGGTGATGTAGGTTTGGGTGCTTCCTCCTCTAATTGGGGTAGCAGCCTGCGTCTTGGTAGCTCTTGGAGGCGCTCGAAGTTCATACTCTTGACCGCAAGGACTTCAGTCCATCTGTCAGCTAGCAAGTCTTGGTCAGCTCTAAGCTGTTGCTGCTTTTTCTTGAGGCTGCTTGCCGGGGCCATGAGCCTGCGTTTGAAACACTCTTGTTCGACGGGATCCTCGGGCACGGCAGATTAAATCGTCGTCGAGGCTTGCCTCATCTTGAGGAGGAGGCATATAATTATCGTCCTCTACCTCTTTTTTTGCCGCTCTCTCATGAGGGCTGGCTTCTCCATCCTCCTGCGCTGAATCTTGCTGGAGGGGGTTGTCTTCAGCACTGTCCGGGGTGTTATTGTCTCCCGTGCCGGAATCACCCTTTTTGCTGTGGCGGGATTTAGAGCGGCGCCGTTGACGCCGACGCTTAGGATGTTTCTTGGAGGGGTCATCCTCCGCTGTTCCATCGCCATTCCCATCTTTTGGGATGTCCACCATGTATATGTCGTATGACGAGGTGGCCTTCCAGTGCCACATGGGCGCTGGTTCTTAATCGTCTCTGCATCGTCGTCCATACCGTCGATGTCTTGAGTCAAGTCGAGCATGTCGGTTAAATCATCGACAGTGCCTACGAAGTGGGTGGTGAGTGGGCTTTGATTTTCTTCGTCGTCCGCATCCCAACCTTCCTGACCATAATCCGGCCAGGGCTCTCTTGATAAAGAGAGAGACTTTAGTGAATTCAAAATGTCGCCAAAGGGCGAGTGCTGAAAGATGTCTGCGGCAGTGAATTCCATGATCGGCGCCCAATCGGATTTGATTGGCAGGGGCGCGGAAGGCTCGGAGTCCGGATAGGAGTCTGGCACCTTGGAGTTACGAGCTTCGCAAAGGATGGAATAGGTGTACGGCCCAATCGCCGTGGAGATCGCAGCCCCCGAGGCGGTGTCCAGCCACCCGTCCTCGATCAGCGCGGTCGGCTCCGAGCTAAAGGTCGGAGCGGACTCTGCGCTTGACCTCGGGACCTTTGTTCGCGGTAGAGCTAGATCATGCCCCTCGTGACGGTCTTGGCGCGCTTGGCTGTGGCTCGAACCCGTCGAAGATCAAGTCTCCGCGGACGTCGGTCGTGTAGTTCAAACTTCCAAATCTGACACGATGGCGGGCGTAGCTTTCAATCTGCTCCAGATGGCTGCTTAATTGGCCCGCAAAGGCAAAGCCGCCGAATACGAAGATCTGTCCGGGGAGAAAAGTCTCACCCTGGAGCGCACCGTCGTTGATGATCGGAGGAGCCATCGGGCCTAAAGATGACGACATAGAGGAACTCTCAACGAAAGCACCAATGTCGGTGTCAAAACCGGCGGATCTCGGGTAAGGGGTCCCGAAATGTGCGTCTAGGCGGATGGTAATAGGAGACAAGGGACACGATGTTTTTACCCAGGTTCGGGCCCTCTCGATGGAGGTAAAACCCTACTCCTGCTTGATTAATATTGATGATATGGGTAGTACAAGAGTAGATCTACCACGAGATCAGAGAGGCTAAACCCTAGAAGCTGGCCTATGGTATGATTGTTTTTCGTCCTATGGACTAAAATCCTCCGGTTTATATAGGCAACGAATAGGGTTAGGGTTACACAGAGTCGGTTACAATGGTAGGAGATCTACATATCCGTATCACCAAGCTTGCCTTCCACGCCAAGGAAAGTCCCATCCGGACACGGGACGAAGTCTTCAATCTTGTATCTTCATAGTCCAGGAGTCCGGCCAAAGGCTATAGTCCGGCCATCGGGACACCCCCTAATCCAGGACTCCCTCACATACTGTTCTTGTCAAGCTTACGCAGGAAGATGACGTGGCATGCCTCCACAAACAAGTTTGTCATTGGCAAGGCCACAAGGTTGTCTTCATGAAGGTTCACGGGATTGAGCTGCTGCGGGACGTCCTCGATGATGTTCATGGCAAGGGCCGTCTTGTGTCCAGCCCAAATTAGATCGAGGCATGAAATAGTTGCCCCACCTAGTGTTTAATAGTAGTTTGGATTGTGTCTAATTATCCGAACCTTGCCTGTTATCGACTCCTCTGGGCTAGTACTCTGTTTGAATCCGTCTATGGGAATTGCTGCTACTTTTGTGTGCCCGTGAATCATATAAGCAACTATGTATCTTGTTACAGTGGTTCATGCAGTTAATTGAGGCCACAATGTAATAAATTCCAAACGTTCAACGCTAGTCCAGCGCTCATGTGGAACACTCACATTAAACTCGTCTTCATAAAAATCTTGAAAAGCATAAGTTAAGCAGTTTTATACATCTCAATGATTCATAGAACATAACAAACATATACTAGTTCACAGCAGAAGACAAAGTTGTGAGAAGGTTTACAAATCAGGAAAAAACAAGCAATGCTTCTCTGAGCAAAGGGCCTCCTGGCAGGCTTAAATTTCCTGGAGTTCACTCTGGTTTTTTATTGTTGCCACCATCCAGGGTTAGGTTCTCTCATTCCAGAATAACCAATTATAATTGTGGTCTCAATTTGGAATGCTGAACTGAACCATGCAGTGTACTGACCAGCTGAAATGCTTGTGCATTCCACTAAATTTAAGCTCGTCCCTGCACTGCAATCAGGAAGTAAAACGTACGAATCATCTTCATTTAGATTGTGTTGGTCATTTTTACCTTAGTTACTACCACTGTAGGGATACCTTGAAGACGGGAGGTTAGACGACGGCAACGAGGGTTAGCCATCTCATTTTGCGTAGTTGTACTAAAACTAAGGTGTGTGCTTTTGATTGCGCGGATAGAAACGATACGGAGACAGACATCCCGAAACGATATGGAGAAAGACATCCATGTTTGCACAAATACGAAATACGGTTATTTAAACAAGGATGATATTACTACTTTCCCCATTTCCTCTTAGAACCAAGTCCTAGATTCATGCTACAGCTTTCCCACTTTCTTCCCTGTTTGAACCAACGCTTTGAGTTGACTGTATGAACTAGCTTTACTTCTAATAATAGTAGAAGCCTAGGTGGCTTTGGACCAGCGGACGGAAATAGAAAAGGATCCACACGAAGGAGGAAGAGCTGGGGCAGAGCAAGGCAGGTTTCGAAGGAATATATACCTGAGGGTCGTCGGCATGTGGTAAAGACGGCGTCGGGAGGCCGCATCTTGGCCACAGTACCGCAGGGAGGAAGAAGGGGTCGGAGGCCCTCCCGAGCCGGCGCTCTCTCGGAGAGAACGGCACCGACGACAGCGTGAATGATGCACCTACACCCCTGCCCTGGTCGAGGTTGTCCGGCCGGATTTGTGACCAGCCGTGAGCTGAGAGAGAGAGTGTGGGCACCTATGTCTTGCTTAGATCTGGAGAGCATGAGAGAGTGAACGAGAGGAACCCTAGTAAAGCAAGCGCTAAGGCTCCTGCTTTTATATATAGTGGAGTGATTTAGTTGTACTGGCTTCAAAAAATGCGGCTCCTCGTGTACCATGAAAGTGGGTGTGAGAGAACTAGTGCGTGCGTGCACCGCTTCTCTTCGTGAGAGTACAATATATACTATGCCCAAAGAATGTTCGCCGCAGGAGTAATAATATAAGTGTGTGACGTGTGAGCTAAAATAAAATGTGCGCGCCGTCTTTTGTTTTTTTAGAAGTTCTGAGGGTAGGGTGTGAAGAGCACATATGTGCGTGACGTCTACCTGCAGATAGACAATTGGTGCCACGTGCGAGTCTGCGAGAGGACTTGGGAGAGTTGTGACTCGTGAGGGTGCGTGTGCGTGAGAGAGAGGGAGGCACGTATCAATGCAATGCATGTGTCCGTAAATCATTATCCGACAAACGTTCGCCACAAGCCTTTTCCTGACGAACGCCGTAAGAACCGTTAGATCGGCATCCGACAAAGGTGTCGGTTTGCCATGTCATTTAACAGAACAGCCACTCCTCCTACACACAAATCTTCCACGTGAGTGTTAGTAACTACCGTATGCTCCCTCCGTTCCGAAATGCAGTGCATATAGCTTTATTTGAAAATTAGAACCTCACAAACTTTTACCGAGTTTTCGTGTACCAAATTGCACATGTAGAATACCCTGTATATATCATTTCATTCATCTTCGGGAGGTAACTATAAAGATGGGTGAGGAGTCTACAAAGAAAGACCATCGTATCACCCGCAGCAATTTCAACCATCCTTTAGTGTCGAGGATATCATAGGAACTCTATATGATATGATTTTTATAGGATTTTTTTCCTTTAGAGCCAATTGGTTCATAGGAATAGATTCATATACTCTACATTTCAAAGGAAATAAACATGATATCATTTTTGTAGCTTTAGAGCCACTTGGTTCATATGAATGGATTCCTATACTCCCTTAATTTCAAAGGAAAATAAACATTAGTGTATATTCAATAGAAAAGTTCCTATTATATGAACCAAATTACATCTCTTTACTAATCCCTCCTCATAGGACTTGAGATACATGTCATCTCTAGATTCAATAGAAAAGTTCATATGATGTGAACCAAATGACATCTCTTTTCCAATCCCTACTCATAGGAATTGATATACTCCATGTCATCTCTTTCCCTACAACTTCCATGTATACATCTTCTATTCCTAAATAGATAGTACAACCCACTAGTAGCTTTTTTCCAAAACATGCAACTATGGCACAAGAACTATATAGTGTGCCAATAACTTTGAAAGATGGTCGATGGATGATGCTAACCCGACAGTGCAAAGATGGGCAAATCCGAGCACTACTGGCCGTTGGATATCATCAACATTCCACCAGATCTGCCACATGTACAATTTAGAAGACTCCATGGTTGAACTTAAGCATAATGCACAAACCTCAAAACACAAGCACTTCTCCTTTGTTCTAGAATCTTTTGTATCATAATTGATTATTTTTTCTAAATGAATTGCCATTATTTGTTTTTTACTTTATGATTTACAATGCACAACCCCATGAATCTTAACATTTTTATAAAACTAATTGATTTTGAATGAGATGAACTATAAGAACTAAACGAACATCTACATCATGCACATTTGACTCAAAGCTTTACATGCTATAGTGTGTATTTATTCATAATTTGGTTTTGAAATCTCATGCGTTCAATACATGTGTACCTTACTACTCCCACCATTCCTAAATATAAGTCTTTGTAGATATTCCACTAGATGGACTACATACGGAGCAAAATGAATGAATCTACACTTAAAATGGATCTATATACATCCGTATGTGGTTTCTAGTTAAATTTCTACAAAGACTTATATTTAGGAACGGAGGAAGTAGTTTTGAGTAGAGTAGCAAATTTCACGCGGCCCCGGGTATATCAAAATGCAGGGCCCAGGCATCATTGCCTTTCGGTCGAACCTACGTCCACAATTTTTTGTACGTGCTATATCTCCACTGGTCCCCGAAACCAAAATGCCGCCTCGTTCCCGTAAAACAAAGCGGCCCACACATATTTAAGCGCGTCGACTCTAACCCGTTTACTATGATGTAGCCCCGCATGCTGTAGTACTCCTACAAACCCTACCGCCGCACTCATCATCGGTTTTCTTCAAGAGGACGAGGGAGAAGCCGATTTGTAGTGGAGGCGCTTTAAAAAAAAGGATCTGTAGTGGAGACCCCTACCCTAGGGTGCCCTAGGTAGCTGCCGTGACGCATCATTGTTTTCTCTTTTCTTTATGCTCTTGCGGCGCTAGAGTGAAATGACGGTTGCTTCGTCCGTCCAGCTTAATGCGGAAAGGTGGGGCTTTGTGATTTGACCCTCATCGCTCATTTCCTACTACTGCGGCGCTTCTGACCGGGTGCCTCCAATTCCAACCGCTGCTCGAATCGTGATTTGGTGCATCGCACGTGGAACAAGACGGTGGATGAGCCACATGTCTGCCAAAGGGGTCATGTTAAGTGTGTCGCCATTTCGTGTGCGGACTGACCCTGCTTGAGTTGCTACGCCAACACGACAGGAGAAGCCTACCACTTGGTTTTGCTCCTTGGTGAATCCCGACTATATAGATCTAAAAAGATACGTGCTGAACTACCCTCTCCGTCTCGGTTTTTTATTTGTAGGCATCTCGCTTTATAGGGCCTGCACGTAGTTCTAGGTTATCCATTTGACTAACTAAATATGAGTTACTATGTCACAAAAAGTATATCGTTGGATTCTTATTGGTTGATATGTGAAGAAACAAGAAACGGGGTAGAAGTTAATGCACCGCGCCTTAGTATTTTGGGATTATTTGGGTTTCGTAAGATGACTTACTCACCTAGACGGAGGGAGTAGTTGTATTTAAAAGTCGAGGGCGGGGCTTTTCCTGCGCGGTAGGCGGGCCAGTTCCGCCTAGTCGGTTTGACAGAGACGCGAGAAGACGAGGGAGTAGGCTAATGCAAACGAAGGGATGTGTGATTTGCAGCGAGTTACTGCTGGACAGGTGGGGCCCCGTGATTTGACTTGCCATTATCATTTTAATCTGGCGCTTCTGACCGACGTGAGTCTCCCGATTCCTGACCACCTCCATACAGGTGCCTCTCCCAATGCTCCACCATGTAGTAGTAGAGGCTGGCTCTTGCATGAGAGCCCACTTATCCACTTTTTCCTTGCCTCTCTTTCCTCCACATATGCAAAAATACCATGTAAAGCGCACTATTGTACTTACTTGCTCCTACAGGTGCTTAAGCTTGCCACATGGGCATAAAGTCTGATGTGGCAAGTTAATCAAGAAGAGAGAGACTAGTTTGGTGACCCAAGGTACAAATGGTGCTAAGCGCGTGTACCTAGGTGAAAAGACAATTTTGAGTCTATAGCTAATTAAATGAAGCAAACTTAGCAATACCATTTCATTGGAAGAGGTCACTCCTTGGCAAATGCAATAAATACTAGTATTTCCCTCATGTCCCATTATATAAGAACGTTTTTGACACTACACTAGTGTCAAAAACATTCTTATATTACGGGATGGAGGGAGTACGAAGAAAGAGATAGAGAGGAGTAAAAAAATACACTTATAGCCAACCTTGTTGTAGTATGAGTGACTAAGTGATGACCATGTATGACATGCCAACATCAGATAGCCTAACGCACCGTGTTAAATCTCCAAGAAGCGCGACCGGCCAAAGCGACGCTGACGGTCGTGGTAGGCGCGACCATGATACGGCTCTTGGCAGCCCTTGGATCTGAGATCAAACGGTCGCATGCTAAGTTGCTGAAAATTTGCGTAATAACCCTCCAGAAAGGATATTCACCCATAGGTCTAGAATCACGCCATGCAACGCTTGATCTCAGATCCAAGGGCTCTCGGAAGCCCGTATCATGGGAGAATGGAAAGCCACTACCACATCGTTACGCCTGGCAGTTCGCTCCTACTCATCCCCGCATGTCCTTTAATACTACGGTGGTTCGCTCCTAGTCGTCCTGTCCATTCACATTACGGCAGTTCCACTAATCCTAACCCTCCTCCCAAATCCATGGCGTCCCAAATCTCCCCGATCGGCGGTGAGTACAAGGTTAGAACCATCACCAGCGATGAGTTCGACGTCATCTACACCCGTACTTCCGCGACGGTGAAAGGATGCCTTTCTCGCTTCAGACGCATGTTCGAAAACTCACATGATGAGTGGGTCGCTGGGCTAGATGTTGAGTACACCACAGTTGTGGGACGAGAGAAGGATCTAATGGACGAAGAGAGGAAGAAGCCCGCCGTGATCCAGGTTTGCGTACATAACGTTTTCTTGGTCTACCACAAATGCCATGCCGACGTTGAGTGCCAGGATTTTAAGAACTTCCTCGACGACAAAACAGTCAAATTCATTACTGTAGACTTTAAGAACGACAAAGAAGTCTTGCGTCGGATAGGCCTCGTTGAAGGCAACCCCTTCACCTCCATAAGAATCGGCTGGTGCCCTCTCGTCAGCCCTCAATGCTGACCCTGGCAGGAGCCATGGTTCATCCTTCGTACCGCAAACTGGAGATACCTCATTACACGTTTCATTGTCATGCATGGCAGCGGAATGTACTAGATATAGACCACATCCACTACGCTGCAATGGATGGCTACCTTTGTTTCAATATCTACAAGGGTTGGATGAAGAGCAACAGCCAAGTTGGCTGTTCAAGCAAAGAAGTATCGGCCAAAAGGAAGAGGGACAAGGACGAAGTCGAGGAAGTAGACGAGGACTCCGAGTAAGGTGGCAGTGTCGTTGCTCATGGCGGTTCTAAACTTCTAATGCAGTGTCTACCGGATTAGTTGCATAGTTTAATTTCAGGTGTGCTTCGTTTAATTTGAGGTGTGTGTTGTGCTGAGCCCCCAGCAAAACTATGTTATGTTTCTTCTCGTTACTTTAACTCTTCAGTATGTACATACTAGTACTAGTATTTCTTTTAATAGAATTTAGCACCCCAATTAAGCACGTACTAGCTTTTTTAATAGTACTATATGCATATTTGGCGACGAGCGCTCTCTATATGTACCACCTTTTTTTAAAATTTCAATTTTTGCTCCATGGCGCAATCCATCGATAGTGGAGTACTACTGTACAAAAGTATACATTTTTTAAAAGGCTAGCATACTGTTCATCATGTATATATATATATATAACCAGTTAAATTCTCAACCTAGAACGACGTGCATGCCATGTAGTAAACCGATACGGAGGAAGTATAGTAAAAATGAGGTGATTTTACCGAGCGATCGTCGGGGGAGCATGGCATGTCATGCGGTCCCACGTGTCATGATGTACCAAGGCGATGCGCATGTCCCTCTTGAGGCAGAAGCAATACTAGTATGTGGTTTGAGATTATGTCGAACCGAAGTGTGAAATAATGGTTGCTTCGTCCGTCTGGGAAGGTGCGGCATTGTGATTTGACGTCTCATTGCTCATTACTACTACTGGGCCGGTATGAGTGGGGTGCGTCCCCCTGCTGTTCTGCACTGTTATTTGGTGCTTGACACGTCGACCCGGTTGCTATATGTCCCACATGTCGGCGACAGGAAGTACAGAATTCATGAAAGGGAGCGTCGACGGAGGAGTATACTACAGAATTCATGAAAGGGAGTGACTTAGTTTTGGAAAAAATCTGTTTTTACAGAGTACGTACCCACTAGGGTTTATAGGGCTCATCTAACAAACATTCGTTTTTCCGTTTGATAAGTCTCAATTCTACTATACTAGTAGTAGTACCATTACATGTTGGATTTCGAGGTGCGTTAGATCACCCGACGCAAGCAGTCTCAAGAGGAAACTAACCAATGCATGTACAAGTTCATGGAAATTTAGTGGTCATTCATGCATTCGTTCTAATTAATGCCTCGGTAAACATAACTTCTTGAGAAAAACGAGCGTACTGTGCAAACTACGAAATTAATTCGACCACTCACCGTCTACCTTGGTTGGAGAGATTTTGAAATTGAGCCATAAACTGGAAAGGAGGAAGTAGTAACTTTTGTCTCGATTACTATTTGTGGCCTTGTATAGATGCAAAATGTATTTTTATAGTGGCCTTGTATAAGTAAATAGAGGAGTACTAACCAAAGTACATAGTAGGGACGAGGAGTAAACGGAGGGAGTAGTAAAATTTTCTCCTCGTCATGCGAGCCACCAAGGCTGGGCGAGGGAGCGGGCGTAAAGGCGCACTGTAGTAGTAAGCTTCACCTCATCCTGCGACCAACCGCGCCTGTGGGCGGGGAGACGGCGATTAAGCAAGTTTCTCCTCGCTCATGAGTTGACGGGACACATCAAAAGTACTCCAGTGTATAGAGCCTTGCCTCTAAGGTAGGCCCCACATGGTTTGCCTCTTTTTTTAGTTTAACATAACGCGTCAAGTCGCAATTTGTTTGTTCACTCGTGGTAGACGGTCCTCCCTCCACCAAGTGGACAACCAGTACACGTGCCAAATTACCACGTGGGCTGCCTTTTTCGTACAGAAATGAGCTCCACCTTGTACCCGCGCGGGTGTGGTTGGGAAAGAGACGGGAGTACGTGCGCCGTGCGTGCACCTCTTATCTTCGTACACGCCCCCACCTACGTGGGTGTGTGTGACAGAGATACAAACCTAGACATAATGCGCCGTCCATCCCCATGCCTCCGCCCAGTCCGACCACCAGTCACCACCACGGCACCACGCCCCCCTCCTCCTCACCTTATCTCTCATATTTCTCCCTCCATTTTTATATACAAGGGGCCACTATCAAAATTACAATTTGCAGATATACAAGGCCACTAACACTAATCGATGCAATATTAATGGTGTTTGCCTCATGGTACTAGCAAAGGAGGACATTAATTATCCCTTGCATGCATGCGTGAGTTTGTAAAAAAATGCATCTTGATGTTCCGTGCAATGCACGGGCATCTTGCTAGTCCATGAAAACAACACATGGCAAAATTCCACGGCGAACGAGGGATTTGAATCTGTTGGGAGGGGTTGTTTGGATCTTTCCCGGGGTAGCCAAAATATTGGCGACCCTTTTGTCCATCGGTACCTTTGCCACCGATGAGCGAGGAATGGCGCGGGTGCTCATGCTGTCATGCATCCTCCAGCGCGCATGTTGGAGACGAGCTCGCACGAGCTGTGTTTTTGTCCCATTAACACCGCCCGAGCCGCTGCAGACTGACCGCGACCCGCAAATTATGCCATCCAACCGTAGCCGCACACATTATGACAAAGAACTCAACCAACCGAGCGAAATCCACGCAAACACGTGAGACAAACTGATATTTCATATAAACAACGACGGAAATCATATAAAATACCGGATTTTCACACAAACATGACGGATTTCATTACATTCAAATGAACTACGCGGTGCTAGTTCTGGACAGCACAGTATATAATACCTGGCCTAAATGGTCGCCTCACGATCGATTTGTGTTCCTCATGTCCGCAAAGACGATCACCGGACTGCTGGGAGCCACTGGAGGTATATGCTTCAAATAAAGGACGGCTCGCTTCCCCATCGCCCAATCGATATCATTGGCTGGTGCGAAGATGATGGTGGCCGGCACCGGTTCGAGTTCATCACCGGCCACTACTTCGCCATGGCCGGCACCGGCTCGAGTTCATCCTAACATTGACCTCTTCCGTGGAGCCCATGCAGGGTCGACGAAGGTCCTCACAACAAAAGGATCTGGCAAGACACCTGCTGTGTACGTCGGCATCGCCTCCGCGGTGGCCTTCATGGGACCCAAGCGGCGGCGTCCTCCCGTGTTCTACTTCTCCTTGATGATGGCGGCGGACGCGAAGGCGCTGGCCACCGACTCGTCGCTCTCCGGGCACCCGGCTTCTGTCGCTGCTTGCATGGCGCGGCCGCCGGCATGGGAGTCTCGGCCACAGAAACGGGAGACGCGGTATGAGGCAGCGGCGTTGACGGCAGCAACGACGCCCGTGTGCCGGTCTTCGTCGAGCTAGCCTGGAGCGGCGAGTTGCTGAACCGCGCGCCGGCTTGGGGCGGCAACTGGCTCCGTCGGGCAAGGGGAGGGAGGTGGATCAGCGAGCTGCATAGCTCGTATCCGGCGGGCTACCCAGCCGGCTTGGATGCAGAATAACTACTCTTCATAAGCCATTGTAAGAGTGGACAAAATGGTGGAGGAGATAGGGGAGCGGCGGAGGTGTGCGATTCTTGGCCGGCGTTTGGCCTCGTTTAAATAGGAGATTAAATAGACGGCGGACGGGAGGAGCTCGGCCGGCGTTGCGTTTAATGCCGGCCCGGTCAAGAACGGACGTGTGTCTAGAGTGGGTTTCTCAGCTTCCACACGGGCGGGTTTCATGGAGGCGTTTGAATGCGGCACGGAGGCGTGTTTAGCCGGGTGTGCCGCGAGTCGCACCCTCGACTCTGACCTAGGACACCACGTCGTTCTTCCACTGACGTGTGGGCTCTTTGGGTGCATGGCCTGCATGTCAGTGACCCAACGCAGGCAGCGCACAGCAGAGGAACCTTTGGTGGGCCAGGGCGGTCAGAAGCGGGCATTTCATAAACCGATGATTGTTCATTGAGTGTGACATCATCTTTTTCATGTAGTTAAGCCTACTATGTTAATAGCCCGTTCGATACGTTGTGGTTCATAAAGACCGATGCAAACATCAATGTTCTGCTTATCACAGATAAGATTGATTAATACCCGTAACAATCCATGTCCTTAACAAAGGGTGCATGCACGTATAGGTTGAGCGTGTGTCTTGCGTCGTGTGTTGTGTGCATGCAGGCGTGTGAGTGTTGCGTGCGTGCAAGGGTGCGTTTCAGTGTTGCTTGCATGGGTGCGTACGTGTGTGTGTTCGTGAGTGCATGTGTACGTGTCAGTGTTGCACCCCAGCATGCGTGCGTGTGTACATTATGTGTACGTGTCAGTGTTGCACGCGTACATGCGTGCGTATCTTGTGTGCGTGCATGTGTACGTGCGGGGTGAGGCTACACGTCAGTCGACTGACTTTTTCATCTACATGATCTTGAGATTTTACGAAGTCACCATAGGTGCCTCGTAGTCGAGTGGAACGTCTCCTCCCACTGAACGTACATCACCGGAAAATACTGAAATTAACAAAAGATAAATGCGAGCACCGGGACTTTAACCTTGGTGGGCTCGAGAAACCACTGTCCTCTAACCATCCAACCACATGTTGGTTAGCACGACAAAATGTATGTGGTGACCGTGATGAGCTTATTCTGAAGTCCAGTGACCATATCGTGCTTTCGCTTCAAATACAATGACCGTAAGTGTCATCAACAAAAAACGGAGCACGCATCAAATACAAAGTCCGTCAGTGTCATCAACAAAATATGGAGACGTATCGTGAGCTAGATACCGTTGTACTATTGTATATGCTTATTTTCTTAGTGGCCGATTGCGTGTGTGGTGTGGTGGGCACATCATTTCTAGTTGTGGTGGGTCAACATGAAGACTCATGGGTCGGTTCCATCCTGCGCCACATATAGGTTGGACCGAGACTTGTTATACAGAGACTCATGTGGAGGACTCGGCATACAACACGAAGCTACCAGAGTCGCGGAGGACTCTATCCCCACTGGTGATAAGCCGACTATATATGATTGGTAACCCTAGGCCCTTAGTATGTTATACAAGCTTGGGGGCTAGTTCGTCGATAGTATACACACACGCACAATGCCTGGTATTCACGTGTACTTTGTACACACCCCTATCACTAATATACAGTACCAGGAGTAGGCTCTTTCTTCAACTGCAAGGGTCCGATCCGAACTAGGGTAAAACTTTGCCTCGTATTACCATCCAGCCTAACAGCCAGGGATATCCTACCGAATGATATGATGAAATCATATCTGCCAACTACTATTAGAGAGGTGTGTCGGGGGGGGGGGGGAATGTGTGCGAGAGAGGCCTAAAGATAATGTGCGTGCGGAGACACGTAGGCACATATATGTGTGTATAGAGGGCTAGTAGAGACCGTGCATGTATATATGCATGTGAGAGAAATAGTGTTTTCCAACTGAGATTAGTGAAAAGAGTGGTACATAGTAGTCGAAGAGAGAGAGAGAAACAGAGAGAGCATGTGCGTGAGACACCCCGACACCCTGAGAGAGATTGTGAGCACGTGTGAAAGAGAAATGCCGAGGCATATAAAATGTGTGCACTTATGCGTTAGATAGAGAGATATATAACGCGTTTGTGAGAACGGGGCGAGCCATAGTGCATCTACGTGTAAAAGGCGGTTCTACGCATTAAATTAAAATATAAATGGCATTATTATTTTTGGATGAGATCATGAATTTTGCAAAATTGCGTATGGACAAAAATCGGTCTATCGTACACCCATACTCTATTGAATTCTAGCATGTGCATGTGTTTATTTTATATTATCGATCCATAGAGTGAGAGCGGTTTGAAATACAGGCAATGGATGCTTTTGCAATTCATATATAAACATTAATTAGTGCACTCCATGTTGTTAGTGTGAAGCACTTTATACATTTGTCACTTGCATGAATACATTCCAAATTGCTAGCTACGAAATAGAATGCATGTCTAATTCAACATAAAGGGGTTTCAAGATTCAATTCATAGGAAGTGCATTCATCTATTTGAACCTGAGATAATGACATTTGTAAATCAGATGTAAAAGGGGCATCAATCTTTGTTGTGAGTTTGAACATGCTATATATATTCATACGCATATCTAACTTTTTTGCAACCAAGGAGATTATACGGAACCATGCATGAACTGAGGTAAGTTGCATATTTTTAATATATACTCGTGTACAATGTATATTAAAATTTACCCTCCATTCCAAAATAATCGTAGCTTTAGGATTTTCAAGAGTAAAGATTTGTGAAGTTTGACAAATCCTGAAAGTTCAATTCAAGAGAACCGAAACGTTAATGCTTCTGCTCCCAAATATTGAACGGCGCCAAATAGGCCTCTGGTCACCCGAAACCGCGAGACTAATGTTTTGGTGGTAGGAAATTACTGTCCTGACTCTGGCCCGTGTAGCCTATCGGCCCGATGTCCAAAGGTCTAAACCGGGGTAGGTTTGTAACTTCACCAAGACGCCAGTCTCAACCGCCTCCGAGAAGCACTCATACGCCATGGGCGCCTAAACACCCATGCGCTCGGCCGAAATCTATCCCGCCCACATTTGGGACACCTGACATGATTGTCCTACCCCAAACCGCAATATGTCCGAAATTTTAGATGGGGGAAAAGTTTGTAACTTTCCCCAAATTTCAAACAAGCGCGTCTCAAACCAAAACATTGTTCCCTCTTAGTTCCCCGCCTCCCTCCGTTTCCCCATTCATACTCCGTGGGCGTGAATACGCCCTCTCCACCAGCCGCGAAACCCCAGCCTCCTCCATCCTCCACCCCATAGCGGCCAATCCACCGCCGCCCTCCTCCATCACGCCGGAGCCGGTACCCCGACGTCGTCGTCCAACGCAATCGCAACCGCAACACCCTCAAGGACTTAGCAGCTGAAGCTAAGGCAGAGCTGCCTCCATGACGCCGACGCTGACGTGCACCGTACCAGAACCACTCCGACCACGCCGTCCTGCGCCTCACTGTTGCGGCTCCACTGTCGCAACCGTCCACCGCACCGGAGCTGTTCCCGCTACGCCGTCGTTCGCCGCCTCGGATCTGCTTCCCCGCCGCCGATAGACGGCCACCGCACCACACTCAACAACTTGGCCATGGGTTCGTCCAAGGCTGCACCGTCCTCCACAACTTCTGGTTTCCGGCGAACAACAAGATCGTCGGAAAAACAGAAGGAGGACACAAGATCGCCAAAGAAAGAGGTACTCCTCTTCCCTTATTCGTGCAAATCTTACGTCTCCGCTCACACCGTATTCATCCCATGAAAGAAACTAGTTGAGCGCTTCTTACTACATCTTCTTCGTGATACTAAATGCACAAGGTTTCCTCCCTTTTACTATTTCACCATTGCTAGAGGTCAAGAGTCTGCCCGATTTCAATTCAGGTCACCGAACCGCAATTAAAAGAAGCAACACCCGCTTAGGCGCGCGGAGCACCTAGTCCGCCTGTTCCCCGGGGAAGCGGTGCATCGGTGTCTATCATAGGGGTGTGGGGGCGCAGGAGCTGCTTGCGCCCGATCTGGAGGTCAGCGGGGCTTGAATGGATGGGCGAGGGGCGGTGCCAAGCACGGTGGTGCGGTGAGGTCGAGGGGAGGGCGCAGGCAGGGGAGGAATACTGGGCCGGTGGTTGCTGGCGTTTCGAGGAAGATTGTCAACACTGACTGGCTGGAGGTAGATGAAGGCGATCTGCCCATTCTTTGTACAACAGAAAAAATGGACTGACCTATTTGCTTTCAGTCGACTGTTATTTTCATAGAATCCTGTAGTAATTGAGTGTGCCATGCATGTTGTAGAGCTATCATATGTCTCCCATCATTTATTTCTCACCGACCTGCTATCTGCTACCTTTACACTGCACTAATTGTGCACACACTTCACCCATACTCACACTATTGTTTTTTATGCATGGGTATTTCAGACTCTGACGCAGTGTTGATGAATGCAGAAAAGAAAAGACAGAAGTCGCTCCAGTGTAATTCGAAGATAAGCACTAAGCGTTTCAGCGCTCTAATGGGTGCAGTGTCAGCAGTTGGAGACAGTAAATGTAGCTCTGCAGTTGATGATCTCAATTGCCACACACAACCATCCCAGGTGCTTGCTTTAACTTCGCACTGTCAAATGTGGTTGCATGTTGCGTATGGTGTCTAGCTTGTATTGCTTCCAATTTGGTTAAATTGCATCTGCTTACTTTACACATTATACCTTTGATAATGACATGCCTTCCTGTTTTTGATACATACTACATATGTCTATTAACCATGTTTGTACATCAAACTAATGCTCTTTTGTATCCCTCGTCAATCACTTATGATGAGACAGTCACCCGGGTGGGTTACTGTGAGATGCCCTACTCGTTTAAAGAGTGTAGTGCCATCCTCCCCACATGATTCTCAAGAAACAACAAGGCTAAATGAAGATAGTCAACGTAGCTCTCTAGTTGATCACCGCAATTCCCCCACCACCATCGCAGGTGCTTGCTCTTACTTGCCAGTGTGATATGTGGTTGCATGTTGCATATGGTGTCTACCTTGTAATGCTTCTAATTAGGGTAAATTGCATCTGCTTAGTTAACACATTATACATGTGAATATGACATGCCTTCCTGTTTTTTGGTACATACTACGTCTTTCTATTAACCATGTTCTTACATCAAACTACTTTTCTTGTGTATCCCTCATCAATGCTCCTAATTTGTTAAATTTCATCTCCTTAGCTTACACATTATATATGTGAATATGACACGCCTTCCTTTTTTGGTACATACTACATCTGCCTATCACACCATGTTCTTACATCAAACTACTGTTCTTGTGTATCCTGCGTCTATCGCTTATGATGAGACAGTCCAGCGTGGGTTAATATGAGACTTAATACTCTTATAAAGAATGCAATTTCATCCTCTCCACATGATTCTCAAGAAACAGCAAGCCTAAATGAAGATATTGAACATTGCTCTGTACCTGAAGACAACACTTCCCCTACACCACTATCACAGGTGCTTGCTCCAACTTCGCAGTGTGATTTGTGGTTGCATGTTGCATATGGTGTCTAGCTTGTAATGCTTCTAATTAGGGTAAATTGCATCTGCTTAGTTTACACACTATACCTGTGAATATGACATGCCTTCCTATTTTTGGTATACACTACATCTATGTGTTAACCTTGTTCTTACATGAAACTACCTCTCTTCTGTATCCTGCATCAATCACTTACAATGAGTCACCTTTATTCGTTCCATATTGCATATTATTTCTAGCCTGTTGCCATGTATTGCTTCTAGTTTGGTCAAATACATTTGTTAGGGCACCCTTTTAATTTGGCAGAGTGATATTGGTTTCATCTTTCATATGGTTTCTAGCTTGCATCGATTCTAACAAGTTCAAGCACCTTGTGCTTAGTTTACACTTTATACATCATACATGTCAATATGTCACGCCGTCCTGTTTTTCATACATATTTCATCCTCCTATCATGCGGCTGCCTTACATGAAAGTAGTGTTCCTCAGTATCATGCATCAATAAGTTCTGAAGAGCAAATTTTATTCCTTTTTCTTGTGGGTTTGACTTGACAAGGCAAAATCAAGAAAGAGGAAGGAAAAGAGTAAGGAAGGCGATGATGGTGGTCCTCTGCAGCAACATAAACGGAGCAACTATACCGATTCTCCTTGTACTGATAGTGCATTACATGGTCCAAGTCTCCGCTCCCCTACTCCACCATCCAAGGTGCTTGCTCTAACTTGGCAGTGTGATAGCTGGTTGCATGTTGCATATGGTGTCTAGCTCGTATTGCTCCTAATTAGTGTAAACTGCATCTGCTTATCTTACACATGATACATGTGAATATGACACGCTTTCCTGTTTTTGGTACATACTATATCTGTCTATCACACCCTGTTCTTACATGAAACTACTCTTCTTGTGTATCCTGCATTAGTCACTTATGATTGGACACCTTTAAGTTGACAGTGTGATATTGGTTTGCGTCTTGAATATGATTTCTAGCATGTATTGCTTCTAGTTTGATGAACGCCACCTATGACGAGACAGCTTTTAACTTGGCGAGTGATATTGATTGCACCTTCCATATGGTGTCTTGCGGTGTTTCTAATTTGTTGAAGTGCCTTCTGCTTAGTTACCACATCATAGGTGTGAATATGTCAAGCCGTCCATTTTTTCTTACATATTCCATCCTCGTATCATGACTTTGCCTAATCAGAGTAGTGTTCGTCAGTATCATGCATGAATGAGTTCTGAAGAGCGAATGATATTCCTTTTTCTTGTCGGTATGACCTCACAATGCAAAATCAATAAAGCTGAAGGAAATTGGCAAGGCATTGGATGATGGTGGTCCTTCCGAGCAACTGAAACGGAGGTTCTCTATAGATTCTACTCCGCCATCCTCCCAACAAGATTCGCAACACAACGCAAGGCTAGACAGTCAACATAGCCGTGTAGATGATGATCACATCTCCCCTACTCCACAATCACATGTGCTTGCTCTAACTTGGCACTATTATATGTGGTTGCATGTTGCGTATGATGTCTAGCTTGTATTGCTTCTAACTTTGTTGAATTGCATCTGCTCACTTTACACATAATGCGTGTGAATATGACATGTGTTCCTGTTTCTACATCAGACTACTATTCTTGCATATCCCGCATCAGTCACTTATGATAAGGCACCTTTAAGTCGCCACTGTGATATTGGTTGTGTCTTGCATATGATTTCTAGCATATACTGCTTCTAATTTGTTGAAACGCCATACAGTTTGAACTTGGCAGAGTGATATTGGTTGCATCTTTCATATGGTGTCTAGCTTGCAGTGCTTTTAATTTGTTGAAATGCCTTCTGCTTAGTTACCACATCATAGGTGTGAATATGTCACACCATCCTGTTTTTCATACATATTCCGAGTAGTGTTCGTCAGTATCATGCATGAATGAGTTCTGGAGAGTGAATTTTATTCCTTTTTCTTATCGGTTTGACTTCAAATGCAAAATCATTATAGCTGAAGGAAATTAGTCCCAAGAAGGATGATGGTGGTCCTTCGGAGCAACTCAAACAGGGGGTCTCTACAGATTCTACTCCGCCATCCTCCCAACAAGATTCGCAAGACAACACAAGGCTGGATAGTCAACGTAGCTGTGTAGATGATGAGCACATCTCCCCTACTCCACAATCACAGGTGCTTTCTCTAACTTGACACTATTATATGTGGTTGCATGTTGCGTATGATGTCTAGCTTGTATTGCTTCTAACTTGAATTGCATCTGCTTACTTTACACATAATGCCTGTGAATATGACACGTGTTCCTGTTTCTAGAACATACGTGTACATGATGAGCACATATCCCCTACTCCACCATCACAGTGCTTGCTCTTACTTGGAACTGTTATACGTTGTCGCGCTTTTCCGTATGATGTCTAGTTTGCAGTGCTTCGGAGTATGTAGAATTGCATCTGCGTAGCTTACAACTTATACCAGCAACGATCACTTACCCATAAGACACATTTAACTTGGGACTGTGATGTAGGTTGCATCTTGCATTGTCTTCTAGCTTGTACCGCTTCTAATTTCTTGAAATGGCACTTACGAGACACTTTTTACCCGATAGAGTGATATTGGTTGCATGTTCATATGGTGCCTAGCTTTCATTTCTTCTAATTTTGTTGAAATGCCTTCCGCCATCGTTTTTTCATACATATTCCATTCTCCTATCGTATGTGTGAATATGAAACGCTGTCTTTTTTGTATATATTCCATCCTCCTATCCTGCGCTTGCCTTACATCAAAGTAATGTTCGCAGATCATGCATCAACCAGTTATGCAGAGCTAATTTTATTCATCTTCTTGTGGTTTTGACTTCATAAGGCAATATCGTAAAATAGGAAGGAAAAGAGTAAGTTAGGGATGTTGGTGGTACTGCACCGACGCAAACAGAGACTCTCTAGATTTGCCACTGCTATCGCTAATGAAGTTGAAGTCCCAAGTCTACATGATGAGTTCATCTCCGCACTCCACCATCGCAGTGCTTGCTCTAAGTTGACAAAGGTGATAATTGGTTTCATGTTGCATATGTTGTCTAACCTGTATTTCTTCTATTTTGATTAAATTGCACCTGCTGAGTTTATACGTTATACATGTGCATATGACATGGCCTTCTGTGTCTAGAATACACTGCATCTATCTATCATTTCATGTTCTTACATCAAAGTACTGTTGTTGTGTATCCCGCATCAGTAACTCATGATTGGACGCTTTTAACATGGCAGTTTAATGGTGGTTGCATCTTGCATTGATTTCTACGTTGTACTGCTTCTAATTTTTTGAATTGCCACTTACGACAAGACACTTTTAACTTGGCAGAGTAATATTGGTTGCATCTTTCATATGGTGTGTAGCTTGCATTACTTCTATTTTCTTGAAAATCCTTCTGCTTAGTTTGCACATCGTAGCTGTGAATATGTCATGATGTCCTGTTTTTCTTACATATTCAATCCTCATACGGTTGTCCTACATCAAAGTATTGCTTGTCTGTATCATGCATCAATGAGTTCTGAAGAGTGATTTTATCCTTTTGTGTTGTGGGTACAGCTTGACATGGCAAAGTCAAAAAAGAGCAAGGAAAATAATATAGTAGGGAGTGCTGTTACTCGTCGGGTGAAACGGAAAAGGTTCTGCCGTCAAGATTCTGCTGGTACTTATAGTGCAGTAGAAGGTCCAAGTCCACCGGCTAAATCTACAAACAAGTATCACCTGCTCCACCAGCTGCAGCATCCGGTTCAACTGCATTCAAAGATCTCAACCAGTTACTCGTTCGTTTGCTCCGAATCGCCAGCCCCAAGCTGCCTTCACACCTAACACTACTTTCAAGCTAATCACGACACAACAGACTTGGCAAGATCAGATGAACCTCATGAGCATCAACACCAAGACGGTACCTGACCGAGTCAAGTTGCAGTTGCATGCTCCTTTATATGTACTCTCACAGTTTGATATACACTAACACTTTCCATATTCATTGTTGAACTAGCACCACGGCGCAAGAGGAAACAAACATCAGGGATAATGCTTGACAGATTAACAAAATCTAAAGGAGGAAGAATGGAGATCCATTTTGAGGCAGGTTTAAAAAGGCCACGTGATGCTACAGAGTCAGCCAAATTATTATCAGAGGCAGCCGTTGTCGTTAGGTGTCATGCGCGTATCCTCCCAACATGGTTCCAGTACAGGAATGAGAAATACAATACCTAGTTTAACACATTCCTTGACCATTTATCCGTAAGTAATGTTATTCATCGCAATTAGTAATATTATCTTGCTCTGTCCCATACTTTCTAGCTTCCTTCTAATAAGACTCACATTCTTTTTTCAACAGATGAGGTTCAAGTTGGATCCGAAAGATGATGCAACTAAACAAGCATGCACTCATGTTTTTAGTCTGCTCTGCGATAGTATTGGTACCACCTTAGAAAATCTCACTTTGAAGGCAAGGCTAACAATGAAATCGCTCAAACATCTCCAGTGGAATATATTACAGATGAAGACTGGACTGCCCTCGTTAAACACTGAGTCTGATCCAAAGTATCAGGTAGGCTATATGTATTTGATTAGACCACATATTGAACTTGTATTTATGTATGTGCCTTACAAGTGTATCTTCCTCTAGGCTAACTATTTGAAGAACGAAACCAACCGTTCTAAAGTGAAATTCCAACAGACAACAGGATCTCGTAGCTATATTGCACACTGTGAGGCTTATGTAAATAGCTGCTACTTCCTTCTTTTTTTGTGCCATATTATCGTATCTATATTGACTTGTTCCAAATACAGAGGAAAGCCCGTGCGGACCAAAAAGAACAAAAATCGAATGAAGTGCAAATCTTCAAGGATTGCCAGCAAGATGAAGGGCATGAGCACACCAGTTCAAGCCGCTGTTGTAAGTCCTTACTCCTCCTGCCTTGAACTGATTGGTACTGTGATGTGTTCATTTAAGTACTTGGTTTGCAACCAATGTCAGTTACTCTGTTCACTTTTATACACAATTGTCTTAACGTATCATTTCACCTTACATGGTTTAAAAGAGATGAAGGATATTCTTTTGGTCTTGATCTGTAATCTAGTTGTTATGTTCAGGCGCCCACACAATGATAAAATAGCATGTTTGTTTTATATCTGTTTGCCCATGATACGAATGATGTCATACTATGTTCATCCTACTTTAAACCATGTCTCTTTATCCTTAGATGTCAACGAATGTGAGGAAATAGACAATACAGTAGGCATGCTACATGGACATATGTTCAAAGTGATTTTATTATGTAATTGGCACTACAATACATGCTAATGTATTACGTAGTTCACCAAAATAAGTTATGTATAAACGCTTAACCTACTTTGTTTGTTTTTGTCTCATTAGTAACTTATCCGGTACACTAATCTACAAGTTCAAACTTTCGTGAAGCTATGGAACAAATGATTGAACAGCCACAACCACCGAAGGTGACGAGGCTACTACAGGCCAAGTGTCACCTCTTCTTTGCAAAGGCGTCAAGATCTCTCCACTAACAAAGGCAAAAAGCACCTTTCCTGCGTGATTCGGGTTGGTTGTCAAGGTAACCTCGTCGAAATCACCCTCTTGAACAAAAATCTTCCTGCTAGATGCAGTGATATATCTGTGCTCCGCACACAAGTCCAATCCCTAATGGACGTTGTTTCGGAAACAAGAATAGTGGTTGAGAAATGTCGTCAAGATATGAATGGTTTTGAAACCAGACTATCAGACATTCGCTTTGTTGTTGAAGAGCAATGGCGGAAAAAAGGTGGAGATTGTGCCGCTCCATCAGATTCTACAGCCTAAAACATTACCACTCATGTCAAATGATCTATGCTTCTATACATCTGATGGTGCTTTTATCTAGAAGGACTGTAAACTTTATGCCAACAGGCCTTTTGTTGTATGATTGGCATTTATTTTGTTGTGATACAACATTTATGATGCTGCCACAGGCTGCAGTAATTACGACGCTATTTTTGTATAGTGTAGGTTTATCTTAGTAATGTATTCGGCCGAAAGCTTCTTAGGATCCCAACATGCCAAAATTCATCGGGCCCATTCCAATTGCGCTAAAAACGATTACGGGCCGAAATTGGCATGTAGCCCACTACAAATATCTGGGCTTAAATTAGCATAAGCTTTGAAAATTTTCTGGTAGGCTCTGTGCCCATAGTGGGCCTTTAATGTGCCTAAACATAATTTGGGCCCTCAGTATAAATAGGCCGTTTACAGTTGTAAATATCTCGAGCCCATAAAAAACATGGGCCTTTAATAGACCGAAAGTGAGAGTGGGCCCTGATTGTGCCAAATAACCCACTGGACTTAGCAGGCCGAAATGGTGGCCCATTTATGATGCGGATATTTGACAGGCCGAAATTCGGACGGGCCGTAAATGCGCCGATCTAATACACGGGCCTTTAACAGGCCGGAACCTCGGTCGGGCTAGATTATCGTCATTTTTATATGGGCCGTTAATGGGCCAGATATGACGTTGGGCCACATATGGCCCATGGTTTACGTCCGACGTTAACAGGCCGAAAATGACAACAGGCCGAAAGTGGCCCAAATCTTTAGTGGGCCTCTAACAGGCCGAATGACAGACATGGCGGAATATGTCCCAAATCCTTCACGGTCGTTTATGGGTCGAAAGTTTTGATGGCCTGTAAATGGGCCCAAATGAAGCCGGACCTTTAACAGGCCGGAAATACACCGGCCGTAATTCGGCCCAATTACTTAGTGTACTGTTAACGGGCCAGAAGTGACCATGGGCCGAATTGATGACAAGTTTAGACCAGGCCGTTGACGGGCCGATTTGACAGAGAATGTTGGGCCTTTAGCTGGGCCGGCCCATTATGGTCTCAGAGAATCTTGTGGGCCTTTAGTCGGGCTGGCCCATTGTGGTCCGCAAAATCTTGTGGGCCTTTAGTCGGGCCAGCCCATTATGGTCCGCTAAATATTGTGGGCCTATAGCTGGGCCGGCCCAATATGGTCCGCTAAATCTTATGGGCCTACGGTTGGGCCGGCCCATTAAAACTTTGTGGGCCACTTTTGGGCCGGTCCAGCTAAAGGCCCACAAGATTCTGCAGATCATAATGGGTCGACCCAGCTAAACACCAATGAGAATTTTACACGTGGAAAATCGGTATTGGTCGTGGCTGTTAACGGGTTATCGGATCCAAAATCCGACTCGATAGCTTAACGGCGTTCCGTTACGGTGGATGCCACGTGTCGGTCACCCTTGACGAAAAGCACTTCTGTGACGCCGCGATTTAAGCGTCATGGAAGTGGACACTTCCGTGATGATAATTTTGGTAATGTCATGGAACACTTCTACGACAGCACAGGTATGACTATCTTGATTCTGTCATACATTTGTCATGGATGTACATGCATGACAAAAAACGCGACCTACTGTGACAAACACGTATCATCACGGAAGTGTATTTTTTTTGTAGTGAATGTTGGGGGCAAAGAGGGGAAAACAATGGAGTTACCAAAGCAGCCCTTTTCCATTCATGTGGCAGGGGTAAAACAGGAATATCGCAGGGCTAAACTTTCGGGCGCGTGATATTTCGATGTGAGCGGGAAGTTTGAAAGCTTTTGGCGCCTAAAATTATAAGTATTCTGCTCGTGACGGCCGACTATGATATCATGGATGACAATTTGTTTGTTTTGCACGCAAAAAATGTGCAAGTTTTGAAAATCAATGTCTCCAACTCGAAACTTAGATTGTCCATTCAATTCAAATATGGATCATTGAGCTACTACAAGCAAATACCATCATACGGTCCAATTCAAATGAAATTCCGAATGTGTTTATCCTAAATATGATGACAAAAGAAAAAACGTGTATGTGTATGAATAAAGTGGATGATTATAAAGTTTGAACATGCCCGTATGTGTATATCTCTAGGTTTGATATATGAATTTGAAATCATGAAATCCCGGCTTAAAAATGTACCTCCGTTTAAATGAATTACAAAAGCTAATGATGGAGTCGAATTCCAAAATTCCAATCTTAGGTTAGTAATTCTGGTACATCAAGGTATATATTAGGTCTCTAACACTTTGTCTCTCGGGCATGCACACATCTCTTCCCTCACTCTCTAGGTCTCCCGCTATCTCTCTTACCCAAGCACACGCACTATGTAGAGTGTATATTTCTCATACACACAAAACGTCGCCCCCAAACGTCTATCTCCCTAGTTATGTGGTTCTCGCGCACTCTCCTCACACACCACCCCCACTTCAAACAAGCACACTTTGTCTCCTTGTGCACCACTCTCCTCTTTCTATCTCTCCCACATGCGGACCCGCCTGACTCCTTCCCCTGCATACATACATGTCATGACTCTTTGCATAGCTCCCTAATGTATAATTGTTCTCGATTTCGCACATTGTTCTCTACACCATCTATTCTAGATCTCTCATGAAGTCCCTATCACACACACGATGACTCGCTTCCCTTGCGTCTCCATTCATAGGCCAATTTCGGACAACATCAACAGTGTCTCCCTATCTAGACACCCTTTCGGGACACAAACGACCCCTCTCGCCCCCTCTCTT
This sequence comes from Aegilops bicornis, assembly GCA_021605145.1. Taxonomy (NCBI): domain Eukaryota; kingdom Viridiplantae; phylum Streptophyta; class Magnoliopsida; order Poales; family Poaceae; genus Aegilops; species Aegilops bicornis. Next base: position 654,161,206 of record CM038669.1, on the reverse strand, counting down.
CCTCTCTCTCTCTCTCTCTCTCTCTCGCTCTCTCTCTCTCTCTCTCTCCGTCGCTAGCTCTCTCTCTCTCTCGCTCTCACACCCCTCTCCCACACACACACTCGATGTCTCTTCCAAATAGTCTGCTCCCCCAGCCCGCACCCGTCCTATCCAGCTACTACACATGTCACACCATTCCCCCTTCCCATATACTAGGTTTACATCATCAGTGGTCTCTCTACTCCATGTACACCTACTCCCTCTCACACACAAACGCGTGCACAAACACACACAAACACGCACAAACACCCATTTATCTGGATCCTCATCTCTCCCCATGTCCGCATGTGTATCTCACACACTCACTCTCTAATTATGTATATGTGTCTCCACGTTACACAACACAAAGTCCCATGTACATGCCTCTCTCTATCCTCCACACACATAAACACAAATAATCTGTTATCATTGCCTCAGTCTCTAACATATCACACATGCACACACTCTCTCTCTCTCTCTCTCTCTCTCTCTCTCTCGCTCAAACACGCTCATCAAGGGTTTCCCCGTGAATAACTTACCGTCTATTCATCAACAAATGTGGCAGACGGCCGAACACGAGACGTGAAAAAAAATCTACACATGCTTAGACCACCTAGTACGACTACTAGGACTAGAGCAAGCCAAAAAGCGCGCCGCCGTCACCCCCTCCTTGTCGGCGACGGGAAAATCTTTGTTTTACACAGTTGAGAAGTCATTGTGCTAAGGCCCCACATGCCGAGGCGTTGAATAGAATGTAGATGGTAGTTTGCGGAAGCAAGTATCGATAATACGTTTGTATCTCCATACTTATATTTCTTCTCTTATAAAAAACTAAGGTGGTGATGATGGTACGTGTGCCATCTTGCAATATAGACCGTCCGATCTATATCTGACGGATGGAAATTAAACTAAAAGATACCCGCACCCCTCTCCAAATTTGCAGACAAGGCCTTCCCTCGTTCATCCCTATATCCAACAAACCTCATTGTTGAGCAATTAAGAAAGGAAGCCTCTGGAACAAAGCGGCACAGTGGCATTTGCCCGGCGTCGTCAATCCCCATGCCTCCGCCATCGGTCACCACCAACCACCACCACACCCCACTCCTCTTCAGCTTATCTCATATTTCTCAAGATCATTAGTTTTTACACATGGGATTACTCCCGCAAGGGTCAATCACAACAAGTGTTTTATAAAAAAATGCATCTTGATGTTCCGTGCAATGCACGGATCTTGTTAGCACTCCTACACAAGACTAAGTTGGTGATGCTGGTGTGTCTGCCATCCGTCGTTTCTAACCATTAGATCTACATCTAACGATTGTGAGGTAAGTTGTTGCCTTTTCTCACCAACATCCCACTTGTCTACCAATTTGCAGAAAAACCCATAATTAGTATCTTAAAACCAACCACATCCCTCCCTGACCTCACCAAAGCAGCCAAGGAATATATTCTAATTGAAACATATGTATATCAAAATTAGAGTGTTTTGTACCAAGTTTGTGAATAAGTATTATTCTAATTATGATTTGTTGCAACGGACATGAAGATTGCTAGTATTTCCAACCATGCATTTTTTCCTAGTATTCCATAGTATCGAGTTTTCCATCAAGATATTAGTCACTCATGGTTGATATTTACTTTCAATCATGTACACATATGCACTATGTAACTAGCCTTGCTTATTGGCTTACAAAGCTTAACTTTCACTCCTACTTACAATATGTAGAGTATTTAACAAAAAACTACCACTTTCAACCAGCGCTAGGAAGAATCTATTGTACAAAAAATAGCAAAAACATACCCAAAATTTCTTATCCACGCCAAAAACTACTACCTAGTACTCCTACCGATTATGTTCGTTTAAACCCATTTATGACAGCGTTGGCCCACACGTCCGTGCTGACGAGGCAGCTTAAACCAACACATTTTGTTTGAACGTTGACACGAGGGACCCACATCTGACCTTCTATCCTGTTATTCCCCCTCAAATCATTATTTTTCTTCAACATTACTTCAAACAAGATCGATGCATGTTCGTCGGTGGTGCCGGTGATGAGCGAGTTGGCCGCCGCTCCGCCGGACGGGCCGGATGCCGCGCTGGCCTCTGCATGGGTTGGCAGGCTGGCCCGAGCGTGACTCACGAGCGAGCAAGCCGCCGCACTGGCCTTCGCTCGAGGCAGATGGCTGGCCTGAGCGCAGCGCGCGCGAGCAAGCCGCCGCGCTGCCGTGCCAATCTAGCTAGTAAACCTTGCAGACAAGCAGCTGGACGGAGCAATCTTGGCTAGCTAGCGGCCGCGAGCGCCGGACGGAGCTGGCATCCGGGCTGCCGCAACATGGGCTCCGCACCGCCGGCGGTTTTGACCTCGCCTTCTGCCGGCGGCGGTAGCTGCGTCCCATGGCCGAGGATGACTAGGTGGACGGGCCGGAGGTAGGAGGTCACTCAAGGATTTTTGTTGGTAAGAGCATGTACAATGGTTGATAAGGTAGTCTTATCTTAAGTCTGCCACGTATGCAAGTGGTAGTAGTTTCTTGGCATTTTAGTGGTTTCTTGCATTATTAGGGGTTTCTTGTAAGGAACAATGTACGTACTACTAGCGACAAAAGGCGATTCTAGGTTGCGTTGTATTCAACGAGTACTACTAGTGGTCGCGGGAGTGTATACCTCGTTTTGTGGGTTCGATCCCGGCCGAACGCACGGCGGCCTTATTTTTTAAAAATAGTACTACTACACTTCGCTGCGAGGCATATTTTACACAGGTAGTTTGAGTTTTGAAGTCAAACGGACGTGCGACCCCACAATCTAGGTGCACTGGACAGCCTAGCCACGTGAACAGGTTTTCCTTCCCAGCATCCCGTGGCTCGCGTGCTCGCCCTAGCCGCACCTTGCTTGCAGCTTCCTCATCAGCTAGTAGCATATTTAAACTAGCGCCTCCCAATTAAGCCCGAGGAGCCGAAAAATCCTGGCGGGGCATTGGCAACTATGCAATATGGCTCCATACGTAAAGTGCTCTACTACTACTCTGTAGCTTGTGCCGTTGCACGCATGGACTTCACTCCATTATCGGCTCTACTATAAAAGAAATTCCTCTTGACGTGTTTTTTTAAACGGAGGCAAAATCTTTGCTTCATCTCATCCATAAAGAAGGAACCCGCAAAAAAAACTACTAACAAAGTTCGACGAGATCCATTACACCTCCACAAATGGAAGCGAAAAGCCTAGTCTCGCTCTATCAAATAAGAGCAAGTACAATAGAGCTGAGTCAGCGGCTATAAGGAATAAACTAGTATATTTCTGCTTAGTTGGAAGAAAGAGAAGAGGAGAGAGAAGGTAAACGGGCTCTTCGTGAAGAGCCAGCTCTAACACGTGCTCCTAGGCACTTTGTGAGAATTAAATATGGGCCACATAATAAAGAAATAGTACACTCTTTTGATCTGCTATTATACATGTTGACTATAAGACGGGTTGTAGTTGACATGACACTGGCTCATAGCCAGCAGCTGGCTATACTATTAACCATGCTCTAACTCAAATGTTCTGCCCCCGCAGTAACCGTCGCTGATAAACAGGCTGCTAGTGTGTGCGTGAGAGGAGTGGCTGAGTAGGCCAGCTACTCCTACGTGAGAGGAGCGGCTGAATATAGCACCGAGAGTACCCACTAGGCCACTACGCAGGTGTACTTCCCCTGCATTGATAGTACAGCGATGGTTCTAGAGAACAGTAGTACCCTCCACTTCCAACTGTAGCTCCTTGGCCCTGAGATTCAAGAGTTCAAAACTGGTGCATTATACTAGACTAGACTAGAAGTACAAGACATCGCACTACTAGTTGAGAAAAGTAGTATCGGTACTCGCTACAAGACGCAATACGCATTCTCCGTCACATAATGTAAGACGTTTTTTGACACTAGTTGGCTTGTACAAAAATGGCAAAACATACACAAAATTTCTTAATCCACGCCAAAAACTACTACCTAGTGCCAAAAATTTCTTACTAGTGCTATTATTTACAGTATAATGCAATCCCATAACGTTCCATAATGCTAGTACTAGCAGTAAATAATAGCCTCACCCCTTCGCTGAGGAACGATCTACAGTTGGAAGGGATGAGGCCCTGCGGTTACTACGCTCTTATCTCCTCCTCGCCAGTTTCCCTCCCCCCGAAGAGAAGGCAGTTCGTCGCTGCTCCCATGGATTCGCCAGGCGGTTCTCCTCCTCGTCCGGGCTGGGAGACCTTGGACGACGATCCTCTGGGAGAAATCGCACGCCGCTCCGACGTCCTCACCGCTGCAAGACTCGGTGCTTCCTGCACCAACTTTTTCAAGGCGTTGCTTAAACATGCTTGGGAAAAGGACATGCTTGTTGGTCTTCCATGCGTCCTCGAGGAGAAGGATCTTCTATGGGACAATCCTTCGAATAGTCCACCGCTCCCTCGCATGGTTGCACGTTGACTCCGCTAGAATTGCCGATGTTGAGAGGTAGTCGGGTTTTGTCCGATGAGCAGGTCAGTAATGGAGTTTGATCATGTAGTACTTAGTTATTCCATTTCCATCCCGTAATTTCTCCGCTGCCCACCGTCTTATACATAGGTCTGGGTCGGTGCCAACGAAGATTGGCCTACATACCTCCGGCCGGATACCACCATCATTTTGCACAACATCCACAACAGTGCGGCCGTTCCGGTAGACCCCTTCTCCACCATTGGGATCGGCCTTCCGGACTAGCTGGGCTTGAATACGTATGATGATGCCTACATGAGATTGAAGAAGATAGCAATTGCGGACCCGCCGACAAAGCGATGTGGCTACGATGATTACTATCTCATCGCGGTGTTCGACATAAGGATTGCCATCAATGCAAGACGCAGTAACGGCAGAGGCTGGCGCATGTTAGCGACGGCAGATTTGTACCCCTACACGTTCGAAGACGCCGTGCGCCATCTAGGCCGCATCTTCGTGGTGACAAGCCAGGGGACTTGTTTCATCTGGTTGCCATCCTACGGTACGGGATATTACAAATATAATGCACAAACCATCATTTGCATCCCTAACGGTACTCCATTATTTTGCAGGGACCAGTCATCCCCCGATCAAAATAAGATCGCCGATCCTGGATGTGCATTTGCATCCGTGAGTCGGTCTAACCTGGAACCTTGTAGCTGACTTTGGCATATTCGGATCAACTATCTTAGCAGTCGTTACCCATGGTACCACTAATGTGCAACATGGTCACACAATCTACCACGATCGGACCATCACCATCTACCCAGGTATTCCATTTTTTAACCCTCTCGCCTTCTCTTTCATTATTGTACTAGTAGTATACTTAGTAGTACTAGTAGGAGTACTTTTACCTTGGAGGGGCCAGCATTATAGCTAGCTAGGCCCTTGAAGACTTGAACCCACTAGCTGCCACCATTTTTGTTTTTCCATGTCTTACTATCTCATCCATGTAGCCAAGTGTGGCTATATATAATAAGCCGGTTATTTTACTTCTTCTATACCGGAGTAATACTATTTGCTGCAAAGTATTACTGACCGCCATATTTGAGCACAACATTATTATGCATGGACCTTGACTATGTACGTCACCATGTGTTGAGATCTGGGATGCCGCGTGTACCAGATGAACGGCGCCGAGTTCGACCCCCGTGATGCTACGTGGGTGTCGAGGAACACTCTTGGAGAGTACTCGCTTTTCATCGGGGACAGCTACCCCATTGTGAAGCGGATGCCACCTTCCGTGCACGACACGGAAGGCCTGCCGTTCATGAAGCATAGTTGTGTCTTCATTGCGCACCGTCGGTTTAACGACATGCTGGGACACGCTATCCCTGATTTATGCCGCTTCAGCTTGGATGAGTCTCCATCGTGTGGTATCGGACTAGAAAGCTGCAACAATGATTCCTGTTGCCCACCGCTATGGAACGTGCCATCCATGAAGAACACCTGGGACTGGAACCTGGAGGAGGACATGCATGTAGTTCATCTATAACGTGTAAGTGGAGTACGGTAATTGTGAACGGTAGCGCTGTGAATATATGTAGACTAGTCGTGCACAAATTTATCACATGAATTGGAGATGAACTTGTGTGGCATACTGGCATTTGTCCTTTAGAATTTATTACTAGTAAATGTGTTATGTGTACGTGCAACTTGTGTGGTTGTTGCACGGGCTCCAACACGCTCTTTGAGAAAAAAGGTGGCACAACTTTGGATATACGTGACGTGGCGGCATCATACAATAGCATCGTTCGCTATAGTTGTAGTACACTCCTACTAGGACGACAACTCCTATAAAACCTTGCGCTTGGCTCTTCGCCTCTTCGGGAGGTTCAACAGTTCGTACTCGTGTGAACCTTGCACTTGGCTCTTCGCCTCTTCGGAAGGTCCAACAATGATGATACTACAGTACAATATGCTTCTGGCAATCTGACACCGATTGAACTACTGCACGTCCACCGCGAGGGCGAGGGCGAGGGCGAGGGAGAGGGAGAGGGAGGGAGAGGGAGAGGGCGCTGTAGTCAAAACCCTCTCCTCGTCTTGCGAACCACCGCACGCGTGGGCGAGGGAGAGGTGTAGTAAGCAAGCTTCTCCTCGTTGACGGGACACATCAAAGGAGTACTAGTACTAGTAGTAGTCCATACTGCGTCCTTTCCGATTAATATGGCTTAATTTGAAACGAGGAAAATACACTGGCGGTCAACGTATGTAACAATACGCTCTTTACGGTCACTATATATAGTTTTGCGGCTATTATACGATCACTAGCTCATCGTAGAGCACCGTATTGCACCCTACTGACCGGCCACATAGTCGACGTGGCACTTTGTTGACTGGTTAAATTTTCACCTGGTTTCTGGGTCCCACCTGTTAGTTGGCAGAGCAAAGAAATCAGTTAAACAAAACTTTACGCAGACGCGACACGAGTCCAACCCTTGCGCGCGAACCGCCTTGACTGTGTATGTGAGTGCATGCACGTGTCCTCCCTCGGTCTTCCAACAAAGAGTGTACATCGGCTACAAAACAAAGAGTGTGGTACATAATGTACATCTACACTTCCAATGCATTTAGCCTTTAATCTAAATCGATATTGATTGACTAATGCACCAACTTGTGCTGTAGGTATAGGCTACATGTCTATCCTTAATTACAGCATGCAACGGCCTTCATTTAATCTTCTTATCTCAATGGTCGCATGCACACATAAGTCTGCTACTTTTGGGCGTTAATTATGCCCTTGTCAATGTGTAAATCTCTAAATGTACAGTGTTTCACGGACGTAGGGAGTAGGTTGAGCACTTGAGCGTGAGCTGTGTGTGTTGCGTCGTGTGCTGTGTGCCGCATGGGTGCGTGAGTGATGCGTGCGTCCATGTGTATGTGTGAGTGTTGCATGTTGCATGCATGCATGCATGCATCGGGCTTACTCCCTGCCATTGACATGTTCATATTTGAAGCTTCCTCTTTTCCCTCCATATGGTGATACTCCCTCTCTTCCCAAATAGTACGGAGTAAAAGCCTCCCTCTGTTCCCAAATACGGAGTATTTGTCTTTCTACAGATTTCAACAAGTGACTAGGTACGGAGCAAAATGAGTGAAGTGAGCGTAAAGGCATAGGGATATTATAGAGAGGAAGTCCTCACGATCCATTATTCCCCATCTCGGTCAGAGAGAACTATTCAACTAGTCTTCGCAGTGAAGTGACAATACACGCTGCAGCAGATGGGACACATAATTAATAAGCTGAACCAGTGTGTTGTTGTTACTAAATCAACCTTACCCAGTACTGCCATCATGTTTGCCAGTAGAGCACGCTTCCGCAAATACGCCTACGCAGCTTTGTCCTCCATTAACTGACATATGGGCCCTCTTGTGGTAGACCCACATGTCATCGGTGTAACTATTTACACTCCGAAGGACGGTATATCCTGGTAGTAGTATTAGTAGAATTTAGATTTAATACACTTTCTTCCCCGTCTTCCACTCTTCTTCCTCCTCTCTTCCCCATCGTCGGCCGCACACCATTTATCCCCACTCACTGCTCGCCCGCCCGCGCCATATTCCTTGGTAGCTCGAGCGTACCATATCCCCCCGCTCACTGCTCGGCCACACGAGGAGAAGCTTCTTCGCTCGCCCGCCCGAATCCACTTCCCCGCTGGCTCGCCGCAAAAACCCCAATGGCAGAACCGACTGACACGCAGAGCCGCGATTGGAATTCCCTCCCCGATGTTCTCTTGGAGCAGATTTGTAGTCGTATGGACCTACTCAGCACCGTCCGTCTCGCCGCATGCTCGGTGTCTTTGTACCGTCTACTCGTCTGTAACCGGCCAGCTCTTTTCAAGACACCCTGCCTGCTGATGTCCGATCCTCGCAGGTGGCTCAGACACCGACTTGACGATCCTACGGAGGTTGCCGTGGTGCCCATCGACATGCTACCACTACCCGTCCACCTGTCCTTCATGCGCGGCCACTACTGGGCGGGCATGAAGGCCAACTGGATCGTCCTCATCCACCACACCGGTAGTCCGTGGCATCTCGTGGATATCTACACCCAGCGAGAGATCACCCTTCCATCGTTGGATACCGCCGACATCGAGCGTCGCGGCCAGCCGGACACTCCTGCCTACTACGCACAAGACGCGTCAAGCTTTTGGCTCGACCTCTGTTTGCAGAAAGTTGTAATCTGCGAAGTGCCCACACCATCAGAAAACTACATGGATTACAAGCTCATTGCCTTGTTCAACATGGGATTAGTCTATCTGGAATCCGGTTGCCATACATGGTTATGGCTCATCATCAATCCTCCTGTTGAGGCAACATTTCTGTCTGATGCTATAGTCCACGATGGCATCATTTACGCGGTCGACGCACATATTGGCTGCCTATACTGGTGGAATCTATCGTCGTGTAATTGTTCTATCTCATCTCATCTTTACCTTATGAATACAACTTCCTATTCATTTGTTACAAATTAAGAATGCATAGCATGTCTATAACCACATCATTGCTATGTGTTCCTCTCATTTCCTAGATTTTTATGACCACACATGTTATTGTTAGAGTTTATATGAGAACAATTGGCATCTAATGATTGTTAGAATACATATTATGAGCATAACATCATGATTGCTATATGTTACTCTCGTTTACAAGATTTTTATACAACGCATGTTATTGCTTAGAGTTGATATGAGAACAGTAGTAGTAAGTGCTATGGTAGAATATGAGTAGGCGCTGTCATAGTTGTTTTCCTCTCATTGTTACATGATGTTTGAACCATGACATGTTGCTAGAATATGAAAGCCATTGGCTTATTTTTTAACTTGAGGTATGATTATGACCACGGCATTGCAATTCTCTGTCTATGATATGTGTCACTGTTATAATAATCTTAATTCCACACATACTCCGAACATGATTGTTTATTTTTGTCCTTTTGGTCTCCAATTTGAATTGTTGCAGCAGACGCAAATGCGCCGGCCTTCATGATTCCAGGACCTGGAATCATACCAGCTGATGGGTGGTGGTTTATCGCTCGTTCAGCTGACGGCGGCCATTTGATGCTCATTCACAAGTACCAAATTGACCAAACCATTACATTAAACCACATGCAGTACAATGCGTGGGGCATTCATGACATTGATGGCTATGGCTGCTTCGTGTTCGAGAAAGATCCCAGCTCCGTTGGGCCAGGCGTATTCAACTGGAGGCGGGTTTACAGCCTCGGCAACCACTCCTTGTTCCTCGGGCTCAATTATCCGATCATCCAACCAATCATTGATCATATCACCGGCGATGATTACTGTGCTATGCAACTTCCATTCGCGAGGGGGGCTGTGTTTACACATCATACCATGGGTTTCATGAATCACCATATCCAGAGATTCGTCGACACAGCTTGTTGCCAGGTAATCTTCAGTGTGTCAAAGGCATCAAGCTTCCATGCGATGGATGGGTTTTGCAAACCCGACATGCAGCGATGTGGTTCATGCCAACAGAAAATATGCACAACTTGATTCGTGCTGATATCTAGACTGAGCCATGTATTCTGCTGCATGTACGACCCTCTTTTGTTGGTTATTATGTACTGTTGTTAGTTTGAAGCACTCCTCTAGTTTGAAGGATAGATACCTTCCTGGGATCAAGTGCATCCTAACTCACCTGCGTAGGACGTACTGATAATGATGATGGAGATGATGTGCAGAAGCCATATATATATATATATATATATATATATATATATATATATATATATATATATATATAGTGATGCTATTCATCACCCAGGGTGCAGAATAAGTTATTCTTCATCCGGGGTAATCTTATGATCACTTCATAATTAAATTACATTTGGAATTCAAATAGTTACATTCCTATTGATTCACTACGTAAAATTTGATATAAGAAAATAAAAATATAGGTCATAAGACAAGAAAATTTGAAGTTTTATGTATATTTTACACTATGTTTTTACGTTCGTAATTTTACATAAAATAAAATATTTTTTACGGCGATTATATATTTTCTTACGGTCTATTTTTACGTCAAAAATAAGACAAAACTTACGGAACGTAAAATTACAGCGCATTAGTGGTAAAATTAAGGGGGTGAAGAATAACTATTCCTCACCCAGGATGACGAATAGTCAATCCCTATATATATATATATATATATATATATATATATATATATATATATATATATATATATGTATATATATATATATATATATATATATATCAGTTAGGCTTCAAGTGCGTACTTGTTAGTTAAACCTATGTATAAATTGTGACACTAAATACGACTAGTAAGTAGTACAATAGCAGTACTAGTATACGTCGGTCAAATTATTCATCATGTCCACACATTGAATTGACGTGACAACCCGCTGCGCGTGGGGTGACACAAGAATCCCGGCTGCGTTTGGGTATTTTGGACTTCAGATTTGGAGTACCACTTATCTGTCGAAATCTTTCATCATTCACTTAAAACAGTCGATTGATCATACATTGAGTACTATATAACTAGAATTACCGATGCAAGTCGAAGAAGGATTGGCCGGTGCTGCCGGCTGGCGTCAAGTTCGATCCCACGGATCAGGAGCTGATCGAGCACCTTGAGGCCAAAGTGAGTGCTGACATCGCGAGATTTCAATCTCTCATCGATTTGTTCATACCAACTGTCGGTGTCAAAACCGGCGGATCTCGGGTAGGGGGTCCCGAACTGTGCATCTAGGCGGATGGTAACAGGAGACAAGGGACACGATGTTTTTACCCAGGTTCGGGCCCTCTCGATGGAGGTAATACCCTACTCCTTCTTTATTAATATTGATGATATGGGTAGTACAAGAGTAGATCTACCACGAGATCAAGGAGGCTAAACCCTAGAAGCTAGCCTATGGTATGATTGTTGTTAAGTCCTCTGGACTAAAACCCTCCGGTTTATATAGACACCGGATAGGTTAGGGTTACACAGAGTCGGTTACAATGGAAGGAGATCTACATATCCGTATCGCCAAGCTTGCCTTCCACGCCAAGGAAAGTCCTATCCGGACACGGGACGAAGTCTTCAATCTTGTATCTTCGTAGTCTTGGAGTCCGGCCGTGACGATAGTCCGGCTATCCGGACACCCCCTAATCCGGGACTCCCTCAGTAGCCCCTGAACCAGGCTTCCATAACGATGAGTCCGGCGTGTTGATTGTCTTCGGCATTGCAAGGCGGGTTCCTCCTCCGAATACTTCATAGAAGATTTTGAACACAAGGATAGTGTCCGGCTCTGCAAAACAAGTTCCACATAACACCGTAGAGAGAATAATTTTTACACAGATCTGCTGACGTATTCCGCGGCATGACATCACACCACGGCCAGGCCTTTATATGAATTGTTTTTCATTGTTCCACCTCAGCGTGTTTAGCGAGGCGGTTTCCTTGGCACGTCTTATCAAAGCATAGATCCTGCCCCCTTATTCCGGGATTCTCATCAATACGGACGTGGGTAACCCATCCGCGCCATTAATTACGGCGCTTGGGAAATAAGCGAGCTTTACCAGGCTGGTGGGGGACGCATAGCGTCGTCCGTCCATATAAGGGGATAAGGATCCACCTTTTCACCCACGCCTTCTTCCTCCTTTGCTTATCCATTTCAGCGCACTCGAGCTCCAGCGCCCAAGTCCGCACATCCCACCTCAACCCTCTCCAACCATGTCAGGAGCGGGAGGCAGGTGGATGGCCTCCTCCGTCACGGAGGGGCACATCACAAGACTGCGGGAAGCCGGATACTTGTTCGGCAACATCGCGCACAGGCTGCCCCATGCGGGGCAGCTTATTCCGACCCCCAGACCCCATGAGAGGGTAGTGTTTCTCCCCCACTTCCTCCGCGGACTAGGTTTTCCACTTTACCCATTTGTCCGGGGGCTCATGTTCTATTACCGCCTGGACTTCCACGATCTGGCCCTGAATTTCATCCTCAACATCTCGGCGTTTATCGTCGTGTGCGAGACTTTCCTCTGCATCCAGCCCCACTTCGGCTTATGGCTGAAGATCTTCAACGTCCGGCCGAAGGTAGTGGGCGGCTGTCAAGCCAGTCTTGGAGGCGCCATGGTTAGCAAGATGGCCAAAGTCCCATGGCTCGAAGGCGCCTTCGTGGAGACAATAAAGGGGTGGCAATCGTGGTGGTTCTACATCACCGAGCCCCGTAACACCAAATGGGTGGCGGCCCCCGAATTCAGATATGGCTTCCCCACACGGCTCTCGTCATGGAAAGAGACGGGCCTGACGTGGGGGAATTCGGACAAGATATCCGGACTTCAAACATGCGTCCGAAACCTGGTGGCCAAGAATCTTAGGCTTGTCGACGTAATCCAATTGATGCTCATCCGCCGGATTCTCCCATGCCAACAACGGGCCTTTAACTTGTGGGACTCCGATCCGGCACAGCACCAAACCTTGAACCGGCTCTTCGACACTACGTACGAAGACGCCTGAAAGGTGTTGTTCAAGGGCGCCGAAGCCCCAGCATCCGCTACCAAAGATCGCGGATACAGCACGCAGCGTCAAGCCAGCGAGGTAAGTTATTTTACCCTTCACGGGACTCTTTTTTCATAGATTGACTCTATGTGGGATCTAAAAACTCCCTATTTTTGACAGGACTGGCTGAAGATGTCCGGACAGATTAACTGTCCAGCTCCTGTGCCAGAAGTCCCAGCAGACGCCCGATTGACGGGGCTGCTGGCTCCGGCACCCCATGTGGTGTCGGAGAAGAAGGCCAAGAAGGAGGCCACGGGAACTCGAAGGAGCTCCCAACGCCAGGTGCTGTCAGATTCCGAAGCGGAATCTTCTCCTGAAGAAGAGGAGGAAGAAGAAGAAGCTCCTCCCCGGTGGTGAGGAGAAGAAAGGAAGGCCGCCCGATCGGGAGGCGGAGGGTCCAAGAAGGGAAGAACCCTTCCTCCGGACTTCTCCACCAACGTCGACGATGACGAGGAGGATTGTCCTACGAGGGCCAAGCCCCTGGCGAGATCGTAAGTGTCCGGATACCCATGCCTTTTTATTATTGCAGAGTGTTCTCTAATGTCGAACAACCGTGCAGCCCGCCCAAGGGCGAGTTCGCCGATTCATCGAGCGGGTTCCTGGTCTCGTCGGAAATGGAGAGTACCTCGCTTCTGACCACCTCCTCGCCTCACGCTGCGGGCGACGCTGCGGCGGGGCCCCAAGAGGGGCTTGGTCAAGAGGAGGTAGCGCAGGAGGTGCCACAAGGCAACCTCCCGGACTCCAGGGGCGCGGGGGGCAAGACCCCCAAGGGCTCTAGGCCTGACCCTTGTCCGGTCTCCATGCCGGAACCTTGATGGTTCCGAGTCCGCAAGCGGACCCTTTGGAAGAAGAAGGGTAAGGCGCGGTGTCCTCCGTCCAACCGAGGCACCGGATAGCTTCTTGGAAGCGCTTAACGGCGCTTCCATCAAGAGGAAGCACCGCCTTTATTATGAGTGCGGTGATCCGGACAGTTCAGTCCGCCAAGAGCGGACTGACCGAAGCCTGTACCGAATAGACAGTAGCCCCCGATGCTTAGTTCGGTGTTCGGAAAGAAAACCCGGACTAAGGATCTAAAAAGATATACGCAGGAGTCTAACATAAGAATGTCAATATGGAATGCAGGCTGCTGTGCTGACCTCTGCCGCACTGACTGCGGAGGTCAATGCATTGAAGCAAAACCTCGAGCGGTCCGAGAACGAGCTCGGACAAGCCAAGAAGGATCTCGAGGACAAGGAAGGTAAGTAATACCTTATTAAAGAAATACCTTATATAAAAGGTTTTGGTTGTGAAAAATAACAGGAATAACATGGAGTGCTGCGGGGCCCACGAGCGAGGTGGCGACCACGAGGGAAGCGGTGTCCGTGGGTCGAAAACAAAGCTGCATGAACGCACCGAGCGAGAGAAAGGGGAGGCGCAGCTAGCAGAGGTGCGGCAAGAGCTCTAGATTCTCGTGAAAAAACACGAGGGTTTGGAGCGTGACTCGAAGACCCGAGAGTCCGAGCTTGCCTTGGCTCTTGAGAGTGCCAAAGCTGCTAGGCCGAGGCCCAAAAAGCCCTCCAAGAAATTGAAGCACTAAAGAAGATAGCGGCGGGTAAGGCATTCTTTATGCAAAGCAAAAATGTAAAAGTCAATTACATTACTTACCCGGATTCGGAGCTCTCCGGGAGCATTCGCAGATTTGCCCGTGGTCGTCGATGCTGCCGCATTCTACCGCGCCCGGAGGGGAGCTCCATGGAGAAGGTGTTACGGTCTCGATATCGAGGCCGACCATCCGGTGCCCTGGCGACCAGCTGAGGCAGCTGGTCGAGCTTCAGTGGAGTCGCCGAACAGGCCATGAACGGCCTTATAAGCGCCGGTATGGCCATTGGAGGCCATGCCGGAGCTACTTCGGCTTGGTGCAGCGGCTGGTGGATGCCTGTCCACGGCTTGAGGTCATCAAGCGCTCCGTCTGCATTGAAGGTGTCCGTCGGGCCCTTGCCCGTGCTAAAGTGCACTGGGGCAAGCTGGATGTGGAGAGGCTTGTGATGGACGGGCCACCGAAGGGCCATGCGCATCGCATGCCTGAAATGTACTATGAGGGCCTCCTGAAGGGTACCCGCCGAATAGCGGATGAGTGCTCCAAGGATGTAATTTTTTAATAAACTCGCATTTTGTATCATGTACGCTAAAAACTTGTTCATATGCGCTAAGCAACGCTTATTAATTTAAAATATTACCTTCTGTGCGGCCGTTTATCAAATTTGAGAGATGGCAAGTCGTTGCCTTCAGCCCCCATGCCACGAGTGCTGGGGTGTTCGGGATAAACTTGAGCGCTCTTGTTCCCATTCTTGGATCCATCTAGGAGGCGCTCAACACAACGAACAAGGCAACCGGACTTATAATGCTTGAACACTCTCCTTAGCCATAGAATTCTATAATTTTAAATTTTGGCGAAGCCCCTAGTATTCGGAAAACCGAGTTCGGGCGCTATCCACGCCTTGGCGGACAATTCGGTTCCTCGCTCTAAGCGGCATAAGTTTTAGGGACCCGAAAAAACCTCTCGAACAGCGACCGGCTCTCGCCCTATCATGACGGTCAGTTTTAGCTTTCTCCTTTGAGGTGCTCGACCCGGCATAAGCGGGGCACAATCGCGATGGTTCTCCGGTGCTACCTTAGCCGATATAGCGGGCGTAAGTTACCAAAACACAGAGCCGGGCAAACCCAACTATTGACCCAAGACATGATTCGAGCCAATTCATATAATGCTATAAGTTCGGGTGCCGCACTTGTGAAAGTGTTCGGACTTATCACACCATAATTTTGGGATACTTAAGCCCACGGTGTATTGGCCGTACCAAAGTGTACGGTTGCAACATGTCGTGAAATGAACATATGTATATATAAAGGAAGTAGAGCAATAATAAGCAAAAGCTATGTATTGTTTATTCATAAAAGGTACTGCAATGGAAGCGAGCGATACAAATAGTGTGATAAGCAAGGGATGGGACTATCTAACATGTCCCCTTCCAGGGGTAAGCTATTTGGATGATATGCAAAACAGGTATAATGCTCGTAATAGAGACCACCTGAACACTCGACGTGGCTTTCCGCTTCCCTAGCTGTTGCATCGTGAGTTCGGCGATTCAAGTGTCGGACAGGACTTCTCAAAGACGGGGTCCTGAAAGTAAAAAAAGGAAGAAAAAAGGAGAAAACAAAAAAAGGAAATGACACAAACGGGAGCCCCCGGTGCGGTCGAGCCGCATTCTTGGCGTGCCGTTGTCTTGCCCCTCCCCATATGCCCATGGTATCTCCAGAGCGTAACTATGTACGCGTAATACTAACCGCATTTCGCGAGGGCTGTGGTTGGGGCGGATTGCTACTCGTGCTTGAATCGTGTCGGTGGTCTTGTTGCGAGTTACTCAAGACGCGCTTGGCGGTGTCCGGACGCTTAGTGGCCGGACTCGAGAATTGCCGTGAGAGGCTGCTTTGCACTTCCGCCGCGAGGGCCGCCGTATGCTCCTCCGTTCGAAGAGAGCATTCGGTGTTTCCATTGACCGTGATTACTCCTCGAGGGCCTGGCATCTTGAGCTTGAGGTATGCATAGTGCGGCACCGCATTGAATTTTGCAAATGCGGTTCGTCCGGCGATGCATGATAGCCGCCGCGGAATGGGACGATGTCGAAGATTAACTCTTCGCTTGAAGTTATCCGGAGATCTGAAGACCACTTGAGTGTGGTGAGCCTGTACAATTGGCCTCTACACCCGGTATGACGCCTTTAAAGGTCGTCCTTGTAGGTTTAATCCTTGAGGGGTCTATGCCCATTTTGCGCACTGTATATTGATAAAGCAGGTTCAGGCTGCTACCGCCGTCCATCAGGACTCTGGTAAGGCGAAATCCGTCAATAATTGGGTCAAGAACCAATGCGGTGAAGCCGCCGTGACGGATGCTAGTGGGGTGGTCCCTTCGATCGAAGGTGATCGGGCAGGAAGACCATGGGTTGAACTTTGGGGCGACTGGCTCCATCGCATATACGTCCCGTAGTGCACGCTTCCGCTCCCTTTTGGGTATGTGAGTTGCGTATATCATGTTCACCGTCCGCACTTGTGTGGGAAAACTTTTCTGTCCTCTATTGTTCGGCGGCCAGGGCTCTTCCTCGTCATCGCTGTGCAGCCCCTTGTCATTGAGTTCGGCACTTAGCTTGCCTGCATGTTTGAACACCCAACAATCCCTGTTGGTGTGATTGGCTGGTTTTTCTGGCACAAGCGATCGAGAATTCGGTCCAAGTTGGATGGGCCCTGGGTATTTCTTTTGAATGGCTTCTTCCGCTGACCGGGTTTAGAGCCTCTGAATCCGGCATTGACGGCCGTATCTTGATGATATCGCCGTTAATGCGGCGCTTGTTCTTGTTGCGACGCGACCTGCCATTGCTGTCCTTGGTATCCGGACTATCAGGATGTTTGGCTAAGTTGTTGCTTCGAGCTAGCTAGCTGTCCTCTCCCGAACAAAAGCGAGTCATGAGGGTTGTGAGGGCTGCCATAGATTTCGGCTTTTCCTGTCCAAGGTTCCGGGCAAGCCACTCATCGCGGATGTTATGTTTGAAGGCTGCAAGGGCCTCTGCATCCGGACAGTCAATTATTTGATTTTTCTTTGTTAGGAACCGAGTCCAGAATTGTCTAGCCGATTCTTCTGGCTGCTGAATTATGTGGCGAAGTTATCAAGGAATGCGGCTTCCAGGTCCTCCCAACAACCAATTGATTCTGCTGGCAAGCTATTGAGCCAATGTCGAGCTGGTCCTTTAAGCTTGAGTGGGAGGTATTTGATGGCATGTAGATCATTACCGCGAGCCATGTGGATATGGAGGAGATAATCCTCGATCCAGACCGCAGGATCTATGGTACCATCGTATGATTCGATGTTTACGGGTTTAAAGCCCTCGGGGATTTGATGATCCATTACTTCATCTGTGAAGCATAGTGGGTGTGTAGCGCCTCTATACTGGGCTATATCACGACGTAGCTCATATGAGCTTTGTCTACTTTGTTCGGCCCGGCCGGGGTTTGCTCTATCCGGCGTGACGGTAATCATCCCGCATTGCTGGGCGCCCACGCGATCCGTAGATCAATCTTGTATGTTTTGCCTTATCCTCCAATATATCTCGCAAGTCCGGCGCGTTTTCCCGTGCCCTGGTACTTTTTGAGCGGCGTCGGGTGTGGCTTGAGCGGAGGGCGAGAGGCTTCTGTTGCGGCCACGAGGTGGCAGTCTACCATGTCGTCTTGCCCGGTGACTTGGGTGCTTCCTCCTCTAGTCGAGGCAACGGCCTGCGTTTGGGGTAGCTTTTGGAGGCGTTCGAGTTCATACTCTTGGCTGCAAGGACTTGGTCCATGTGTCGGCTAACGCGTCTTGATCAGCTCTAAGTTGTTGCTGCTTTTTCTTGAGGCTGCTTGCCGTGGCTATAAGCCTGCGTTTGAAACGCCTCCTGTTGGCGGGATCCTCGAGCACGATGAACTTCGTCGTAAATCGAGGCTTGCCTCATCTTTAGAGGGAGGCGCATAATTATCGTCCTCAACCCCTCTTTTCTCGCTGCACCGCCGTGGGCTTGCTTCTCCCTCCTCCTGCGTTGAGTCCTGCTGGAGGGGGTTCTCTTCGGCACTGTCCGGGGTGTTATTATCTCCCGTGCCGGAATCACCGTTTTTATTGTGGCGGGATTTAGAGCGGCGCCGCTGACGTCGGCGCTTCGGCTGTTTCTTCGAGGGGTCATCCTCCGTTGTTCCATCGCCGATCCCATCTTTTGGGATGTCCACCATATATATGTCATATGCCGAGGTGGCCTTCCAGTGCCCTGTAGGCGCTGGGTCTTGGTCGTCTCCGGCATCGTCGTCCATACCGTCAATGTCTTCGGAGTCGTAGTCTAGCATGTCGGTTAGATCATCGACAGTGGCTACAAAGTGGGTGGTGGGTGGGCGTTGAATTTCGTCGTCCGTATCCCAACCTTCCTGTCCGCAGTCCGGCCAGGGCTCTCCGGATAAAGAGAGAGACTTTAGTGAATTCAGGATGTCACCAAAGGGCGAGTGCTGAAAGATGTCCGTGGCAGTGAACTCCATGACCGGCGCCCAATCGGATTCTATTGGCAGGGGCCCCAGGGTTCGGAGTCCGGAGAGGAGTCTGGCACCCTGGAGTCGAGGTCTTCGCAAAGGACATGGATGGAGTTCGGCTCAATCACCGTAGAGATTGTAGCCCCCGAGGCGGTGTCCAACCACTCGTCCTCGATCGGGGAATCCGGCTCCGGATTAAGGGTCGGAGCGGATCTTTGGTGCGGCCTCCGAGGGCCTTTGGCTGCAGAGCTAGATCATGCCCATCGAGGAGACGGTCTTGGCGGCACGCTTGGCTGCGGCTCGAATCCGTCGAAGATCAAGTCTCCGCGGATATCGGCCGTATAGTTTAAACTTCCAAATCTGACCTGATGGCCAGGGGCATAGCTTTCGATCTGCTCCAGATGGCCAAGCGAATTGGCCCGCAGTGCAAAGCCGCCGAACACGAAGATCTGTCCGGGGAAAAGTCTCACCCTGGACGCGTCGTTGTTGATGATCGAAGGAGCCATCGGGCCTATCGGTGGCGACACGGAGGAACTCTCAATGAAAGCACCAATGTCGGTGTCAAAACCGGCGGATCTCGGGTAGGGGTCCCGAACTGTGCGTCTAGGCGGATGGTAACAGGAGACAAGGGACACGATGTTTTACCCAGGTTCGGGCCCTCTCGATGGAGGTAATACCCTACTCCTACTTGATTAATATTGATGATATGGGTAGTACAAGAGTAGATCTACCACGAGATCAAGGAGGCTAAACCCTAGAAGCTAGCCTATGGTATGATTGTTGTTAGTCCTCTGGACTAAATCCCTCCGGTTTATATAGACACCAGATAGGTTAGGGTTACACGTAGTCGGTTACAATGGTAGGAGATCTACATATCCGTATCGCCAAGCTTGCCTTCCACGCCAAGGAAAGTCCCATCCGGACACGGGACGAAGTCTTCAATCTTGTATCTTCGTAGTCTTGGAGTCTGGCCATGACGATAGTCCGGCTATCCGGACACCCCTTAGTCCGGGACTCCCTCACCAACCATTGATAGCGAGCACAGCATGTGCTACACCCAACCTAGGAAACTTCCAGGTAAGACACCGATCGGCCGTCTACTTGCACAAACATATTCCTTTGTTTATAGCTCTATTTTTCTTTTAGACGCAGACCTGGTGAAGCAATTACAATTTGACTGTTAATAATAAGTGAAACAAGTGACTGCAACATGCCAAAGATGTTATGAAAATGCTAACTACGTACACTAAAACCTGTATTCCACAATACTGCAAGTATCACACTGAGTGGCCTAAGGAAGCAATTCTTCTAGCGCAATTTCAGGGCGTTCAAAAGGGGCACGTGGATGCGTCGCAAGATACAGTCGGAGTGCGGCATGCACGCGATGTGGCACAAGACCACCAATACCTTACTGGTGATGGTCAACGGCCGGCAGACGGGCAGCAAAAAAGGTTCTGGTGCTGCACACCAACAAGAACTTCGACCAGCAGAGGACCAACTGGGTGATGCACCAGTACCACCTCGGGGACCTGGAGCAAGAGAAGGAGCGAGGCTGGTCCTCTGCAAGATTTTCTACCAGAGCCGAACACTAGGGCCGATGGTAAAAAGACTATAAGTTAGTTAGGTATTGGTAGTTGTACTACCTTGTCGTCCATAAGTTGGTATTGTTGTTAACGATCTTTTGGTATGAACTTGCATTTGCTTCCAACCATCATCTTTGAGGGTCGGCGTGGATATAAAGCTGAATCATTTGTTTTGAAACAAATTTTCAGGCACCTGATTTTTATTTGATGGGTAGCATAAGCACCCACCGTTCGAATTCCCAGTTCTCCAATTTTTTCGAAACAAGTGCATGCACTTATTATCATGATAAAAAAACAATATCCATGCTGCATCCCAGTTATTAGTCTGTACTTGCAGAATTCTCTCGTTTATTGAGCACGTATATTGTTTTTTCACGTCGAGCAAGTTTCAACTGGGTTGCACACTGCCCAGGGTTGATTTTGTTTTTAACAGGCCCAGCCCATGACGACAATGGGGCACAAAGATCCAGCAGGTATCTACTGGCCTCTGGCCCGCCAGCGTTAGTTATATTTTGTCTTACAACATCCATGAGCAGTTTGTTTCTTGAATCAAACACACAGCCCAGTTCTATTTTCCTCTTGAAACGCATGTCCTACATCCGTTTCTAATCTCTACCTATAGTTTTACTAGTTCATATCTGGCGTATCATTATATTGAAAACACATGAAACTCCCTTTTCATATTTACATCCTTATTTTTGTTGTTTTTTCCCACCCAGCGTTGATTTTTTTACCACTGGTTTTCCCTTAAACCAACTCAATTGTCCCACATCTTATTTGCTTACAAAAACAAAACGATTTTTTGGCAAATCAATAAGTTCTTAAAAAATGTTTATCATTTCGGGATTACAACAGTTCAGACTCCACCGAAATATGCAAAATAAGGTTGAACTTTTTGACCGTGGTCCTGGGCAGAAAATGGGCTATAATTAATTACTTAAGAATTAGCAAATGGGCTGCAAATTATAAAAAATAGCAAATGGGCTTTATGTTGTCTGCCACAGATTTGGAGGCTGACTTGTGGGCGTACCAAGGTCATGCGTACACAAGGTTTCGCAAAGAAACTTAGTCAACAATCGACTCTACCAGCGTCAGACCGTTAGATGTCAATCTAACGACAATCGTCTTCTTGATCTCGATCTTCCGCCTGACCGCCCAAACCAGCGCCCGTCGGAACCGCCTACTCCCGCCTCCCGTAGCGGCGGTCTTTGCGGGCAGGCCTCACGGCCCCATCATACTCGCATCCCTGGCCTGTCTATCCCTCTACTCACCCACACCTCCTCTTATTTTCCGGCGACGGCAGCCGAACCAGTCAACCCTCGTACTCTCATCCGTGTGGGTAGCCCCTGGCGTGTCTTCCCCGGCTCCATGTCGTTCCCTTCGTAGGCCTCGCCGTCGTCCACCGCCCTGGTGCTCTCGGTGCGGCGTGGTCAACGATGTCCATCCAACGGCCGTAGTGCTTCTTCAACCTCTGGTCTTCTTGCCCCAGCCGCCCAAAGCAGCACCGGTCGTGCCGCATGCTCCTGCCTCCCGTGGCCGGCTGTGCTGCCGCGGAGGCATCACCGTCCCCATACTACTCCCACCGCTGGCCAGGCCATCCCTCCACTCACCCACTCCCCATGTTATTCTGCGGCGATGACAGCCTCACGCCGCAGCCGAACTAGTGAACCCTCGTGCTCCTCTGCGCGTGGGCATCCACTGCCGCGTCTTCCCTGGCTCCGCGTCGTCCCCTTCCTAGGCCTCGCCATCGTCCACCGCCGTGGTGCTCTCGGCGCGGCGTGGTCAATGTGGTCAACGACCGACTTCCATCGGAAGAGTACTGTACGTGGAGAGGCTGACAGCTGGGTCCACGGCAGCCGCAAGGAAGTGCCTCCTTATTACGTGCAAAATAATTATTCCTCCACCTGACAGCAGGGACCCACCGGACGGGCCACCAGTATTTTGCGGAAAAACGTTTCCCCTTGACTGTTGGGACCCACCGGACGGGCCACCGTATTTCGCGAAAAAAACATTTGCCCCTCACTGCTGGGACCCACCGGACGGACCACCGTATTTCACAAAAAAGCGTTCCCCAGCTGTCGATTCAGACCCACAAGTGCCTCCTTATTACATACGAAAAATGAATACTCCCCACCTAGCTGGGACCCACCATGGTGAGAGGCTGACTTGTGGGCCTACTAAGTTGACGGGGACGGAGGACTTTGACAACTTAGTCAATATGAACGATTCTAGCTCCAGTGACCGTACGATGTCCATCCAACGGCCGTCATGCTTCTTCAATCTCTGCTCTTCCTGCTCCAGCTGCTCAAACAAGCGCCGGCGGGACTGCCCGCTCCCTCCTCCCCGCAGCCGGCTGTGCTGTCGCGCAGCCCTCACCACCCCATCGTACTCCCATCGCTGGCCTAGCCATCCCTCTACTAACCCACACCTACTGTTATTCTCCGGCGACGGTAGACGAACCAGTAAACCCTCGTATAGTCATACTCCCCTCCGCATGGGAAACAACTGCCGAGTCTTCCCTGCCTCCATGTCGTCCCCTTCCTAGGCCTCGCCGTCGTCCACCGCCCTGGTGCTCTCGACGCGGCCTGGTCAACATGGTCAACAACCGACATGCATCTGAAGTGGACTGTACATGGAGAGGCTGACAGCTGGGTCCATGGCCGCACGCAAGGAAATGCCTCATTACGCGCAAAATAATGATTCCTCCACCTGACATCAGGGACCCACCGTAAGGGCCTCTGTATTTCGTGAAAGAAATGTTACCGCCGCTGACAGCTCGGACCCACCAGCTATATCTTCGCAGGCAAGGAAGTGCCTCCTTATTACGCACAAAAAAATGAATATTCCCCTTGTTAGCTGGGACCCAGTATAGTGGCAGGCTGACTTGTGGGCCTACTAAGTTGACGGGGATGGAGGGCTTTGTCAACTTAGTCAATATGCACGATTCTAGCTCCAGTGATCGTACGATGTCCATCCAATGGCCGTAGTGCTTCTTCAACCTCTGGTCTTCTTGCTCCAGCCGCCCAAACCAGCGCCGGTCGTGCCTCGTGCTCCTGCCTCCTGTGGTCGTCTGCGATGCGGCAGAGGCGTCACCGCCCCCTACTACTCCCACCGCTGGCCAGGCCATCCCTCTACTCACCCACACCCCCTATTATTCTGCGGTAACGGTAGCCTCACACCACAGCGAACCAGTGAACCCTTGTACTCTTGTACGCGTGGGCATCCACTGCCGCGTCTTCCCCGGCTCCGTGTCGTCCCCTTCCTAGGCCTCGCCGTTGTCCACCGCCTTTGTGCTCTCGGCGCGGCGTGGTCAACATGGTCAAGGAACGGCTTACATCGGACGTCGACTGTACGTGGAGAGGCTGACAGCTGGGTCCACGGCTGCAGCAAGGAAGTGCCTCCTTATTATGTGCAAAATAATTATTCCTCCACCTGACAGCGGGGACCCAACGGACGGGCCACCGTATTTCGCGGAAAAAAAATGTTTCCCCCTGACTGCTGGGACCCAAGAGCTACATCTTCGCACGCAAGGAAGTGCGTCCGGACCCACCAGCTACATCTTCGCACGCAAGGAAGTGCATCCGGGCAAAAAAACAAAACGATTCGACCCCTGACTGCTGGGACCCACCAGCTACATCTTTGCAGGCAAGCAAGTGCTTGACAGTCGGGACCCACCTGGTCGATGCGTACGTAGCGTTGTCATTCTGGTCGACGTGTACGTACATATTGGTCGATGTAGAGGCGCGCACGTGTCGTAGTAGAGGCGCGCACGTGTCGTAGTAGAGGCGCGCACGTAGCATGTACACGTGCGTCTGTGGCGAGGTGCAAGAAAGAAAATCTGACCCGCGTCGTACATACGGGCGGGGTCTCGAACGCCTACTCGCGCATACGTACATGGCTGGGTCAGAGCGGAGAAACAGCGTCGTCGTGTTCATGGGGAGCCAACCGGCTGGGTCGGAACGGAATGCGTGGTCGTGTTCGCCGGGAGGGCTTGGGCCGGAACAAGCGATGGGAGCGAGGCTGGCGTGCCGCTGGCGGAGAAGCAGACCTCCTACATTCGGAACGGGGTCCTGTTGATCGGGAGGGGTGTGGCGTACCACAAAACGGACGAAACGGACCTCCTACGGTCGAAACAGGGGTCATGTTGATCGGGAAGGGTGTGGCGTACTGCAAAACGGACGAAACGGACCTCCTACGGTCGAAACGGGGGTCCTGTTGATCGGGAGGGGTGTGGCGTACCGCAGAACGGAGGAAACGGACCTCCTACGGTGGCGGGGTCCTGTTCGCCGGGAGGTGTGGCGTGCCGCCAGCAGGACTCCACGGGATACTGTTCATCTCCACCGTCGACCTCCTCCAACCTCCACGGGCTACCGTCGACCTCCTCCGGCCTCCACGGGCTCCTATTCATCCAGCCTCCACCGCGGCTACTCCACCGGCTACTGTTCAACCACCCCTCCACGGGCACCCCTCCACCGTCTACTGTTCATCCAGCCCTCCACACCACGGGGTCCTGTTCAACCACCCCTCCACGGCCACCCTCCACCGTCTACTGTTCATCCAGCCCTCCACACCACGGGGTCCTGTTCATCCAGAGGCAACGCCACCGCTCACTGTTCATCCAAATCCCCCCTCCCCCGCAACACTCACTGTTCATCCAATCGATCGGCTTGATTAGCGATGGCGAAGAATCGCTCCATCGGGTTCGATTAACAGCCATCGATCGATCGCTCGGGTTCGATGTCGTAGCTGCGGTAATCGCTCGGGTTCGATTAGAGCCCAACGCCTCGCTTCGGGTTGATTAGAGCCAACCCTCGCACACTGCAGCGTACGTACAAGAGAAAGCGTGCATCGCTTGGCCCCGACCTCCCACCGTAACCGGCAACTCCCGAAATTTTCCTCCCCTCGCTTCTACCACGGTTTTTCCGTCATGGACGGCCCAAAGAATGTCATGCAGCTGCGTCTCCGGCCCGCCCAAGACGAAAAGCCCATTTTCTATCATGATTTTTTGTCATAGAAGTAGGAGCCCACCACATCTATGTTGATACTGGGTTTTGTCACAATTATCGTCATCGAAGTGTCATATGTATGACAGAAAAAAAAATCGTTCGGCCCAAAATGTCACGGATGTGTCTTTTTTGTAGTGATTCTTCCCCAGAGGCAACGCCACTGCTCACTGTTCATCCAACCACCCCCCCTCCCCCCCCCCTGTAACGCTCACTGTTCATCCCAGAGGCAACATCGATCGGCTTGATTAGCGGCGATAGCAAAGGAATCGCTCCATCGGGTTCGATTAACAGCCATCGATCGATCGCTCGGGTTCGATGAACGCGTAACTGCAGTCTGTCGCCGGGTTCGATTAGAGCCCAACGCCTCGCCGGGTTCGATTAGAGCCAACGCCTCGCACACGCAGCAGCGTGCGTGTACGAGAAAGCAGCGCATCGCTCGGCCCCCGACCTCCCACCGTAACCGACAACTCCTCAAACTTTTCCTCCCCCTTGCTTCTACCACGTTTTTTTCCGTCATGGACGGCCCAAAGAATGTCATGCAGCTGCGTCTCCGGCCCGCCCAGGACGAAAAGCCCATTTTCTGTCATGATTTTTTGTCATAGAAGTAGGATCCAACCACATCTATGATGATACCGGGTTTTGTCAAAATTATCGTCATAGAAGTGTCATATGTATGACAGAAAAAAATTTCGTTTGGCCCAAAATGTCACGGATGTGTCTTTTTTTTGTAGTGTAGGGAGTAGCGTTCTTGCCTTCCTGAGTGTATGGTTGTACCCAATATGTGCAGAAACAGTGTTCAGTTTCATGTTACAGCTTCAAGACCTCCTGCCGATAACAAAGTGTTCGGATCATGGAACTCTGAGTGCATCTACAGCTACAAAAAAGCAGTTCGGAATCAACAACAATTC
Organism: Aegilops bicornis; assembly: GCA_021605145.1. NCBI lineage: Eukaryota > Viridiplantae > Streptophyta > Magnoliopsida > Poales > Poaceae > Aegilops > Aegilops bicornis. The sequence continues at coordinate 654,134,597 of CM038669.1, read as the reverse complement.
CTTGATACAATCTGATGTTACAGGTACAACACGATCAAGAGACACACGTCTTTGCACTCCATGGAGTTCTTGGGTACTCTGTCTCATATTAGTTGATCGAGGGGAAATGGAAGAAAGGGAACATGTCTTTGATCCCAAGCCTGGTTTACTCTGTTGCTCTTCTCTCGCTCTTTGTACTAGTGAATGCCAGACCAACTTGATTCCGGGAGAGATAGTCGCTGGCATTTGGTCTTCTCACAATTATGAGTACAAGGGTGCAGCGTTTTCTGGACAATTACACTTCACACGCAAGTTTCCTGGAGATGGTTCAGCTGGCCACTTGCCCTTTCAGTTCCTTATATTTCTCCAGACTGACAGAATTGAGATATATTTCCCTCGGATCCATTGCTCACTGTTTCTATGGTGGTTCCCATCTGATACAAGATCAATTCATGAATGGACACATCGTATCACAATGTATAAGCAGGTGCGGATGTTCATAGGATGGCTCAATTATGTGATGAATCATCAATCTCAAGGAAGCATAAGAACTGCAGTCATGTTGTTGCAACATCTCCAACCTACTAACCAGCTGCTCGGTTCTTTCTGGTCATGGGCACAACCAAAAGGAAAGGTATACCACTACACAACTTATGTGTGTGAGTGTTCTTGCTATCTTTTATCTATCATTTGCTCTAGGTATCTCGTCAGTGGAGGGCCCAAATATTGCACTTGCCTGCTTGCTCTCAAGGACACTGGTTGGTTAAGATGTATCATGTGTGTCCACAAGATATCCTACTCTGCAGTTGCAACTCCTTTTGGCAGTGAAGTCAAGTTCATTCCTCCGATCGACCATTTGCAAGTGCATGATACAACCCTATGATCCAGGAGTGTTGGCTCTTGACCGGATGAGATAGGAGGCACTCATGGGTCCGAATTGATCATCATCAGCTTGATGTCAAGCCGAATTTCAAGGGGTGGAGAGTGTAACTCCCCCATTATGGGCTGTCACGTTATGTATGTAACATGGGCCTCGGCTACGAGATGGGTTGGTCATCAGAGGCTTGGTCGCACACACAAGCTACATATGCAACCCGACGAACACATGAGGAGGGCATCGAAGGAATGAATCGTTATCAAGTCTCTCGCCCCCTTGCTCCTGCTCCTCACCCCCTGCTCTCTGTATTCCTCTCCTTGCTTGCTGATTTCACATCCCAGATTCTCCGTGTATCCTCAATTTATATCTAGATATTGGTGCTGATCCGTCTATCCGTCCCATCTCCGATCTCAGGTTCTGACAATTTGGTATTCAGAGCCAAGAAAAAAAATCACCACCCACTTCCTGCCTACAAGGTGTTCGACCAAATGTCCAGCCATGAAGAGTTGTTCACGGCGGCGTTCTTCACGTTACTATGCATCATGTGTACTACCCGGTCACTGAGGAGATGCTGCAGGAGGTGTTTACATTGTATGATGCGGTGAAGATCTCCGTCTTCCAGAGAATCGACCATGTGGAGGCAGTGGTTCAGCTTCGATCAAGACGTGGAGCAGCGCGAGCTCTTGCCATGCATGGTCGGTGCATCTATGAGCGTGCCTGCCTCCTCGACATCTAGGATGTGTCACCGGAGTAAAACGTGCACTTGTGCTCGCTGCTCGAGCAGAAGCAGACTCCAACTGTGGCCGAGTAGACGGCGGCGTTCTGGGAATGCGTACATCATGTGCTAGATCTCAACCCCAACCTGAGCATCAAGAGTTTTGTCCACCAATACATTGAGGGCTTGCGGGAAGATATCAAGGATTCGTCCCTTGCCCGGATCAGGGAGGATGAAATCGTGCAGGAAGCGGCAATGGCTGCGGAGAAACTTGATGACGGCCATGGAGTTCACATCTTCATGCCTATAGTGATCCTCACGGACGTCTTCCTCGAGCCCACTGCCCCAGAGGAGTGCAGTGCATACGACAACATCATCACCGTTGACAGCAGCAACCATGTTGCACCGACGCCTATCACATGTTTGACAGAGTGCCTGAGTCACGCCGGCGCCGTTGACATCTCCCCTGAGCCGGCAGCTTCTGCTCTATGCGGAGAGACCATCGACATCGACGCCATTAGTGTTGGGCACCAACATTTGATGTGTGCTCTATTGTTGGTCCGACCAATGCTGAAGTCAACATTTATGTGCCGGTGCCCCTCATTGTGTGGAGTGTCAACCCATTCTCTGCAGCTCCTCTCAAGGTCGTGCCAACCATAGCGCATTGGTCATTTTCCACCCCCAAACTGGACACCATGGCGTCAACAAGGTGTTGGACCCTCTGCTTCGACCACATTGGTGCGTTGACGCCCACTTACATGCTGGATTATAATGTGTACATAAAGCAACAAGCACAAATGTTATGACCAATGCCATGGCCATCATTTAAATGCCATTCAGAAGCAAGCAGTCCTCAAGATCCACGTCCAACAACTCAAGGTATATTTGGGAAACTATCTACATGTCAGCCACACGAGGATCTCAATTGTTGGGCTCCAGTTTGGTCTTGCATTGGAATAACTTATTTGATGGACACTATTTACAACTACTTGCTGCACTGACAAGTTTCCAGTGTGAGTTATATTGTATTGGGGGGGTCCTGTGCTTATTGGCAATGTGCATATCCACGACAGTGGCGTTCATCTCAGCGAGAAAGTTATTCGAATTTCGGGAGGGCCGTCGATGCTACATTGAACACAAAACAAAAATCACAAAGTTTATTAAGTGGCATTCTTGTGGAATTTGTGAGTAGGCGAACCCCGGAGTCGGCTATTTCTGCCAAACATCTGACCAGAAGAACAAAATGCTTAATTACATTCCTGAAGCAGGTGAACAAGTTATGAGGTTGTGCTTTGTCGAACTGGCACCTTGGGCTTGTTCTGCATTACATCTCATTAAGCCATGTAGTTATGGGCTGGGTATGGGCATAATTGTGGAGTTGAAGCCTTGACCAAAATGGAAAATCAATGGTCGTTGTGAGGGCATGCCTTTATTTTGGCGGTCTCCTCATAAGGCATTCCCTACAATATTTTCAGTAACTACAACCAACGTGTTGCACCAAATGCAATTGTGCTATGTTGTTCAGTGTGTACAGCCAACTAATGCCATTGGTGATGCTGCTTTACATCTGTGGTCTGCAAAACATTGGGATATCATGATGCCATATGTTCCAGTTACTCGCTCATGTAGGCTGCATCTGCTAGGGAGTAGCGTTCTTGCCTTCCTGAGTGTATGGTTGTACCCAATATGTGCAGAAACAGTGTTCAGTTTCATGTTACAGCTTCAAGACCTCCTGCCGATAACAAAGTGTTCGGATCATGGAACTCTGAGTGCATCTACAGCTACTAAAAAGTAGTTCAGATTCAACAACAATTCCTTGATACAATCTGATGTTACAGGTACTACACGATCAAGAGACACACGTCTTATTTGCACTCCATGGAGTTCTTGGGTACTCTTTCTCATGTTAGCTGATCGAGGGGAAATGGAAGAAAGGGTACATGTCTTTTATCCCAAGCCTGGTTTACTCTATTGCTCTTCTCTCGCTCTTTGTACTAGTGAATGCCAGACCAACTTGATTCCGGGAGAGATAGTGGCTGGCATTTGGTCTTCTCACAATTATGAGTACAAGGGTGCAGCATTTTCTGGGCACTTACACTTCACACGCAAGTTTTATGGAGATGGTTCAGCTCGCCACTTGCCCTTTCAGTTCCTTATATTTCTCCAGACTTACAGAATTCAGATATATTTCCCTGGGATCCATTGCCCACTGTTTCTATGGTGGTTCCCATCTGATACAAGATCAATTCATGAATGGACACCTTGTATCACAATGTATAAGCAGGTGCGGATGTTCATAGGATGGGTCAATTATGTGATGAATCATCAATCTCAAGGAAGCATAAGAACTGCAGTCATGTTGTTGCAACATCTCCAACCTACTAACCAGCTGCTCGGTTCTTTCTGGTCATGGGCACAACCAAAAGGAAAGGTAGACCACTACACAAGTTATGTGCATGAGTGTTCTTGCTATATTTTATCTATCATTTGCTCTGGGTATCTGGTCAGTGGAGGGCCCAAATATTGCACTTGCCTGCTTGCTCTCAAGGACACTGGTTGGTTCAGATGTATCATGTGTGCCCACAAGATGTCCTACTCTGCAGTTGCAACTCCTTTTGGCAGTGAAGTCAAGTTATGTTCCTCTGATCTAACCATTTGCAAGTGCATGATACAACCCTATGATCCAGGAGTGTTGGCTCTTCAGCCAGATGAGATAGGAGGCATTCATAGGTCCAGCTAGATCATCATCGGCTTGAGGGCAAGCCAAATTTCAAGGGGTGGAGAGTGTAACACCGCCAGTATGGGCTGTCACGTTATGTATGTAACATGGGCCTCGGCTACGAGATGGGTTGGTCATCATAGGCTTGGTCGCACACACAAGCTACATATGCAACCCGACGAGCACATGAGGAGGGCATCAAAGGAATGAATCGTGATCAAGTCTCTCGCCCCCTTGCTCCTGCTCCTCACCTGCTGCTCTCTGTATTCCTCTCCTTGCTTGCTGATTTCTCATCCCAGATTCTCCTTGTATCCTCAATTTATATCTAGATATTGGTGCTGATCCGTCTATCTATCCCATCTCTGAACTTTGGTCGTGACAATTTGTATTCAGATCCAAGAAAAAAAACTCACCACCCACTTCCTGCCTACAAGGTGTTCGACCAAATATCCAGCTATGAAGAGTTATTCACCAGCGGCGTTCTTCACATCACTGTGCATCATGTGTACTACCCAGTCACTGAGGAGACGCTGCAACAGGTGTTTACATTGTATGGTGTGGTGAAGATCTCTGTGTTCCAGAGAAACGACCATGTGGAGGCAGTGGTTCAGCTTCGATCAAGACGTGGAGAAGCGCGGGCTCTTGTCATGCATGGTCGGTGCATCTATGAGCGTGCCTGCCTCCTCGACATCCAGGATGTGTCACCGGAGTACAGCCTGCACTTCTGCTCGCCGCCGAAAGCGTAAGCATCGCAACCGTGGCGAGTACACGCGGCGTTTTGAGAATGCGTACATCGTGTGCTGGATCTCAACCCCAACTTGAGCATCAAGAGTTTCGTCCACCAATACATTGAGGGTTTGCGGGAAGATATCAAGGATGTCATGTGGTCGCAATATCCATTAAGCATCACTGGTGGTTCGTCCCTTGCCCAGATAAGGGAGGATGAAATCATGCAGGAAGCAGCAATGGCTGCGGAGAAACTTGATGACGGCCATGGAGTTCATGTCCTCATGCCTATGGTGATCCTCACGGACTTCTTCCTCGAGCTCACTGCCCTAGTGGAGTGTAGTGCAGACGACGACATCATCACCATTGACAGCAGCAACCATGCTGCACCGACGCCTATCACATGTTTGACAGAGTGCCCGAGTCACGCCACCGCCGTTGACATCTCCCCTGAGCCGGCAACTTCTGCTCTATGCAGAGACCATCGACATCGACGCCATCAGTGTTGCTGCAACAAAGTTTGATGTGTGCTCTGTGGTTGGTCTGCTCAATGCTGAAGTTAACAGTTATGTGCCGGTGCCCCTCATTGTGTTGAGTGTCAACCCATTCTCTGCAGCTCCTCTCAAGGTTGTGCCAACCATAGCGCATTGGTCATGTTCCACCCCCAAACTGGACACCATGGCGTCAACAAGGTGTTGGACCCTCTGCTTCGACCACATTGGTGCGTTGACGCCCACGTACATGCTGGATAATAATGTGAACATAAAGCAACAAGCACAAATGTTACGACCAATTCCATGGCCATCATTTAAATGCCATTCAGAAGCAAGCAGTCCTCAACATCCACGTCGAGCAACTCAAGGTATATTTGGGTAACTATCTACATGTCAGCCACACGAGGATCTCAATTGTTGGGCTGCCAGTTTGGTCTTGCATTGGAAAATTTCATTTGATGGACACTATTTACAACTACTTGCTGCACTGAGAAGTTTCCGGTGTGAGTTATATTGTATTGGGGGCCTTGTGGTTATTGGCAGTGTGCATATCCACAACAGTGGCGTTCATCTCAGCGAGAAAGTTATTCGAATTTTGGGAGGGCCGGCGATGCTACATTGAACACAAAACAAAAATCACAAAGTTTATTAAGTGGCATTCTTGTGGAATTTGTGAGTAGGCGAACCCCCGGAGTCGGCTATTTCTGCCAAACGTCTGACCAGAAGAACAAAAGGCTTAATTACATTCCTGAAGCGGGTGAACAAGTTATGAGGTTGTGCTCTGTCGAACTGGCACCTTGGGCTTGTTCTGTATTACATTTCATTAAGCCCTGCAGTTCTGGGCTGGGTATGCGCATAATTGTGGAGTTGAAGCCTTGGCCAAAATGGAAAATCAATGGTCGTTGTGAAGGCATGTCTTTATTTTGGCGGTCTCCTCATAAGGCATTCCCTGCAATATTTTCAGTAACTACAACCAACGTGTTGCACGAAATGGATTGGTGCTATGTTGTTCAGTGTGTACAGCCAGCTAATGCCATTGGTGATGCTGCTTTACAGATGTGGTCTACAAACAATTGGGATATCATGATGCCTTATGTTCCAGTTACTCGCTCATGTGGGCTGCATCTGCTAGGGAGTAGCGTTCTTGCCTTCCTGAGTGTATGGTTGTACCCAATATGTGCAGAAACAGTGTTCAGTTTCATGCTACAGCTTCAAGACCTCCTGCCGATAACAAAGTGTTCGGATCATGGAACTCTGAGTGCATCTACAGCTACTAAAAGGCAGTTCGGAATCAACAACAATTCCTTGATACAATCTGATGTTACAGGTACAACACGATCAAGAGACACACGTCTTATTTGCACTCCATGGAGTTCTTGGGTACTCTATCTCATGTTAGTTGATCGAGGGGAAACAGAAGAAAGGGTACATGTCTTTGATCCCAAGCCTGGTTTACTCTGTTGCTCTTCTCTCACTCTTTGTACTAGTGAATCCTAGACCAACTTGATTCCGGGAGAGATAGTCGCTGGCATTTGGTCTTCTCACAATTATGAGTACAAGGGTGCAAAATTTTCTGGACACATACACTTTACACGCAAGTTTTCCGGAGATGGTTCAGCTGGCCACTTGCCCTTTCAATTCCTTATATTTCTCCAGACTTAAAGAATTGAGATATATTTCCCTGGGATCCATTTTCTCACTGTTTCTATGGTGGTTCCCATCTGATACAAGATCAATTCATGAATGGACACCTTGTATCACAATGTATAAGCAGGTGCGGATGTTCATAGGATGGCTCAATTATGTGATGAATCATCAATCTCAAGGCAGCATAAGAACTGCAGTCATGTTGTTGCAACATCTCCAGCCTACTAACCAGCTGCTCAGTTCTTTCTGGTCATGGGCACAACCAAAAGGAAAGGTAGACCACTACACAAGTTATGTGCGTGAGTGTTCTTGCTATCTTTTATGTATCATTTGCTCTGGGTATCTTGTCAGTGGAGGGCCCAAATATTGCACTTGTCTACTTGCTCTCAAGGACACTGGTTGGTTCAGATGTATCATGTGTGTCCACAAGATGTCCTACTCTGCAGTTGCAACTCCTTTTGGCAGTGAAGTCAAGTTCTGTTCCTCTGATCTGACCATTTGCAAGTGCATGATACAACCCTATGATCCAGGAGTGTTGGCTCTTCAGCCAGATGAGATAGGAGGCACTCATGGGTCCAGCTTGATCATCATCGGCTTGAGGGCAAGCCGAATTTCAAGGGGTGGAGAGTGTAACACCCCCAGTATGGGCTGTCACGTTATGTACGTAACATGGGCCTCGGCTACGAGATGGGTTGGTCATCAGAGGCTTGGTCGCACACACAAGCTACATATGCAACCCGACGAGCACATGAGGAGGGCATCGAAGGAATGAATCGTTATCAAGTCTCTCGCCCCCTTGCTCTTGCTCCTCACCTCCTGCTCTCTGTATTCCTCTCCTTGCTTGCTGATTTCTCATCCCAGATTCTCCTTGTATCCTCAATTTATATCTATATATTGGTGCTGATCCGTCTATCCGTCCCATCTCAGATCTTGGGTCGTGACACTTGCCTCTTGAACTCCTTTTTATTCTTGCTTCTGGATCTAATCCACCCATCTCATTTCTGTTTTCTTCGCAGGACAAGATGGATTCAGACAATATGACTTCACTTCAGAATATATATGTACGAGAATCGCTAGAGCTATGAACATGCAAGAAGCCGTAGTAGGCCGCCCGCCTTGATCTTCCATAGACAAAAGTGACCATCTATGTGGCTGCATGCATCATTCAGATGCAGAGGCCGGGGGTCCCCCTCCTTTTCTAAAAAAAAGTAACCATCTATAGTCAGCGGCAAAAATAGATGTTTTACACTAGGACACATATTCCTCTACACATGTACTCTCTCCGTTTCTAAATATAAATCTTTTTTTACGGGAAAATATAAGTATATTTAGATATTTAAATATGAACTACATACGGAGAAAAATGAGTGAATCTACACGCTAAACTATGTCTATATACATCCATATGTAATTCACATTAAAATCTTACGAGACTTATATTTAGAATTGGAGAGAGTAAATAGAGAAACTAGCAGCCCAGACACTTGCTTGTCATCCTCGTTTGCCCAATCTTCTTGCTCGTCATCCTCATTTTCTGAATCTTCTTGCCCATAATCAGAAAGATATTCGCAGTCTGAGCCCGACATCTGTGACTTCAGTGAGAACAGTATTTTCAGTTATGATAAATAGGTATGCAAATGATATGGCTCGTATTACAGAATACTAGTACTACTAAATTTCATTGCATCAGTAATTAGTGCATTCAAAAGTTTAAGCTATCGAAAGCAATTAATACTGACATCATGTCTCAACACAAAATTCTAATAATTGCATAGCTTGATTACGCCATAATTGTATAGGATTAAGGATCAAACTAGCAGATCACATAGGATAAGAAGAGACTTAGGACATGTTTGGCTGAGGGATAAGAATGCCGAACTATGCCAGAGTTTTTTTATAACTAAGTTGCCTTGCTTAGAGCATCTACAACCGGGAGCCTCAAACCCAGCTTATACGCCCGGGCGGACGGCCCAGTCACTAACTGGTACAAAAAATGACCTAGACGGGCTCCTCATACCGGCCCTAAGCGTCCGGGCTGATCGGCGTCCCTCGTATCCTGCCCAAATTTGGGGCGGATATGGGGAGGCCCGAGCGTGTCCACCATATCGGACCAGACAAGCGGACCCTACCCAAATTGCACCAAATTGCCCCCCTCCCCCAACCTAGCCGATTCCAGTTTTCTTCTCCTCTCTCCTCCGTGCCGGCCACCCTTTTGCTTCGCCGCCGTAGTGAGCCCTCATAACTGCCCCAACAGTCCGGCCATTCGTTCCCGCTGCAGCGGACATCGTCGTCAGCCCGGACACCAGCGCGGTACGTCTGGCAACTCTCGGACCGCACCTTGCCCGCTATGTGTTCGACGCATTGTAAGACGAGTTTTTCTTTTGATTGTTTCTTAGGCAAAACGATGGAATCGGATGGTTCGTCGAACAACGAGTATGGACCAATAGAGCTTGACGAAATGATTCAAAATGAGTTCCTCGATTCGTCGGATTCAAACGAAGAAGATGAGAAGATCATGAGCATGAGCATCCAAGAGGAAATGGACCAGGAGGTGGAGCACATTCTCAACTTCAAGGGCTCGGTCAAAGGGAGAAGAGTTTTGAACCAGGATCGGGTCTCTGGAGCTCGGCTACTATACAATGACTACTTTGCTCCCAACCCAACTGTCCCCGATGATCCATAGTTTCGTCGGCGGTTTCGTATGTGCAAACCATTGTTCTTGTGCGTGGTGGAGGGAGTGAAGGCACATGATCCCCACTTCAGGCTGAGCAGGGATTGTTGCCGACAATTGTCATTCTCTGCTAAGCAGAAACAAAGGGATGCTCTGAGGATGCTTGCACTTGGTACCACCGTTGATGCCATTGGTGAGATGGTCCAAATGGGTGAGAGCACATGCATAAAGACCACTGTCAAGTTTGCTTGCGCCGTGGTGCAGGTGTTTGGACCAGAGTATCTGAGAGAACCAAATGTGCAGGATACAGAAAAGTTGATGGCTACTGGAGAGGCAAGAGGTTTTCCAGGTATGCTCGGTTCAATTGATTGCATGCATTGGCAATTGAAGAACTCCCCAAAGGTTTGTGGGGGATGTACCAAGGTCACACCAAAGAGACCACCATCATATTGGAAGCAAGGGCACATGACTTGTGGATTTGGCGGTCAATGTCTGATTCTCACAACGACATCAATGTGCTTCAGCGGTCTCCCATATTCATAAGACTTTGTAATGGGGGATCACCGCCATGCAACTAACTGTCAACGACCGTGACTACAACATGGGGTACTATCTTGCCGATGGTATCTATCCTCAGTGAATGGCCTTTGTGAAGACCATATCCGAACCCCAACGCAAAAAATAAAGCCACTTTGCAACAATGCAGGAGGCATCTAGGAAGGATGTGGAGAGGGCATTTGGACTGCTCTCTAAGCTCATTGGGGAATTGTTCATGAAGCTGCAATGATGTGGGAATCAGAGACTTTGTGGCAGCTGATGACATGTTGTGTCATTTTGCACAATATGATTGTCGAGGACGAGGGCGATGATGTAGCCAAACCAATGATCTTGAGATCCCGGGAGAAAAAGTCCACATTCCGGAACAACAAGATGCATATCACCTTCTGATTTTTTACGGATCCATCAGAATCTTCGAGATCATCAAGTGCATGCGCAGCTACTCAGTAATCATGTGAAGGATATGTGGACCTACAATGGAAATCAAAGAGCTAATGGTTGAATTGTGCACTCAAAATAAATTTTATATTGAACTATGTATTTTCGCTACCAACATTTGTTATTTGCATGTGACATTCACGTGTATGATGGACATGCATGCATTTGAGAGTTTGTATTTGAGATGTGTGGTTGCTGGGAATGACAAATGAGGGGTTGTTCGGCGCCGTCCAGGCCTGCCTGGGCGCGTCCGAGGACGTATAGGGGCCCGGATTTGCGAAGTTCAGCGATAGATGCTATTAGGTCTGCAAAATTGGAGCTAGGACTTTGCTAAACTTGCCACAATCTCAAAGAAGCGGATGTTCACAGTTTTTACACGTGCCTGATCAAAAAAGTATCAGTCCGGCGGTCCACGCAGAAAAAATACAGTTTTTCGCTGCAAGACCGGATATCCGAGCCTTTACACTCATCGTGGCATCGACTCCTACTCACCAGCCGCAAAGCACTTCAACATCCTAACACGGGCGGCTTCCACAATCATCCTTGCATCGTCATCCAACTTGTCTATCTTCAAGGTCAACATATCCATATCCTCCGAAGTGGCCCGAGTCCCAGGCCCCACCTGACCCCTGCACCCTGTTTGTGGCCCTGCCCATTGACCCCACACCCTTCTTTCTGATGCCCGCCTCGTTCTTTGCCTCATTTTGAGGCAGCGAGCTTGCTGCGTCACCGAGTTGATCTTTCAGGCGACCGTCTTCTCCATATTCTCCACCTCCGTTGTCTCTGACAGCTTTTCATAGGGGTCCATGCGGCGGCGGCGGCAAAAAGCGCGTGAAATAGGGTGGAGAGCCGCGGGATGGTAACGGAGAGGGTGGAGAAAGGGATGTGGCGCAGAAACAATGCGTCCCACACCAAATGTGCCGGCTCCACCTTAGTTTTGGGTGGGCCGGGTGTCAAAATCCTACGTGGCGACTGTCCAGACTCCTGCAAAGCCTTCATCCCTAGTTTGCTTTCGGTTTCTAGGAACTAGGAAAACAGACACCTGAACTGGTCGATGGAAAAATGCGACACATTGTTGTATGACTTATGGCGTCCGGACAACTCGGTCCGGATGGTTGCGGGCGGTTTGAGGGTCGGCGTTGGAGATGCCATAAGAGCATCTCTAGTGGTTCCGATAAACCACAAAAATCGTAAATTGATTTTGCAATACCACGGGCTGCACGGGGGAGCGGATCCTGTAAAGAGTACCGCATAATTTAGACATACTACTTCCCGCCACAATACTTCGCCAAAATTTAGCATAGTTCATCACAAACTTAAACATACGCGATTTAAAACCTAAATCTAACTATTCATCGGGATCCTTCTTGACACTGAGATGATACTCCATCAAAGAGCTGGAGAGTAAGAAGGCGTAGTCGTACTCCTCCTTTGTCGCCTCTAGCCGTACGGCGGCACCTTCTTGTCCAGCGGCGGCCGCCTACTTCAACACAAAGGACACGCGCTCCATCTTTCGGAGGCGCTTGGTCGTCGGCCAAAAGATCTCGTGGAGGCGATCGAAGTTCCGCCACGGCCGCCGGCCACCGCTGTGGGAGTGGGCGCCGCGCTCCTGTGCCTATACGCAATGCCCCTAATTTGTCGGCGGGCGGAGGACGGAGCTCCCGGCCTCGTCGTCATGGCGACGAGCCTCCGTGCCCCCCTCAGCTACCCCGCCCCTGTCCAGCGCTCGACATCGTGCCTGTGCATGCGGCAAAGCACGGCCAGAGGGAGATGGATTTCTCGTCGGAGAGTGCGAGTTTGCCGTGGAGGGGGAAAGGGGATTTGCTTGATGCGGACCGTAAATCACGGTTGCTCCGATTTACGGGCCGCCTATAAGAAATTTACGGGCCAGGCCGGTTTTACGGTATCTGTCGGGCCGTTTTTCTCCCGCATATTATAAATCTGCCAGTATTTTATAGGTCGGCGAGCATATACGGAATCTGCTAGAGATGCCCTAAGGGAAACTCTAGCCGATCCCTCAAAAACAGTTAACTCCTCAAAATATTATCTTTTGAGGAGTTCACCGCACCTAGTCGAACTCCTATATGGTTAACTTGTCAAAATTTTGACGAGTTATCTTCCAAAATATGGCTCTCTATCATTTTTAGGCGGCCCCACATATTTCTCAGGACCCCCGCCCCTCAACTCTTGCCATCGGCACCAGCTCTACCCGCCTCCGGCGCCCTATTTCGCCCCCGCAGACACTGTCGTCCCCGATTCCGACAAAAATGGGATCGCTGTCCACTTCCACAACCCCGCCGGCCACTCTTCTTGGTGCTATGCTGCCAGAGTCAACCCACGCGCCGCCTCTCAGGCCAAGCAAACGGCTCGGGTAGAAGGTCATGGTGGGGACCATCGCCATGTCAATAAAGGTCAGTGGCAAGGCCGGTGGCAAGAGGTCTTGAAGACGATCGACCGCCCTTCGCTTACTCCGGTCGATGCCAAGCGGGCAAGGAAACCGACAGTGGCCTAAAAGGACCTCGAAGAGGCGACGGTGAAGAAAAGGAAGAAGGCGACCATGCTAGCACCTTTTCCCCGTCTCAAAACCCTTCTCCGGCCACCCCATTACCTCCCCCTATAGCATGTTGGGCCGCCACAACCAAGGCCAAGGTCCATGGACACTAAGTGTCCGATGATATACTTGAGAGGTAAAAAAACTCTCTTTTCACTATGGATATTGGTGACGGTTTGCAGCGACGATCTCGTGACGTGCTTGTGGTTGTTGATTGTAGTGTGGAGGAGCATGATATTGTACTTTCATGTCTCAGTTGGATGAATCACACATACTCGGCCTTGACGATCTAGATTATGATGGTGCAATGTATGATCAAGAAGAAGAGAAGCGAGGAGAATGATGAGCCCAAAGTGGAGGAGGTTGATGATCCCGTGAAGACACAAGCAAGCCCAAAGAGGGCAAGGAGAATGAACTATAGCCATGATAAGGACATTGCTTTGTGCTTTGATTGGGTGAATGTCACGCTTGATGCCTCGTTTGGTACGGATCAAACGAAGGAGAAGGTATCGCCCCAAAAAAATCTTGATGGACCAAATGTATACTTTCAGTAAACTTAAGGGCCAAAAACATGGTTTTCTCTTTCAAAACACGCTGGAATAGGAAAATCCAATATTATCTCAGATTAAAACGTGTCGTATATGTCCATAATTTTCCATCGAAGTTCTGAAGGCATGCATGTTAGCTTCATGGTACTGGTGAATTGATGAAAGGTTGGCTTGGCTGGACTAAAAAATATATATAAACAGCTTTAAGCTCTCACTCTACAAGATTACTTGCTATTGTAATCCATCACGTCATGTATACAACATTAGCAATATCAAATCTATAATACGTGATGAAAATATGTATGCAATCGAAATTTGTATTCTTATTTTTCCAAATGAAAAACTCGGATGAATATTACATATTTTAAGTGTCACCATTCGATAATTTATATTTGATTATAGGATAGAGATAACCGACGTCCACTCTGATTTGGTTGTGTGCGCTCCTAGAAACACATTGGTTGCAAGTTTAAATAGCCAAAAATGGCGTCGAAGGGGGATCGAAACCATGTCTTTTCATATCCATACTAAATTTAATAGCAACATCCAGCTGGGCTAGCCCACTTTGATGATTGCACACTACTTACATACTAGTTTTATATTCTTAAGACGAGATTGAACAGAAAAGACAACGATTGGTAAGTGAAAATCCAAACCGGTAGCCTCACTAGTCAGGGTATTAGAACTATGGGTCCTAGTTCCATCATTTTCCTGCACGTTCCACCCTGGTTCACATGGTTCACAAAACCAGGCGTCCCCTTACCTCCTTTTTAGATGCCAATTACCATGGTGTTTATATGTAAATTATCAGGTCTACAACGCGTAAATTACCATGTTATTTGTAGAAACTGCTGGGTATGTTTTCAATAACTTTTTTCATGAGCTGAAGGTAACGCAATGTTTCTACGTAAGTTATCTTATCAGGTCTGTTATGTATATATTATCATTCTAATTACAAAGAAGTTACCGAGGGTACGTTTTCAACAACTTTTTCCTGGGTCAAAAGTTACCATGGTGTTTCAACGCAAGTTATGAGGTCAGTAGTGCGTAAATTACCATGCAATTTACACAGACCTGGGGTGGGGGGGGGGGATGTTTCAACAATTCTTTTCCTTGGGTCAAAAGATTACCAAGGTGCTTATATATAAGTTATCATGTATGTGCTTCGTAATTTACCATGTTGTTTACCCCCAAAGATATTGTGGTATGTTTGAACGACTTTTTTTTACTAGGTGAAAAGGTACCATGGTGTTCCAACGTAAGTTATAAGGTTCATGGCGTGTAAATTATCATGCAATTTACACATAAGTTAAGATGGGGACAGGGTATGTTTCAAGAATTTTCTCCTGTGGACAAAATTACCATGGAGTTTGTACATAAGTTCTTAGGTGTATGGTGTGTATCATGATGTTTACACAGAAGATACTAGGGTATGTTTGAACAACTACCCCCTCCCCCAGTGAAACTTACCGCTGTGTTTGAACAACTACCCCCTCCCCCAGTGAAACTTACCGTTGTGTTTGAACAACTACCCCATCCCTAGCTAGTGAAACTTACCGTTGTGTCTGAACAACTACCCCCTCTCCCAGCGAAACTTATCGCTGTATTTGAACATAAGTTATCAGGTCTTTGATGCGTATATTATCACACAGAATTTGCCGGGGTGATCCCCCAGTCAGAAGGTACCACGATGTTTTTACGTAAGTTATTAGGTATGCAGTGTGTATATTACCATGATATTTACACATAAGTTACCGGATGTATGTTTTTAATAAATTTTTCCCCCAGTCAAAGTTACCACAATGTTTATACGCAAGTTATGAGGTTTGTAATGTGTATCACGTTGTGTACACAGAAGGTACTGGGGGTATGTTTAACAACTTTTTTCCACCGGGTGAAAATTACCGTGGTGTTGTATATAAATTATCAGGTATGTGATGCATATATGACCATACTATTTAGACTGAAGATACATATGGTATGCTTTCAAAGTTTGACCTATGACTGTGACCGTCAAGCTTCCCGTTCTCTGGTTCCGCAGCTTGTCCATTTGTTAGCTACAGCTCAAATGCAATGAAATATGTCCTCACTGAATAAAACAACACACAGATTCATTGGATTAGTTGGTTCTATGATGGAGTCCTGGGTCAGGAGGTTGTTTGTTCTAGTCCCAGCTCAAGCACCTTTTTTGGCCTAATAAATAACCGCCCCAATGGGTGTTTTCCTTTTTATTGTGGTCTTAAGAAGTTACAAGTAGGTCAGCAAATTGAGCTAGCCTAGCTGGCTGTTGTTGTGGCAAGTAATACGGAAGTGTGCGAGTTTGATTCCCTGCTAGCACGCCATTTTTTGCCTATTTAAAAGATCGAACCGAGCGAGTGAACGAAAAATATCCGGATTGGCAATCAATTGCCCGGGAGAAGCGGGTCGAATGAAAAAAAAAATATCAAGGGAATGCGCGTATCGGACTGACGGTTAGATTGGGACATGCGGTCTGCCGGTGGTCGCACGATCCGGATCGAACGGCAATATCGTTCAGTAATGATGAAAGAAAAATGTGGTGTGGTAGTTACTTTTACAAATATAAATACACTAAGTAAGTAGGTTTTGATCTCCTTCCTCGATTTTGCATCCAATGTTAACCTTAGGGTTTTGAATGTCTATAAAAATGTGATTTTTACAAGAGAGTAATCTTTACCCTAAGGGCAATAGCGTTGATTTAAGCGGAACTCATACAAAGCGACTAAGCACAAAATGGCATAAGAACATATCAAAGAAAAAAATATGCATCCGTTGGATTCCTATGTCATATTTATATTAATTCAAAATGCATGTGCAAAATGAAACCATAATTACTAGATTAAAAGTTACTGGGCTTTTGGATTTTCATACCTCTAGTTCTTCTCGTTCCTCTCTATGTCTTGACGAATTTTCTCCATAATACCAAAGGTTTTCTCCGTGTTTTTTCAATAGCCCATCCATACATGCTTCCTATTTACATGAAATTTACATGATTAGGTCATTGTGGAAACTAAACTGAGAAACGATGAACACCTACATCATGAGGCATGAGTACCGGCGCTCCTTGTAAATTACTAAATCGGCATGGTACAAATGTATAGTAAACGACAACTCCATCGAGGCCGTCAGACACATCTCGACCATCGTGCCACGGCTAGTCCGGTCATTCTTGCTAAGGGCGCCTAGACTACCCCCTTGTGATTTTGTGTCTAGCCTACTAGTTTCATCTAGTCTATTTTAGCTACCTCACAGTGCCTTTTATAGCAAACCCGCAAGTGTTCGACTTAAACGCTAACCCTCCGCATACATCATGCCCAACTATAGCCCTATACACATATTCCACACCAAGCACCTAAATAACAAATAGACATACACCAAAGTGAAATACATGTGCACGCTTCGAATGCCCAGGTCATCAAGATCATTGCAATAGCATGTGCAAATGAAGCTATGGGTGATTACGTGTAATTACAAAGATGTAAATAAAAGGGCTTTCTGTAGTTGTGTACCTGTGATTCTTCTTGTCCTTGTTCCTCATTTGGTTCTTCTGGCTCAAATACTACTTTACGGATGTGAGAAACCTTATATGCATCCTTCCCGCGGGACCTTCTAACCAGACTTGAACAACCAGAAATGTGCAGTTCCTCCAAGGCAGTAAGGTTTCTTATGCTTCTAGGAAAAGATGTGATGTTGGGACAGTCTCTGATGTGAAGTTCTCGGAGGGATCTGAGCTGTCCTAGCCATTCCGGCAGTATATCTAGTCCTTTGCACTCAAGAAGCATTAGTACTTTCAGAGCAGTGAGGTTTTTCATACTTCCAGGCAAAGATGTTAAATTGCGACAATCTTTTATGCCAAAGACTTCTAAAGAAGTGAGATGCCCCAGCCATTCCGGCATCTTCTCTAGGTCGTTCAACGACATCAAACTTAGCTTTTTGAGAGAGGTGAAGCAGCGAATGACCACTGGCAATGCCCTCAAGTCACGACAGGAGGTCAATGAGAATTCTTCGAGAGTGGGAAGTTGCACTAGTCTACGCCACCTGTCTGGACGAAAGATGCAGTTTTTTATACCCATCCGACAAGGAAGAGTGGAAGATGAGAGTTTCCCAAATCTTAGTCCTGCCAAAACTTCATCGCTATTGTCCAAGCACCAAAACATACTTCTGGGGGGATATGGTACGAACTTCAACTTTGGGCAGTCCTTCAACTCTAAATTGTGCAAATTAGGGATTAAGAATTCTCCATTGTCTTCGCCTGTCTGTGTTGTCCACCATTCCACCAAATTTTTCATCAACTTCAACTGTAGCAATCTTAATTTTGTACAGGTTCCACCCTCTCCATAGAATTCCTTGCCAATTTTCGTGACGTTGGGAATTTTCTGCAGATATAGACTTCTTAAATTTGGTAGCTGCCCAAACGGAGGAAGATTATCACATGCACCTAAATCAAAAAGACTCAGATAGGTAACGGAAGGGAGGTGGGAGGATATGTGCGACATCCAGTTAGGGAAACCCTTGCTCGTATACCCTTGTATCATAAACTGTTCAAGATTTCGAGCTGGTATGAGCCTCTCCAGAATAGATTCAGCCGAGCATGCATCAGCCTTCATATTCCGCTTGTTCCAGTGGAGGGATAGCTGCCGAAGAAATGATTTATCACGCAGCTTGATTCTCTCTGCGTCTTCTGGTTTCTCGACACACTGAAGAGATCCAATTAACAGCTCACGGCAATTCTCATGTGCAAGCTCCACTATACTGTTGTCTCCTGAAGGTGTCTTGCATACTGTATGTACTGTGCGGCCAGGCAAATTTAGACTCTTCTTTATTTCCTGGGCTTCTCCAAACACCCTAGGATGTCCTGACGTGACCACAAATTCGGTGAGACTAGCCATTTTACTAATGCTATCTGGCAAGTGAATGAGAGCACCAGCAGAAATGTCCAATATTTGGAGATTAAGATCACCTAGTGAGGAGGGGAGCTCTAACATCCCTAAACAATATGACAAATTGAGACACTTGAGATTAGTCATCTTGCAGATTGACTCGGGCAACTGTGCTAGCCTGGGACAACTTGTTAGGTTCAAAGATTCAAGCTCTAAAAGGTCACCAAAACATTCAGGGAGTACTATAAGGGCACGGCAATCTGAAAGGTTTAGGTCTTTCAAATGCTTCAGTTGGCAAAATGATTCTGGCAGAAATGAAATCTTGTAGCAACCAGAAAGGTTCAAGAACCTAAGATTTTGAAGATTGCCGAAATCTTGTGGAAGGTTTTTTAACTCATGACAAGCTGGTAGGTTTAAATGCTCTAAACACTCTAGGCTAAAATTGTCCGGAAGTTTGGTTAGCTTGGAACAACTTGACATGTTTAGGAATATGAGTTTACTAAGAAGATGAAAGTTATCAGGGAGCTTATTGAACCTCGAATTGCCAGCTAGGTCCAAATAACCGAGTTTGTTGAGGCTACAGATACTGTCAGGCAAAGTTTCAAGTGCGCAATTGGACAGAATTAGAGTTTCCATATTTTGAAGTGTATGGAAAGACTCCGGAAGTGATGTAATTGGCAAGCTAGAGGCATCGAGGTACCTAAGTAGCTTCAACTGAAGCACGGAAGATGGCAAAAGTATGTTGCTTGGAGTAGATTGCCGCACAACTAAACATCCACTTAGGTCCAAGACCCGTATATACTTAGTTCTGGAAAATGCCTTTTGGGGGAGCTGCTGTTTCTCTGAATGTCTTACGTGGAAGGATCTGATGTTGCCTGGCAGATCATTGAAAACCTTACACTGATTCTCGTAGTCGATCAACTGTGCATGTCGACAATAATGACGTTTTGCTTTCTTCCTACTCCTCTGCTCGGTAGCACTTAGAACAAGGGATTCATGGCCCAAAATTATTGTCGCAAGATCATGCACCAAATCATGCATGGTGAGCTCTCGAGGAGCATTGGCATGTACTGGACTTGACCTAATCTGCAGAGAGAAGTACTATAAATTTAGTCTTGTAAAATAAAATGCAAAACCCACATGGTTATGCTTAGCTACCAAGTGAAGAATCCTTGTATGATAAACATTAACTTATAAATTAGTGGCTGCAGGATAGTGACAAAACAAATGCACGAAATCTATGCGGCTCATCTACCCCCGTAATTGATGATTAATTCTTCTAATGGTTAATTAGAATGCTAATACCTTCCTCCCTTCCAACTCGCCCAAATGGTTGATTAGCCAAGTTGAATCTTGCTATTTAAAATATGTTATCTGTTGGGTGGCCGGTATTAACAATAGAACATTGAACGCCCTGTGTAAATCTATAGTTCTCTTCCAAATATATAATAGTTATAGAGTTTGTGTGTGCATGATTACTAGTTTATGTTAAAAATAGAGGGCTGATGACTTCATTTTGGATTTTTTTTATAGTGTGTTAAAGAGTATTATATGTTCTATATTTGATTTTTCCTGGTGTGCATAATAGAAGTAGTACTCTCTCTCTCTCTCTCTCAATTCCGAAATACTTGTCTTTTGGAATCTTGATACAATCATTTTTTTAAATGCATATCTTTTAAAAATAATACTACATTGCCATAAAAGTATATTTGATGATTTAGCAGTATCGGTTTGATGTTCTCAATGTTCGTAGTTCTTCTATATTGATAACGCAACCTTTTAAAAATATAACTTTACTACTCCCTACTAAAGTTGTATTAAATCAGTGATCAGATTAATATAGTGGTACTCATTGGCAGATCCAGGGGATTTTGCAACGGACTTCATATCATAGTAGAAAAGGCCCGATGAAAATATACAAAGCCCAGGAAGTACTGTCCCGACCCACTGCGCACAACCACACCTGTCCCGTCCCTGATTCCCCTCTGGCCTAAGCGCCCCCATCCCTACTGCGCCGCCTCGCCAGCAACTCGCCGTAGCCAGATGCCAGGGCTGGAGCGGCAGAGCTCGGTGGATCCACTGCCACGGCTCGATCCCAGGAGGCTAGGAGCCACCCGGCACCCGCTCTGCCCGCCTGACACAACAACGGCACGCTCGTTTATCCCGCGCGCGTAGTCTTGCCCGGTGGCCGGCGAGGCTACGGAGTATGAAGAACTACAGTAACATGAGTTGACTGACTATCAATGGTACTGCCCGTAACTTATCATTTGTGTTTCGTGAGATGGTACAGTGAACTGGAACTAGGAGTTAGTGCAAAAAAAAGAAAAGAAAAAACATGAAGAATCAAAATTGTAGTATGATGCACTCGCAAAAAAAAGTAGTATGATGCAAAGCAACTATTTCTTGAATGGCAATTCCTCGCTGCCATTTCTTCCTATACATAAGTAAAATTAGTAGTGAAGGATCACAGGCCAAATTTTTTTTATCTTCCTGCGAAATATGCTACATATCATTGATCATAGGCATGTCATATTTGTAGTACTTTTTTTAGGTGGACCACCCCGTTTCAAAATCCTAGATCCGCCACTGGTGGTACTTTCTATATTTTGGAAGAGGGAATACATATTATCATTAGGCTCCAACTGTCTAAATTATTGTATAATCTCTACAACAGTTCTCATAAAATGGAAAGTGTCTATGCCCATGATTGGTGAATTTCACTATACTTATCTAATGTAAAAAGATACCAAAGAATCGTAAACTTATATCAAATCTTATATATAATCTAGTATGATATACTCTGAATTAAAATAAATTCAAAATAGGGATGCTCTACAATGACATCACATATTTTTAATTTTAAAAAACCAAATAATAACAAAGAAACTAGAGCCAAAATATAATGTAAGGCATTAAATCCAAACGCAACCTAATGAAACTAAATGCATCCCAAATGTAAAATTTAAATGATGTTCAATTTTGAAATTTTAAAAGAGCGGGTATGAAGACATTTAACTAAGAATCTTAAAGTAAAAATAAATAAAGGCATATACATAATCATGAACTGTAAGAGGGCATAATATATCGATGCTTTCTGAATATCGAGTGTATAACAGTCACATATAATTAAAAATGTGTATCAGTCGATTTTATTTACTAGGAAAGAAAACCTAGGAAGTATATTTGACACACCCATGGCCCAGCGGAACATGGCAAATAGTGTTCAACACACTTACAGCGGAAGATTTTGAAATTTGAAGAAAGGACATCCCCATAAGGTAGTTAATGCACCTTTTACCATCGTCCCCTCCGTGAATGTATCCAAGAGCCTTCCATTGCTGAATTAGATGATCACTGTCTATAACGAAGCCCTTGGGAAAGGCCGCCAAATATGTGAAGCACATTTTGAATTCCAGTTTCATGTAATAATAGCTTAGCATGAGGCGCTCCAATGTTTCCTTGTGATCTCTGTGACCCAAATTGATGTTCGTATCTCTTATTTTTTGCCATGCCTCGACAGTCCTTAGCTCGGACATTACTTGCCCAAGGGCAATTGCCACGAGTGGTACACCCGAGCACTTCTCTGCAATTTCCCTTCCAATTTCTTCCAAGTCACTTTTGTCATCATCAGGCCCAAATGTTGTTTGCTTCATTACTTCCCAGCATTCATCAGTTGACAAAACACACAAGTTGATTTGATCAGAGTTCAGCACGGGACAAATTTTTCTTTGGTGTGCAAGAACACCAGTGCTCAATTTATTCACTACGCTTTGGTTGCGCGTAGTTACAATAACTCTGCTACCCTTACAGCCATGTTGTAACATCTGCTTCAGCCTTTCCAGCTTGTCCCCATCCTCTTCCCAAAGATCATCCAAAACAATCAAGTACCTTCTACCAGCAAGTTCCTTTTCGAGGTTTTCCTGTAAAAACTGCAAACTACAAGAATTGTCAAGGTTGATACTGCTATTTATGCTTTTGAGGATGGCACTCCCAATTTTGCAGAGATCGAACTCCTTAGACACATGAACCCAGGCTCGTACTTCAAAGACGTTGACCATCGTGTCTACAAAGACTGATTCAGCCAATGTTGACTTCCCCAGACCACCAAGCCCGACAATCGGGACGATAGATATATCCTCTCTAGTGTTAGCGTCATAGTTTAGCAGCAGCCTGATTATTTTATCCTTTTCCCTATCCCTCCCCACCACTCCAGATTTCAGGCCTTCATCACGGATGCCTGCAAAAGTTTCATTACTTCTGCTCCCTTCTGCTCGTTCTTGATGTCTCACAAGATTGAGAGCCTGGCCCTCCTTTCCTATTTTTTCTATTTTTTCCCTCACCTTCTTCAGCTTGTGAGGCATGGTAACCCTCTGGAGAAGTTGATTATTCCAGGAAAAGAAGAGCTTCAACTGTAAATAAATTGAAGTCAACATTATTCGCTAAGCACATATCTTTAACTTAAGATGGAAGTTAGTAGCCATATACTCTATCTCTATGGGGATGGTCAATGGTGCATACAAATAGGGATTGTTTATTTCTGATGTAACTGAAATTTGTCATCGTTGGATCATTTTTCCCAACACTTGATGAAGATCTAATATCCACAACACCTTTACTCGCTACCCACATAGCTCACCCCCTCACCTCACACTAGTGGAAAAACAGGCTTCCGTCCAGCCCCATAAGTCGCGAAGCTGTAGGAACCGCGACTAATGGGACCTTTAGTCGTGGTTCTGGAGGTGAACCGCGACCAAAGGCCTGGGGCCCAGGCGCTCGGTGGCCAGCTGGTGCACGTGAGGGGGCTTTAGTCGCTGATTGGCCAGGACAACCGCGACTAAAAGGTTTTCGGCACCTTTAGTCACGGTTTGCCAGGCCAACCGCAACTAAAGCCCTCCCTATATATACCCATCCAAAGTAGCCAACACTTAGCCATTTGGAGCCATTCTCTTCACAAGTGGGTGTAGATTTGCTTTTGGTTCCTCTTATGCACATAAGGTGTTTGATGAAATGCCCCAAGAGCATGAAACAAACATGACATGAAGTGTTGGAGCCACACTCTTCGATCGCGGTTAGCAACTTGATGAACCTTTGATGTGTCAATATGCATGTGTGTAGTTCATTGTTTAATTTATATTGTTTGTAGCTAGTTAGTTTAACAAATGCATGATGGTTAATTATATATTTTATATTATAATAATGCAGATGAATCGGCAATGGATGTACGGTAACCGACTCTCCGTGAGTTCACTACGGGTTTGAAAGATTTCCTCGTAGTGGCTAATGCGAACAAGCCGGGGGTTTTGTTATCTGTCCATGTGTTATCTGTAAGAATGAGAAGGGTTACTCTTCCTCAAGAGTTGTTCACATGCATCTGCTTGAAGGGTTTCATGCCAAGCTATAATTGTTGGACCAAGCATGGAGAAAGAGGGGTTATAATGGAAGAAGATGAAGAAGGGATGATTTCATCGATGAAAGCTATCTTGCTCATTTCGGTGATACTTTCATGGAGGATGCTTTGAAGGTGAAGGGGAAGGTTAAGAAGATGCACGTGATGATCCCGTTGATGATCTTGGTCGGACCATTGCTGATGCACGGAGACGCAGCGAAACTGAAAAGGAGAGGGAGAATTTGGATCGCATGTTAGAGGATCACAGAAAGGCGCAGTACCCGGATGCGATGATGGTCTGAAAAGCTGGGCTGCACAATCGGATTTGCTGAAATGGAAGGCGAGGCAGGTGTAGCTGACTCGGCATTTGAAAACTTGCTGAAAATGTTGAAGAATATGTTTCCAAAGGATAACGAGTTGCCCGCCAAGACGCACGAAGCAAAGAAGGTTGTCCGCCCTCTAGGTTTAGAGGTTACGAAGATACATGCATGCATCAACGATCGCATCCTCTACCGCGGTGAATACGAGAATTTGAATGAATGCCCGGTATGCACTTTGCATTGCGTTATAAGATCGTGAGGCGATGACCACGGTGACGATGTTGAGGGCCGAAACCCGGAAGAGGGTTCCCGCCAAGGTGATGTGGTATGCTCCTATAATACCACGGTTGAAACGTCTGCTCAGGAACAAAGAGCATGCCAAGTTGTTGCGATGGCACAAAGAGGACCGTAAGTCGGACGGGGAGTTGAGACACACCGCAGATGGAACGCAATGGAGAAAGATCGACGGATGGTTCAAAGATTTTGCAGCTGACGCAAGGAACATAAGATTTGCTCTAAGTACGGATGGCATGAATCCTTTTGGCGGCGAGCTCCAGCCATAGCACTGCCCGTGACTCTATGCATCTACAACCTTCCTCCTTGGTTGTGCATGAAGCGGAAGTTCATTATGATGCCGGTGCTCATCCAAGGTCCGAAGCAACCCGGCAACGACATCGATGTGTACCTAAGGCCATTAGTTGATGAACTTTTACAGCTGTGGGGTGGTGTCCGTGTGTGGGATGAGCACAAACAAGAGGAATTTGACCTACGAGCGTTGCTTTCGTAACCATCAACGATTGGCCTGCTCTTAGTAACCTTTCGGACTGTCAAATAAGGGATACAATGCATGCACGCATCGCTTACATGAGACTGAAAGTGTACATTTGCCAAATTGTAAGAAGAACGTGTACCTTGGGCATCGCCGATTTCTTCCGAAAATTCATCCGAAGAAAGAAAGGCAAGCATTACAACGGCAAGGCAGATCACCGGCGAAGCTCGCGGAACGACCGGTGCCGAGGTATTTGATATGGTCAAGGATTTGAAAGTCATCTTTGGAAAGGGTCTGGCGGACAATCAGTTCGAAGGGAGCCGACGGGCACGCAGCCATGTGGAAGAAGAAATCTATATTCTGGGAGCTAGAATATTGGAAAGTCCTAGATGTCCGCTCTGCAATCGGCGTGATGCACGTTCACGAAGAATATTTGCGTGAACCTCCTAAGCTTCTTGGGCGTGTATGGGAAGACAAATGATACAAAGGAAGCACGGCAGGACCAAAGCAACGTTTGAAAGACCACGATGACCGGCATCCGGAATGGTTTCAAGGTCGTGCCAGCTACGCTCGACCAAAGAAGAGAAGGTCATCTTTTTGAATGCCCGAGCAGTATGAAGGTTCCGTCTGGATTCTCGCCCAATATAAAGGGAATAATAAACATGGCGGAGAAAAGTTCCAAAACCTGAAGTCTCACGATCGCCACGTGATTATGACGCAATTGCTTCCGATTGCTTTGAGGGGCTCCTGCCGAAAATGTTCGAGTAGCCATTGTGAAGCTATGTGCATTCCTCAATGCAATCTCTCGAGAAGGTAATCAATCCGGAAGTTCTACCACGGTTACGTAGCGATGTGATCCAATGTCTTGTCAGTTCGAGTTGGTGTTCCCGCCATCCTTCTTCAATATTATGACGCACCTCCTGGTTCACCTAGTCGAAGAGATTTTCGTTCTCGGTCCTGTATTTCTACACAATATGTTCCCCTTCGAGAGGTTCATGGGAGTATTAAAGAAATATGTTCAGAACCGTGCTAGGCCAGAAGGAAGCATCGCCAAGGGCTATGGAAATGAGGAGGTAATTGAGTTTTGTGTTGACTTTGTTCCTGACCTTAAGCCGATTGGTCTTCCTCGATCGCGGCACGAGGGGAGACTAAGTGGAAAAGGCACGATCGGAATGAAATCAACGATATGTATGGACGGCCATTCTCTGACTGAAGCACACCACATCAGATCTTGACCAATTCCAGCTTGGTGGCTCCGTGCTTTGAGAAACACAAGAATATTTTACGCTCGACAACCCGGGAAGCCTGAATCCTGGATTAGGAAGGCCCACATGGAGACTTTCGGCAGTTGGTTGAGAAAACATTTAATGAATGACAATGATGTTGTAGATTAGCTGTACATGTTGGCCAAGACACCATCTTCGACTATAACGACTTTCCAAGGGTACGAGATAAATGGGAATACATTTCACACGATCGCCCAAGATAAAAAGAGCACCAACCAAAACAGTGGTGTCCGCTTTGATGCAGCAACCGAGAATGGGCAAGAGGTCACATATTATGGTTACATAGAGGAGATATGGGAACTTGACTATGGACCCTCCTTTAAGGTCCCTTTGTTCCGGTGCAAATGGTTCAAGCTAACAGGAGGTGGGGTAAAGGTGGACCAGCAATACGGAATGACAATGGTGGATTTCAACAATCTTGGTTACCTTGACGAACCATTCGTCCTAGCGAAAGATGTCGCTCAGGTTTTCTATGTGAAGGACATGAGTAGCAAACCGAGGAAACGGAAAGATAAGAAAACGATCAGTACATCATGCGATGATCCAAAGCGCCACATTGTTCTTTCGGGGAAAAGAAACATCGTGGGAGTGGAGGACAAGATGCACATGTCGAAGATTATAATATGTTTGCTGAAATTCCGCCCTTCAAAGTGAACACCGACCCAAGCATTAAGTTAAATGATGAGGATGCTCCATGGATACGGCACAATCGTAAGCAAGCGAGGACACAAGGGAAGAAATGATGTGTAATAATTTATTGTACCAAACTTTGTTGAATGGATCATGTGAATTATATTACCCGTGATGTGTTTGGTGTCCATTTTCAATGATTCGAGATACCACCGATGATACATGAAATTTGGAGTGATTTAGTCATACTCCTGCCTAGGCGTATAATATGCATACTCGTAGTCTTCATAGCCGCCGTCGTCGTTGTCTTGGTAGTCGTCGCTGCGAGATTCATCCGCTGCTCGGCGTGAGGTCGAGGTAGTAGTGGTTCGTGATGGCCGCCTGCCAGCAGTACTGAGGGACGGGAGGGACTGCACGCCACGGGCGCTTAGGCTCCAGCCGGTGGGGACGCTGATAGCCCGGTGGACAAGGGTAGTTCGAGGCGCAAAGCTCCTCCACCTGCCGGTAGGTTAGAGTGGGTGCGGTGGAAGCCATGAGAGAGTGATGAGAGATTGTAGAGATGTGATAATGCTGGCCAAGCCGGGCTACATATATGTAGTGAGAAATGGCGGGAAAAATGGGAGCGGGAAGACAGGAGGCGGAAGAAAGTGGCGGGGAAGAAAGAGGCGGGAAGACAGGGGAAGAAATGGCGGAAAACCCTAAACCTGCAGGCGGCCTTTAGTCGCGGTTGGGCAAGCGACCATGACTAAAATAGCAACAATAAGTATTTTGTTGTAAGTAGAAACAAAATAAAATAAATAAAGCAACAAAGAAAACAAAAAAGTGTTTTCAAATTTGAAAACTAATGGCACTAACAGAAAGTTTATAATTTTTCTAAAACTAAGAGCAAAAAGAATTAAAAATAAAGCAAAAACAACAAAAATAAATAATAATGCAGAAAACAAAACAAAAAACTGGAAAAAAATAGTGCCGCCATCGGACCCCCACAGCCTGAATACGACTAGAAACCCTACATGGGCCGTGATTCAGGCCCGCAGGAGTCCAAGTAGGCCCACAGCAAATAGCTAGTGATGATTAGGCCCGAAGCCTGCAGGTTGAGAGGAGCTCGAGAGGGTGGGCGCAGCAGCGCTTATAAACCACTCTCGAGCTCTCTCAACTAGCGAGGTGGGACTAAACGTTTATGCGCGGGGCAGCACAAGGCCTTTAGTCGCGGTTGGGCAGGCGACCCGCGACTAAAAAGGGTACCTTTAGTCATGGTCTCGTCCGCCAACCGTGACTAAAGGGGGCGGAACGCATAAAAACCATAAAACCCCTTTAGTCGCGGTTGGGCAGGCGACCAGCGACTAAAAAGGTACTTAATCATGGTGGCGGCGAGACCCGCGACTAAAAGGGGCTACTCATCTGGCGAGATTCTCGTCTTCTCCGATTCCCGCTGTTTTCGTCTCTGGCGCCCTCGGCCGCCGTCGCCCTCGCCCTCGGCCGCGCCGCCCGTCGCCCTCGCCCTGCGCCGCCCGCCGTCGCCCCTCGCCCTCGGCCCGCCCGTCTTGCCGCCTCGCTCGCCGCCCTCAACCCCACGCCCTCGGCCTTGACCCTCGTCACCGTCGCCTCTCCGCCTCTCCTCGACACCCATGGCGCCCGAGGCCGATGCCCCCATCGCCCGCTTCGCGCCAACCGCTTCGTCGGGCCTCGCCCGTTCAACCGGCCGATGCACTTCCCGATCGCCTTTGCTCATGGCGCCCGGCCCTTCCCACGACCGGCCTTGCACCTGCGCCCTTGCGCCCGTTAACCCACGTGGCCTCCTAGGCCACTTACCAGTGGGGCCCCCCTGTTAAAAAAAAGAACAAAAAGAAATATGTATAAATAAAAATTAAAAATGATAATAATTAAAAGTAATTAATGCTGATGTCATAACCCTGTTTTCCTTTTATTTAAATCTGTTAATTCCAAATAACTGCTTAAAACTTTGAAAAATCATATTAAATAAACCGTGGGTCGGATCAAAAACTTTATACATGAAAGTTGCTCGTAACGCACGAGACGAACCCGAATCGCTTACCCACATACATGTCAGATGCCTCTAACTATCTGAACATGGAATTCTCCCCTCCGTCTTCTATCCGACATGTCCGGAACCGGGAAAACATTCTCGGTTGAATCCCCCCTTCACCTTTATCGTGTAGCCATATGTTAGGTCACTCCCGGCACATCATGTTGCCACGTTCTGCTTTGTGATGATATGCTTGCTGTATATTTACTGTTTTTCCCCCTCTTCTCTCCGGTAGACCCGAGACCGATGTCGCCCTGTGATCGACTACGCCGACGACGACCCCCCTCCTTGCCGTGAGCAACCAGGCAAGCCCCTTCGACCATCCCGATATCGCCCATTCCGTGAAGACGTGGTTGTCTGTTGTCCTCGCCTCCCTCTCCGTGTGTGTTGTCCTCGCCTCCCTCTCCGTGACGCCGTCGTCTGCCGCCCCGTCTCGCGCTCTACCGCGACACCCTCTCCCACCCCTTCCTCGCCCCCTCCTTTTGCCACCGCCCTTTCGCCACCGCCACCGCCACCGCCCCCCTTCTTCACTTAATTAATTTGTTTTTACTACATGTTTTCAGGATGACATAATGGCGGACGATAGAGCTGACCCGATTATGGACAACTATGATCCGGACGGTGAAGCACATATGTTCGCATCATAAACGGCGATATTCAATATGTGCCGACCGGAGAAGAAGAAGATGATATCTCTTCTTATCTGAACCTTGACGGTGAAGATGAAGGGCGCCACAAGAAGAAGATGTCAAGAAAGCGTCGATAAACGCATTTATCTTCAAATGGAAGTAGCAACCACCTCCGTGCCGAGGTATATATATATACATTGAGCCTCTGGTGATACAAACTAACTGATTTGAATAAATATGTGTGTACTAACGCTGCGACTCTCTTTCTTATTTTAGCCCTCGGCGGATCGTCAAACAATCGAGTACGTCGTCAAAGCGTGGCGCAACCAAGACGATGAAACAAGGAGAAACATGCACCATCGAGGTTGTCGACAAGGCAACCGCAGTCACCGGAGCCCCGCAAGAACGCCACCAAGTTTGTCGACCAATGCGGAGCCATTGTTAGAGGCAACGTCTCGATCACCGTCCAGGAGTGGAATGAGCCAAAGAAGGCACGAATTGATGGTTTCACTTTTGTCGATAAGAGAACAAAAAAGATTGCTTCAAGAAGCTTATGGAACATTTCGTTCTACCTCCGAATACAACAAATTCGATGAGGAGGGTAACAAGATTGAGGAAAACAAGGAGAGGAGGAGGCTAGTCAAACAGTTCGCTCTTCATAAGATGGCCGACGCATTCCGGAAATTCAAGCAAAATCTAGCCCGTGACTTTGTCAAGCAGAACAAGACTCCGGATTTCAAAGGACAATATGAGAAACTGAAACATGATTGGCCAGAATTTGTGAAGAAAAGAAATCGGAGCAGTTCATTGAAATATCAAAAAAAAAGGAAAATGCGGCTAAGAAGGAGTACAATCATGTTATGGGGCCAGGAGGGTATCGCATTTTGGTGCCTAGGTTGGAGAAGATGGAGAACGAGATGAGGGCGCGAGGAATCCGTCAGTGCACGGAGGGATGGGACCCAAGGGCCAAAAGCTGGTGGTACGGGCATGGGGAACGCTGAACCCGGAGACAGGGGAGTGTGTTTACCGGGCAAATTAATTAAACCCACCCAAGTCCTTATTGACGCAATGAAGAATGCTCAACAGGGAAGATCAAGTTCAACAGAGAGAACGGCTACCGACAAAGCCCTCGGGAATCCTGAACACGGAGGACGTGTACGACGCATGGGGCACATTCCGTGGAAAATAGGGTTCCCCCAGGACGATGACCCGTACGGTTACAGAAGCCGTAAGAGAAAGATGGATCGGGAATCAGATGTTGTGGCACGGTTGGCATCGGAAATGGATGTGATGAAAAAAACCATGAGTGTACTAGTAGCCGAAAGAGATGCAGCTCGGGTGCAGCATGAAGATCATCCAGCGGATCTCGGAAGCCAGCAGCGGAGAAGCAGCGTGGCTTCCACGGAGGCCCCACCGGCTGGGTGCAGATGCACCGACGATTGAAATTACTGCACCGGAGCCTCCGGTGGTCGAAATTACTGCACCGGAGCCTCGGTGGTCGAAATTACTGCACCGGAGCCTCCTCGCTACCCGTGGATTTATATAAAGGAGATGAAAGAATATCATCTGTATTATCCTATCGGGAACATGTCCATGAAGGTAGCCATCGGCAGTGCTTTACCATGTTTACCTGGAGCACTCCACCACAACAACCCCATTCAAGATGGCTATGCTCGTGTCACGGTGGAGGACATAGTCCAAGGGTTTGAGGACCTGGAGATTGACAATGCTACACCTGAAGGGGATAAAATACTAGGAGAAGACAAGCACCATTACATTCTATGGCAAAAGAATTTTATCAAGTTTCGAGCGAGGCGCCAAGGACAACAAGTCCACCTCTACGGTGGTGGTGGTGGCGGTGGCGGTGGTGGTGGTGGTGGTGGTGGTGGCGGTTCACCTACACCTCCGCCACGTCGACCGACGCCGCCCCCGATCCCACAACGTCCGGCGGGTGATCAGCCGCCCCAGTCCTCGTCCGGGCGGGTGATCGACGCCGCCCCAATCCACCTCCGACAAAGAAGCGAAGCAGTCCTGGATTATTAACCCGGACCCTTATGTACCTAAGACCACAAAGGTACCGGAGCCATCATCAAGCCTCTCCCCACAAGGCCTTGGGAACGTAGTGCCGAGGAAGTCGACGCGCCGCGGCTGCTCATTATGAGAAATGGAAGGCGGACTGCAAGAAGAAAAGAGAGCCCGAGCCCAAGCCAAGATATTCTCGATGAGCAAAAGAAGTGGGCTAAGTCATTTTTGAGCACACCGTCCCAAGCCGCGAAGAATCTGCCTAACGACTATGCACGTGAACTTGCAGCAGGCACTCATGTTCAACGAGAACAAAGAGCGGGACAAGGCCCAAAGAAAAATAAGCGGAAACAAGTTGCCCAGCTCGGGGAACAAAGTAAACAATCGATTGCCCGCTTATAGTGGAAGCCCGGATGCCCCGAGATCATACAAGCTGCGACAGCACATGGATTGACTGTAACGAGTGCCAGAGAACAAGCGGCCAACTTAGGTATTACTCTTCGTGAACTGTTAGGCCTTGATGAGGCGCCAGTGAAGGAGGTAGTAATTACATATGTCAAGAATGGGCCTCTCGTCGAGCCTGCGCAGGAAAATGATCTACCTGACCAAATGAAAGGTCTGCTGAATTGGTACAAGGGTTACATAAAAATTAAAAACGCCAAAGATTTTATTTATGCGGAAGTTAGACATGAGCATCACTTCAAACATTACTATGTACAACTTGCACTGAGTGAATTGTTCCAGCTTTTCAATCTGCGCGAGCTCGACAAATCTATCATCGGTTGCTACGTTACGTAAGTGATTTATTAATTTCTACCCCATCTCGTTCATATTGCCTGCACTATATATATGTCCTAACTATATTGTTGTGTCCGCTATTATACATGCAGAATGAAGATTAAGGAATGCAGAGTAAGGAACATCCATGATGTTGGGTTCATTGACCCACACATCGTTAATGGACATGTGTTGGAGCGTCACCCCGCCGACGTGGAGGCAGACCTGTGGCAGTTTCTTACAAAGCAGGAACTCAAAAGTGATATTCTATTTCCTTACCATTTTGGGTGAGTGTTTCTGTCTTGAGCACATTAATTCTCTTTTGTTTACTCCATGCATGGTATGTGGCGGCTAATCGATGAGTTATGCATGACGTCTTGTGCATGTATCGTGTCCGCAGGTTCCACCGGATTCTGCTAGTAATTAAAGTTAACACCTCAGAATGTCTCGTCCACGACTCTCTGAATATGGATCCAAAGCTTTGGGCCGACATGAGAAGAATGCTGCAGAAGTAATTATTTTCATTCATTTGCGCTCTATATCGATCGGCCTATTTCGTTCATTTCCTAATATCAAGTAACTAATAACTCTCTTGTTCACTTAATTTTCTTTGCCTCGTAGGGTTTGGAGACGGTTCGTAGATACAAAGGTCGGTGAATTCAAAAAAGAGCTAGAATTCAAAATGTTAAAGCCTAAGAATGCTGGGGATATTCAGCCACCGGAGACCAATCTATGTGGATACTATGTTCAGGAGAGGATCCGAGATACACCTCTGAGCGGGTTCCGAGTGATACCAATGCTCAGAGCAATAACCTCCGGATGATGCTTAGTCTAGAAGCTCGCTTCCGACCACTTCAAGAGGAACTAGCTGGATGGTTCAGCAGGGAAGTCCTCCATTCTAAAGGAGAACACTATTACGAGGACGTAGAACTTTATATGGATTAAATCATGTATGGAAACTTGTTCAAAATTGTATATGGTCATCCGATGATATTGAATATATATTGTATATTCCTCTTGAATTCTTTTTGGTTCTAATTTCAATTTATTTTAGATTGTACATTCATATGCATGTATGTAGTACCGTAGAATATATGAAACTCCTTCAAAATTAAAATAAAGCACAAAAGAAATAAAACAATACAAATTAAACAGAAAACAGGTTTAGGGGTGGCTAAAACCCTAAACCTGTGGCGGCTTTAGTCGCGGTTGGCCAGGAAGAACCGCGACTAAATGTCCTCCGCCCCGACGGCCGCCTGGCGCCCACGTGGACGGGCCGTTAGTCGCGGTTCTTAAGAAGCCGCGACTAAAGGTGGGGGTTTTAGTCGCGCTTATTTGGTCGCGGTTGCGCAACCGCGACTAATGGCAGTTGCGAACCGCGACCAAAGGCCTTTTTTCCACCAGTGTCACGAGTCACGACAGAAACAATTCAAATAGAAACATAACGGCAAACGAACTAGGCGAAGATGTTGGAAAAATACTCTGAAATTTGGGGGATGAGAAAAGAAATTCTAAAGCAATCGAGAAATAGCAAAAACGACATGAATACAAATTAGGAACGACTGTTGATATCCAAAGCACCTCTTCTACTTTGAACATGGCATGAAACTATGAATCCATAATAATCCTAAAATGACTCTGGCTCTTCTTTAAGCGAGTATACCTTGGGTTGGCTCTTCTTTAAGAGCTCGGTGGCGTCCAGATCGTCCAGCACGTCCTCGACGTCGTAGGCGATGGACTTGAATTTGGTGAGCCACCGCCCAACAACTTCCCCGTCTGTTCCTCGTCGGCGCTGCCTATCATCCGCATCATGCAACACGGCCTCCAGATCTTGCATCTTGTCCATCATGACATCAACGTCGTCCTTGAACTTCCACTGCAGGGTGGCCTCTTCCGTGGCGAGTTCACCGAGCTTGGCCGCGACTTGTTTCCCCACGGCGCTCGCGATTATCTCGCCGAACCCGCTCATGCCAGCTACAGTATGTCCCTCTCTCCCGCAACAATGTCGGAAGAGCAGAGAGGTAAGTAAGGAAGAGCAGTGTGTCCTTGAGGGCACGCGACCACGCGCAGGAGACGCGGTTGTTGGCCCGTCAGGACGCTGGGACTGGGAGAGGCGCACGAGCCACCAACTCTTGTTTGCTTTTTCCACTCGTCTTTCTTCTTTTATTATTGCCGACTACGGCGAAGGTGCGGGGAGGACTGCCTGGAAGGCCGGCAGTCTAGCTCCTCCCCCTCCTCGACGACCGAGCAGAAGAAGAGGAGCAGCTTGTGGGAACCAATAAAGTTCAGCTTGTGGAAACCAATAAAGTTCGTGTCTTCCTCTGGAGGCTGGCACATCAATCCATTCCTCCTGGGACTCTCCGGCATCACCGTAATATGGCTTCATCAGCTGCCTGTTGTTTCTGCCATGCTTATTCTCATCTTGAGAAAATCAGATTCCCCGCGACTCCCCTCCCTAGGGTTCCCACCCCCGCCCGCCAGACCCGCTCCCCGCCCGGCGCTGGCCAGCCAGCGCCTCCCGGCCGCCCGCTCCCCTCCCCTCTCCCTTCCCTTCTCCTCCCCTCCCTCTCATGGCCAGCCCTTGCGCCAGGGCCCCTTGTGGCCGCGGCCCTCGGCCCGTCTCGCTCCCCTCCCACCCCGCCCGTCGCGGCTTGTCGGGCAAAGCCAGCCCGGGCAAGGCTGGCAGCGGGCCCTCCTTCCCCGTCCGCTTGAGGGCGCCGGCACGGGGCGGCCCCTTTGAGCGACGGTGCTGGTCGCCCGCGGATTCCAGCGGTGCGGCGGCAGTCTCGTGGGGTGGCCTGCTGTGGCGGTGCTCCGGCGATCCTCGGGCTGCGCGCTGCGGGGCGGCTGCGGTGCTCCCATCTCGGGAGGTGGCGCGCGACCTGTCTCGGGCTGGATCCGTCCGGATCTGGCTTTGGGGGCCGGCCGGTGGCGCCTGACTCCGGTGGTGCGTGCCCGGCGGCTCCGGCGCTTGGAGCCCGCCGGGCGACGCGGGTAGGGCAGCGGCCGGGCGTGGCTGCTGCTCCGGCCGTGGGCGGCGACATGGGTAGGTCTCGGTGGCCTACCGGTGTCGTGGCGGCTTCACGGTGTCTCGACGGATCTGTCCGCGGCAACGGCCGGCTCCTCCGGCGTCGGTTTGTCTGCGTTCGGCCGTCTCGTCCTTCACCCCATCTCCTCGTCGCTCGGGCGCTACTCCCATCAAAGGTCTGGTCCTTTCCCAGCTGCGATCCACCACTCGTCTCGCGCCCGATGCCGCAGGACAGAGCTCGCCTCGCGCACGATGCAGCAGTACCGAGCTCGTCTCGCGCACGATGCAGCAGGACCGGGCTCGTCTCGCGCACGATGCAGCAGTACCGACCTCGTCTCGCGCACGATGCAGCAGGACCGAGCTCGTCTCGCGCACGATGCTGCAGGACCGCGTTCATCTCGCGCTTGGGGTAGCAGGATGGGTCGGTGGATGCCGGTTCTGGCCGACCTATTGGGTCTCGACGCTGGGGGTTGCCTAGGGGCGCGAAAGGTGGGACCTTTCCGCTCGTCTCTTTCGTTGGGGTGCGCCGGGTCATGGGTGAGGTGGTGTTGAGGTCTTGGATGCTGGGGCGGCGGCCCTGGTGGTGGTGGTGGCGCGGTGCTCTTGGACAAAGCCCGCGCCTTGGTGCTGCCCGCTCATCATGGCCGTGTGGGCGGCGTGGTAGCCGGGGTGTGGCGTTCGGTGGCGGTGAATGTTGGCCGAGGTGAAAACTTGCTCTATCTTCGGACGGACCGGCGGCGGCGAAGATCGCTCCCATCTTGAAGGCGTCGTCGCGGCTCTCATTGCCGATCATGCGGCTCCGGGGGAAACTTTGATCCTTGGATCGGGCGGTAGCGGCGCTCCGGCGTCGTTTCCTTCCTGAAGGCGCCGTCTTGGAGCGCATGGTTCGTCATATGTAGCTTCATATCTTCGGGGCGGTAGTGCTAGGAGTAGTGTTGCTGCGCTCAACGCCTTTGTATCCCTTCCTGGGTGTGTGCATGTGTTGCGGTGGCGTAGCGTGTGGTTGTATTGGATGCTTGTGGGTTGTTGCTTTATATATAAAGCGGGGCGAAAGCCTTTTTCGGTATTCTCATCTTGATTGTGCCATGGCTCGGACCGCATGGACCTTGCTGGACGACGAGCTAGCTGAGCATATATCTATCAACCAGTGCAGGTGTGCAAATGATTGGATTTTCGTACTAATTGAGTCATTATCACATGCCAGCTGTTTTAACAAAACAGTGGGTGCCCTTAGAGCGATTCTCTCTTTCGGTAGCAGACACCGAGATGGGCTAAGTTAGGAAACCTTATTCACTATGATAGGACAGGTAAACAAAGCAAGGAGTGCATGGGTCCATAGCCAATTTCATATTCGCCGGCTTCATTCGAGATCAAACTCCCATTGAAAGATGCCTGCATGCTAGGTACCGGCTCAGTTTCGTAAACAATAATTAAGAACAGGTATGGTTTGGAGAGGGAGTAGAGATAGCGATTCCTCGCCGGTTTTTTATGTTGTGATGATGCAGGAGGGGTGCCTCATAAACTTGGGATTATTCCCTAAGAGCTTGTCCAGTACCACTGGTACCGATGGAATTCAATCTCATTTAGAGAAATCAGTATATATTTAAGCAACAGATTTAGCAATGCACATTCGAATCTACTACTCATTTTTTTCAAGGGATGCGTCAAAGTTGACGCATCAGGATCATAGATAGAAAAAGTGGCCAGAAGAAAAGGCCATTGTTGTTAGTACAACCCTACGGTTGCTAGAGCCCTAAAGAATCCACATGCGGATTACTCGTTCTCGTCCCTCCTATCTATCATCCAAATGACTGAGCCACGTTCACGCAGCAGGCCAGCCGCTCTCCAATCCTGAGCCTCTAACTCGATCTTAACAAGCAGGTCGTCCACAGATGGCGACGCCCCATTGAAAACAATGTCATTTCGGTGCTTCCATAGCATCCATAACACCAGGGTTATCACCGTCCACGCCTCCTTCCGGAATTGATTTTGGGGGTTGAGAGTAGTCCATCATTCGACAAGCTTTGAATCTGCGGATGGCGTCCAGTCCGGCCTACTCCATGTGTTCATGACCTTGGTCCATACCTGCCTTGCTAGAACACATCCGAGAAGCAAATGGTCCAAAGTCTCAGGCAGCTGATCACAGAAGGGGCATGCCGACGGGTGCGGCAACTGCCGTCGCTGAAGTCTATCTGCTGTCCAACATCGGTTCCGTGTCGCGAGCCACATGAAAAACTTGCAAGCAAGGGGGCCCTGCATCTCCATACCTGCACTGCTCCCGCGCTCTCTATGGCCGTGGTGAATTTGAGGATCTTACTGGGCGGACCGAACTCTTCTACCGTCTTGAATTTCCTATGGCGGCCGGCCAGTACCCCTTCGATCCATTGTACTAGAGCGATCCGAGAAGAATGCAGGGTCATACTCCATCAACATTTGTGGTCATCACGAGTGGCCCAACGCTTGTGTGCCACGAGTTTTGGTGGGATTTTTCCATGGAGGGCTAAATGTGCTTTTCTTTTCTAGATCCGGTTTTTTCAAAATAAAACATATCTTGAGCCTTAAGAGTCTGAATTGCGATCAGGTTTTCCCTACGAAACGCACATGTGTTTCCCTTTAACTAGTGCTTCACCTGGAGCTACAGTGCATGCTATAAAAAAATGTAAAATGCCCTAAAAGTATGAAAACCTTCTGACTAGTTGCTCCCACTTTGTTTAAGACTAGCCACAATGGAGAGTAAAACATACACATATCTCTAGACTATGTTACTACCTTCATAGTGGGTAGTAATATAAGTGTGGTAACATGCAGAGCTTCATTTATTATGTTGTAGACTCATATTGCATTGGGACATGTGATGTTACAGTAACTAGCTAAGTTACTACTATTACCTCTCTCCTCATTAACTCATTGACACATAAGCAAATTTGCTGAGTTGGACTCGATGTTACTACTGAAGTTACTCCCACTATAGCTAGTCTAAGGTCAATCGCTTAGATCCACCCCTAGATGAAAAATAATAATGCCCCCGAAGAATTCCTTCATGCGGACATCCCCATACTAAAAAAGGATAAAATCGCAGGCGAAACAACAACAACAACTTCATTTGCGCAGGCCCCATGACGCTATGGCCGAATTTACACGATCTGCCATAAAGGCCGGGATCATAATGCAAAACCGCGCTAAACGCCTTGTTTCGCACTAAATGCCTTTGCGGTCGCTCGAATTTTACCGGAACAGCTTCAGCGGACCCAAACAGATCTCAGCACAAATTGCCCTGATAGGGCAGCTCGTCCAGGAAACCTAGCATCCCTCTATCCCCATTTCCTTCTCTCCCTCCCATCTGAAAATGTTGCGGTAGCTTGGCATTTATTCACACCTGTGCTCGGCGGGCCGGCGGGGCTGCTTCGTCGCAAGCTGGAGATGGTGACGGGCGAGGCAGCGACTAGGGATCCAAGCGGCAAGCCGGAGATAATGAGGGGTGATTGGGTAAGGCGGCAAGGCGACGAGTCCATGATGTCGTCTCCAACTTCCGATACATGTTGCTAGCATGTACAGGGCAAGCCCCTTTTCTATCAGTTGCTTCAGTAGCACTAGCAAGTACATTGCTTCAATAATTGGATGCGGGTTGGGCCAGTTTATGATCACATATTTGGGGATACCGATACATTATCGGAGACTCGCAAATGCTGAATGGAAACACGTCGAGGAGAGACTGCAAAAAAGACTTAGTAGTTCAAAAGGTAAACTGATGTCTCTGGGTGGAAGATTGGTCCTCATAAATTTAGTACTTAGTAATATGGTATTATATATGATTTCCTTCTTCCAGGTGCCGAAAGGAGTTTTACATAGATTGGATTATTTCCGATGAAGATTCTTTTGGCAAGGAGATAGCAAGAGAAAGAAATATCGACTGGCCAAATGGTGTGGTTTGCCGTCCCAAAGATCAAGGCGGGTTGGGTATTCATGACCTTGAGGTTAAGAATAAGGCCCTCCTCGGCAAATGGTTGTTTAAATTTTTGATCGAAGAAGGTGTCTGGCAAACCCTCCTAAGGAGGAAATATGTGGGCTCCAAAGAGGTATCCCTAGTATACTGGAAGCCTGGGGATTCCCACTTTTGGGCGGGTCTAATGGCTACGAAGAAATATTTCTTCTATTATGGATCCTTCTCGATTAAGGACGGCTCAGAAATTAGATTCTGGGAGGACAGGTGGCTAGGAAATGCCACACTCCGGGAACAATATCCGGCTCTGTACAACATTATGCGCCACAAGGCTGGTACTATCGCCACGGTAATAGAATCGTTTCCGCCAAATGTGACATTCAAAAGAGATTTAATTGGACCCAGACTCCAACCGTGGAACATCCTGCTCCAGCGGTTGTCCACGGTGCACCTGTCACATGGGTCTGATGTATTTCGATGGAACCTTCATGGGAATGGAAAATTCTCAGTGGATTCTATGTATAGAGCGTTAATCCAGTCTGATGTGCCAGTTGATAATAATAAGAAGGTCTGGAAGATGAAGATACCTCTTAAGAATAAAATCTTTGCATGGCATCTTCGTCGCGGAGTCATTCTTACTAAAGATAACCTTATTAAGAGGAATTGGCATGGAAGTCCGCAATGTGTCTTTTTTCACCATGATGAGACAATAAAACATTTATTCTTCCAATGCAAATTGGCTCGTTCTATATGGTCAGTCATCTGATACGTCCATTTTGCATCATGCTTTTATATCGATATTTATTGCATTATGGGTTGTTACTACACATTATGTCACAATACTTATGCCTTTTCTCTCTTATTTTACAAGGTTTACATGAAGAGGGAGAATGCCGGCAGCTGGAATTCTGGGCTGGAAAAGGAGCAAATATTATAGACCTGTTCTGCACAACTCCAAAAGTCATAAAACTCCACGGAAGTTAGTTTTGGAATATATTAAAACTATTGGGTGAAGAAAGCACCAGAGGGGGGCCACCCAGCAGCCACGAGGGTGGAGGGCGCGCCCTACCCCCTGGGCGCGCCCCCTGCCTTGTGGGACACCAGGCAGGCCCCCTGATGCCCATCTTCTGCTATATGGTGTATTTTGCCCTGGAAAAAATCATAAGGAAGCTTTCGGGATGAAGCGCCGCCGTCTCGAGGCGGAACCTGGGCAGAAACAATCTAGGGCTCCGGTGGAGCTGTTCCGTCGGGGAAACATCCCTCCGGGAGGGGGACATGTCGCCATCATCATCACCATCGATCCTCTCATCGAGAGGGGGTCAATCTCCATGAACATCTTCACCAGCACCATCTCCTCTCAAATCCTAGTTCATCTCTTGTATCCGATCTTTGTCTCAAAACCTCAGATTGGTACCTGTGGGTTGCTAGTAGTGTTGATTACTCCTTGTAGTTGATGCTAGTTGGTTTATTCGG
Organism: Aegilops bicornis; assembly: GCA_021605145.1. Classification (NCBI taxonomy): domain Eukaryota; kingdom Viridiplantae; phylum Streptophyta; class Magnoliopsida; order Poales; family Poaceae; genus Aegilops; species Aegilops bicornis. The sequence goes on along the minus strand of CM038669.1, from coordinate 654,093,469 downwards.
TGGAAGATCATATGTTCGGATCCTTTATGAATATTAATACCCCTCTGATTATGAACATGAATATGATTTTTGAGTATTTACGTTTGTTCCTGGACATAGGAGAAGTCTTGTTATAAGTAGTCATGTGAATTTGGTATTCGTTCGATATTTTGATGAGATGTATGTTATCTCTCCTCTAGTGGTGTTATGTGAACGTCGTCTACATGACACTTCACCATTGTTTGGTCCTAGGGAAAGGCATTGGGAAGTAATAAGTAGATGATGGGTTGCTAGAGTGACAGAAGCTTAAACCCTAGTTTATGTTTTGCTTCGTAAGGGGCTGATTTGGATCCATATGTTTCATGCTATGATTATGTTTACCTTAATTCTTCATTCGTAGTTGCGGATGCTTGCGATAGGGGTTAATCATAAGTGGGATGCTTGTCCAAGGAAGGGCTGTAGCCAAGCACCGGTCCACCCACAAATCAAATTATCAAAGTAACGAACGCGAATCATATGAGCATGATGAAGACTAGCTTGACAATAATTCCCATGTGTCTTCGGGAGCGCTTTGCTTTATATAAGAGTTTGTCCAGGCTTGTCCTTTGCTACAAAAAGGATTGAGCCACCTTGATGCACCTTGTTTACTTTTGTTACTTGTTACCCGTTACGAATTACCTTATCACAAAACTATATGTTACCGATATTTTAGTGCTTGCAGAGAATATCTTACTGAAAACCGCTTATCATTTCCTTCTGCTCCTCGTTGGGTTCGACACTCTTACTTATCGAAAGGACTATGATAGATCCCCTATACTTGTGGGTCATCAATACTCTTTTGTGGCGCCGTTGCCGGGGAGTGAAGCGCCTTTGGTAGGTGGAATTTGGTAAGGAAACATTTATATAGTGTGCTGAAATTTACTGTCACTTGTTACTATGGAAAATAATCCTTTGAGGGGCTTGTTCGAGGCATCTTCACCCCGACCAGAAGAGCAAAGAGTTGCTCCTCAACCTACTGAATCTACTGAGAATATTCACTTTGAAATTCCTTCGGGTATGATAGAGAAACTGCTAGCTAATCCCTATACAGGAGATGGAACATTACATCCCGATATGCACCTAATCTATGTGGATGAAGTTTATGGATTATTTAAGCTTGCAGGTATGCTCGAGGATGTTATCAAGAATAAGGTCTTCCCTTTATCTTTGAATGGAAAAGCATTGACATGGTTTAGGCTATGTGGATATTGGATCATGGAATTACAACCGATTGAAATTGGAATTTCATCAGAAGTTTTATCCTATGCATCTGGTTCATCGGAATCGTAATTATATATATATATATATATATATATATATATATATATATATATATATATATATATATATATATTGGCCTCGCGAAGGAGAAAGTATTGCTCAAGCTTGGGGGAGCCTTAAGTCAATGTTATATTCATGCCCCAATCATGAGCTCTCAAGAGAAATTATTATTCAAAATTTTTTTGCTCGGCTTTCTCTCAATAATCGCTCCATGCTCGATACTTCTTGTACTGGTTCTTTTATGATGAAGACTATCGAATTCAGATGGGATTTATTGGAAATAATTAAACGCAACTCTGAAGATTGGGAACTGGACGAAGGTAAGGAGTCAGGTATGACACCTAAGTTTGTGTTAAATCTTTTATGGATACCGATGCTTTTCGTGAATTTAGTACTAAATATGGACTTGACTCTGAGATAGTAGCTTCTTTCTGTGAATCATTTGCTACTCATGTTGATCTCCCTAATGAGAAGTGGTTTAAATATCATCCTCCCATTGAAGTGATAAAGCGCCCCTTTTTGGAAAAAATAAAAGCACTACCAAGTACATCGCCATGTCGATCTTCACCATGCCGCCATGCTTGTTTGATTTCATTTTGCGATTTTTTGAATTTATGTCTGAATAAAGACATGCCCAGTGCACAGAAGCTCCCACAGAAGGTGGAGTCTGGGGAGCATTATAGGAACCTAGTCTTACCCCTGCGAAGTGCAATGCAGAGAGGCCGGTTCAAACTTGGGACCTCTTGGCATAAGCAGGGAGGACTTCACCATTGTGCTAGGCATACCCTCAATTTATGTCTGAATTTGTACTGAAAATCCTCTGTTTTCCAACTGAAAATGCCCATGTAGTAATCCCTGCTATATAGCTTAGCACCGCTATTTCCCGATATAGCGTCTGCGGCATTTGAGATGAGCTACTGCGAAATGAAATCTCTCGATCAAAAAGTTTGACTCAAAGTGAAATGTCTAAGTGCAAAGGGTATCCAATCTGGTCTAATTTGCATGAAAAATACAAAGGCCCAAATTTTAAACTTATTGCACATACTTCCTTCACAAATAAGTGATTTCTGGCAACCCGGGGGTCTTCTGCAAAAGTAGACGGTCTATTTGGGCTCTGGTTCTATATGTTCGGTCAACCAGGGGGTGTTTCACAAAAGTCACTGTTTTCCCTGATTCACCGTCGCCTGTACGGATGAGTCACGCGGCGGTGCCCCATTGCCACCGCTACCGCATCCACAACTCCTTCCCGCCACGGTGCATTCCCGCCAAATCGAACTACCACTAGAACAATCTCCCGCGAGCACCTATATCCCACTCCCAGCATTGCTTAAATACCGTCGTTCGGCGTCATTCCACTGCCACTCCACTCCATTTCTTCCACGCACTGTGAAATTCAGTTCAGCAGCCATGGTGAGGACGCTTTTCACCACAAAGAAATTATGCATGATATTGCACCTGCTGAGATAGAAGATATTGATGTTACAATTAAGCTTGCCAATAGAGATACTATTCACCAATTGGCATTGTTAGAGATGTTGAAGTCTTGTGTGGGAAAATTAAATACCCTACTGATTTCTTGTTCTTGGTTCCCCACAAGATGACTTTTTTCCCATTATATTTGGTAGACCCTTCTTGAATACTGTTAATGCTAAGATAGACTGCGAAAAAGATAGTGTTACTATTGGTTTAGGGGATATGTCCCATGATTTTAATTTTGCTAAATTCCGTAGACAACCCCATGATAAAGAATTGCCTAGTAAAGATAAAATTATTGGTCTTGCTTCTATTGTCGTGCCTCCTAATGTTCCTTTAGAACAATATTTGCTAGACCATGAAAATGATATGTTTATGAATGAAATAAGGGAAATAGATGAAGTATTCTTTAAACAGGGACCTATTTTGAAACACAACTTGCATGTTGAAATCCTAGGGGATCCTCCTCCACCCAAGGGAGATCCCGTGTTTGAGCTTAAACAATTACCTGATACTTTCAAATATGCTTATCTTGATGAAAAGAAGATATATCCTGTTATTATTAGTGCTAACCTTTCAGAGCATGAAGAAGAGAAATTATTGAAAACTCTGAAGAAGCACCATGCTGCTATTGGATATACTCTTGATGATCTTAAGGGCATTAGTCCCACTCTATGCCAGCACAAAATAAAGCTGGAGAAAGATGCTAAACCAGTTGTTGATCATCAACGATGGTTAAATCCTAATGTGAAATAAGTGGTAGGAAATGAAATACTAAAGCTTCTGGAGGCTGGTATAATTTATCATGTTTCTAATAGTTAGTGGGTAAGTCCTATCCATTGTGTCCCTAAGAAGGAAGGTATTACTGTTGTTCCTAATGATAAGGATGAATTGACCCTGCAAAGAATTGTTACAGGTTATAGAATGGTAATTGATTTCCATAAATTAAATAAAGCCACTAGAAAAGATCATTACACTACTAGGGAAAACCTTATACACAGAATATTACCAGTAGCGCTGTACAAAATCAAACGCTACTGCTACTTAGTAGCAGCGCGTGTAAATAAACCGCGCTACTGCTATGACTTTAGCAGTAGCGGTACTAGCGAAAAGAGCTGCTGCTATGCTTGAACTGGGCGCACATGGCTAGCCCAACCTAGCAGTAGCGGCGATATCTTGACCAGTAGCTCTTGCTACTCTCCTTAGCTGTGGCGGCGCTTATGTGTAACGCGCTATCGCTAACGGAAATAAAATAAAGTGAAAAACAAGTAGAAAAGTAAATGAAAATGAAAGAAATAAAAAGGAGAAAGGGAAAAATAAAATGCAAAGAAAAATAAAAGAAAAAAGGGAAAAAGGAGAAAGGAATAGCGATGGCGGGTTTCAGAAACGCTATCAGAAGCTAACAAGCTATAGCTGCGTTTTGGAACGCAGCTACCGTTCGTTCACTTAAACAACGCCCCCCGGCCACCACACTTCTTCCCCCAAATCCCTCGCCCTCGCCGCCGTCTCCCCCAATTCGCTGTCGCCCCACTTCGCTGCCGTCTCCTGCCGGCGTGGACGCCTGCAACCTTATCGTCTCCCCCCGAGGCCGCCGTCATCCTCACCGCCGCCGCCCGAGGCCGCCCTCAGCCTCACCGCCACCACCCGAGGCCGCCCTCGACGTCACCGTCGACGCCCTCCACCTCACCGTCGCCCGAGCCCGCCCAGGACCGCCGTTGCCCGTGCCCGAGCCCGCCCTCTCCGCCCCTAGCTCCGTCATCGAGCACCTCCCCGCCACCGTCTCTCCCCTCTCTGTAAGTCCCCCACCCCTCCCCCCACTCCTCTCTCTCTCTGCATTTTAGAGAAAAAAATAGTAGAGCAAAAGTTTGTTTATAGCAAAAATTTAGTTTAGAGCAAAGGATGTTAAGTAGTAGATGTTAGAGCAAAAATTAGTTTAGAGCAAAAAAATTGGTTTACAACAAAAGTTAGTTAGGGCAGTAGGGTTTAATTAGGGTAGATGTTGCTTGTATAGTATATATATAGTGATACTAGTAGATGTTAATTAGGTTATGGCAATAGTGGTACTAGTAGATGTTAATTAGATGTTTTTCAGTTAGGGCACTAGAGTTTTTCTAGGTTAATTAGGTTAGTAGTGCTGCTAGTAGTAGTGGTACGATGAGGTTAATTAGGTGATGTTAAATGAATAACCTAAATGAATGAAATTAGTAGTTAACTGAATTTTTTCCTTTCATCATTATAGAGCACTAAAGTTAACTGAATTTTGTTCTATTAGTAGTTAAATGAATTTTCTTCTACACTTTGTTTTTGAATTAGCTTGTGAAATTTGGACATGTGGTTACTCATGTATATTTGGACATGTGTTGCGGTGTCGAAGAGGGATATTTGAACAACTGTTCCGGGGAATGATGCTGAGTGGCCTATGTTTTGCGGGAATGTTGATTCATTTCTGTTCCGGCAAATTTCAGGTTCTCGATTTGTCCACTTTTTAGCACAGGTCATGCCGAAATTTTCCGTGAATTTCGGCATGACTTGTACGTGCCCGGGATTTGCCGCACCAGGAAGGAGTCAACATTCCTGCAAAACAATATGCCTTTTTATGTCATTATTCATTTTATTAGGTCTAGAATTAATTGACTAGATTTAATCATAGGAAACATGGCTAGCAACGATGAAGGACAGGGTTCTGGTGATTGCGACGACGTCTACCGGGCGGCAGACGAATTTTTTAGCCTTACCGACGATCAACCGATGTTGTTGCTGGGCCCATCGGTGGCATCGGGGACTGAGACCGACACGCAGACCGGTGCTGAGACTGAGACCGGCGCTGAGACTCAGACCGGCATCGAGACCGGCGCTGAGACTGAGACCGGTGCTGCCTCGGGGAGCGGAGCCGGTACTGTAGAACCGAAAGCAAAGAGGCAACGGCTTCCTAACAAACTCAGGACTACTAGATTGGTGGTCACGGAGGTGGACGGCCGCATTTTTGAGCCAAAGGCGCCCGAGGAAGCGCGTCGATGCTACGGCCATCAAATAGGCTGCATCGTACGGACAACCGCCACCATCAGCGATGAGAAACTACAGAAGATAGAAAATATGAGGAGCTCCCTCCTAAAGAAGTTTCACCAGATATTCTTGTTCCCGGGCGGGAATGAGAAGGATTATGAAGATCCAGACGAGGACCCGACAATGAAGAAGATAAACAAACACGCCATGACCAAGTTTAGCGACGCGTTGGCCACCTGGAAAACTCGAGTGAAAGCAAGGATCATCAACAAGAAGGAACCCTACTCCGAGATTGTAAAGGATAATCCGACAATCACGGAAGAGCAGTTTCAAATATTCAAGGAGGCTTGCGAGGCCGAAGCTACCAAAAAAAATTCTAAGTACATGAAGGGGCTTCAAGAGAGGAACATTGGGAGCCACCACCTCGGAAGTCGTGGTTACGGCGGAAAGAGGTCCAAATGGGCCAAGGAGGACGCGGAAGCCGCGAGTCTGGGCATCCCAGACCCCTTGGCGGATTTCACCGTCCCGCAGGAGCGTGACGTCCTGAGGGCCCGGCACCGTTGGGACCCAGTGAAGAAGGTTTACGAGACAACACCGGTCATTATGGAGTTCATGAGACTGCTGGTAATTTTAGTTTCTGATCAATTCGACTGCACACGTTAGTCATATTTGTAAACGATCCTTGTGCCTTTTGCGAGAGAGCAGCACGGATTGCGGCAAAGCGACTCGCCGTCTGAGGCATTGGCGAGGCCAAGTGGGACACTCCATTCAACCGGCGTTGAACATATTGAAACGACAACCGGTGGATACTCGACCGTCGTTCGGGCGCGTGCACGGGTGTCGGAGACGGCGCCACGTGGAAGAAGTACTACCATGAGACCACAGAGGAGAGAAAGGAAAGACGGAGGTTAATCAAGAAAACATCGACAAGAAGGTTGAGACTGCGGTTGAGAAGAAATCATCTCGCATAACAAGAACAGCGGTAATCGCCGCAAAACAGGTGGTTGCAGATTTGTCTACTTCCTTGGTGACGGGCGTTTTCACTTGGACAAGGCAAAATCCAGAAAAAAATGCAGAGGACTTTCCCCTTGCTGACTTCTTGGGAGCACCTGCTCCCGCACCGGCTCCCGCACCTGCTCCTGCACCGGCTCCCGCACCGGACGTGCTCGGCGGTGCTTCGTCTTTGGCTAAGGTCGAATCCCTCACAGTATCTGTCACACCGGCCCCCTTCCCGTTTTCATTGCTTTTCAGATGTCTCACGTCGCAGACTTTTCTTTGTAGGCCGACGAAACCCCGTGCACCATATTGTACACCATCGGCGACCAGAAGGTGGACGTGGGGAAGGCGATGATAATGGAGCCGAAGGAACCATTGTTCCACAATCGGCCGATCCCCTTGAATGTCTTCAAGGTTTCCGTGGCCAGTGTCGAACCGGGCCATGAGAATTTGCCTCCTCCAATACTACTGGTGGATGACAAGGAGACACCGCGGCGGCTTGGTGATTGTTGCAATGGGTGGGTCCTGTTGTGGCCAAAGAGTCTGCTTCGTCTGGAGGCGGTCGGGAGCACACCCACGAGCACGCAGCCTCAGCAAGGTATGAACATCAACACCCCACCTACCCAATTAGCGTCGGGTGTCGGGTTGCGTGATAGCGAACGGGGTAAGGAGGAGGCTCCATTAGTCGCTGATGACGTCGCCATGGATGAGGATGAGGACGACGGTGGCGCTGAACAGTATGTCTATACTGGCGCCTCCTCAGGGTTTGAGCGTCATGAGTCGGTGCCTGAATTGCTGTCTCAACATATTATGGAAGACCTTCCGGTAGTAAAGAAGTCTAGGAAGAGAGCGAGGAAAGGCAAAAAAAGCTGATTCTATGATCCAGCCGCCTCAGCAGCCTCGGCTTCAGGACCGTATAGATATCCCCGATGCGGATAAATGGCATATCCCCGGTCAACCAATCCTACATGCAAGAGCGCTAGGGGCCAGATTCCACGATCTAAGGAGGCTTCATGACGATGTGCTGTGGGTAGAGAAAGGCCTCATCGCCTCGACAGATCCAGGATACCCACTCTACGTGGTTAACGTTCCGCGGCAAATGTAAATGCGTCGACAGCTTCCCCGCGGATAAGTTCTTCCTCCGATTCGATTACATATTCGACATGTTTCACGTGAAGAAGCTAGATTTTACGTTTGTCCGCCTTTATGCCTTGCACATGAACTACATCATCGGGTTTGAGAAGATATCTCATATCTGTGCCGCTGACCCGTAGTACATGCACGAGGGCTTCTTGGGAGTCTACGCAGAGCACCGTGTATACGCGAGGGAATACATCGTCAATTTCATGCTCGCCAATAAGGACAAGGAGGCGATTGTCGTGCCTTATCATCCCGTGTAAGTCATCCGCGCTGCTATCCTTCCTTCGATTTCAATCATTCATTTGCACGGTGGAGGCTAAGTAATTTGAGGTGTACTTATTTTGCGCAGCGGCGGGCGCGCCGTCCTCATCATCCTATACCCCCGATTCTCCCACGCTCTTTATTTGGAATCGTCGAAGAACATTCACAAAAAGGATTACACCCTCATCAAGGATGTTCTCGACAGTGCTATGTTTTACTACCAAGCAAGGGATGGAGAGGTTAGGGACAAGAAGAGAAGGGGTGGCATGGTCGCCTTCGGTCATAAGACCGACTTCTGCTGCATCCAGCAACCGAACGATTCTCTTAATGATGGATTCTATGTCCTACACCACATGCTGGAGTACAGACGGGATCACCAAAACCTTCACATGTCACCTACATCCGGCGATGCCCATATTCTGCAATGGGCAAAGAACGTAGGAGATATCGAGGATCATCGACTTCGAGCCGAGTTCTATCACATCCAGCGCGAACTTGCCCAAATCATCATGAAGGAGGTCGTCGGAAAAACAGGGATATTCTATGAAGAAGGACAAATGTCGCGGGAAGACGTCCGAACATGGGTAGCCGCTCAGCGTCTCGACCTGAAGCCTTTCACTAGGCTCGGGGACTATCTCCCTGACATGGATGGATGGAACGACATGTTGGAGTGATTGTCGATATATGACAATGTGTCCGCTTAGTCCATACTTTACATGCGACAAAACTTTGAGTTATGCACGGTGAAACTTTATTTGTGATGTAATTAAACCATCCTCCTCCTCGACTAGCGAAAATCACTCTAGTTAGGGCATTTGGGGTACGATGAACTTTGTTATTTATGCTTATGATATATTGTTTCTATTTTTGCCAAGTCTGTCTCTTTCTGTTGCTCAACTTATATGTTGCATATCATCGACTCATGTGATGATGCAGGTGCATAGATCATCGATGGTGAATAAGTGCTACGCCAGGAGTATATATACGACAAGTGGTCGAGTGTCGAGCCAGTGTACCGGTTTCCGGTTTCCGAGCGACAGCAGTAGTTAGTTTAGGTTCACGCTAATGCGAGAGAGGGATCTGAACTCATGTACTCAAAGTGATAGCTCTTCTCACGTATATCATTGTTTAGATGGATGACGATGTATTTGCAAGTAATCGAGACATCTATCGCTATTTTCGAGATGATGACGAGAGACCACTTTGTGTTGGATGATGATTATGATGAGACTATTTGTATGTATATGCTATGATTACATTTGTGGTCTCGCAGGCATTTGTATGTGTATCATGATGACATTTGTATGTGCTAAAGATTCTTCTATAAAGCCTGTTCAAATACAAAACAAATATGCCGAAAAAACAAAAAACTACTAAAATTAGCAGTAGCAAGTGTACAAAAGTTAGCAGCAGTGCCGCGATAGCAGTAGCGCGTCCAGGCAAAGAGCGCTAGAGCTACTAGCAGTAGCGAGCTTCCACCAAGCGCGTTGCTGCTACACTTGTGTAGCAGTAGCGCTGGCGAGCACGCGCTACTGCTATGTGTTAGTTGTAGCGCCTTATTAGTAGCGCCACTCCCCGCGCTACTGATACACCTAAAACCCGCGTTGCTACTAGCCTTTTCCCTAGTAGTGTTACCCTCTACCTTTTATTGATCAAATGCTAGAAAGATTATCTAAACATACACATTTTTGCTTTCTAGATGGTTATTCTGGTTTCTCTCAAATACCTGTGTCAAAAGAGGATCAGGATAAGACCACTTTTACTTGCCCTTTCGGTACCTTTGCTTATAGAAGTATGCCTTTTGGTTTATGTAATGCACCTGCTACCTTTCAAAGATGTATGACTGCTATATTCTCTGACTTTTGTGAAAAGATTGTTCAGGTTTTCATGGATGATTTCTCCATTTATGGAACTTCTTTTGATGATTGCTTAAGCTACCTTGATCGAGTCTTGCAGAGATGTGAAGAAACTAGTCTTGTCTTGAATTGGGAGAAGTGCCAATTTATGGTTAATGAAGGTATCGTCTTGGGGCATAAAATTTCTGAAAGAGGTATTGAAGTTGACAAAGCTAAAGTTGACTCTATTGAAAAGATGTCGTGTCCTAAGGACATCAAAGGTATAAGAAGTTTCCTTGGTCATGCCGGTTTTTATAGGAGGTTCATTAAAGACCTCTCTAAAATTTCTAGGCCTCTGACTAATCTCTTACAAAAAGATGTTCCTTTTGTTTTTGATGATGATTGTGTAGAAGCATTTGAAATACTTAAGAAAGCCTTGATTTCTGCATCTATTGTTCAGCCACCTGATTGGGATTTACCCTTTGAAATTATGTTTGATGCTAGTGATTATGTTGTAGGTGATGTAATAGGGCAAAGAGTTGATAAGAAATTAAATGTTATCCAATATGCTAGTAAAACTCTAGACAGTGCCCAGAGAAATTATGCTACTACTGAAAAAGAATTTTTAACAGTTGTGTTCGCATGTGATAAGTTTAGACCTTATATTGTTGATTCGAAAGTAACTGTTCACACTGATCATGATGCTATTAAATATCTTATGGAAAAAAAAGATGCTAAACCTAGACTTATTAGATTGGTTCTCTTGCTACAAGAATTTGATTTGCATATTATTGATAGAAAGGGAACTGAGAACCCTGTTGCAGACAACTTGTCTAGGTTAGAAAATGTTCTTGATGACCAACTACCTATTGATGATAGCTTTCCTGATGAACAATTAGCTGTCATTAATGCTACTCGTAGTGCTCCATGGTATGCTGATTATGCTAATTACATTGTTGCTAAATTTATACCACCTAGTTTCACATACCAGCAAAACAAAAAGTTTTTCTATGATTTAAGACATTACTTATGGGATGACCCACACCTTTATAAAGGAGTAGATGGTGTTATTATACGCTGTGTACCTGAGCATGAATAGGAACAGATCCTACGCAAGTGTCACTCCAAGGCTTATGGAGGGCACCGCGCTCGAGATAGAACTGAAGGAAATATGCCCTAGAGGCAATAATAAAGTTATTATTTATTTCCCTATTTCATGATAAATGTTTATTTTTCATGCTAGAATTGTATTAACTGGAAACTTAGTACATGTGTTAATACATAGACAAACATAATGTCACTAGTATGCCTCTACTTGACTAGCTCGTTGAATCAAAGATGGTTGTGTTTCCTAACCATAGACATGAGTTGTCATTTGATTAACGGGATCACATCATTAGAGAATGATGTGATTGACTTGACCCATTCTCTTAGCTTAGCACTTGATCGTTTTAGTATACTGTTATTGCTTTCTTCATGACTTATGCATGTTCCTATGACTATGAGATTATGCAACTCCCGTTTACCGGAGGAACACTTCATGTGCTACAAAATGTCACAATGTAACTGGGTGATTATAAAGGAGCTCTACAGGTGTCTCCGAAGGTACTTGCTGAGTTGGCGTATTTCGAGATTAGGATTTGTCACTTCGATTGTCGGAGAGGTATCTCTGGGCCCTCTCGGTAATAATCACTATAAGCCTTGCAAGCATTGTGACTAATAAGTTAGTTGCGGGATGAAGTATTACGAAATGAGTAAAGATACTTGCCGGTAACGAGATTGAACTAGGTATGATGATACCGACGATCGAATCTCGGGCAAGTAACATACCGATGACAAAGGAAACAACGCATGTTGTTATGCGGTTCGACCGATAAAGATCTTCGTAGAATATGTAGGAGCCAATATGGGCATCCAGGTTCCGCTATTGGTTATTGACCAGAGAAGTGTCTCGGTCATGTCTACATAGTTCTTGAACCCGTAGGGTCCGCACGCTTAACGTTCGTTGACGATATAGTATTATATGAGTTATGTATGTTGGTGACCGAATGTTGTTTGTAGTCCCGGATAAGATCACGGATATGACGAGGAACTCTGGAATGGTCCGGAGATAAAGTTTGATATATGGGATAATAGTGTTTGATCTCCGGAAGGGTTCCAGAATTCACCGGAAGGGGTTCCAGATGTTTCCCGAAATGTTTGGGTACGAGAACACATTATTTGGGCCAAAGGGGAAAGCCCACGAGGCTTTTGGAAAGTGCAAAAGGAAGTTTTGCGGAGATCAGAGGCTAGACGCCAGGAACCCTGGCGTCTAGGGGGTATACGGCGGGAACCCTGGCGTCTAACCTTGGAGTCCATGTAGGACTCTTGCCTTTCGGGCAAAACCGACTTTGAGGAGGCTTTTACTCCAAGTTTTGACCCCAGGGCTCAACATATAAATAGAGGGGCAGGGCTAGCACCAAAGACACATCAAGAAACACCAAGCCGTGTGCCGGCAACCCCGTCCCCTCTAGTTTATTGTAACATCACAAATTTTCAATTTGGCATGTTGTAACATCCCAAAATTCCAAATTTTGGAATGTTATAATAAATAAATAGTTTTGATTGATTGATTGGTTGTTGTGTGATTGATTGAGTGAAATTGAGTGGAATTTGAAACTTTTTGAAAGTTGAATGAGAGGGAATGAAATGACTTTCCCTGACTTTCACTTTGCCTTTTATATCCATGAATTCAAATTCAATTCAAACACAAAACCCTAGAGAGAAGATGATATGACTTCTTCCATTTGAATAAATGAAAAGGGTTTTGAAAAGATTTGAATTCTGTTTGAAAATATTTCAAATTTTAGAAACTTTATGCAACTTAATGATTTTCATGAGAGGAGATAAAATGACTTCTTCAATTATATGAAATATGAGTTGGAAGTTAAAAAGAATCAAATTGAAAGTCATTTGAAGATATTTTGAAAACTCCCCTTCAAATTTGGAATTATTTGGATTTTATTCAAATTATTTTTCTCCTAAAAATATATAAATGGAAATATGGGTAAAATGATTCCCTTCAATGGAAAATTAGGAGAAAATAAATTTGAAGTCATTTTGGTATTTTTAAAATGATTTTTATTGGATTTTGTTAGAGCAGAAACACTCTTTGTTTTATTTGAATTTTTGTATATTTTATTTGAAGCTGGAATAAAGTTCATCGTGTAGGAAATGTTTTTCTGAAAATTTTGATATATATATGTCCTATATAAAAATATATATATATTATATATATTTCCCCCTCTCCCTAATTCAAAAAAAAGGAAAAACCCCAGTACCGGCCAAATAACGGCCAGTCGACCCGGCAAGCCCGGCCAGCGCCGGCCCGGCTTGCCCGAGCGCCCGACCTTGAACCCCTCCCCTCGGTTGCCGCTCGCCCTTCTCTCTCTCTCTCTCACGACACCCGGCCCCACCACCTTCTTCCTCCCCACGCCAACCCCGCCGCTCACGAATCCCGAGGATCCGGATCCTCCCGATCCTCGCCCCGATCGCCCCCTCGTCCAAGTCGTTCCCCCCCCCCTCTAACTACCCTCCCCTCGCCCCGTTCCCCTCGCCCCCTCGCCGACCTCTCCCCTCGCTGCAATTAGGTTCGGAGACCCGAGTGCGCCCGCCATCGTGCCGCCCACCGTCGCCTCGAACCTCCCGAGCTCACCCGACTCCACCCGAGCCCCCTTGCTCCGCCGCACCCTCCGACACCTCCGCCGACGTCCCCGACCACCGGAGCCGTCGTCGCCCGAGCCATTGTCGCCGTCGACCCCATGATGAAGTCGCCGGAGATCCCGTCGCCGTTCGATTTAGATCGTGGGGTTGAGATTAGATCGCTGGGCTGTAGGTTTATTTTAAGTGAACCGGTTTTTATCCCGGTTTAGTTTTGGTTTTATTAGGTTTAGTTAGACCGGCCGACTCGGTTTATTTCCTCAGGCGCTTTTTAGTTATTTAACGCCCGAGCGCTAGATAGGCCCATTAGCCCAGTTTTCCTTTTTAATTTTATTTTTTCGTTTCTGTTTTTAACAGAATAGTTTCAGTTTTGTAAAATCCATATCTTTTAATCTACTTAATATTTTTAAGTTATTCTTTTTTGTTGGTTTGCAAATTTATTGTAGTTTCTGTAGAAAATATGTTTGGCCATGTTTAAATTATTTAAAATTGCTTTATTTTAGTTTTAGACAGATTAGTAATTCTGCTATAAAATGAGTTAGGAATATTATTTTTTTAGTGATTCTTTTTGTCACAACTTTGTTTTGACTTTACCTAACCGTAGGAATTTAATTGGGCATTTTAGATTTAATAAAAAAAATAGTTTTAATCAAAATCATGTGTTTCTTATTTATTTAACTAGCTACTGTTTTCCTATTGTTTTATTTAGTAAATAATTTGATTTTACCTATGTCATAGTTTATTTTAGATTAGTTTCTGTAGTTTAAGAACATGAACTTTTATTTACAATAAATAAAATTTTTATTTTATTTTTTCTTGCTAAGGGCATAATAGGAGTTCTATAATAGCTTTTGATGTGATTCTTTTTGCTCCTAGTTTGCATGATGTTTTCCCTTCTGTTAGTTAGCAAAACCCATGCTTAGGTTCTGTTAAGAAAAGTTTTAGTTGTGTAAAACTATTTCTTAGTTGATGCTTGATGTGGTGAAAACCCTGATTTGTTTTCTCCGAGTTTTTCTTTGGTAGTTTTATTGTGTAGTTTTCCTTTGTTTTTATTTGGTGTCCCTTGATTTGCATTTTTAATTGTTGGTTTTATTATGAGTGTTAGAATTGTTTGCTAGGATGTTTGCTTATATGAATGCTATGACTATATAGATTTTCAACGGAGTGACGAATAGTTCTACCAAGTCATTATTCGAGAGTGTTGTTATCTTCATCAACTTACCGAGCAAGTTCACTTTGACCATGCTTTCATACCTATGTTTTTATTGCATTTAGTGGCATCTTTGCAACAACCCTACAGTAGTGATATTGAATTCTTGTAGTTGGGTAGTATGCATGAGGTAGGAACCCATCACCCACATTACCAAGCCCGGGACGATATTTTATTTTAATGCTACGCTATAGTAGACGGGGTTTGGTATGAGTGCACGAGAGTGGTGTGAGAATGGAGGATCTACGTCAATGACGACAACTCCATGATGGAATCTGCAAGGACTGCATCTTCAAGGCCTCAAGACTTCAAGCCTCGAGACAAGAATTCAATACACACTCATCGGGTGAAGGATGGTTGTGGGCACCTGGAGAAATCAGTGGTTGGCGGGATGCATGGAGAAGCGCCATGACATCTTGCGGAAAGCTTCACCCAGACTCAAAGAGACGGAAGAATACTTCATGCCCTAAGCTTACCCGTGAAACCGCAAGTCAATATGGGCTCGCTTGGTTGACCTTAGTTGTGACTCTGCTGGGACGGTGCTAGCAGATGTAGAACTACGGTAGGATTGGATGAGCACCGGACGGTGGTCGAGGGAACTCTTCGGAAGACCATGTTTTGGTCATCTTGTTCTCAAACACCCTGAAGTGCGAGAACGTAAAAAGAGGGATCGAATCTTGCGGGTAAAGTGTACAAACCTCTGCTGAGGGTTAAAACCTAATCGATTAGCCGTGTCCCCGGTTACGGACAATTTGAGCATCTGGACTTGGACCTATCTCGAACTCTCAACACCGGATTGATAACTTAATTGTGGGCAACATATGATGATTTTGGGCTATGAGACATCGGTTGGCGGAACCATGTCATGATAGAAAACTCCATAGTACAGACTTCATTTATTCCTTTGATGTAGGGTAAATAAATCAGCTTTTACGCAAACAAAACTCATACACAGAGCCACAAAGCCATATTGCATATAGTATAGTTTTATCATCTGTTTTCTCATGTTGTGATCTTGCCGGTACATTCAATGTACTGACCTACACGGCTGCAACGTCTCATGTTGCAGATATTTTACTTTCGACGAGTAAGAGTACGGCATGTGGTTATGGTCTACACTCAACTTGCCGATGGCGTTGATGGGATTCCACACCGATTGTTTGTTTCACTGAGACTTATGAGGTATATATCATTTTACGTTATTTATACATGTGATTGCACTTTGATATATACATTGATGTCTTGT
Organism: Aegilops bicornis; assembly: GCA_021605145.1. Lineage (NCBI taxonomy): Eukaryota > Viridiplantae > Streptophyta > Magnoliopsida > Poales > Poaceae > Aegilops > Aegilops bicornis. The sequence goes on along the minus strand of CM038669.1, from coordinate 654,077,307 downwards.
GTGTGCCAAAGACATCTTGATCGAGGATGGCACAGATACACAGAGGCTTGACCGTCTGAGGTCGGGTCGCTACACATGTTATACACAGGTCATCCATGCATATCATATTTTATTGCGTTCTCATTTGCTATCCTCGAAAATCCTGAGCAACTCAAGGACCCTCGGAGAGAGTTGGGGATTTTTCGATTTTCACATTTGAATTTTATCAATCAATGAAAGTCGAGGATATTGGATTTTAATTATTTTTCTCTCCGGAAAACTATTTCAATTTAAATAAATAAATGAGGGGAGATAATATGACTTCTCCAAAATAATTGAAATAACGGAGGAAAAATGTTAAAATCATTATTTGGTTTTTATTTGATTTTATTTGGAATTTTAATTGCACTAGAAAAATTTGCACGCTTTAAAAAAACTTGCATTTTAGGGGCCAAGAAAAGTTCATCTAGTTCTAAATATTTTATTTAGATGGAGGAAACTTATTTTGGAATTTTTAGATTTTTATTTATTTTTCTAGGAATTTTTCTTTCGGCGGAATAATTTAAAAAAAAACGGACCCGCGCCCGACTGGGCCAAAGGCCCAGCCGAGCCAAAGCCGACCCATGGCCGCCGCCTCCCTCCTCACAGCACCGTGCGAGGCACGGACGCCGAGGGCAAAGTCCGAGCCGGACTCCACCCCGGGCGCCCCCTTCCCCAAGCCGGAGCCCGCCCCCGCCCCCTATATATGATGCCGCCCCGCCGCCACCACCACCCAGCCACCACCCGACCCCCGCCCCGGAACCGCCGGAGCCGAGCCCGGCGCCCCGAGTCGTCGCCGCCGCCCCTCAAGCGCCGTCGCCGCCGCCTTTCGCCGTCGCCGCCGCCTCCTCGCCGACCCCGCCCCATCCGGACCGCCGGAGCCGCCTGCTTTCGCCACGGGCCGCGCCTCGCCGGAGGTACCCGACCCCGTCGCCGGTTTTTTTATTTAAACCCTTCGGATTTTTTTATAAAACCCTAGATCGTTTTTTTATAGATCGGTTTATTTCGTCGGTTTATTTACTTAGCGAACGTCCGTTCGTTTTAACGAACGCGTTCACTGCTTAAGTTCTGTTAACGGACGTTTGTTCGTTTAGCAGTTCGTCGTTTTTCTTTCATTCAATTATTCCGCGGTTATTCTGATCGCGATTTCAGATCCAATTTTCAAACCTGTTTATCTTTTCGCTCGTTTATCGGAATCAGGCGATTCAAGCGCCTGGAGTTTCGTATCGAAACCCTCTTTCCGAATAGCCAACTTAAACCAGTTTTTGACTTTGTAAAATTTGACTCTAGTTCAGATTAGTAAACGGACCTTGTTTCTCTCGCCGTTTGAGTTTCGTTGTTCCGTTTGGTTTGATTCTTTTTGCAAACCGGAGTTCTTAAGTTGAGCTCTCCGGTCAACCTCTTTCAGTTGAAGTTTCGTTTGTGCATCTTTGTTGTATGCTTATGTATGCATTGTTTGCTTGCGATAGAATTCCCGGAGTGCGAAGCGTGTTACTAGTCTCTAGGATTCACGGATCGTCAGCAAGGCAAGTAACACTTGATCATACCTTTTCATACCCAGTTTTTATGCATTAGTTTCAACCCTCAAACATTGCATGATTAGGATGTCATTAATTTGTGGGTTGGGAAGTAGATGATGAGGTAGGAACCTATTGCCCTGTTACTATCAAACCCTTGGGAGTTACTTCTACGTTATGCTTATATTGCCATGCTATGCTCAGTAGACGTGGTTTGGGTTTGAGAGATATTCACGACAGATGTGAGATTGTTAATTAATGGTTTACTTTAAGGTGGCAACTTAAATACACATCTGGGTGGATTAAGGCACCTGGGGAACCCAGTGTTGTCTGTTTTATTTTTGGAAATCCGGGTGCAGTGTGATCTTCCTATGGACCGCCACCCGTGCTCAAAGGGAACTGAGATTATTCATGCTAGAAACTTCAGAGTGTAGCCACAAGCTATTATGGGATCTAGCATAGTTGAGTAAGTTACGTGAAGCTCTAGAAGAGCTAGGTCAGCAGGTAGAGGGTTTTATAGGTTTGGTATGATCTATCCCGAGAAGAGAGTTAATGTTTCGAAAGATCGTCTCGGTCATCCGTCTCTCAAACACCATGCAGTGCGAGAAACCAACGGAGGCAATCGAGTCTTGTGGGGAAAAGTGTGCAAACCTCTGCAGAGTGTACAATCTAATCATGGTTAGTCGTGTCCCCGGTTATGGACAATTCTGAGTATCTAGTACTTGAGTATTCACATGTATCTCATCACTCTAAATCAATATTGCTGGGATATTAATTACCTTAATTGGGATCATCTGAGTTGGGGGAACCTTCTCAATGATGTTTCAACCACCATGATAGTTAAAATAAAATTTATTCCTTTGACATAGGGAAAAATTGGCTTTTTGCAAAAACTGTAACCATAGAGCTTACCACCAGCCATATATGCATGTAGTATAGATTATTCTTCATTACTCTCTATGTGTTACATTGCCAGCATATTCCATGTGCTGACCCGTTCTCGGGCTGCAACATATTATGTTGCAGACTTTTCAGACGAGGAGTAAGGACTGCAGGTCGTTGCCGTGCAGCTCAGTTATGCCGTTGGAGTTGATGGACTCACTTTATCTTCCAAGCCTTCCGCTGTTATCGCATTAGATGGCCTTCAGCCATATTATTGTAATAAGTTCTCTTTTGAGACATTCGATGTAATAAGTGTGTGATTGCTACTCTGCTTATAAATCCTTCGAGTAATCGTGTGTGTCGGCATTACCGATCCAGGATGACATGTAAGCACGAAGACTTGACCATCTGTGGTCGGGTCGCTACAAGATGGTATCAGAGCACACGCTGAGTGTAGGACACGACCACTAAGATAAAACCATAGGTCACTCCTCTCTACTCATTTATGACCTCTCTCCATTTTTCGACTCTTTAGGATGACGGAGATGAAGTACAAGTTTGCCCAACCGGATGAAGACACACCTTTTGGACGCCACTTGAAGGAAGTCACTAGGTACCTGAATATTGGAATACCAAGCTTCACCGGGACGTAGAACGCCACCTTACCAGAAGAGGAATGCTGGAAGATTCAAGCCCTAGTTCCCGGAAGGACGTTTGCACCAAGTACGGAGCCCATAGTATGTGTTTTCAATGCACCAACATGGAGCTTAGGAAAGAGTATGGCAGCTCACATTACCATGGGACGCATTGGAGAAGTCTACAATAAGGAGCTTAAAGACACCATATACCAAATATGTGGGCGCCGAGACGAGCAATGGGAAGTAATTAGCACCAAGAAGGATAGATCCATTGCAGCTTAAACCCAAAAGCTAAACCAGCACATTCGACGTCATGAGAACCAGATGTGCGCAGACATGCTGGATTTGAAGAAGGCGAAAACTAAGATCATTGAATTGGAGGAAGAACTCAAGTCTACACGCGATGGATATGAGGAAGAAATCAAGATGCTACTGGAGAAGAACGACGACCTAGTCAAGAAGATTGGAGTTTTCATGGGAGGACCAGCACCCAAGGAAGAGGAGCAATAAGAGGAAGAAGACCCCGCTTGTCCAGACAACTACATCATCATCGACGACACCGACTCAAATCCAAGTGATGATGACTATGAAGACGAAGTCGAGCGTACATTATGGAGTCTTCCACCGATCAAAATTTCTAGATGACCACCAAATATTAGTAGTATTTTCCCCATGTAACTAGTAGTAGTTATGCACGATGCGATAGTCCTAGATCGCTTTGTATGCCCTTGCTTGCTTGATTGAATGAATGTGTGTTTTGCCTCATGTGCATATGGGTAGTGTTTTCTCACTAGACCTCTTTCTATTTCTAATCTCTCCCTCTAAACCCTCAGATGCCTCCGAGACGTGACCCCGGTTTTGCTTTCCCACCGGAGCTCACTCAGTTGATCCAACAGCAGAATGCCTTGATGCAATTGCTAGTTCAGAACCAGGGCAATGCCAACAACAACAACAACAACAACCCGCCGCCAGTGGACAATTTAGCCCGTTTTCTAAGGTTACAACCGCCGATGTTTCCCAGTAGCACCGAGCCAATAGTTGCAGATGACTGGTTACACCGTATTGGAAGGGAGTTAACCACCACAGGATGCACGGATGCCGAAAGAGTGCGCTTTACCGCACATCAATTGGATGGACCAGCAGCCGCATGGTGGGAGAATTACACAGCTACTTTTCCTATAGCCAATGTCACTTGGGACCAGTTCCAACAAGCTTTTCGCACGGCCCATGTTTCAACTGGAGCCATCCAGATAAAGAAGCGTGAGTTCCGCAACTTACGCCAGGGGATTTGTACTTTGGCTCAGTACGTGGATGAGTTTAGCAAGTTATCACGCTATGCCCCTGATGATGTGGCCACGGATGCCGCGAAGCAAGAGAAGTTCATGGAAGGGCTGAATGATGAGATGAGTATGCAGCTGATGGTGGCAACTTTCAACAACTACCAGGAGTTGGTAGATAAGGCCCTAATGATTGAAGGAAAGCAGCAGCAAATTGAGAATCGTAAGAGGAAGTATGGACAAGGGAAGTATAACTCAGGAGCTCACCAGAAACCTCGCTTAACCCCGAACTCGGGAGGACTAGTTCATAACCATGGAGGACATAACCATCCTGGAGAAGGATCGCATAATGGTGCGAAGAATGGGAATGGGAATGGAGCCAACAATAATCAGAATCGCTCTAACCCAGCTACACCCGCCGAGAGAGACTTAAGCCAAGTTATTTGCTTTAAGTGCGGAAAACAGGGCACTATGCCAACGACTGCCTCAAGGAAAGAATGGAAACGGAAATGGGAGCGCTGGGAAGAAGCCCAATCCATTCAACAAAGGACAAGTGAACCACGTTAACGTGGAGGAAGTTGAAGAGCAGCCGGACGCGGTAATAGGTAAGTTGTTGGTTCTGTCATTTGCCGCTATTGTTCTTTTCGATCTTGGTGCATTGCATTCATACATATCAAGGGATTTGTGGATAAGTTTAAGTTACCAACCTGCACCCTTAGGACCCCTCTTTTAGTGAGCTCGCCTGGAGCAGAGTATATGGCTAGCAGATGGTGCACCCAGTTACCCCTAATCATTGGCACGCATGTTTTTCCGTCCGACCTAATTATCTTGGAGTCGCAAGGATTGGATGTGATATTAGGTATGGATTGGATGTCGAAGTTTGGAGGAAGTATTGACTGTGCTAGCAAGTCAATTTATCTTACCACCCCGTAGGGAAAAAGGATTAAGTATGTATCTAGGCATGTGCCTAGGAGGAGCCAAGTGAATACCCTCAAGGGAGTTGTTCAAGAGGAAGTACCTGTAGTGAGGGATTATCCAGATGTTTTCCCAGAAGAGTTACCAGGCATGCCACCGGATCGAGACATCGAAGTTTACGATAGAACTAATACCGTGCATGTGGCAATATCAAAGAGACCCTATCGGATGCCCGCAAATGATCCGGAGGAAGTTAAGAAGCGATCAAGGAGCTATTGGAGAAAGGTTACATGCGAAGAAGTTCATCGCCTTTGGGGAGCACCAAGATTTTTGGTGGAGAAGAAGGATAAATCCCTGAGGATAGTTGTTGATTACCGAGCTTTGAATGAAGTAACGATAAAGAACAAGTATCCCTTACCAATGATTAATGATCTGTTTGATCAGTTGCAAGGAGCTAAGGTTTTTTCTAAGATCGATCTACGATCAGGATACCATCAGTTGAAGATCCGAGAAAAGGATATACCAAAGACAACGTTCACCACTCTATATGGATTATATGAGTATACGGTCATGTCGTTTGGACTGACTAACGCCCCTGCCTATTTTATGAGTATGATGAACAAAGTGTTCATGGAATATTTGGACAAGTTTGTTGTGGTGTTTATCGATGATATTATGGTTTACTCAAAGAACGAAGAGGAGCACGCAGAACACCTACGTTTGATTCTTGAGAAACTTCGGGGAACACCGGTTATATGCCAAATTCAGCAAGTGTGAGTTTTGGTTGAAGGAAGTTGGATTTCTTGGGCATGTTATATCGGAGAGGGTATAGCAGTAGATCCCAAAGAAATACGATCGATCCATCGAATGGTTGGCACCCACTTCATCGGCCGAGATTCGCAGCTTCCTTGGACCGGCAGGATATTATCGGGATTTATTGAGAATTTTTCCAAGATTGCTAAACCAATGACAGAGTTGTTAAAGAAGGATACCAAGTTCAAATGGGACAGAGGATCGTGAGACAAGCTTCCAAGAGTTGAAGAAACGGTTGACTACAACCCCAGTGCTGACATTGCCAGATATACATAAGGAGTTTCAAGTGTATTGTGATGCCTCTCGCTTGGGACTTGGATGTGTTCTTATGCAGGACGAAAAAGTTGTTTCGTATGCCTCACGACAACTGAAGCCTCATGAGTTGAACTATGCCACGCATGATTTGGAGCTAGCAGCTGTAGTACACGCGTTGAAGACCTGGAGACATTATCTCATGGGAAACCGTTGTGATGTGTACACAGATCATAAGAGTTTAAAGTACATTTTCACACAGAAGGAGTTAAACCTCAGACAAAGGAGATGGTTGGAGCTTATAAAGGATTACGATATGAAGCTACACTATCATCCAGGAAAAGCCAACGTTGTAGCAGATGCTTTAAGTCGGAAAAGTTATGCCAATACCCTTAAGGGTAGAGGACTACCAAAGGAGTTAGCAGAGGATATTATGGAACTACAGTTGGAGATTGTTCCAAGAGGTTTTCTTGCAACAATGGAGGTTCAGTCGACCTTGTTAGACAAGATTCGAGAAGCACAGAAGGAGGATAAAGAGATTGCTGAGATAAAGGAAAAGATGGGCAAGGGAAAAGCCAAAGGTTTTCGCGAGGATGAGCACGATACCTTGTGGTTTGAGGATCGGATTTATGTGCCCAACAATTTGGAGATCAAGAAGTTAATACTTGAAGAGGTTCATGACTCACCATACTCGATTCACCCCGGAAACACCAAGATGTATTTGGACTTGAAGGAACGTTTCTGGTGGACTGGTATGAAAAAAGATATTGCTGAGTATGTAGCCGTTTGTGATGTATGCCAGAGAGTGAAGGCCGAGCATCAAAAGCCAGCAGGACTGTTGCAGCCTATGCCAATACCCGAATGGAAGTGGGACAAGCTTGGCATGGATTTTATCACTGGATTACCCAGAACCAAAGCAGGATATGATTCAATATGGGTAGTTGTGGACCGTTTGACCAAAGTAGCTCACTTCATCCCAGTGAAAACAACTTATACAAGTGCAAAGTTGGCCAAGATATATATGACAAGGATTGTATGTTTGCATGGAGTTCCGAGGAGTATCGTGACGGATAGAGGAACACAGTTTACTTCAAAGTTTTGGCATCGGCTACACGGACTTTGGGTACCCGATTGGAATTCAAGACAAAGATTCCACCCACAGACGTATGGACAGACAGAGAGAGTCAATCAGATTTTGGAGGACATGTTGAGAGCCTGTGCGCTAGATTATGTATCTAGTTGGGATGACAATTTGCCGTACGCAGAATTCTCATACAACAACAGCTACCAGGCCAGTTTGAAGATGGCACCGTTCGAAGCTCTGTATGGACGCAGATGTAGAACGCCATTGATGTGGGACGAGATTGGAGACCGTCAGTTGTTTGGACCAGATTTGATCAAAGACTCAGAGGAGAAGGTTAAACTGATCAGAGACAGACTAAAGATTGCTCAGTCTAGACAGAAGAGTTACGCAGATTCAAAACGCAAGGAAGTAACCTATGAAATCGGAGATGAGTATATCTCATGAGTATCACCCCGAGGGGAGTGAAACATTTTGGAGTAAAGGGAAAGTTAGCCCCAAGATTTGTAGGACCGTATCGTGTTTTGGAACGAATGGGAGAAGTTGCCTACAAGCTGGAGTTACCTGAAGGACTGTCAGGAGTTCATGATGTGTTTCACGTATCACAACTGAAGAAGTGCCACGCTGAGATGGCCGACATACCGTTGAACGATACAGTACCTTTGGAGGCGATTCAGCTGAATGATAATCTAACTTATGAGGAGAAGCCAGTAAAGATTTTGGAGTTTGATAGCCGAGTCACTCGCAACAAGGTGATCAAGTTTTGCAAAGTTCGATTGAGTCACCATACCGAGGAGGAAGCCACACGGGAGCGAGAAGATGATATTCGCAAGGACCATCCGCACCTATTTTCTAGCCAACCCGAATCTCGAGGGCTAGATTCATCTTAAGGGGTAGGTTTGTAACATCCCAAATTTTCAATTTGGCATGTTATACACAGGTCATCCATGCATATCATATTTCATTGCGTTCTCATTTGCTATCCTCGGAAATCCTGAGCAACTCAAGGACCCTCGGAGAGAGTTGGGGATTTTTCGATTTTCACATTTGAATTTTATCAATCAATGAAAGTCGAGGATATTGGATTTTAATTATTTTTCTCTCCGGAAAACTATTTCAATTTAAATAAATAAATGAGGGGAGATAATATGACTTCTCCAAAATAATTTAAATAACGGAGGAAAAATGTTAAAATCATTATTTGGTTTTTATTTGATTTTATTTGGAATTTTAATTGCCCTAGAAAAATTTGCACGCTTTAAAAAAAGTTGCATTTTAGGGGCCAAGAAAAGTTCATCTAGTTCTAAATATTTTATTTAGATGGAGGAAACTTATTTTGGAATTTTTAGATTTTTATTTATTTTTCTAGGAATTTTTCTTTCATGAATAATTAAAAAAACGGACCATACTCGACCGGGCTAAAGGCCCACCGAGCCAGGCCGGCCATGAGCGCCGCCCCTCCTCCTCAAGGCCACAGGAGGCATCGGACGCCGAGGGCGAAGTCCGAGCCGACTCCACCCCGGCGCCTCTTCCCAAGCCGAGCCCGCCTCGCCCTATATATGCCGCCCGCCCGCCGCCCCGCCGCCACCACCACCCGCCACCACCCGACCCACGCCCATTGAACTCACGGCCGAGCCCGAGTTCGAGCCCCGCGCCGCCGCCGCTTTCCTGCGTTGCCGCCCGCCTTTTCGCCCGCCGCCCTCGCCGACCTCCGCCCCATCCCGGACTCACGCCGCCGCTTCGCGGGACGTCTCGCCGGAGGTACCCGACCCCGTCGCCGGTTTTTTTATTTAAACCCTTCGGTTTTTTTTATAAAACCCTAGATCGTTTTTTTATAGATCGGTTTATTTCGTCGGTTTATTTACTTAGCGAACGTCCGTTCGTCCGTTCGTTTTAACGAACGCGTTCATTGTTTAAGTTCTGTTAACGAACGTTCGTTCGTTTAGCAGTTCGGCGTTTTTCTTTTATTCAATTATTCCGCGGTTATTCTGATCGCGATTTCAGATCCAATTTTCAAACATGTTTATCTTTTCGCTCGTTTATCGGAATCAGGCGATTCAAGCGCCTGGAGTTTCGTATCGAAACCCTCTTTCCGAATAGCCAACTTAAACCAGTTTTTGACTTTGAAAAATTTGACTCTAGTTCAGATTATTAAACGGACCTTGTTTCTCTCGCCGTTTGAGTTTCGTTGTTCCGTTTGGTTTGATTCTTTTTGCAAACCGGAGTTCTTAAGTTGAACTCTCTGGTCAACCTCTTTCAGTTGAAGTTTCGTTTGTGCATCTTTGTTGTATGCTTATGTATGCATTGTTTGCTTGCGATAGAATTCCCGGAGTGCGAAGCGTGTTACTACGAGTCTCTAGGATTCACGGATCGTCAGCAAGGCAAGTAACACTTGATCATACCTTTTCATACCCAGTTTTTATGCATTAGTTTCAACCCTCAAACATTGCATGATTAGGATGTCATTAATTTGTGGGTTGGGAAGTAGATGATGAGGTAGGAACCTATTGCCCTGTTACTATCAAACCCTTGGGAGTTACTTCTACGTTATGCTTATATTGCCATGCTATGCTCAGAGACGTGGATTGGGTTTGAGAGATATTCACGACAGATGTGAGATTGTTAAATAATGGTTTACTTTAAGGTGGCAACTTAAATACACATCTGGTGGATTGAGGCACCTGGGAACCCGGTGTTGTCTGTTTTATTTTTGGAAATCCCGGTACCCGTGTGATCTTCCTATGGACCGCCACCCAGGCTCAAAGGGAACTGAGATTATTCATGCTAGAAACTTCCGTGTGCAGCCACAAGCTATTGTGGGCTCTAGCATAGTTGAGTAAGTTACGTGTAGCTCTCGAAGAGGTGGATCAGCAGGTAGTGGGTTTTATAGGTTTGGTATGATCTATCCTGAGTAGAGAGTTAATGTTTCTGAAAGACTGTGTCTCGGTCATCCGTCTCTCAAACACCATGCAAAGTCTGAGAAACCCACGGAGGCGATCGAGTCTTGTGGGGAAAAGTGCATAAACCTCTGCAGAGTGTACAGTCTAATCATGGTTAGCCGTGTCCCCGGTTATGGACAATTCTGAGTATCTAGTACTTGAGTATTCACATGTATCTCATCACTCTAAATCAATATTGCTGGGATGTTAATTACCTTAATTGGGATCATCTGAGTTGGGGGGTACCTTCTCAATGATGTTTCAACCACCATGATTGTTAAAATAAAATTTATTCCTTTGACATAGGGAAAAATTGGCTTTTTGCAAAAACTGTAACCATTGAGCTTACCACCAGCCATATATGCATGTAGTATAGATTATTCTTCATTACTCTCTATGTGTTACATTGCCAGCATATTCCATGTGCTGACCCGTTCTCGGGCTGCAACATATTATGTTGCAGACTTTTCAGACGAGGAGTAAGGATTGTAGGTCGTTGCCGTGCAGCTCAGTTATGCCGTTGGAGTTGATGGACTCACTTTATCTTCCAAGCCTTCCGCTGTTATCGCATTAGATGGCCTTAAACCATATTATTGTAATAAGTTCTCTTTTGAGACATTCGATGTAATCAGTGTGTGATTGCTACTCTCCTTATAAATCCTTCGAGTATTGTGTGTGTCAACATTACCGATCCAGGGATGACACAGAAGCACAGAGACTTGACCATCTGTGGTCGGGTCGCTACATTTATCCTCCGTCATAGTTTCCGTAGTGCTTAGGCGAAGCCCTGCAGAGATTGTTCTTCACCAACACCGTCACCACGCCGTCGTGCTGCCGGAACTCATCTACTACTTTGCCCGTCTTGCTGGATCAAGAAGGCGAGGACGTCATCGAGCTAAACATGTGCAGAACTCGGAGGTGTCGTGCGTGCGGTACTTGGATCGGTCGGATCGTGAAGACGTACGACTACATCAACCGCGTTGATAAAAACTTCCGCTTAGCAATCTTCAAGGGTATGAAGATACACTCCCCCTCTCGTTGCTATGCATCACCATGATCTTGCATGTGCGTAGGAAAATTTTGACATTACTACGTTCCCCAATAGTGGCATCAGAGCCAGGTTTATTCGTAGTTGTTATATGGATGAGTAGAACACAAGTGAGTTGTGGGTGATACAAGTCATACTGCTTACCAGCATGTCATACTTTGGATCAGTGATATTGTTGGATGAAGCGGCCCGGACCGACATTACGCGTACGCTTACGCGAGACTGGTTCTACCGACGTGCTTTGCATATAGGTGGCTGGCGGGTGTCAGTCTCTCCAACTTTAGTTGAACCGAGTGTGGCTACGCCCGGTCCTTGAGAAGGTTAAAACATCACTAACTTGACGAACTATCGTTGTGGTTTTGATGCGTAGGTAAGAATGGTTCTTGCTCAGCCCGTAGCAGCCACGTAAAACTTGCAACAACAAAGTAGAGGACGTCTAACTTGTTTTTGCAGGGCATGTTGTGATGTGATATGGTCAAGACGTGATGCTATATTTTATTGTATGAGATGATCATGTTTTGTAGACGAGTTATCGGCAACTGGCAGGAGCCATATGGTTGTCGCTTTATTGTATGCAATGCAATCACCCTATAATTGCTTTACTTTATCACTAAGCGGTAGCGATAGTCGTAGAAGCAATAGGTAGCGAAACGACAACGATGCTACGATGGAGATCAAGGGCGTCGCGCCGGTGACGATGGTGATCATGACGGTGCTTCGGAGATAGTGATCACAGCACAAGATGATGATGGCCATATCATATCACTTATATTGATTGCATGTGATGTTTATCCTTTATGCATCTTATTTTGCTTTGATTGACGGTAGCATTATAAGATGATCTCTCACTAAATTTCAAGGTATAAGTGTTCTCCCTGAGTATGCACCGTTGCGAAAGTTCTTCGTGCTGAGACACCACGTGATGATCGGGTTTGATAGGCTCTACGTTCAAATACAACGGGTGCAAAACAGTTGCATTCACGGAATACTCAGGTTAAACTTGACGAGCCTAGGATATACAGATATGGCCTCGGAACACTGAGACCGAAAGGTCGAGCGTGAGTCATATAGAAGATATGATCAACATAGTGATGTTCACCATTGAAAACTACTCCATCTCACGTGATGATCGGACATGGTTTAGTTGATTTGGATCGTGTGATCATTTAGATGATTAGAGGGATGTCTATCTAAGTGGGAGTTCTTAAGTAATATGATTAATTGAACTTAAATTTATCATGAACTTAGTCCTGGTAGTATTTTGCATTGTTGAGGAAATCGTTAACTGGTAGCTGCTCGGTTGGCTTCCGAGTAGGGGATTAATAGGCTAATCGGCAAGTTAATCGGCCATTTAATCAATTAATCGGATGATTTATTGGTTTATCGGCTACTCGGTGACCCTACAAGTAGGGGTTAATCGGCAAGTTAACTGGTTAATCGGACGAATTCTTGAACAGGGGTATTTTGCAAATTATGTTGTAGATGAATAGCTCGTGTTGTTGCTTCCCTATGTTTATTTTGATATGTTCCTAGAGAAAACTAAGTTGAAAAATGAGAGTGGCAATGATGCGGACTGGGTCCGTAATCTGAGGTTTGTCCTCAATGCTGCACAGAAGAATTATGTCCTTAATACACCGCTAGCTGACATACCTATTGCAGGAGCAGATGCAAATGTTATGAACGTTTGGCTAGCTCAATATGATGACTACTTGATAGTTTTGTGCACCATGCTTAACGGCTCAGAATTGGGACTTCAAAGACGTTTTGAACGTCACCATATGAGATGTTCCAGGAGTTGAAGTTAATATTTCAAGCAAATACCCGAGTTGAGAGATATGAAGTCTCCAACAAGTTCTATAGCTAAAAGATGGAGGAGAATTGCTCAACCAGTGAGCATGTGCTCAGATTGTCTGGGTACTACAATCGCTTGAATCAAGTGGGAGTTAATCTTCCAGATAAGATAGTGATTGACAGAGTTCTCTAGTCACCATTACCAAGTTACTAGAACTTCATGACAAACTATAGTATGCAAGGGATGATGAAAACGATTCCTGAGCTCTTCGTGATGTTGAAAATCGATGAAGGTAGAAATCAAGAAAGAGCATCAAGTGTTGATGATTGACAAGACCACTAGTTTCAAGAAAAGAGAAAAGGGAAAGAAAGGGAACTTCAAGTAGAATGGCAAGCAAGTTGTCACTCCCGCGAAGAAGCCCAAAGCTGGATCAAAGCCTGAAACTGAGTGCTTCTACTGCAAAGGAAATGGTCACTGGAAGCGGAAATGCCCTGAATATTTGGTAGATAAGAAGGATGGAAAAGTGAACAAGGGTATATTTGATATACAGGTTATTTATGTGTACCTTACTAGTGTTTATAGTAGCCCTTGAGTATTTGATACTTGTTCGGTTGCGAAAATTAGTAACTCGAAATAGGAGTTACAGGATAAACAGAGAATAGTGACACGTCTCCAACGTATCTATAATTTTTGATTGCTCCATGCTACTTTATCTATTGTTTTGGACTATAATGGGCTTTATTTTCCACTTTTATATTACTTTTGGAACTAACCTATTAACCGGAGGCCCAGCCTGCAATTGCTGTTTTTGCCTATTTCGGTGTTTCAAGAAACGGAATATCAAATGGAGTCCAAACGGAATGAAACCTTCGAACGTGATCTTCTCACCGAGCGTGATCCAGGAGACTTGGACCCTACTCCAAGGAGTGCCAGAGGGGTCACGAGGGTGAGGCGCGCCCTCCCCTGGGCGTGCCCCTCGCATCGTGGGCCCCCGACGCTCCACCGACGTACTCCTTCCTCCTATATATACCCACGCACTTCAACAGATCAGGGACGGAGCCAAAAACCTAATTCCACCGCCGCAAATTCCTGTATCCATGAGATACCATCTTGTGGCCTGTTCCGGATCTCAGCCGAAGGGGGCATCCACCATGGAGGGCTTCTACATAATCAACATAGCCCCTCCGATGAAGTGTGAGTAGTTTACTTGAGACCTTGGTCCATAGCTAGTAGCTAGATGGCTTCTTCTCTCTTTTGGATCTCAATACAATGTTCTCCCCTCTCTCGTGGAGATCTATTCGATGTAATCTTCTTTTTATGTGTGTTTGTTGAGACCGATGAATTGTGGGTTTATGATCCAGCTTATCTATGGAAAATATTTGAATCTTCTCTGAATTCTTTTATGTATGATTGAGTTATCTTTGCAAGTCTCTTCGAATTATCCGTTTGGTTTGGCCAAATAGATTGGTAGTTCTTGCAATGGGAGAAGTTCTTAGCTTTGGTTTCAGTCTTGCGGTGTCCTTACCCAGTGACAGAAAGGGTTGCAAGGCACGTATTGTATTGTTGCCATCGAGGATAACAAGATGGGGTATTTATCATATTGTATGAATTTATCCCTCTACATCATGTCATCTTGCTTAAGGCGTTACTCTGTTTTTAACTTAATACTCTAGATGCATGCTGGATAGCGGTCGATGAGTGGAGTAATAGTAGTAGATGCAGAATCATTTCGGTCTACTTGTCTCGGACGTGATGCCTATATACATGATCATTGCCTGGATAACCTCATAACTATGCTCAATTACATCAATTGCTCAACAGTAATTTGTTCACCCACCGTAGAATATCTATGCTCTTGAGAGAAGCCACTAGTGAAACCTATGGCCCCCGGGTCTATTCTCATCATATCAATCTCCATCACTTTACTTACTTGCTTTGCTTTTACTTTTCACTTTGCATCTTTATACCAAAAATACCAAAAATACCAAAAATATTATCTCTATCAGATCTCACTCTCGTAAGTGACCGTGAAGGGATTAACAACCCCTAATCGCGTTGGTTGCGAGTAGCTATCATTTTGTGCATGCACGAGGGACTTGCGCGTGGCCTCCTCTTTGGATTGATACCTTGGTTCTAAAAACCGAGGGAAATACTTACGCCATCTTGTGCTGCATCATCCCCTCCTCTTCGGGAAAACCAACGCAAGCTCGAGACGTATCAAGAAGGATTTCTGGCACCGTTGCCGGGGAGTCTATGCAAAAGTCAACATACCAAGTACCCATCACAATCCCTATCTCTCGCATTACATTATTTGCCATTTGCCTCTCGTTTTCCTCTCCCCCACTTCACCCTTGTCGTTTTATTTGCCCTCTCTTTCCCAATCTCCTCCTCTTTTTCCCTTTGCCTTTTGTTTGCTCGTGTGTTGGTTTGCTTGTTCGTCGCGATGGCTCAAGATGCTACCAAATTGTGGGACTTCACCAATACCAACAATAATGATTTCCTTAGCACTCCGATTGCTCCTCTTGCCAATACTGAATCTTGTGAAATCAATAATGCTTTGTTGAATCTTGTTATGAAAGATCAATTCGCCGACCTTCCTAGTGAAGATGCCGCTACTCATCTGAACAGCTTCGTTGATTTATGTGATATGCAAAAGAAAAAAGATGTCGATAATGATGTCATTAAATTGAAGCTATTTCCTTTTTCTCTTAGAGTTCGTGCTAACGCGTGGTTTTCATCTTTGCCTAAAAATAGTATTGATTCTTGGAACAAGTGCAAAGATGCTTTTATCTCTAAGTATTTTCCTCCCGCTAAGATTATCTCTCTTAGGAACGATATTATGAATTTTAAGCAACTTGATCATGAACATGTTGCACAAGCTTGGGAGAGAATGAAATTAATGATACGTAATTGTCCTACTCATGGTTTGAACTTGTGGATGATTATACAAAAAATTATGCTGGATTGAATTTTGCTTCTAGAAATCTTTTAGATTCGGCCGCGGGAGGCACTTTTATGGAAATCACTTTAGGAGATGCAACTAAACTCCTAGATAATATTATGGTTAACTATTCTCAATGGCATACTGAAAGATCTAATAATAAAAAAGTGCATGCTATAGAAGAAATCAATGTTTTGAGTGGAAAGATGGATGAACTTATGAAATTATTTGCTAAGAGTGTTTCTTATGATCCTAATGACATGCCTTTGTCTACCTTGATTGAGAATAATAATGAATCTATGGATGTGAATTTTGTTGGTAGGAATAATTTTGGTAACAACGCGTATAGAGGGAATTTTAATCCTAGCCCTTATCCTAGTAATCCTTCTAATAATTTTGGAAATTCCTACAACAACTCTTATGGAAATTTTAATAAGATGCCCTCTGAATTTGAGAATAGTGTTAAAGATTTTATGAATTCACAAAAGAATTTTAATGCTTTGCTTGAAGAGAAATTGCTTAAAGTTGATGATTTGGCTAGGAACGTTGATAGAATTTCTCTTGATGTTGATTCTTTAAAGCTTAGATCTATTCCTCCTAAGCATGATATCAATGAGCCTCTCAAAGCTATGAGAATTTCCATTGATGAGTGCAAAGAAAGAACCGCTAGGATGCGTGCTTCCAAAGATGCCTTTATTAAAGCGTGTTCTTCTAATTCCTATAAAAATCAAGATGAAGATCTAAAAGTTATTGATGTGTCCCCTGTTAAATCTTTGTTTTGCAATATGAATCTTGATGAAACTGAATATGATCTTCCTTTACCTAGAAGGCGTTCTAAGAATTCGGAGTTTTTAGATCTTGATGATGAAATTGATAAAAGTGGGATTGAAAGAAATATAAATCTAGATGTTACTAAACCCACTATATTGGATCTCAAGGAATTTAATTATGAAAATTGCTCTTTAATTGATTGTATTTCCTTGTTGCAATCCGTGCTAAATTCTCCTCATGCTTATAGTCAAAATAAGGCTTTTACCGAACACATTGTTGATGCCTTGATGCAATCTTATGAAGAAAAGCTTGAGTTGAAAATTTCTATCCCTAGGAAACTCCATGATGAGTGGGAACCTACTATTAAAATTAAAATTAAAAATTATGAGTTTCATGCTTTGTGTGATTTGGGTGCTAGTGTCTCTACTATTCCCAAAACTTTGTGTGATTTGCTAGATTTCCGTGATTTCGATGATTGCTCTCTAAACTTGCATCTTGCGGATTCTACTATTAAAAAGCCTATGGGAAGAATTAATGATGTTCTTATTGTTGCAAATAGGAATTATGTGCCCGTAGATTTTATCGTTCTTGATATAGATTGCAATCCTTCATGTCCTATTATTCTTGGTAGACCTTTCCTTAGAACGATTGGTGCAATTATTGATATGAAGGAAGGAAATATTAGATTCCAATTCCCTTTAAATAAGGTAATGGAACATTTTCCTAGAAAGAAAATAAAATTACCATATGAATCTATCATGAGAGCCACTTATGGATTGCCTACCAAAGATGGCAATACCTAGATCTATCCTTGTTTTTTTGCCTAGCTAGGGGCGTTAAACGATAGCGCTTGTTGGGAGGCAACCCAATTTTATTTTGTGTTTTTTGTTTTTGCTTCTGTTTAGGAATAAATAATCCATCTAGCTTTTGCTTATATGTGGTTTTATCTTTTAATTAGTGTTTGTGCCAAGTTGAACCTATTGGATCTTCTTGGATGATAGTTATTTTATCTTGCTGTAATTTCCAGAATCTTTGTGCTCAGTGCCCGAATTGTTAAAAATCACCAGAATGTGATAAAATACTGATTCCAATTGCTGCTGATCAATAAAAAAATTGTACAGGTCGTCTAAGTTTTGTAGAATTTTTTAGGTTCCAGAAGTTTGCGTTAGTTACAGATTACTACAGACTGTTCTGTTTTTGACAGATTCTGTTTTGCGTGTGTTGTTTGCTTATTTTGATGAATCTATGGCTAGTAAAATAATTTATGAACCATAGAGAAGTTGGGATACAGTAGGTTTAACACCAATATAAATAAAGAATGAGTTCATGACATTAATTTAAAGTAGTCTTTTGTTTTCTTTCTCTAACGGAGCTCACGAGATTTCTATTGAGTTTTGTGTTGTGAAGTTTTCAAGTTTTGGGTGAATTCTTTTGATGGATTATGGAACAAGGAGTGGCAAGAGCCTAAGCTTGGGGATGCCCATGGCACCCCCAAGATAATCCAAGGACACCAAAAGTCAAAGCTTGGGGATGCCCGGAAGGCATCCCCTCTTTAAATCTACTTCCATCGGTAATTTACTTGGAGCTATATTTTTATTCACCAACATGATATGTGTTTTGCTTGGAGCGTCTTGTATTATTTGAGTCTTTGCATGTTAGTTTACCACAATAATCCTTGCTGTACACACCTTTTGAGAGAGCCATATATGAATTGAAATTTGATAGAATACTCTATGTGCTTCACTTATATCTTTTGAGCTTGATAGTTTGCTCATAGTGCTTCACTTATATCTTTTTGAGCGTGATAATTTTTGCTCTAGTGCTTCACTTAGATCTTTTAGAGCACGGTGGTGGATTTTTTTTAAATAAACTTGATCTCTCATGCTTCACTTAGATTATTTTGGGAGTCGTTAATAGCATGGTAATTTGCTTAATGTTAATATACTTGGTGTTCTAGATATGTGAAACTTTCTTTTGAGTGCGTTGAATACTAAGATAAGTTTGATGCTTGATAATTGTTTTGAGATATGGAGGTGATAATATCAAAGTCATGCTAGTTGAGTAGTTGTGAATTTGAGAAATGCTTGTGTTGAAGTTTGTAAATCCCGTAGCATGCACGTATGGTTAAAGTTGTGTAACAAATTTGAAGCATGAAGTGTACCTGGCTTGTGCATCCTTATGAGTGGCGGTCGGGGACGAGTGATGGTCTTTTCCTACCAATCTATCCCCCTAGGAGCATGCGCGTAGTACTTGATTTTTGATGACTTCAAATTTTTTGCAATAAGTATATGAGTTCCTTTGACTAATGTTGAGTCCATGAATTATACGCGCTCTTACCTTTCCGCCATTGCTAGCCTCTTCGGTACCGTGCATTACCCTTTCTCACATTGAGAGTTGGCGCAAACTTCGCCGGTGCATCCAAACCCCGTGATATGATACGCTCTTTCACACATAAACCTCCTTATATCTTCCTCAAAACAGCCACCATACCTACCTATTATGGCATTTCCATAGCCATTCCGAGATATATTGCCATGAAACTTCCACCATCATCATCATGACATACTTTACTTTTGTCATATTGCCATTGCATGATCATGTAGTTGACATCGTATTTGTGGCAAAGCCACCATGCATTATTTTCATACATGATGTATCTATGATTTCTGATTGCTCCATGCTACTTTATCTATTGTTTTGGACTATAATGGGCTTTATTTTCCACTTTTATATTACTTTTGGGACTAACCTATTAACCGGAGGCCCAGCCAGAATTGATGTTTTTTGCCTATTTTAGTGTTTCGAAGAAACAGAATATCAAACGGAGTCCAAACGGAATGAAACCTTCGGGAACGTGATCTTCTCACCGAACGTGATCCAGGAGACTTGGACCCTACTCCAAGGAGTGCCAGAGGCGGTCACGAGGGTGGGGGGCGCGCCCTCCCCCCCAGGGCGCGCCCCCCAACCGCGTGGGCCCCCGGACGCTCCACCGACGTACTCCGTCCGCCGATATATACCTACGTACCCCCAACAGATCGGGGACGGAGCCAAAAACCAAATTCCACCGCCGCAACTTCCTGTATCCACGAGATCCCATCTTGGGGCCTGTTCCGAGCTCCGCCGGAGGGGGCATCCACCACGGAGGGCTTCTACATCAACACCATAGCCCCTCCGATGAAGTGTGAGTAGTTTACTTCAGACCTTCGGGTCCATATCTAGCATCTAGATGGCTTCTTCTCTCTTTTTGGATCTCAATACAATGTTCTCCCCCTCTCTCGTGGAGATCTATTCGATGTAATCTTCTTTTTGTGGTGTGTTTGTTGAGATCGATGAATTGTGGGTTTATGATCCAGCTTATCTATGGAAAATATTTAAATCTTCTCTGAATTATTTTATGTATGATTGAGTTATCTTTGCAAGTCTCTTCGAATTATCCGTTTGGTTTGGCCAACTAGATTGGTAGTTCTTGCAATGGGAGAAGTGCTTAGCTTTGGGTTCAATCTTGCGGTGTCCTTACCCGATGTGAAAGGGTTGCAAGGCACGTATTGTATTGTTGCCATCGAGGATAACAAGATGGGGTATTTATCATATTGTATGAATTTATCCCTCTACATCATGTCATCTTGCTTAAGGCGTTACTCTGTTTTTAACTTAATACTCTAGATGCATGCTGGATAGCGGTCGATGAGTGGAGTAATAGTAGTAGATGTAGAATTGTTTCGGTCTACTTGTCTCGAACGTGATGCCTATATACATGATCATTGCCTGGATAACCTCATAACTATGCTCAATTACATCAATTGCTCAACAGTAATTTGTTCACCCACCGTAGAATATCTATGCTCTTGAGAGAAGCCACTAGTGAAACCTATGGCCCCGGGTCTATTCTCATCATATCAATCTCCATCACTTTATTTACTTGCTTTGCTTTTACTTTTCACTTTGCATCTTTATACCAAAAATACCAAAAATACCAAAATATTATCTCTATCAGATCTCACTCTCGTAAGTGACCGTGAAGGGATTGACAACCCCTAATCGCGTTGGTTGCGGTAGCTATCATTTTGTGCAGGTCTACGAGGGACTTGCGCGTGACCTCCTACTGGATTGATACCTTGGTTCTCAAAAACTGAGGGAAATACTTACGCTACTGTGCTGCATCATCCACTCCTCTTCGGGGAAAACCAACGCAAGCTCGAGACGTAGCAACTAGTTGAGGGTGAAGTGACGATGTGTGTTGGAAGTGGTTCCAAGATTGATATTATCATCATTGCACACTCCCTATACTTTCGGGATTAGTGTTAAACCTAAATAAATGTTATTTGGCGTTTGCGTTGAGCATGAATATGATTTGATCATGTTTATTGCAATACGGTTATTCATTTAAAATCAAAGATTAATTGTTGTTCTGTTTACATGAATAAAACCTTCGATGGTCATACACCCAATGAAAATAGTTCATTGGATCTCGATCGTAGTGATACACACACACATATATATATATATATATAATATTGATGCCAAAATATGCAAAGTGGATAATTATTGTGCAACTTAATTGTGGCACTACCGTTTGGGTCATATCGGTGTAAAGCGCATAAAGAAACTCCATAAAGATGGATTTATGGAATCACTTGGTTATGAATCATTTGATGCTTGCGAACATTGCCTTTTGGGCAAGATGACTAAAACTCCGTTCTCCGGAACAATGGAACAAGGTACTGACTTGTTGGAAATAATACATACCGATGTATGCGGTCCAATGAGTGTTGATGCTCGTGGCGAGTATCGTTATTTTCTGACCTTCACAAATGATTTGAGCAGATATGAGTATATCTACTTAATGAAGCACAAGTCTGAAACGGTTGAAAAGTTCAAAGAATTTCAGAGTGAAGTGGAAAATCATCGTAACAAGAAAATAAAGTTTCTACGATCTGATCGTGGAAGAGAATATTTGAGTTACGAGTTTGGCCTTCATTTAAAACAATGTGGAATAGTTTCATAGCTCACGCCACATGGAACACCACAGTGTAATGGTGTGTCCGAACGTCGTAACCGCACTTTATTGGATACGGTGCGATCTATGATGTATCTTACCGATTTACCACTATCGTTTTGGGGTTATGCATTAGAGACAGCTGCATTCACTTTAAATAGGGCACCTTCAAAATCCGTTGAGACGACGCTTTATGAACTATGGTTTGGCAAGAAACCAAAGTTGTCGTTTCTTAAAGTTTGGGGCTGTGATGCTTATGTGAAAAAGTTTCAACCTGATAAGCTCGAACCCAAATCGAAGAAGTGCGTTTTCATAGAATACCCAAAGGAAACTGTTGGGTACACCTTCTATCACAGATCCAAAGGCAAAATCTTTGTTGCTAAGAATGGATCCTTTCTAGAGAAGGAGTTTCTCTTGAAAGAAGTGACTGGGAGGAAAGTAGAACTTGATGAGGTAACTGTACCTGCTCTCTTATTGGAAAGTAGTTCACACAGAAATCGGTTCCTGTGACACCTACACCAATTAGTGAGGAAGTTAATGACATTGATCAAGAAACTTCAGATCAAGTTACTGCCGAACCTCATAGGTTAACCAGAGTAAGACCCGCACCAGAGTCGTACGGTAATCCTATTCTGGAGGTCATGTTACTTGACCATGGCGACCTACGAACTATGAGGAAGCGATGATGAGCCTAGATTCTGCAAAATGGCTTGAGGTCTTGAAATCTGAGATGGGATCCATGTATGAGAACAAAGTGTGGACTTTGGTGGACTTGCCCAATGATCGGCAAGCCACAGAAAATAAATGGATCTTCAAGACGAAGACAAACGCTGATAGTAGTGTTACTATCTACAAAGCTTGACTTGTCGCAAAAATTTTTCCGACAAGTTCAAGGTGTTGAATACGATGAGATTTTCTCACTCGTATCGATGCTTAAGTCTGTCCGAATCATGTTAGCAAATTGTCACATTTTATGGAATCTGGCAAATGGATGTCAAAACTACATTTCTTAATGGATTTCTTAAAAGTTGTATATGATGCAACTAGAAGGTTTTATCGGTCCTAAAGGTGCTAACAAAGTGTGCAAGCTCCGGTGATCCATTTATGGACTGGTGCAAGCCTCTCGGGGTTGGAATAAACGCTTTGATAGTGTGATCAAAGCATATGGTTTTATACAGACTTTTGGAGAAGCCTGTATTTACAAGAAAGTGAGTGGGAGCTCTGTAGCATTTCTGATATTATATGTGGACGACATATTGTTGATTGAAAATGATATAGAACTTCTGGATAGCATAAAAGGATACTTGAATAAAAGTTTTTTAATGAAAGACCTCGGTGAAGCTGCTTACACATTGAGCATCAAGATCTATAGAGATAGATCAAGGTGCTTGAGAAGATTTTTCAATAAGTACATACCTTGATAAGATTTTGAAGTAATTCAAAATGGAACAGTCAAAGAAGGAGTTCTTGCCTGTATTGCAAGGTGTGAAGTTGAGTAAGACTCAAAACCTGACTATGGCAGAAAATAGAAAGAGAATGAGAAGTCATTCCCTATGCCTCAGTCATAGGTTCTATAAAGTATGTTATGCTGGGTACCAGACCTATTGTATACCTTGCTCTGAATTTGGCAAGGGAGTACAATTTTGATCTAGGAGTAGATCACTGGACAGTGGTCAAGAATATCCTTAGTAAGGACTAAGGAAATGTTCTCGATTATGGAGGTGATAAAAGAGGTCGTCATAAAGAGTTACATCGGTGCAAGCTTTTACACCAATCCAGATGACTCTAAGTCTCAATCTGGATACATATTGAAAGTGGGAGCAATTAGTTAGAGTAGCTCCGTGCAGAGCATTGTAGACATAGAATATTTGCAAAGTACATACGGCTTTGAATATGACAGACCCGTTGACTAAACTTCTCTCACGAGCAAAACATGATCATACCTTAGTACTCTTTGGGTGTTAATCACATAGCGATGTGAACTAGATTATTGACTCTGGTAAACTCTTTGGGTATTGGTCACATGACGATGTGAACTATGGGTGTTAATCACATAAAAATGTGAATATTGGTGTTAAATCACATGATGATGTGAACTAGATTATTGACTCTAGTACAAGTGGGAGACTGAAGGAAATATGCCCTAGAGGCAATAATAAAGTTATTATTTATTTCCTTATTTCATGATAAATGTTTATTATTCATGCTAGAATTGTATTAACTGGAAACTTAGTACATGTGTGAATACATAGACAAACATAATGTCACTAGTATGCCTCTACTTGACTAGCTCGTTGAATCAAAGATGGTTGTGTTTCCTAACCATGGACATGAGTTGTCATTTGATTAACGGGATCACATCATTAGAGAATGATGTGATTGACTTGACCCATTCTGTTAGCTTAGCACTTGATCATTTTAGTATACTGCTATTGCTTTCTTCATGACTTATACATGTTCCTATGACTATGAGATTATGCAACTCCCGTTTACCGGAGGAACACTTTGTGTGCTACCAAATGTCACAACCTAACTGGGTGATTATAAAGGAGCTCTACAGGTGCCTCTGAAGATCCTTGTTGAGTTGGCGTATTTCGAGATTAGGATTTGTCACTCCGATTGTCGGAGAGGTATCTCTGGGCCCTCTCGGTAATACTCATCACTATAAGCCTTGCAAGCATTGTGACTAATAAGTTAGTTGCGGGATGAAGTATTACGGAACGAGTAAAGAGACTTGCCGGTAATGAGATTGAACTAGGAATGATGATACCGACGATCGAATCTCGGGCAAGTAACATACCGATGACAAAGGGAACATCGTATGTTGTTATGAGGTTCGACCGATAAAGATCTTCGTAGAATATGTAGGAGCCAATATGGGCATCCAGGTTCCGCTATTGGTTATTGACCAGAGAAGTGTCTCGGTCATGTCTACATAGTTCTCGAACCCGTAGGGTCCTCACGCTTAATGTTCGTTGACGATATAGTATTATATGAGTTATGTATGTTGGTGACTGAATGTTGTTCGGAGTCCCGGATGAGATCACGGACATGACGACGAACTCCGGAATGGTCCAGAGATAAAGTTTAATATATGGGATAATAGTGTTTGATCTTCGGAAGGGTTCCGGAATTCACCGGAAGGGGTTCCGGATGTTTCCCGAAATGTTTGGGTACGAGAACACGTTATTTGGGCCACAGGGGAAAGCCCACGAGGCTTTTGGAAAGTGCAAAAGGAAGTTTTGCGGAGACCAGAGGCTAGACGCCAGAATCACGGTGTCTAGGGGTAGACGCCTGGAACCTCAGCGTCTAGCCCCTGAGTCCGTGTAGGACTCTTGCCTTTCGGGCAAAACCGACTTTGAGGAGGCTTTACTCCAAGTTTCGACCCGTGGCTCAACATATAAATAGAGGGGCAGGGCTAGCACCACAGACACATCAAGAAACACCGAGCCGTGTGCCGGCAACCCCGTCCCCTCTAGTTTATCCTCCGTCATAGTTTCCGTAGTGCTTAGGCGAAGCCCTGCGGAGATTGTTCTTCACCAACACCGTCACCACGTCGTCGTGCTGCCGGAACTCATCTACTACTTTGCCCGTCTTGCTGGATCAAGAAGGCGAGGACGTCATCGAGCTGAACGTGTGCAGAACTCGGAGGTGTCATGCGTTCGGTACTTGGATCGGTCGGATCGTGAAGACGTACGACTACATCAACCGCGTTGCTTCCGCTTAGCAATCTTCAAGTGTATGAAGATACAGTCCCCCTCTAGTTGTTATGCATCACCATGATCTTGTGTGTGCGTAGGAAAATTTCGAAATTACTACGTTCCCCAACAAGAACTGCACATAAGGTATTGCAATCCGGTTTTTATTGGCCTACTCTTTTCAAAGATGCCCGTAAGTTTGTCTTGTCTTGTGATGAATGCCAAAGAATTGGTAATATTAGTATACGTTAAGAAATGCCTATGAACTATTCACTTGTTATTGAACCATTTGATGTTTGGGGTTTTGATTATATGAGACCTTTTCCTTCCTCTAATGGGTATACACATATTTTAGTTGTTGTTGATTACGTTACTAAGTGGGTAGAAGCTATTCCAACTAGTAGTGCTGATCATAACACTTCTATTAAGATGCTTAAAGAAGTTATTTTTCTGAGGTTTGGAGTCCCTAGATATTTAATGACTGGTGGTGGTTCACATTTTATTCATGGTGTTTTTCGTAAAATGCTTGCTAAGTATGATGTTAATCATAGAATTGCATCTCCATACCATCCTCAGTCTAGCATTCAAGTAGAATTGAGTAATAGAGAGATTAAATTGATTTTGCAAAAGACTATTAATAGATCTAGAAAGAATTGGTCCAAGAAACTAGATGATGCATTATGGGCCATAGAACTGCATAAAAGATCATATGGGTATGTCTCCGTATAAAATGGTTTATGGAAAAGCTTGTCACTTACCTCTCGAACTAGAACATAAGGCATATTGAGCCATTAAAGAGCTTAATTATGATTTCAAACTTGCCGGTAAGAAGAGGCTATTTGACATTAGCTCACCTAATGAATGGAGAACCTAGGCCTATGAGAACGCCAAATTGTTTAAAGAAAAAGTTAAAAGATGGCATGACAAAAGGATACAAAAGGGCGAGTTTAATGTAGGTGATTATGTTTTACTATACAACTCTCGTTTAAGATTTTTTGCAGGAAAACTTCTTTCTAAATGGGAAGGTCCTTACATTATTGAGGGGGTCTATCGTTCCGGTGCCATCAAAATCAACAACGCCGAAGGCACAAATCTGAAGGTGGTGAACGGTCAAAGAATCAAACATTATGTCTCAGGTAGTCCCATATATGTTGAAACCAATGTTATTGACACTGTAACCCCAGAGGAGTACATAAGGGACACTTTCCAGAATGTTTCAGACTCCAAAAAGGAATAGGTATGTGGTATGATAAGTAAACCGACTCCAAAACAGTTCTAATAGCAATTTTCTCCGTTTTGGAATATTTAAAAAATAGGAAAATAAGAAGTAGTCTGAAAGAGACACAAGGCATCCACGAGGGTGGAGGGCGGGCCCTACCCCTGGTCGCGCCCCCTGCCTCATGGACACCTCGTGTGCCCTCCGGACTCCGTTTTCTTGCACGATACTTCTTTTGGTCGGTAAAAATTCATTATATAATATCCCGAAGGTTTTGACCACCATACCACAACGAAATCCTCTGTTTTTGTTTAAAGCTGTTTTCTGCCATGTTTCTCAAGGTCAGGCATCATGTCGTCCCCCTCCTCCAACAACGTGGGCAACGATGCTTGGCTAACTAAGATAGAGATGAAGCGAGAAAAAATTGGGGAAATCAAGGAAGGTGACAAGATCAAGGAAGCTGAAGAGGAGCAAGTCCTGACAGTAGAAGAAGAAGGCTTCTTTCAACCTTACTACAATCATCTCATCTCTACTGAAATTGAAGCTTTCAAGATGATTGATCTAGTTCGCATACAAAACAAGTATCTCACATGTGAAAATATTTTTTTTGCAAGAGCATATCACCGGACTCAAGGGCATTATCTGCAAGTTGGAGGATCTCCTACGCTGGATGTGCGACACCCCGTCATCAACAACTCCATCATCACCGCCTCTTAAGAAAGAGACATAAACACATGGGTATGGGCACTCCCCTTAGCAACTGCCAAGCTTGGGGGAGGTGCCCCAGTATAGTATCACGATCACACTTCTATCTTTACCATTTTTCTTAGTTCGGTCCTTTTGGTTATATCTTGATCTAGTAGAATAAATTTTTAGTTTGATCTAGCTTTGAGTTTTGTGTTGATCCCTATCTATGTAATCGAGTCTGTGAGCTATATATAATAAAGATTAGTTTTGAGTTGAGGGCTTTGCTATCTTGCTATGATCTTGAGGGAATAAAAGAAAGAATAAAAAGAAATAAAAAGATCATATTGATCTTATGGAGAGTAATGACTTCACATATAAAGAGTATGATGAATAAAAGTTGTTGAGAGTTGACAAACATAGTTTTGGTCATCATTGCAATTAATAGGAAGTAATAAAGAAAGAGAGGTTTTCACATATAAATATACTATCTTGGACATCTTTTATGATTGTGAGCACTCATTAAAATATGACATGCTAAAAAGTTGATGTTGGACAAGGAAGACAACATAATGGGTTATGTTTTCTTATATCCGAAATAAATTATATTTTCATGGATCATCCAACATGTTGAGCTTGCCTTTCCCCCTCATGCTAGCCAAATTCTTTGCACCAAGTAGAGATACTACTTGTGCTTCCAAACATCCCTAAACCCAATTTTCCCATGGAGTCCACCATACCTACCTATGGATTGAGTAAGATCCTTCAAGTAAGTTGTCATCGGTGCGAGCAATAAAATTGCTCTCTAAATATGTATGATTTATTAGTGTGAAGAAAATAAGCTTTATACGAGCTTGTGATATGGAAGAAATAAAGGCGACGGACTACCTAATAAAGGTCCCTATCACAAGTGGCAATATAAAGTGACGTTCTTTTGCATTAAGATTTTATGCATCCAACCATAAAAGCGCATGACAACCTCTGCTTCCCTCTGCGAAGGGCTTATCTTTTATTTTTACCTTCTACCCTTATACAAGAGTCATGGTGATCTTCACCTTTCCTTTTTACACTTTATCCTTTGGCAAGCACTATGTGTTGGAAAGATCTTGATATATATATCCACTTGGATGTAGGTTTTCATAAATTATTATTGTTGACATTACCCTTGAGGTAAAAGGTTGGGAGGCGAAACTCTAAGCCCCTCTTTCTCTGTGTCCGATTGAAACTTCATACCCATAAGTATTGCCTGAGTGTTAGCAATTGTGAAAGACTAAATGATAGTTGAGTATGTGGACTTGCTGAAAAGCTCTTATATTGACTCTTTCCGATGTTATGATAAATTGCAATTGCTTCAATGGCTGAGATTATAGTTTGGTAGTTTCAATGAAGTTTCTGATTCATACTTTACATTGTGAATAGATTGTTACTTTAGCATAAGAATTCATATGACACTATATATGTTGCTGTCCTAAGAATGATCATGATGCCCTCATGTCTGTATTTTATTTTATCGACACCTCTATCTCTAAACATGTGGACATATTTTTTGATATCGACTTTCGCTTGAGGACAAGCGAGTTCTAAGCTTGGGGGAGTTGATATGTCCATTTTGCATCATGCTTTTATATCAATATTTATTGCATTATGGGTTGTTACTACACATTATGTTACAATACTTATGCCTTTTCTCTCTTATTTTACAAGGTTTACACGAAGAGGGAGAATGCCGGCAAATTTGGAATTCGGCTGGAAAAGGAGCAAATATTAGAGACCTATTCTGCACAACTCCAAAAGTCCTGAAACTCCACGAAAGTCAGTTTTGGAATATATTAAAAATATTGGGCGAAGAAAGCACTAGAGGGGGGCCACCCAGCAGCCACGAGGGTGGAGGGCGCGCCCTACCCCCCTGGGCGCGCCCCCTGCCTCGTGGGCCACCAGGCAGGCCCCCGAGGCCCATCTTATGCTATGTGGTGTCTTTTGCCCTGGAAAAAATCATAAGGAAGCTTTCGGGACGAAACGCCGCCATCTCGAGGCGGAACCTGGGCAGAACCAATCTAGGGCTCTGGCGGAGCTGTTCTGCTGGGGAAACATCCCTCCTGGAGGGGGAAATCGTCGCCATCATCATCACCATCGATCCTCTCATTGAGAGGGGGTCAATCTCCGTCAACATCTTCACCAGCACCATCTCCTCTCAAACCCTAGTTCATCTCTTGTATCCGATCTTTGTCTCAAAACCTCAGATTGGTACATGTGGGTTGCTAGTAGTGCTGATTACTCCTTGAAGTTGATACTAGCTGGTTTATTCGGTGGAAGATCACATGTTCAGATTCTTTATGCATACTAATACCCCTCTGATTATGAACATGAATATGATTTGTGATTAGTTACGTTTGTTCCTGAGGACATGGGAGAATTCTTCTTTTAAGTAGTCATGTGAATTTAGTATTCGTTCGGTATTTTGATGACATGTATGTTGTCTCTCCTCTAGTGGTGTTATGTGAACGTCGACTACATGACACTTCACCATTGTTTGGGCCTAGGGCAAGGCATTGGGAAGTAATAAGTAGATGATGGGTTGCTAGAGTGACATAAGCTTAAACCCTAGTTTATGCGTTGCTTCGTAAGGGGCTGATTTGGATCCATATGTTTCATGCTATGGTTAGGTTTACCTCAATTCTTCTTTCGTAGTTGCGGATGCTTGCGAGAGGGGTTAATCATAACTGGAATGCTTGTCCAAGGAAGGCATTACCCAAGCACCGGTCCACCCACAAATCAAATTATCAAAGTAACGAACGCGAATCATATGAGCATGATGAAAACTAGCTTGACGATAATTCCCATGTGTCCTCTGGAGCGCTTTGCTTTATATAGGAGTTTGTCCAGGCTTGTCCTTTGCTACAAAAAGGATTGGTCCACCTTGCTGCAGCTTGTTTACTTTTGTTGCTTGTCACCCGTTACGAACTACCTTATCACAAAACTATCTGTTACCGATAATTTCAGTGCTTACAGAGAATACCTTATTGAAAACCGCTTGTCATTTCCTTCTGCTCCTCGTTGGGTTTGACACTCTTACTTATCTAAAGGACTATGATATATCCCCTATACTTGTGGGTCATCAAGACTCTTCTCTGGCGCTGTTGCCAGGGAGTGAAGCGCCTTCGGTAGGTGGAATTTGGTAAGGAAGCATTTATATAGTGTGCTGAAATTTACTGTCACTTGTTACTATGGAAAATAATCCTTTGAGAGGCTTGTTCGGGGTATCTTCACCCCGACCAGAAGAGCAAAGAGTTGCTCCTCAACCTACTGAACCTACTGAAAATATTCACTTTGAAATTCCTTCGGGTATGATAAATAAACTGCTAGCTAATCCCTATACAGGAGATGGAACATTACATCCCGATATGCACCTAATCTATGTGGATGAAGTTTGTGGATTATTTAAGCTTGCAGGTATGCTTGAGGATGTTATCAAGAATAAGGTCTTCCCTTTATCTTTGAATGGAAAGGCATTGACATGGTTTAGGCTATGTGATGATATTGGATCATGGAACTACAACCGATTGAAATTGGAATTTCATCAGAAGTTTTATCCTATGCATCTGGTTCATCGGAATCGTAATCATATATATATAATTTGGCCTCGCGAAGGAGAAAGTATCGCTCAAGCTTGGGGGAGGCTTAATTCAATGCTATATTCATGCCCCAATCATGAGATCTCAAGAGAAATATTCAAAAAATTTATGATCGACTTTCTCTCAATAATCGCTCCATGCTAGATACTTCTTGTACTGGTTCTTTTATGATGAAGACTATCGAATTCATATGTCATTATTGGAAAGAGTTAAATGCAACTCTGAAGATTGGGAACTCGACGGAGGTAAGGAGTCAGGTATGACACCTAAGTTTGTGTTAAATCTTTTATGGATACCAATGCTTTTCGTGAATTTAGCACTAAATATGGACTTGACTCATAGATAGTAGCTTCTTTCTGTGAATCATTTGCTACTCATGTTGATCTCCCTAAGGAGAAGTGCTTTAAATATCATCCTCCCATTGAAGTGATAAGGCGCCCCTTTTTGAAAAAAATAAAAGCACTAGCAAGTACATCGCCATGTCGATCTTCACCATGCCGCCATGCTTGTTTGGTTTCCTTTTGCGATTTTTTGAATTTATGTCTGAATAAAGACATGCCCAGTATATAGAAGCTCCCACAGAAGGTGGAGTCTGGGGAGCATTATAGGAACCTAGTGTTACCCCTGTGAAGTGCAATGCAGAGAGGCCGGTTCAAACTCGGGACCTCTTGGCATAAGCAGGGAGGACTTCACCATTGCGCTAGGCCTGCCCTCAATTTATGTTTGAATATGTACTGAAAATACTCTGTTTTCCAACTGAAAATGCCCATGTAGTAATCCCCGCTAAATGGCTTAGCGTCGCTATTGTCTGATATAGCGTCTGCGACATTTGAGATGAGCTGCTGCAAAATGAAATCTCCCGTTCAAAAAGTTTGACTCGAAGTGAAATCTCTAAGTACAGTGGGCATCCAATGTGGTCTAATTTGCATGAAAAATACAAAGGCCCAAATTTTAAACTTATTTCACATACTTCCTTCACAAAAAAGTGATTTCTGGCAACCTGGGGGTCTTCTGCAAAAGCAGACGGTCTATTTGGGCTCTGGTTCTATATGTTCGGTCAACCAGGGGGTGTTTCACAAAAGTCATTGTTTTCTCTGATTCGCCGTCGCGTGTACGGATCAGTCACGCGGCGGTGCCCCATTGCCATCGCTACCGCGTCCACCTCTCCTTCCCGCCACCCGTGAATTCCCGCCAAATCGATCTACCACCAGAACAATCTCCCGCGAGCACTTGTATACCACTCCCAGCATTGGTTAAATACCGTCGTTCGGCGTCGTTCCACTGCCGCTCCACTCCACTCCATTTCTTCCATGCACTGTGAAATGCGGTTCAGCAACCATGGTAATGATGCTTTTCACCACCTGGATCTCTATAGGAGGTCGTTTCCTGAGGGCACTGGCACTACTAGAATCGAGTTATACGCCGAGTGCCACGGACACTCGGCAAAGGGCCCAAACCCGCCGGCAAAACCTTTGCCGAGTGTTGTACTCGGCAAAGGCCACCCGGCATACACCTCTCCGGCAAACAGGAATTTGCCAAGAGCCAAAACACGGGCACTCGGTAAAGACTTTGCCGAGAGCCAAACAGTACCACCCGGTAATATAAAGTGACTCTCACGTCGGCTGGTTTCGTCATCTCTTTACCGAGAGTGGCTCTCGGCAAAGATGCCACAGCCAACAGCTGGCGCATGCCACTTTGCCGAGAGTGGCTCTCGGCAAAGCCGCCACAACCAACTGCTAGCATGCCACTTTGCCGAGAGTAGCTCTCGGCAGAGATCCGTTCCCAGACAACTTTTTACTGCTTTCCCCTGATCCCTGCCACAATAATTTATATACAATACACAAACAAGCACTTCAAGTATCAATGTCTAACAACAAACTCACAAAACCATTACATAAAATAGTTCACACGAACTTCTTTTGATCTCACAAGATTTCTCTTTAGTACAAATGCCTACTTACTAAACAATAAAGTCGTCAATGCATTTCTACATGCGACCACAAGATAAAAGCAACACCATAATTATCACAAACTGAAGAAGAATTATCAAGTTCTTCCATCTACTTAACCTGATAAGCCGTTTCTGGCTAGCACATCCAGTCAACCCATCAACCCATCCACTAACCCACTAATTCATATTTTCTCTTCTGCTTAAGCACATACTGATTGTAATGATACTATGCCTTCTCTCTGCTATTGAACGAGTAGTCGTGGGAGCTGCCTTCATAGTAAATCACTTGTTCATTGCATTCAGACCATGAATCGTAGACTCCTGGACATCTAGCTCTATACACCGCATACCACTTCATCTACAAAGATAGAGAGAAAAAAGGCAGAGAAATAATGCAAGGTTAAAAATAGCACATTATACATAATCCACATAAGCATTCATCACTCATACAATCAAAAGCATTGCAAGTGGCAATCTAAGAAGCCCATATCAGCACCTACATGACAACATCACTAAATCAACGCCAAACTATCTAGGTGGACTACTTAGAGGTGTAGTCCGTGAAAGCGGTGATCGTGGAGTCAGAGCACGTCGGGGCATCCCCCACGGTGGAGGACCAAGCGTCGTCAGGAATGTACGTCGGTGGACTCAATGGCATCGAGTCGTCACACTCCTTACATGGTGGGGCCTTCTTCTCCTTGGCTGGGGGATTCTTCTTGGCCAGATCCTCAAAATACATTATTAGGATCAGCTATGGGTGCTTCTCAATGAACGCCGCCAAGCGGTCATCGGCGAGCTTCTCCTTGACCATGGATTCGACCCTAATGGAAGATGTGTTGTCGGAGGAAGCCATAGCCACAAAATATATCAGTGCTACCTTTCATCACACAATGAAAAATAGCATAAGATTCAAACATCAAAGATTACTTCTAAGCAAATTAATCATGATGGACACTATCTCATGGATATTTTGACTTTCGGTGATGGTCGAGCTGGGCGAGTCCATCGTGCGTTAAAAATGTATATCACAGGACGAACTCGCACAGATCGACCGCCATCGACAAAAGACGATTTTCTTTCTCCAAGAACAACTCTCATCTCTCTCACGTATATATGGTGGAACTCTCTCTGGTGGTGGTATATATGGTGGTCACTATCTCACGGATATTTCGACTTTCGGTGATGGTCAAGCTGGGCGAGTCCATCGTGCGTGAAAAATGTATATCACAAGAAGAACTCGCCCAGATTGACCGCCATGGGCAAAAGACGATTTTCTTTCTCCAATAACAACTCTCATCTCTCTCACCTATATATGGTGGAACTCTCTCTGGTTGTGGTATATATGGTGGACACTATCTTACATATATTTTGCCTTTCAGTGATGGTCAAGTTGGGCGAGTCCATCGTGTGTGACAAATGTATATCACAAGAAGAACTCGCCCAGATTGACCGCCATCGTCAAAAGTCGATTTTCTTCCACCATATAGCATCCATACGAACAACAAGAACTATTAGATGCATCAACAATTAATTCTATACAAAAAATTAACAATTATCTACATTCATCCATACTTGTTTGCATCCATCTATGCATTCATGCATGCATACATACATACATACATACATACATACATACATACATACATACATACATCTATATATTGATACATAACAAAAACTACAAAAATGAGTTCATGCATCAGTCCATGCATTAATACATACATATATACATTCATACATCCATGCATCCATCAATCCTTGCATCCATATAAAAATCAATGCATCCATCAATCCTTGCATCCATATAAAAATCCATGCATCCATACATACACTCATGCATAAATAGAAGATCGGGGAGGGGGTGAAGCTCACCGAGAGGGGGAGGTGGTGCCGGTAGGGTTGGGGGGTCATCGGCGGGATTGGGAAGGGGGGCGCCGACGGGGTCGGGGGGCGCCGGTGGGGCGGGCACCGTGACACATTCCATGCGGTTGCCCCTCTTAGAGCATCAGAAGTTTCGAGGCCAACGGAGCAACAGGACCAGCACTTCCTGCACAAACCGGACACGTTCCCTAGATACCTAGATACTAGCTCGGAGACGGTGCGGTTTACAAGCGGCCTCAGGGGAGGATTACTCGAAACACGTCCAAACTTTTACCACACCCTACAGAGGCCATGTGATGACACCGTGCCAGATCCAGAGCAATCCTACCATCGTACGATTTTCTGAGGATTTCAACGGTTGCATCAAGAATGACACTGAGGTACTTTTGGTAACCCGGTGGCAGGGCATGCCCTTCCCTCGTCTGTGAAAGGCGTAGGCATACCACAAGGACATCACTAGTGATTCCCCATGCCGCTACCTGGCATGATTTCATGTGCCACCTTACTGATCTGCAATTCCCGGTGATGAAACCCTAGCAGAGCAATAAATTTCTCGAATATTGTGCGCGTCCCCAAAAAATGCGAGGCCGTGGCACGTGCCATGTGGTTGCCCCCTCTTAGAGCACGAGAAGTTTCGAGGCCAACAGAGCAACATGACCATCACTTTCTGCACAAACCGGACACGTTCCCTCTCGATACCCAGATACTAGCTCGGAGACGGTGCAGTTTACAAGCGGCCTCAGGGGAGGCTTACTCGAAACGCGTCCAAACTTCTACCACACCCTATAGAGGCCCTGTGATGACACCATGCCAGATCCCGAGCAATCCAACCATCGACATCACGAATAGTCCATCTCCTTAACAAGGGTGTAATGAATACCATAGCTTACTGCATCTGGATTATCCCACTATCTGAAAAAATACATCTGTCATCCATGCTCTCCAGTTGAAGAATATACACGATGAATACAGTCTTTATTACAGATAATAAATCATATTCATCCTGCATGTCCTCCAACTAGAGTGCAAGGAAGACCCACGCTTGTAACAATCTAATAGATGAAGGTATTTAAGCAGGTGCAGGACTTGCTCAGGGGCGAGGTGGGACTAAACTTTGATGGTGGCCTTATCTTTACTGAGAGCCACTCTCGGCAACTCCTCGATTACCGAGAGCCACTTTCGGGTAACAGGCACTAGAAGATTCATAGTGACTGTGTGGACTCTTAGTAATGAGAGAAGACTGAAGCTTACTGCGGTTGGACTATTGAACTATTTAAACAGGTCATTTCGCTAGTCGGCAGGCGAGGTGGAACTTAATCTTTGCCAAGCGCCACTCTCGGCAAAGAGTTGCAACCGTAACCGTGTCATTAGTCACCGCTGAATGTGCCACGTGGCAAACCTTTGCCATGTGTGGCCGGATGGCCCTCGGCAAATAGTGCCTTTGCTGAGTATACCCTGTTTGCCGAGCAATCTTTTCGGCATTGTCATCTATTTGCCGACTTATCCCTTTGCCGACTGGCACTCTCGGCGTTCTTTACTTTGCCGAGTGCCCGTGTTTTGGCTCTCGGCGAGGATGTCGACACCCGGCGTATACGAAAATTCCAATAGTGTGGTGCCCGGCACCGGCGTGGGAGCAGGCCCCATCTCCGACATGGGCTCCAAGTATGGCGCTTTGTCGAATGCCTCAGGCCGGTGTTCATCCGGCACTTCCGACCACACCAACTACTCCGAGCTCGAGCCCACGCCATCCGAGATTTCCCATAAACGCAGGGAGAATGAGGAGGACGCTGAGGCAGAGGTGGTCTTCGAGGCGATGCAGGCGCACCTCGACGTCAACACCAAGGAGGAGGAGACCGAGGAACAGATATCGGCTCCAGCGTACGATGCTACCGTACTCAGTGCCTAGACGGAGAAGGCCCTGCGCGCGGCGCAGCAGCAGCTCGACGAGGCAATGCTAGCTAAGTCTCTGTCTACGGCTCAGGCAGAGGCCGTCGTGCACAGGGTGGCTGAAGAAGAGGTCGCAGCTCAAGAGCAAAGGGAGGGCGGGTACTCTGCATGCAGCGACCGCCGTCAAGGTGGAAGAGGATGGATCGAACAACGTCGCCATATCCTCCTCTGACGATGAAGACCACACCGACGATGGTACCATCATCCTTTTGGATGGTGAAGACAAGTAGTCGTCCATCTATTGTCGCTGTCGGCGCCGGCTAGCCATCTTATGTAGCCCCTATTAGTACCAAGGGATAATGTAATGTCAGTTCACTCTGTTAGTGTTGAACAAAGGGAACAAATCTATGAATGTCTTGTTAAGTTTACCTGAATGTGCTATCTCTGAATCTCTTAATCGCTTTATTTGACACCGCTGCGATCTAATCTTTCCTGGGACAGTGAATCATGGGCCCTTCTGTCACGTAGACAATGCCAGGTCAAAAGGCCGAGGCTCTGCCCATAAGCACAGATGCACACTGCTCAGATGGCTCGTATGATGCATATTCAACGGTGTTTCTCGAGTTCGACTCCCATGGGCGGCAGTATATATGCTACACCTTTTCCCAATAAACCAGACACGGACAGGTGGGCCCTGGGGATCCCACACGTCAGTATCTGAGCAAGGTAACGATCAACTAGTTTGACCCGACGACAAGGCTCCGTTTCGGGCATTGTTGAGTGTGGCCGAGTAGAGGAAGGGAAAGTGAGAGATGTTTGTTGGGTGGGGAAAAACTGAGCAGAACTAAGCAACCAGGAGCATGAAAATAGAAATCCCTTAAAAATATCCTGAAGAATCGTGATAACTTACTTTGTCAATTTACCAGTAAGATTGTTGGACTCACTAACTATGTGCATGCTTTAGATGGAAGAACAAAAGGCATGGAGGCACTCGTTGCTAAAATTGCAGAGTCAAACTTTGGTTCTAGCCAAGTTTGCAGGTAAACCGAAACCTAACCCATTTGAGGATGCCAAGATGATGAGAAGAAGCGAAGAAAATGCAGAAGAGCTTGATAAGAGCCATGTGCTAGAGTATACATATCTGATTCTGGAGACTTCAGAAAGATGATAGCAATGAAACACCCACTACCTGAAGTATCAAATGATGAAGCATATAAATGTCATTGTTGATCATGTTGCAACTATGGTACATGATTTGGATGATGAAAGAAAGAAGATATTTGGTAAGCTACCTTCTAAACAAGATATCATTGAGCCTACAATTGAGATTAAGATTGGTATGAATACATTCAATGTTTCCGCCTTGTGGCTTCACCTGCCTAATCCATGATCTTCCGACTCGACATGTCATGGTTTTTCATTTTTATGGCGATCCCTGGAGGCGGTTAGTTTAGTCACCTATCTTTTGGGGCTAGGACCACTCGTGAAACCAGAAAAAATTCTCCTTGACTCGCTTGGGCCTCGAGACTACAAGGTGGGGCCCAAAATCGGCTCATCGCCGATAAGTCCCCCCCTGCATCAGTATTTGTAGTTAAGTCGCTTAACGCCTAAACATTATGTTTCCTCTAGTGAACTATGGGCCATGATGCCCCTTCGGATCTTCAATGGTCAATCCTTTCCAGCTCCCTAGATGGTCCCGTCTTGCCTATGAAGCTTCTCTTCTAACCATGGTGAAGGCAGTATATATCCCTTTTGTTTTCTTAGCCTCTAGGCATCCTTCTCCTCCCACATTGATCTTGTGAGGTAGGTTCACTTTATGGATGGCCCCATAGAAGAAGACGGTCGCTAGGTTGGAGCGGGAAGGGAAAGAACCTGCTAGTCGCTCAATTTTCGGCTTATCAGGAACTCCGATGCACCACAATGGCCGGAATCTTTGGTTTCGCAGGAATGGCTAGACAATCTTCGCTCTAGGATTCTTACACAAAATTACCCTATCTTTTTGTTGGAGGGGCTCACGGTTCCCCATCCATCCCAATATCAAACAGTATTTCTGGTCAAGCACTGTTGGAAATATACCCTAGAGGCAATAATATTGTATTATTATATTTATATTATTCATAATTAAGAGTTTATATTTCTTGCTATAACTGCTATGATCCTGAATATGTGATTCAGTGGAAAACTCATATGCATGCGTGAAATGATAAACGGTAAACAATAGGTTCTCGTCTCACCTCTAAGGCTGACTCAAGTGTTGTTGGTGATCACGTTTTTCGGATCTTAAGATAAAGTTAAGTGTAATGATAGTCCTAAAACAACACTGCGGGTATGACGTTAGAAGAACGGGCATATTGAATCGGTCCAATAATTGTCTGTTATACTTTGTGATTATATCGTCTGAAATCATCTGTTATAACACGAAGTGTTAGCGTGTATTTTTAGTTCCTCAGACCATGAGAGTGTCTCGGTCACTGTCGGTGTCAAAACCGGCAGATCTCGGGTAGGGGGTCCCGAACTGTGCATCTAAGGATCAAAGGTAACAGTAGGCAGGGGACACGATGTTTTACCTAGGTTCGGTCCCTCTTGATGGAGGTAATACCCTACTTCCTGCTTGATTGACTTTGATGAGTATAGGGGTTACAAGAGTTGATCTACCTCGAGATCGTAATGGCTAAATCCTAGATGTCTAGCCTGTATGTAAGGATGGCAATGGGTAGGGTATGGGGCGGGTAGATCGTTACCATACCCATACCCGTGTAGTCAATGGGTACGAAATTATACCCATACCCGTACCCACGGGTATGAAACTTTACCCGTACCCATACCGATGGGTTTCCATACCCATTGGGTACCCATTGGGTTGATCAAGCAGTACACAAGTTCTTTGCAATTTTACATTAATCTATAGCACATTTCACAAAAAACATTGATCTCAACTCAATAACAGATAGACGAGTACCTGCTCAACTAAAATTGACAATTGATAACAACTTTAACATAGGTTCACAAGCTCATAAACCAAATTTAACACAGGTACTCTTGTGAATTATGGGTAAGTTTCACATGCCAGTATAAACGGGTAGGGTATGGGTATATCCATGGGTAAAAGGCAATACCCGTGCCCTACCCATGACTTAACGGGTAGGGTATGGGTACTACCCATGGGTATAAAATTGTGCCCATACCCTGCCCATGCGGGTATTGTATTCGTGGGTACCCATACCCATGGGTAAAATTGCCCTCCTTACCTGTATGATTATGATTCTTCCCTACGGACTAAACCCTCCGGTTTATATAGACACCAGAGGGACCTAGGGTTGTGCAGAGTCGGTTTACAGAGAAAGGAAGGTGCAAAATCCGAACGCCAAGCTTGCCATCTACGCAAAGGAGAGTCCCATCCGGACATGAGGGAGGGCCTTCTATCTCGTATCTTCACGGCCCATCAGTCCGGACAATGCCACACAGGCCGGCTCCCCGAGGACCCCACATTCCAGGACTCCCTCAGTAGCCCCTGAACCAGGCTTCAATGACGATGTATCCAGCGCTCAGATTGTCTTCGGCATTGCAAGGCAGGTTCCTTCTCCAAATACTCCAAAGCAGTCCTCCGCACATAATAGCTGTATCCGGCTCTGTTTAATAATTACAATGAGCTGTAAGGGCAAAAATACTCAAAACAAAGTAAGTCATGTCCATAGGCGATTTTTCCGGCGAGGCATTATGTCCTGGCCTGATTAGTATTCTGAACCGTTTTATAACCCCTGCTTCGTGTTTCGAGGTATGGTCATTGACACGTTGATATGTCTCCAACGTATCTATAATTTTTGATTGTTCCATGCTATTATATTACCTCTTTTGCATGTTTATGGGCTTTATTTTACACATTTACATCATTTTTGGGACTAACCTACTAACCGGAGGCCCAGCCCATATTGTTGTTTTTTTGCCTATTTCAGTATTTCAAAGAAAAGGAATATCAAACGGAGTCCAAACGGAATGAAACCTTCGGGAGCGTGATTTCTGGAACGAACGTGATCCAGAGGACTTGGAGTGCAAGTCAAGAAGCAGTCGAGGCTTCCACGTGATAGGAGGGCGCCCCCGTGAGGGCGCCGCCCTCGTGGGCCCTCAGCGTCCCACCGACGTACTTCTTCCTCCTATATATACCTCGTGCCCGAAAACATCTAGGGGGCAGACGAAACACAATTTCCACCATCAGTTACGCTCAGACGCCGAGATCCCATCTTGGAGCCTTCGCCTGCGTTCCGCCGGAGGGGGGATCAACCACGGAGGGCCTCTACATCAACATCCTTGCCCCTCCGATGAGTTGTGAGTTGTTTACCACAGACCTACGGGTCCATGGTTATTAGCTAGATGGCTTTTTCTCTCTTTTTGGATCTCAATACAATGTTCTCCCCCTCTCTTGTGGAGATCTATTCGGTGTAAACTGTTTTTGCGGTGTGTTTGTCGAGATCCGATGAATTGTAGGTTTATGATCAAGTTTATCTATGAATAATATTTGAATCTTCTCTGAATTCATTTATGTATGATTGAGTTATCTTTGCAAGTCTCTTCGAATTATCAGTTTGGTCTGGCCTACTAGATTGATCTTTCTTGCCATGGGAGAAGTGATTAGCTTTGGGTTCAATCTTGCGGTATCCTTACCCAAAGGATGTAAAGGGTTGCAAGGCACGTATTGTATTGTTGCCATCGAGGATAACAAGATGGGGTTTATATCATATTGCATGAGTTTATCCCTCTACATCATGTCATCTTGCTTATTATGCTACTTCTGTTCTTATGAACTTAATACTCTAGATGCAGGCAGGAGTTGGTCGATGTGTGGAGTAATAGTAGTAGATGCAAGGCAGTGAGTCGGTCTACTTGTTACGGACGTGATGCCTATATACATGATCAAGCCTAGATAATCTCATAATTATTCGCTTTTCTATCAATTGCTCGACAGTAATTTGTTCACCCACCGTAATACTCATGCTATCTTGAGAGAAGCCACTAGTGAAACATATGGCCCCCGGGTCTATCTCTTATCATATTTGCTTCCAATCTACTTTTATTTGCATCCTTACTTTTTGCATCTATCTTATAAAATACCAAAAATATATTTATCTTTATTAGATCTCACTTTTGCAAGTGGCTGTGAAGGGATTGACAACCCCTTTATTGCGTTGGTTGCGAGTTCTCAGTTTGTTTGTGCAGGTACGCGGGACTTTTGAGGAGCCTCCTACTGGATTGATACCTTGGTTCTCAAAAACTGAGGGACATACTTACGCTACTATTGCTGCATCACCCTCTCCTCTTTGAGGAAAACCAACGCAAGCTCAAGACATAGCAAGAAGGA
This sequence comes from Aegilops bicornis, assembly GCA_021605145.1. NCBI lineage: Eukaryota > Viridiplantae > Streptophyta > Magnoliopsida > Poales > Poaceae > Aegilops > Aegilops bicornis. The sequence continues at coordinate 654,035,125 of CM038669.1, read as the reverse complement.
TTTCTGGCGCCGTTGCCGGGTAGGTCTTCGCTCAAGTCAAGACATACCAAGTACCCATCACAAACCCATCTCCCTCGCATTTACATTATTTGCCATTTTCCTCTTGTTTTCCTCTCCCCCACTTCACCCTTGTCGTTTTATTCGCCCTCTCTTTCCCAATATCCTCCTCTCTTTTCGCTTGCCTTTTTCTGTTTGCTTGTGTGTTGGATTACTTGTTGCCATGGCACAAGATAATGCCAAATTGTGTGACTTATCGAATACCAATAATAATGATTTCCTTAGTACTCCGATTGCTCCTCTTAATGATGTTGAGTCTTGTGAAATCAATACTGCTTTGTTGAATCTTGTTATGAAAGATCAATTCGCCGGCCTTCCTAGTGAAGATGCCTCTACTCATCTAAACAACTTTGTTGATTTGTGTGATATGCAAAAGAAGAAAAATACGGATAATGATATTTTCAAATTGAAGTTATTTCCGTTTTCTCTTAGAGATCGTGCTAAAGTTTGGTTTTTGTCTTTGCCTAAAAATAGTATTGATTCTTGGAACAAATGCAAAGATGCTTTTATCTCTAAGTATTTTCCTCCCGCTAAGATTATCACTCTTAGGAACGATAGTATGAATTTTAAACAACTTGATCATGAGCATGTTGCCCAATCTTGGGAAAGAATGAAATTGATGCTTCGCAATTGCCCTACTCATGGTTTGAATTTATGGATGATCATACAAAAAATTTATGCTGGTTTGAACTTTCCTTCTAGAAATCTCTTAGATTCAGCCGCGGGAGGCACGTTTATGGAAATCACGTTAGGAGATGCTACAAAACTTCTTGATAATATTATGGCTAATTATTCTCAATGGCACACCGAAAGATCTTCTAGTAAAAAAGTGCATGCTATAGAAGAAATCAATGTTTTGAGTGGAAAGATGGATGAACTTATGAAATTGTTTGCCACTAAAAATACGCCTCTTGATCCCAATGATATGTCTTTGTCTTCTTTGATTGAGAATAATAATGAATCTATGGATGTGAATTTTGTTGGTAGGAATAGTTTTGGAAACAATGCTTATAGAGGAAACTTTAATGCTAGACCGTTCCCTAGTAATTCCTCTAATAATTATGGAAATTCCTACAATAATTCTTATGGTAATTTTAATAATATGTCCTCTGATTTTGAGAATAGTGTGTAAGAATTTATGATTTCTCAAAAGAACTTTAATGCCTTTCTTGAAGAAAAATTGCTCAAAGTTGATGATTTGGCTAGGAACGTTGATAGACTTTCGCTTGATGTTGATTCTCTTAAACTTAGATCTTCTTCTCCCAAGCATGATATCAATGAGTCTCTCAAATTAATGAGAATTTCCATTGACGAGTGCAAGGAAAGAACCGCTAGATTGCGTGCTAAAAAAGATAGCTTTATAAAAGTGTGTTCTTCTAGTTTCCATGAAAATAATGATGAGGATCTTAAAGTTATTGATGCGTCTCCTATTAGATCTATGTTTTGGAATATGAATTTTGATAATTATGGGACTGATGATGAATCAACTTTGCCTAGAAGGCGTCCCAAAAATTCGGAGTGTTTCGATCTTGATGCTAAATTTGGTAAAAGTGAGATTCGAGAGGTCACAACTTCAAATAACACTGAACCTACTATCTCGGATTTCAAGGAATTTGAATATGATAATTGTTCTTTAAAAGGTTGTATCTCCTTGTTGCAATCCGTTGTTAATTCTCCTCATGCTTATAGTCAAAGTAAACCTTTTACCAAACATATTGTTGATGCCTTGATGCAATCTTATGATGAATAACTTAATTTGGAAGTTTCTATACCTAGAAAACTTAATGATGAGTGGGAACCTACTATAAAGATTAGAATTAAAGATTATGAGTGTTTTTCTTTGTGTGATTTGGGTGCTAGTGTTTCCACGATTCCAAAAACTTTATGCGACATTCTAGGTTTCCATGATCTTGATGATTGCTCTTTAAATTTGCACCTTGCGGATTCCACCATTAAAAAGCCTATGGGAAGGATCAATGATGTTCTTATTGTTGAAAATAGAAATTTGGTGCCCGTAGATTTTATCGTTCTTGATATAGATTGCAATCTTTCTTGCCCTATTATTCTTGGTAGACCTTTTCTTTAGAACGATTGGTGCGATTATTGATATGAAGGAAGGGAATATTAGAGTCCAATTTTCATTAAAGAAAGGCATGGAGCACTTTCCAAGAAAGAAAGTCAAATTACCGTATGAATCTATCATGCGTCTACTTATGAATCAAGTGCCAATGATGGCGCTCGTTAGATCTATCTTCGCTTTTATGCCTAGCTAGGGGCGTTAAACGATAGCGCTAGTTGGGAGGCAACCCAATTTTTCTTTATGTTTTTTGTTTTTGCTCCTGTTTATTAATAATTATTGCATATACCTTCTGTTTAGATGTGTTTTTATCTTTTAATTAGTGTTTGTGCCAAGTAGAACCTATATGATAACCTATGATGATAGTTGATTTGATTCTGCTGAAAAACAGAAACTTTGCGTGCACGAGATTTTTTTTAGTAAATCACAGGAACGTGATTTTGCGTTGATTCTTTTTTCTGCTGATCAATAGAAAAATTGTCTAGGACTTCCTATTTTGGTAGGATTTTTGGAGTTCCAGAAGTTTGCGTTAGTTACAGATTGCTACAGACTGTTCTGTTTTTGACAGATTCTGTTTTTCGTGTGTTGTTTGCTTATTTTGATGCATCTATGGCTAGTAAAATAGTTTATAAACCATAGAGAAGTTTGAATAGAGTAAGTTTAACACCAAAATAAATAAATAATGAGTTTATTACAGTACCTTATGTGGTGGTTTTGTTTTCTTTCACTAACGGAGCTTATAAGATTTCCTTTTGAGTTTTGTGTTGTGAAGTTTTCAAGTTTTGGGTAAAGCTTTTATGGACTATGGAATAAGGAGTGGCAAGAGCCTAAGCTTGGGTATGCCCAAGGCACTCCAAGATATTCAAGAATAGCCAAAATCCTAAGCTTGGGGATGCCCCGGGAAGGCATCCCCTCTTTCATCTTCGTTCATTGGTAACTTTACTTGGAGCTATATTTTTATTCGACACATGAAATGTGTGTTGCTTGGAGCGTCGTGTATTATATTAGTCTTTTCTTTTTAGTTTACCACAATCATCCTTGATGTACACACCTTTAGGGAGAAGCCTATTTGATTAGAATTTGCTAGACTACTCTATGTGCTTCACTTATATCTTTTGAGCTTGATAGTTTTCGCTCTAGTGCTTCACTTATATCTTTTAGAGCACGGTGGTGTCTTAATTTTGAAGAAATTTCTAGTCTCTCATGCTTCACTTATATCTTTTTGAGAGTATTTTAGAACAGCACGGTATTTTCTATGGTTACAAAGTTGGTCTTAGAATGATGAGCATCCAAGTTGGGTATAATAAAAACTATCATAGAAAAAGAATTGGATGCTATGATCAACTTGATGCTTGATAATTGTTTTGAAATGTTAGGGTCATGCTAGTGGGTAATTATGAAATTGAGAAATACTTTTGTTGAAGTTGGCAAGTCCCGTAGCATGCACGTATGGTAAAAGTTGTGTGACAAATTTGTTGCATGAGGTGCTCTTTTGATTGTCTTCCTTATGAGTGGCAGTCGGGGACGAGCGATGGTCTTTTCCTACCAATCTATCCCTCCTGGGGCATGCATAGTAGTACTTTGCTTCGAGGGCGAAGTAGACTTTTGCAATAAGTATATGAGTTCTTTTTTGACTAATGTGAGTCCATAGATATACGCACACTCATCCTTCTAGCCTTTATTATTACCGCACAACTTTCGCCGGTATCTTAAACCCTTTATTTACCTTCCTCAAAATAGCCACTATACCTACCTATTATGGCATTTCCATAGCCATTCCGAGATATATTGTCATGCAACTTTCCACCGTTCCGTTTATTATGACACGTTCCATCATTGTCATATTGCTCTTTGCATGATCATGTAGTTGACATCGTATTTGTGGCAAGGCCACCTTCATAATTTTCATACATGTCGCTCTTGATTCATTGCATATCCCAGTGCATCACCAGAGGCATTCATATAGAGTCATATCTTGTTCTAGCTTTGAGTTGTAATTTTTGAGTTGTAAATCCATAAAAGTGTGATGATCTTCATTATTAGAGCATTGTCTCAGTGAGGAAAGGATGATGAAGACTATGATTCCCCCACAAGTCGGGATGAGACTTCGGACTTTAAAAGAAAAAAAGAGAAAGGCCCAAAAAAAGAGGAAGGCCAAAGAAAAAAATAAAAAGAAGAAGAAAAAGAGAAAAGAAAAAATGAGAGAAAAAGAGAGAAGGGACAATGTTACTATCTCTTTTTCCACACTTGTGCTTCAAAGTAGCACCATGGTCTTCATGATAGAGAGTCTCGTATGTTGTCACTTTCATATACTAAGTGGGAATTTTTCATTATAGAACTTGGCTTGTATATTCCAATGATGGGCTTCCTCAAAATGCCCTAGGTCTTCATGAGCAAGCAAGTTGGATGCACACCCACTTAGTTTCTTTTGTTGAGCTTTCGTATGTTTATAGCTCTGGTGCATCCGTTGCATGGCAATCCCTACTCACTCACATTGATATCTATTAATGGGCATCTCCATATAGCCCGTTAATACGCCTAGTTGATGTGAGACTATCTTCTCCCTTTTTTTGTCCTCACAGCCACCACCATAGTGCTATGTCCATGGCTTGCGCTCATGTATTGCGTAAGAGTTGAAAAAGCTGAAGCGCATTAAAAAGTATGAAACAATTGCTCGGCTCGTCATCGGGGTTGTGCATGATGGGAGTATTTTGTGCAATGAAAATGAAGCATGGCATAACTATATGATTTTGTAGGGATAAGCTTTCTTTGGCTATGCTATTTTGATAGGGCATGATTATTTGTTAGTATGCTTTGAAGCATTATTATTTTTATGGTTTATAAGCTTTTATTTTGAATCATTTGGATCTTAACATTCATGCCACGATAAAGAAAATTACATTGAGAATTATGCTAGGTAGCATTCCATATCAAAAATTTCTTGTTTTATCATTTACCTACTCGAGGACGAGCAGGAATTAAGCTTGGGGATGCTTGATACATCTCCAACGTATCTATAATTTTTGATTGTTCCATGCTATTATATTACCTCTTTTGGATGTTTGTGGGCTTTATTTTACACATTTATATCATTTTTGGGACTAACCTACTAACCGGAGGCCCAGCCCATATTGCTGTTTTTTTGCCTATTTCAGTATTTCGAAGAAAAGGAATATCAAACGGAGTCCAAACGGAATGAAACCTTCGGGGGCGTGATTTTTGGAACGAACGTGATCCAGAGGACTTGGAGTGCAAGTCAAGAAGCAGCCGAGGCTTCCACGAGATAGGAGGGCGCCCCCCTGTAGGGTGCGCCCCCTGTCTCGTGGGCCCCTCGGGCGTCCACCGACGTAATTCTTCCTCCTATATATACCTACGTACCCCAAAAACATCCAGGGGGCAGACGAAACACAATTTCCACCACCGTAACCTTCTGTATCCGCGAGATCCCATCTTGGAGCCTTCGCCGGCATTCTGCCGGAGGGGGGATCAACCACGGAGGGCCTCTACATCAACATCCTTGCCCCTCCGATGAGTTGTGAGTAGTTTACCACAGACCTACGGGTCCATAGTTATTAGCTAGATGGCTTCTTCTCTCTTTTGGATCTCAATACAATGTTCTCCCCTCTCTTGTGGAGATCTATTCGATGTAAACTCTTTTTTGCGGTGTGTTTGTTGAGATCCGATGAATTGTGGGTTTATGATCAAGTTTATCTATGAATAATATTTGAATCTTCTCTGAATTCTTTTATGTATGATTGAGTTATCTTTGCAAGTCTCTTTGAATTATCAGTTTGGTTTGGCCTACTAGATTGATCTTTCTTGCCATGGGAGAAGTGCTTAGCTTTGGGTTCAATCTTGCGGTGTCCTTACCCAAAGGATGTAAAGGATTGCAAGGCACTTATTGTATTGTTGCCATCGAGGATAACAAGATGGGGTTTATATCATATTGCATGAGTTTGTCCCTCTACATCATGTCATCTTGCTTAATGCGTTACTCTGTTCTTATGAACTTAATACTCTAGATGCAGGCAGGAGTCGGTCGATGTGTGGAGTAATAGTAGTAGATGAAGGCAGGAGTCGGCCTACTTGTTATGGAAGTGATGCCTATATACATGATCATGCCTAGATAATCTTATAACTATTCTTTTCTATCAATTGCTCGACGGAATTTGTTCACCCACCGTAATACTCATGCTATCTTGAGAGAAGCCACTAGTGAAACCTATGGCCCCCGGGTCTATCTCTTATCATATTTGCTTCCAATCTACTTTTATTTGCATCTTTACTTTTTGCATCTACCTTATAAAATACCAAAAATATATTTATCTTATCATACTATCTTTATTAGATCTCACTTTCGCAAGTGGCCGTGAAGGGATTGACAACCCCTTTATTGCGTTGGTTGCGAGTTATCGGTTTGTTTGTGTAGGTACGCGGGACTTTTGAGGAGCCTCCGACTGGATTGATACCTTGGTTCTCAAAAACTGAGGGAAATACTTACGCTACTATTGCTGCATCACCCTCTCCTCTTCGAGGAAAACCAACGCAAGCTCAAGACGTAGCACACGTCTTGTCAAAGCAGAGGTCGTGTCCCATTATCATAGGATTCTCATCAATAGAGGTTTGGGTAATCCAACCGTGCCATTCACACGTCCCCTTGGGAACAGGCGAGATTTAAGGCTTATGAGGGGACGCTTGATATCCACTTCCTTTATAAGAAGATAAGGATCCGTCTTTTTACCCCACGCCTTCTTCCTTTATAAGAAGACCAGAGCTCCAGCGCCCAAGTTCCAATCTTTTCCATTGCCACCAAACACCCTAGCCATGTCCGGATCTGGAGCGCAGGGCAAGTGGATGGCTTCCTCCGTTACATAGGAGAACATCAAGGAGCTCCGGGAAGCTGGGTACTTGGCCGTGGACATAGCCCACCGGCTCCCTGCCAAGAGGTAGATCATTCCACCCCGGAGCCTAGTGAGAGGGTAGTGTTCATCCCTCATTTCCTTCGCAGACTAGGGTTTCCCCTTCATCCTTTCGTCTGTGGTCTCATCTTTTACTATGGGCTAGATTTCCATGATCCGGCCCCGAATTCCTTCCTCACCATATTGGCGTTTATCGTCGTGTGCGAGGCATTCCTCCGCATCCCTCCCCACTTTGTCCTATGGCTCAAGGTCTTCAATGTGAAGCTGAAAGTGGTTGAAGGTCAACACATGGAGTGCGGCGGAGCCATGGTGAGCAAACTTCCCAACGTCACCTGGCCCAAGGGGTCCTTCGAGGAGACCGTCAAGGGATGGCAGCAGGGGTGGTTCTATATCACCGAACCCCGTGACACCACATGGTCCGCCACTCCCGAGTTCAAGTCCGGTCTTCCAATGCAGCTTACATCATGGCTCAACAAGAGCCTGGATTGGGCGGCGTCCGACAAGGTGACGACACTTCAGAATCGCATCCAGGGTACGATAAACAAGAACACCAGTCTTGCCAGCGTGATCCAGGTGATGCTTTTTCGCCGGGTTCTCCCCTGCCAACGTCGGACTCAGTATATGTGGGAATTCGACCCGGCCAGTCCTCGGACCCTGTAGAGGTTCTTCGACACGACGCACAAAGACATATGGAAGCCGCTTTTCAAGGCTCAAAAGTCGTGGCCGAAAACGATCAAAGACCGCAGCCTCGACTGCGCTCATCTGGCAACTCCCGTAAGTTTTATGATAACTTTAATCCGTAAATCCAAGGAGTATATTGAAATTTCCATTACTCCCATATGGGCTGGACAAAGAAGGCGGAGCGTATCCAATGTCCGGCTCCGCTACCCGAAGACCCAACCATCCCTTTATTGACGAAGATGCTGATTTCGGCGTCGTATCAGGCGCCGGAGAAGAAGGCCAAGAAGAAGGGAAAGGCGACCAGAGGTGGCCTCCGCCGTAATGGCGCTTCGAATGTCGTGTCCGAAGACACCGAGACTCTCTCCTCTCATGACGAAGATGAAGAGGAAGAAGAGAGCAATTCTCCCCTCAAGGGCGGCTTCCGAGGACCTGGAGGCGGAGGCGTCCAAGAAGAGGAAACTCTCCCTTTCAGATGATTCTGAATCGGATGCCGATGCCACCCCCAGGTGGCACCCTAGGCCGAAGCCCCTGGCCGAATCGTAAGTACCCGAAGACACCATACATATGTCCGATTTTATGCTTTGTGGTTCTACCATTTTGAACTGTGCGTTGCAGCCCGGCTCGCGATCTCCCCCAATGATCGTCGTCATCTGGGAACTCCCTAGGGCCGAACGCGACGGAGAGCGAGTCGTCTCCGCAGGTCTCTCCACCCACCGCTATGGACAACACCGAAGTGTTGTCCCGAGGAACCTCTCCAGGTCACGGAGAGGTGCGGGAGGCCGTGAAGGTGGCGACGGAGGGTAATACCTCTGTTGCCGAAAAGATGGGGAAATCGACCCCCATGGAGACCGGCGACACGGTCCATGCTCAATTCGGCCCCCAACCGAATATTATTCCGGAGATCCATACGGCTCCGGAATCGGGCGAGCAGCCTCCTTCGAGAGAAGGGGGCGCGCCATCTCCACCTGTGTCCTCTATCAATCCGGAGGCGCCGGACACTCTGGTGAAAGCACTTCAGAGTGCTTGCATTGTGGAGGAACACCGTACCCTTATGGATACGGTGGTTGAAAAGGTTCGGTCTGCTAAAAACGGATTGAACGAAGCCTATACCAGCCTTTTAACAGGCTTTGAGGTATGTGACGTAATATATTTTTGGCTGTTTGCAAAAGGAATGCATGTGTATAGATAGTAGCCCCTGAGACTCTCTTCGGTGTTCACGAAGAAAGGCCAAACAGAGGATTGAATAATGATGCACAGGAGCTAACATATATGTCTCTTTTAATGAACAGGCTTCGATGCTGGCGGCGACCTCGCATACCGCAGAAGTGTCCGAACTAAAGCGGAAGTTGGAGGAAAAGCAAGGTGAAAGGATCGATATAGTTGACTAGAAGGGGGTGAATAGGCAACTAACAATTTGTAAGCTTTTCTTTACCAATTTAAACTTTGCAATAATAAAGGTTGTCTAGATGTGCAACTAGGTGGACAACCTATATGATGCAATCAACACAAGCACAAGAGCAAGCAAGGAAAGAAACACAAATAAACTTGCACAAGTAAAGGGATGAGATAACCAAGAGTGGAGCCGGTGGAGACGAGGATGTGTTACCGAAGTTCCTTCCTTTTGAGGGGAAGTACGTCTCCGTTAGAGCGGTGTGGAGGCACAATGCTCCCCAAGAAGCCACTAGGGCACCGTAATCTCCTCACGCCCTCGCACAATGCAAGAGCCGTGATTCCACTATTGGTGCCCTTGAAGGCGGCGACCGAACCTTTACAAACAAGGTTGGGGCAATCTCCACAACTTAATTGGAGGCTCCCAACAACACCACGAAGCTTCACCACAATGGAATATGGCTCCACGGTGACCTCAACCGTCTAGGGTGCTCAAACACCCAAGAGTAACAAGATCCGCAAGGGATAAGTGGGGGGGAATCAAAAGTCTCTTGGTGGAAGTGTAGATCGGGCCCCTGTCACCCAATCCCGAGCAAATCAACAAGTTTGATTGGCTAGGGAGAGAGATCGGGCCAAAATGGAGCTTGGAGCAACAATGGAGCTTAGAGATCGAAGAGGTGGTCAACTAGAGGTAGGAAACACGCCTTTTATACTCGGGGAAAAGATCCAACCGTTATCCACTTGCTCAGCCCGCGACACGCGGTACTACCACTCCGAAAATGCGGTACTACCGCGCGGCCACGCGATACTACCGTGGAGGGCCACGGTACTACTGCAGCAGCAAAGACAGCCTGGATCGGCTCGACCGAAAGCGCAAGATTAACCGCGCTGCATTATCACGCACTTTGCGGTACTACCGCAAGGTAGGCAAGCCCCAGCCTACGAAGAGCGCGGATGAAATAAAATACATCCATGCCTATTTCCGCTGAAAAAGAACCAGTGCGAAAACCCGACGCGGTACTACCGCGCCCGAGGCGCGGTACTACCGTGGAGGCGCGGATGTAGAATTACATCTGCTCCTACAACCGCGGCGCAACGGTACGGGGCATGAGGGCCACGGTACTACGGCTCCAAGAGAGCGGTACTATCGTGTCCACTCGCGGTACTACCGCGCGAGATGTGCGGTACTACCGTGTGGGCGCGGATGTAAAAAATTACATCCGCGCCTACTACTGTACCGGAGCAGCACAAGGCCTGGGAGTCGCGGTACTAAGGCTCCAAGGGAGCGGTACTACCGTGACCCCCAGCGGTACTACCGCTGGTGCTTGCGGTACTACCGCTCCCTAGAGCAGTACTACCGCAAGAACAGCAGTAGCCGCCGGTTTTAAGCACAACTATGACAACGGGAAGATGCTCCAAAGTGCAAGGAAAGGAAGGACAAGTGTACGTGTTGATTCCACCCAAACCTTTCCGACGAGGACCCCCTCTTAATAGTACGGCTCTCCTACGACTCAAATCCACCAAAAGAAAGCGAGAAACGGCGCCGTCTTCAATAGTCTCCGAGGGGCACCGAATCGTCTCGTGCCTAGTGATGAAACATCCGAGAAACTCAAGGCATACGATTAGTCCATAAAAGTATCGCCATCAATCACCAAAACACTTATGGGATAAATATGCCCTTACAATCTCCCCCTTTTTTGTGGATTGATGACAATACAAGATTTGCACAAAGATACAATAATATAGAGCAAGGGCAAACCCCTCCTCTCCAAAATATAGACGGGCTCCCCCTAGATGTGTGCACTCTGGATGAATGCTTTGGACTGCATAGCACACATACTAGGATCACCACTCCCCTATATTTTAGAGACAAAGGCCCGAAGAATAATATCTAAGCAACATATAGCACAATATAACACAAGCTCGCTAAGATAGATAGAGTGCATATGTCTTACACCATATGAAGGAAAAGCAACTAAAACGAGGTTCAAACAAGGTTCAACCGAGAACGCAATAAACACACCAAACACGAACACCAACCAAGACTCGCAAATCCCTACACTCTCTACCCCTTTGGCATCGAGACGCCAAAAAGGCAGAGAGGACACCTACACACAAGCGGTGGCTCAAGAAGCAGGGAACTCATCCCAACCCTCTCCGTCAGACTCCTCGGCCAGGATGGACTCCTCGGCGTCCTCCTCGTAATCAGTCCACTGTTGCCTTGCTTCTCCATCCACTCGGCCTCTGGAGTGATACGCTCCTCAGACCATGACACATCCTCACCATAGAGCTTCAAGATCTTCCTGTCCCGGCGACGACTCTCCTTGGATGCCACGTGAGTCCTGTACTGCCCCTTGGCTTGCATGCAGAAAAGAGTCTTCATCTTGTCCTTCAGCTTTGTGGCCCATGAAGGCATAGAGGAGCTCTGGGAAGGCCTAGCAACATGGCCCTCAGCAACATTCTCGGCGCCAGCATCCTCCTCACCAACAGCATCCCTAGCAGCAGAAGCCTCGGCACGAGTAGTAGTGTTGGCCCAGTTGGGTTTGACACGCAGACAGATGGGGTCATGGTGAATCCAACGAGGCAAGGAACTCCTCACCAGGGAACATCTTCTCCCGAGGTCCTCGAGATCAGCATAAACAGATAGGGCCCGTGAGATAGGTACTTTGCGGTTGAACACGCAAACTGAAGCTCACACCACATGATGTGTGAGACATCAAGTGGCTGAGTCTCGAGACAAACGAGCCTCCTCGCAGATGAGCATCATATCCACCATATAGGCATGGACCTTGTCCTTGTCACCAATGCAAGGGAACAAGGAGTTGCGGAAGATGCGGTACATGATATCCAGAAAAGAGTTGAGCACCAACCCTATCTTGCCACTTGGAAGCGTCTTCTCAACATAGTACGGTGCAAGCCTATATTTGTTGGCAGAGTCAGAGTTGGCATGGGGGCGAACACCCACGGGAGTGTCGAGCCCGTCATCAGGTACTTGGACCAAATCCATGAACTCCTTCCGGTGTAGCGATCGACTTACGGCCATTGGTCATCCAGGTCATCCTCCTCTCCTCATCAGGGTGAAAGTAAACTGAAGCAAAGAACTGACAGATAAGCTTAGGATCATAGTCAAGGTGGAAGGATATCACATGCTCAATGCCAAACTGCTCCACCAAGTCCAGAGCCTCTCCAAAGTAGGCACGGAACTTGTCCTTCCTCAAGTGATGCATGTCAATCCATTTCACATCCACATAGGTATTCTGCTTGTTCTTGATGACATCCAAATAGATGATGGTTTGATGCTTGTTCCAAAACAGCTCACAACCCCTGACAGAGGAACGAGGGGTCACGTACGGGTCAATTTGCTTGAGACGGACGTAGTCAGATTGGGGCATCTCATCCATGCCCTTGGCGGGCTCCTTGAACTTGCTAGCAGTAGTCTTGACATGGCGCTTGGGGGCAGAAGAGCCCTCTGGTGCGTCACACAGGTTCTTGTGACGCTTGGAGCCAGTGTCACGACCGGGATTGGAACGGGCGAGAGCCACCACCTGAGACACACACGCAAAACACCAACGAACGCGAAGAGGATCAATGCAAAGACCACAACAAAGTACAAGAAACACATAGGAAATATACGTGAAAGTTGGCCAGCGTTAGATGTGAGCCACGGTAGGACTGCCAAGGTTCTGCGGTACTAAAAAGTTAATCGCTCCAAGTCGCGGTAGTACCGTGCTGAGCCACCAATAGTACCGTGGTTGGAGCAGTAGTAAGGTTCTAGTGCCGCAGTGTGTGCGGTAGTACCGCGCCAGAGGGGCGGTAGTACCGTGCAAGCGGTAGTACCGCGCCCGACGGGCGGTAGTACCGCGCCGCGTCAGATCCGAACGGCAGTTCGAATCTGAAAAGACCCGCGAAACAATGGCAGTGCTACGGTGATCAGATCTCGCGCAAGACAACAAAACAAGTATAATTCCTATGCAAGGCTACTCTCCATCATCCTATTCTTGCAAAGAGAAGGCCTACGAATCTCTAGAACATCCAAGTCTTCCCCAACAACCTAAAGACAAAGAACGCAATAAAACGAGAAAGGATTGGGGAAAACACGGGTCCATAGCAAGAGCACGAGGTGGGGAAGGATCCCACCGGACGGAATCACGGGAGGGCAGCCGGAGGAGGAGATCCGGCGACGAACGCCGGCTCCTATCTTGAGCGGAAGAGAGAGATGAGACGACGTGGAGGAACTGTGAATGGGTATGGGGGAGTTAGAACTCCCCCTGCCCGTCCTTATCCCCACGCTACCATCGGCGCGGTAGTACCGCAGGTCATCGCGGTAGTACCGCTCGGCGGAAGTACCGCACCGGAGCGGTAGTACCGCTCACCCAGGCGGCAGTAAAAAATTACTGCCGCGTGGGGGCAGTAGTATCGTGCTCCCACAAGCGGTAGTACCGTGGCTGGCCGCGGTAGTACCGTAGCCGGCCGCGGTAGTACCGCAAGCTCAAGACATCCCCGGTTTCAACACAAAAGAGAAGGTCTTTGCACGGAAACTTTTCACACAAAGGAAGCCACAAGGACATGCACAACCCAAAGGCAGAAAGACAACAAGAGAATCACTAAGCGACACAACCTCTCAAAAGGAGAGGGCGGTGGCCGAAGCCACCTATGTTTGAGTTAGATGGTATGGCACCGCGAAGAATTATCCTTGGGCCCATGACCAAAACTCGTCTTTGAAGCACAAGTACCATAAAAATGGCTAATGTGAAAGAGTTGATCTATTTATGCATGAAGGGGGAGGGAGAGTTCATTGAGAGAACAACACTCCCCTTTGTCCATGCCTACACCTAAACTAGACAACAAGTTGAGTGTGGTGGGGGTGCAAGGTTCAAGTCACGGTGCTCAAATCAATGATATTTAGCTCATGCCTTAACTCATGAAATCTTGCTTCATCCAAGGGCTTCGTGAAAATATCTGCAAGGTTATCATGAGTGTTGACATACTTGAGCTCGATCTCCCCTCGCCTAATGTGATCCCGGATGAAGTGATACCGAATCTCAATGTGCTTCGTCTTGAAGTGTTGCACCGGGTTGAGAGAAATATTGATGCCATGTAACGACCAAACCTCGAAGGATTTGAGTCTCTGTGCTTACCGTGCTAGTCCCTGGATCGAACTCGCTAGCACACACAGTATAGATGAATACCAGAACAGCAAGTGCATCATTTATTACAACGTATGATCCAGAATGTATAAAATAAAACAATCTACATAGCACTTGGCTAGCTTTATTCAATCAAACAGCGGAAAGTAGCAGAAAATAACGATGAGTCCCATCATAGCCCATCGGCGATGCCGAAAAGTGCATCATGACCCTAACGGTACCTTACTCTTCGTTCGAGTATCCTGCAACATGAGACGTTGCAGCCATATAGGTCAATACTTGGAATACATTGGCAAGTTACACAGAGTAATAATAAAGCAGACCTACATGTATATGCATAGTACAACAAAGGAAGGCTTGAGGGTTTATTTTGCAGAAAGCTGATTTTATCCTAATAACTACCTAGTAGTCAAATTTTTATTTAGTTCTTTATTACTACAATTAAATGCACAAGGTTGAGTTGGCAAAATCAACTCCAACCTACCCATTATTAAGTTGCCCACAAATATTATTAAGTGTCACATCTGTCAAGATCATCCAACAACTTTAATGGCATAGTGGCTCAGATTTACCCATAACCGGGGGCACGGCTAATCATGATTAGTTTTAATACTCTGCAGAGTTTTGTACGCTTTTACCCACTGGACCCAATCCGAAGATTGAGACAAAGTCTTTCGTAAGAGGTTCCCTTAACCACCGACGGCCACATCCCACCTACATATGCTACATCTGCCGACACCTTTATGCAGGCGAGGTTCCAACAAGCGATCAACTAAGCCGAGCCCATATAGCCGGTGGCCGCACATGGAAGCTACTAGTCACTAAGTCTGTTCGATCTTTTTAAACCTGGGCGGCATTCCACTTAGGGTGCACTCTCATGAGCGCATGGCCTTAGAAAAGGTGCAAGACCCCATGATGCCTTCCCTCAACACCAAGCAATACCACTTCCGCCCCAGAGGTGAGTTAAAATCCTGAGTTACTACTCATTTTAGTTATATATATATTCCTCACATAAACTCAATGGATACCACGAACCACCCCGTCTACAAAGCATAGCAAACTACAACTACCACGATTTGCAAAAGACGGAAAATAACTCAACAAAGATAGCCAACATATATAATACTCCTATACATGCATATATTCATAGTGTGATATAACTACATGCATATAAAATAATAGGTAAAGGATGATCAACATGTAACTTGCCTTGGTTCTGGTTCAGAAAGTCACACTCCTGACAATAGCTCGCGTCGCACTCCGGACAATCTACACGTTTCACACAATTCAACAAATCAATCACCGAAACACGAATAGAACCAAAATAAAACCGACAGCAAGAAAATGATTTTTAAACTCAACAACAGAAGCTTAACAGCACCCAAATTGCACTACGGTCACATTGCAAAAAGAATCACTCGATTCGAAAAAGCGGTTTGAAAGTTACGGCCTCCGGAAGATTTAATTCAAATTCAAAGCGAATTCAAATTTGAAAAGTGCAAACATGTGCAAAGTTGGTACTGTGATAAAGTGTTGATTTTTGTGAGTGCATAGGAAAAAGAATTACCTAAATTGGATTTATAGAATAGGAGTTATAGTTAATTGAAATTACAGTTGAAAACTGAAAAAGAACAAAAACAGCAACAGAAAACTCATGAACAAAGGTGCATGGGTTATCAGAGAAGGCGCTGTAGATTTTGCCATGTGGCATCACCCGATTGGCCGAGGTATGTTGCGCGCGCGTACTCACCAGAAAACAGGGGACGCGGCGGCGGCGGGTCGGGCGTCGGCGGTGGAGCTTCTCCGGCGGGTTTCCGACGAAGCCAAGGCTACGGGCGGGTGCGGTGTGGAGTGGCGGAGGTGGTGGTGGTGAGTACGGCGACGGGGGCGTCCTCTACTGATGGCGGCGTCGCGAACTCCAGCATGCTCCGGCGTCGGCGGACGGGGTCGTTCCTCCCTGCTTGCTGTGATTCCGGCCACGAGAAGATGTCAACAAGGCGCGGCGTTTAGAGGAGGTTCTAGGGTGACAAGTGGAGCGGCCGGGATGATCTTACGGCGATGAAAACGAGCGGAGAAGACGGCGGCGGTGCGGGCTCCTCGGCGAGATGCGTTTCGCCCAACCTTGCGCGTGCGGCAACGGGGAGGATCGAGGAAGGGGTTCGGGGGTTCGTCGAAGGATTTGGCTCGCGCCACGGACACTCGGGCGCTTCGAGGTGGACCAGGCGGCGTCGAAGTCGTGCTCGGCCTCGGCGTCTTGTAGCGGCATCTGATCGAGCGGTGTCCGGCTCGGGAGGGACGAACAGGGCGAGTGGGTCCCGCTGTCGGTGGAGCGATGCGGGTTGGGCGGCGGCTTACGCTTCGCAGCTTGACTTACGTGGGCTGCGGCCGTCTTGAAGCGGCGGGCATGGGCGGTCTTGAGGTTAGGTGGGCTGCGGCGGCTGCGATGGTGTGGCGGCTCTTTGGGCCGGGTGGTGGGCATTGGCTGGCGGCTCATTGCCTTTCTCTTTTTTTAAACAGAAACAACAGCAGTAAAACAAAATAAATAAAATAAAATACACAATATAAATTCTAAATAAAATACCTAGACACACAGTAAAAATAGCTCTACAAACTATAAACTACAGGAACACTAGTTCCAACACTAATGCAATTTTATAAATTCATTTTGATGCAATAGGCCACTCAACAGCAATAAAACAAACAAATAAAATATTTTGAAGATCACAAAATTGCCGTAACATATCGATGAACTGGAAATAATATTCTGCACATTATGAACATTTTTAAAACAGGGAGAAGTCATGTTATCTCCACTCCAATAAATTGCCTTTAGTTGCATAATGATTCAATATTCAGAAAAGACAAATAATGCAATAAAAATATGATATGCATATGAATGATCTAATAACATCCTAATTTAGGAAAATTGGGATGTTACAAACCTACCCCCCTTAAGATGAATCTCCCCCTCGAGACTCGGGCTGGCTAGCAAATAGGTGTGGGTGATCCTGCCTGAGATCTTCCTCTCGTTCCCAGGTAGCTTCCTCCTTTGTATGATGATCCCACTGAACCTTGCATAACTTGATTGTCTTGGTGCGAGTAACTCTCTCTGCTGTCTCCAAAATCTTAACTGGTTTCTCCTCATATGTCAAATCACTCTCCAATTGAATTGCCTCAAGTGGCATTGTGTCCCTCAATGGAACATCCATCATCTCTGCATGGCACTTCTTCAACTGAGATACATGAAACACATTATGAACTCCCCGACAAGGATTACGGCAACTCCAAATGATAAGCTACCTCTCCTCTACGCTCCAAGATCTTGTAAGGCCCCACAAAGCGTGGTGCTAACACCCTTGATTCCAAACCTCTTAATTCCACGAAGTGGTGAAACTCTAAGGTATGCACGGTCTCCTACCTCATATGTCACCTCCTTACGTTTTGCATCTGCATAACTCTTCTGCCTGGACTGTGCTATCTTCAGCCTGTCACGAATCAACTTGACCTTCTCCTCAGCATCTCTGATCAAGTCTGGTCCAAAGAACTGACGCTCTCCAACCTCATCCCACATCAACGGTGTCCTGCACTTTCTGCCATACAATACCTCAAATGGTGCCATCTTCAGACTAGCCTGATAACTGTTATTATATGAAAACTCTGCATAAGGTAAATTGTTATCCCAACTGGACCCATAGTCCAAAGCACAAGCTCTCAACATATCCTCCAAAATCTGATTTACCCTCTCTGTCTGCCCATCTGTCTGTGGATGGAAAGTCATCTTGAACTCCAGCCTGGTGCCCAAGGATTCATGCAACTGACGCCAAAATTTGGATGTGAACTAAGTACCTCTATCAGACACTACCTTCCTTGGAACTCCATGCAGACAAACAATTTTAGACATATATATCTTTGCTAGCCGAAACCTGGTATAAGTAGTCTTTACCGGGATGAAGTGAGCAACTTTAGTCAAACGATCAACAACTACCCAAATAGAATCATAACCTGATTGTGTCCTGGGTAGACCTGTAATGAAATCCATACCAATCTCGTCCCACTTCCAATCAGGGATAGGCAATGGCTGTAACAAACCTGCTGGTCTCACGATGTTACCTTTAACTCTCTCGGCACACATCACATGTTGCAATATATCCAACAATTTCCCTCTTGAAGCTAGGGCCACCAAAATCTTTCCCTCAAATCCAAATACATCTTAGTATTACTTGGGTGAATAGAATAAGGTGAATCATGCGCTCTGAAGAATCAACTTCTGATATCTCGCATCTTGAGGTACACAAATACGCTTCTCAAACCATATGGCTCCATGTTCATCCTCATGGAAACCTTCTGCCTTACCTTTAACCATATTCTCTTTTATCTCAGCAATCTCCTTATCATTCTTTTGAGCTTCCCTGATCCTGTCAAGCAAAGTAGGATTTACCTCAAGTGTTGCCAAATATCCCTTAGGAACCATCTCCAACCTGAGATTCCTGAACTGTTCACATAACTCGGGTGGCATATTATCAATACTAATTGCATTAGCATGGCTCCCTACGACTCAATGCATCAAGAACAACATTAGCCTTACCAGATGGTACCGCACATTCAAATCATAATCCTTAATAAGCTCCAACCATCTCCTCTGCCTGAGGTTCAAATCCTTCTGAGTAAAAATATACTTCAAGCTCTTATGATCAGTAAATATATCACAATGATTACCAATAAGATATGGCCTCCAAGTTTTCAATGCATGCACAACTGAGGCTAACTCCAAATCATGTGTGGGATAATTATGCTCATGATTCTTAAGCTGACGTGAAGCATATGCAACAACTTTACCTTCCTGCATCAAAACACTCCCAAGTCCTTGACGAGAAGCATCACAATATACCTGGAAGTCCTTATGTATATCCGGCAGAGTTAAGACTGGTGCTGTAACCAAACGCTGCTTCAATTCCTGAAAGCTGGCTTCACATTCATCACCCAAACAAACTTCTTCTCCTTCTTCAACAATTCATTCATAGGCTTTGCAATTTTGAAAAGTTCTCAATAAACCTCCTGTAATAACCTGCAAGGCCCAAAAGCTGCGAATCTCTCCAACTGTCGTGGGTGTCTCCCACTCTGTAACTGCAGGAACCTTAGATGGATCAACTGCAACTCCATTACCTGACACAACATGTCCAAGGAAAGCTACCTCTTCCAGCCAAAAATCACATTTGCTGAACTTGGCATACAACTGATGTTCCCTCAATTTCTCCAATACCAAACGCAGATGCACCTCATGCTCTTGCTTATTCTTGGAGAACACCAATATATCATCAATGAAAACAACCACAAATTTATCCAAGAACTCCATAAACACCTTTTTCATCATATTCATGAAATATGCAGGAGCATTAGTCAATCCAAATGACATAACAAGATATTCATACAACCCATACCTCGTAGTAAAAGCAGTCTTTGGAATATCTTGCTCACGAATCTTCAATTGATGATAACCAGAACGAAGATCAATCTTAGAAAACACAATAGCTCCTTCCAACTGGTCAAACAGATCATTTATCATAGGCAAAGGATACTTATTCTTAATGGTTACCTCATTAGGAGAACGATAATCAACACACATCCTCAAGGTTCCATCCTTCTTCTCCACAAACAAAAGCTGGAGCTCCCCAAGGTGATGAACTTGGGCGAATAAATCCTTGTGCCTGCAATTCTCTTATCTGCTTCTTCAATTCCTCCAACTCTTGAGGAGGAATTCTATACGATCTCTTTGCAATAGGTCCGATTGCGGTATTAAATCAATAAGAAACTCAATATCTCTATCCGTGGCATACACCGCAACTCCTCCGAAACACATCTCGATAATCTCTCACAATCGGCACCTCTTCCAAAGCTACCCCTTAAGAGAGTTCACACCGCACTGATTACGCTTATACTTACACGTATATTTGATCCTCTTCCCTCCTGGTGCACTGAGAGTAATAGATCGACTGGCACAATCAATACGACATTTATATAACTGCAACCAATCCATACCCAAAATAATATCCAGACCTTGTGACTTTAATATAATCAAATCTGTAGGAAAATCATGCTTTCCAATAGACAAAGTCAACTGATGGCAACCAACACCTGCTATCATCTCAGCTCCTGGGGAACTTACTCTAATAGGCATACTAAGTATTTTGGTTGGCAATCCATGTTTATCAACAAATACCCTCGAAATGAATGAATGTGATGCACCAATATCAAAAAGAACAAGCGTGGGTACTGAGTTAATCAAGAAGTTACCAATCACTGCATCAGGTTCATTGTAAACCTCCTCCACATTAACATGATTTACATGACCCTTTTGGAAGGGGTTTGGCTTGCTGGATCCTGAGTTCTTCGCCCCCGGGCAATCTGTGGCATAGTGCCCCATAGCCTTACACCTGAAGCACTCCACCTAACTCAAATCCCTTGGCGCACGTGTAACCTGGTGGTTATGGTTATTGTTCCCTCCATTGCCATTACCATTACCATTACCTTTGCCATTGCCATTGTTACTCTTGTGCCCATTATGATGATGGTGGCCATTATGGTTGTGGCCATTCCTCCATGATGATTATGATCATTACCTCCATGATGATTATGTCCATTACCTCCATTACCATGATATGAAGTGCGTGGCTTCATTGTGGTCCTGAATTATACCTGTTATTGTTGTTGCACTTCCTCTTGCGATTCTCTATGGTCTGTTGCTTTCCCTCCAGCACAATAGCCTTATCAATCAGAACCTGGCAAATCCTAAATGTGGCCACTGTCAACTGAAGGCTCAACTCATCATTAAGGCCCTCCAAGAATTTCTCCTGCCTAGCTGCATCAGTGTTAACATCATTAGGAGCATAACGTGCAAGATTATTAAATTCCTCCACATACGCATTAACTGCGCGACCTCCCTGGCGCAAACTGCGAAACTCCTTCTTTTTCAGACTCATAGCACCAGCAGACACATGTGCAGCACGAAAAGCATCCTGAAACTGAGGCCATGTGATAGTAGCAATGGGATAAGTGACCAAGTAATTGTCCCACCAAGCTGCAGCAGGACCCTCCAACAAATGTGAGGCAAACCTCACCCTCTCTGCATCTGTGCATCCAACCGTCTCCAGGTTCCCATTGACTGCACGGAGCCAATCATCAGCCACAATAGGTTCAGGGGAACTGGAGAACCTCTGAGGATTCAACCTCAAGAACCTGGTAAGCATATCCACTGGTGGCGGTGGCGGTGGATTGTTGTTGTTATTGTTGTTGTTCTGGTTCTAGACAAGCAACTGGATCAACTGGCTTGTGCCTGAAGCAACTGTTGCATGTATGGCGGTACATCATTGCCATTGTTGTCTCCTCCTGCAGCATTACGCCTATTATCACGCCTCGGCGGCATCTGGTGGGCAAGCATAGATGAGTTATAGATATAATAGGGCCAAACGCTATGTATATATAAATATATTCTACCCATATGCATAATATGATCAAGCCAACAAAACACAACAACGAATAACACCGACAAACAAACAACAAACGATAAACAACAAACAATATGATAATATTATATATATAGTCGAATAATTTCGACACTAAGCAATTTAACAAACAACTACCAATCAAGCAAACAATCTAGTATCTTCATACCACGAAAGTGGGCATAATCAGATACGCTAACACGATAACGTGGCAATATAAAGCAAGCATGAATGGTGGTCTCAGCACTAGTTCCTACTTAACTGTTCAAGATACTTGAGGGGGTTAACTAATAAACAGTAAGAAGTATAGCTAGTTTATAAAATAATTTTCAGTCCTATGGCTTTTCTAATCCATTTTCTAGGGTCACGTCCTACAGTCAACACACTGCTCTGATACCATCTGTAACGACCAAACCTCGAAGGATTTGAGTCTCTGTGCTTACCGTGCTAGTCCCTGGATCGAACTCGCTAGCACACACAGTATAGATGAATACCGGGATAGCAAGTGCATCATTTATTACAACGTATGATCCGAATGTATAAAATAAAACAATCTGCATAGCACTTGGCTAGCTTTATTCAATCAAACAGCGGAAAGTAGCAGAAAATAACGATGAGTCCCATCATAGCCCATGGCGATGCCGAGTGCAGACTTCGCGACCCTAACGGTACCTTACTCTTCGTTCAATATCCTGCAACATGAGACGTTGCAGCCATATATAGGTCAATACTTGGAATGTATTGGCAAGTTACACAGGAGTAATAATAAAGCAGACCTACATGTATATGCATAGTACAACAAAGGAAGGCTTGAGGGTTTATTTTGCAGAAAGCTGATTTTATCCTAATAACTACCTAGTAGTCAAATTTTTATTTAGTTCTTTATTACTACAATTAAATGCACAAGGTTGAGTTGGCAAAATCAACTCCAACCTACCCATTATTAAGTTGCCCACAAATATTATTAAGTGTCACATCTATCAAGATCATCCAACAACTGTAATGGCATAGTGGCTCAGATTTACCCATAACCGGGGGCACGGCTAATCATGATTAGTTTTAATACTCTGCAGAGTTTTGTACGCTTTACCCACTGGACCCAATCCGAAGATTGAGACAAAGTCTTTCATAAGAGGTTCCCTTAACCACCTGACGGCCACATCCCACCTACATATGCTACATCTGTCGACCTTTATGCAGGCCAGGTTCCAACAACTGATCAACTAAGCCAGAGCCCATATAGCCAAGTACGCACATGGAAGCTACTAGTCACTAAGTCTGTCTGATCTTTTTAAACCTGGGCGGCATTCCACTTAGGGTGCACTCTCATGAGCGCATGGCCTTAGAAAAGGTGCAAGACCCCATGATGCCTTCCCTCAACACCAAGCAATACCACTTCCGCCCAGAGGTGAGTTAAAATCATGAGTTACTACTCATTTTAGTTATATATATATTCCTCACATAAACTCAATGGATACACGAACCACCCCCGTCTACAAAGCATAGCAAACTACAACTACCACGATTTGCAAAAGACGGGAAAATAACTCAACAGCATAGCCAACATATATAATACTCCTATACATGCATATATTCATAGTGTGATATAACTACATGCATATAAAATAATAGGTAAAGGATGATCAACATGTAACTTGCCTTGGTTCTGGTTCAGAAAGTCACACTCCTGACAATAGCTCGCGTCGCACTCCGGACAATCTACACGTTTCACACAATTCAACAAATCAATCACCGAAACACGAATAGAACCAAAATAAAACCGACAGCAAGAAAATGATTTTTTAAACTCAACAACAGAAGCTTAACAGCACCCAAATTGCACTACGGTCACATTGCAAAAAGAATCACTCGATTCCGAAAAACGGTTTGAAAGTTACGGCCTCCGGAAGATTTAATTCAAATTCAAACGAATTCAAATTTGAAAAGTGCAAACATGTGCAAAGTTGGTACTGTGATAAAGTGTTGATTTTTGTGAGATCACAGGAAAAAGAATTACCTAAATTGGATTTATAGAATAGGAGTTATAGCTAATTGAAGTTACAGTTGAAAACTGAAAAAGAACAAAAACAGCAACAGAAAACTCATGAACAGTGCACGTGCGGTTACTGTAGCAGGCGCTGTAGATTTTGCCATGTGGCATCACTAGAAAACAGGGGACGCGGCGGCGGCGGGTCGGGCGTCGGCGGTAGAGCTTCTCCGGCGGGTTTCCGGCGAAGCCAAGGCTACGGGCGGGTGCGGTGTGGAGTGGCGGAGGTGGTGGTGGTGAGTACGGCGACGGGGGCGTCCTCTATTGACGGCAGCGTCGCGAACTCCGGCGTGCTCCGGCGTCGGCAGATGGGGTCGTTCCTCCCTGCTTGCTGTGATTCCGGCCACGAGAAGATGTCAACAAGGCGCGGCGTTTAGAGGAGGTTCTAGGGTGACAAGTGGAGCGGCCGGGATGATCTTACGGCGACGAAAACGAGCGGAGAAGACGGCGGCGGTGCGGGCTCCTCGGCGAGATGCGTTTCGCCCAACCTTGCGCGTGCGGCAACGGGGAGGATCGAGGAAGGGGTTCGGGGGTTCGTCGAAGGCTTTGGCTCGCGCACGGACACTCGGGCGCGTTCGAGGTGGACCAGGGCGCGGCGTCGAGTCGGGCTCGGCCTCGGCGTGCGCGCGGCATGCGGTCGAGCGGTGTCCGGCTCGGGAGGGACGAACAGGGGCGCGAGTGGGTCCCGCTGTCAGCGGCTGGAGCGATGCGGGTCGGGCGAGCGGCGTACCGCTTCGCTGCGGCTTAGGTGGGTTCTTGACGTGCGAAGCGGCCCAGGCCACAGGCGGTCTTGAGGTTAGGTGGGCCGCGGCGGCTGCAGTGGTGTGGGCGGCGCTGCTGAGCCAGCTGGCTGGTTGGGCCGCTAGCTGGCCGGCTCGCTGCCTTTCTCTTTTTTTTAAACAGAAACAACAGCAGTAAAACAAAATAAATAAAATAAAATACACAATATAAATTCTAAATAAAAATACCTAGACACACAGTAAAAATAGCTCTACAGCTATAAACTACAGGAACACTAGTTCCAACACTAATGCAATTTTAGAAATTCATTTTGATGCAATAGGCCACTCAACAGCAATAAAACAAACAAATAAAATATTTTGAAGATCACAAAAATTACCAGAACATATCAGATGAACTGGAAATAATATTCTGCACATTATGAACATTTTTAAAAACAGGGGAGAAGTCATGTTATCTCCACTCCAATAAATTGCCTTTAGTTGCATAATGATTCGAATATTGCAGAAAGACAAATAATGCAATAAAAATATGATATGCATATGAATGATCTAATAACATCCTAATTTAGGAAAATTGGGATGTTACATGGCACTTTCATTATCACACCAAAGAGGCACTTTGTCACAAATGACATCGTACTCCTTTAAATTTTGCCTCATCCATAGGAGTTGAGCACAACAACTACCGGCCGCCACATATTCCGCTTCGGTGGACGAGAGAGACACACAATTTTTCTTCTTGGAAGAACAACTTACCAAGGAGCAACTAAGAAATTGGCAACCTCCGTAAGTGGACTTCCTATCCACTTTGTCTCCCGCCCAATCGAATCCGTAAATCCTTCAAGCTTGAAGTTTGCTCCTCTTGGGTACCATAAGCCAAAGTTTGGGGTATGAGCCAAATATCGAAGATTCGCTTGACCGCCACATAGTGGCTTTCCTTGATGTGGCTTGAAACCGTGCACACATTCCCACACTCAACATGATATCCGGTCTAGATGCACAAAGGTAAAGCAAGGAGCCAATCATGGAGCGATATACCGTTTGATCCACCGCTTTACCATTGGGATCAATGTCAAGTTGGCACTTGGTAGGCATTGGTGTAGTAGCCGGCTTGACATCACTTAGCTTGAATCTTTTGAGCATTTCTTGAGTGTATTTGGCTTGGTTGATGAAGGTTCCTTCTCTTCTTTGTTTGGTATCGAAACCAAGGAAGAACTTCAACTCTCCCATAGAAGACATCTTGAACTTGGAGGTCATGAGAGCGGCAAATTCCTCATTGAAAGCTTTGTTAGGGGAACCAAAGATAATATCATCAACATATAGTTGGCATACAAACAACTCCCCGTTGACCTTCTTAGTAAAAAGAGTGGGGTCGATTTGCCCTACTTCAAAACCACGATCTTGTAACAACTCGGTAAGGTGGTCATACCACGCACGTGGGGCTTGTTTAAGGCCATAGAGTGCCTTATCAAGTTGATACACATGATCCGGGAAGTAGGGGTCCTCGAACCCGGGGGGTTGCTTGACATAGACCAACTCATTAATAGGACCATTCAGAAAAGCACTTTTCACATCCATTTGTTGCAACTTAAAGTTGTGATGGGCAGCATAAGCAATCAACAAACGAATGGATTCAAGACGAGCAACGGGAGCAAAGGTTTCACCGTAGTCGATACCCTCGACAGGGGAGTAGCCTTGTGCTACCAATCTTGCCTTGTTGCGAATGATGTTCCCATGAGCATCTTGCTTGTTCTTGAAGATCCACTTGGTTCCAATGACGTTGTGGTTCCCCAATGGCCTTGGCACCAATCTCCACACCTTGTTGTACTAGAAATTGTTGAGCTCTTCATGCATGGCATTGAGCCAATCCGAATCTTCGAGCGCCTCATAGACCTTTTGGGGTTCAACACAAGAGACAAATGCGTGATGTTCACAATAGTTTGCCAATTGTCTACGAGTGCTTACCCCTTTCATTAGGCTTCCAACCACATTCTCCATGAGATGGCCTTTGGTAGTAAGTTTGGATGCAATCTTGGCGGCACGACGCTCTAATTCTTCCTCGGAGGTGAGATGAGGAGGAGTCACTTGATCATCTTGAGCGCCGTCTTGAACATGTTCTTGAAATTGAGCATGCTCGGGGAAGATAACTTGACCTTGGGCATCATTTGGTGTATCACCATCGTCTTGAGCACGATCTTGCCCTTGGTCTTGTTCATGAGGTTGAGGGCCTTCACTTTGTTCTTCTAAGCGTGTGGGCCTTGATTTGGTGATGACTCCACTTGAGTGGAGCATTGTCCTTCTCCTTGACCACAAGGGGTTCCTCAATGGGTAGGATAAAACCAACACCCATTCTTCTTATGGCTTGAGGAGGAATTTCATCACCTACATCACAAGTGCCACTTTGCTCCACTTGGGAGCCGTTATTCTCATCAAACTCCACGTTACATGTCTCCTCAATAAGTCCCGTGGATTTATTGAGGACACGGTAAACATGAGAGTTTGTAGCATAACCAACAAATATGCCCTCATAAGCTCTAGCTTCAAATTTAGACAAACGAACACCTTTCTTGAGAATGAAACACTTACACCCGAACACCCGAAAATACTTGAGATTGGTCTTGTTACCGGTGAGTATCTCATAAGGAGTCTTGTTCAAGCCTTTGCGGAGATAGAGCCGATTGGAGGCATGACATGCGGTGTTGATGGCTTCGGCCCAAAAGTTGTATGGAGACTTGAACTCCGCCATCATGGTCCTTGCCGCATCCATCAACGTCCGGTTCTTCCTCTCCACAACACCATTTTGTTGAGGGGTATATGGTGCCGAATATTGATGCTTGATCCCCTCTTCACTAAGAAACTCATACAAGGTGTAGTTCTTGAACTTCGGTGCCGTTGTCACTTCTTATTGTCAAGATCTTTGCATTATGTTGACGTTGAGCTTCATTTGCAAAGTCGATAACAGTTTGTTGAGTCTCACTCTTCCTCTTGAAGAAGTATACCCAAGTGTATCTTGAATAATCATCCACAATCACCAAGCAATACTTTCTACCCCCAAGACTATCAAAGGATGGAGGTCCAAAGAGCTCCAAGGGTCTCTTCGAGTAGATGATAGTCGTGGGAGGGTGAGCCGTTTCATGAAGCTTTCCTTCGATACAAGCACTGCAAACACGATCTTTTGCAAAGCTAACATTTGTTAGTCCATGGACATGGTCCCCCTTGAGAAGACTTTGCAAAGATCTCATATTGACGTGGGCTAAACGCGATGCCAAAGCCATCCCACGTCAACTTTAGCCATTAGGCATGTCGCGGTCTTAGTGGGTCGCTCCGAAAAGTCTATCACATAGAGGCCGTTCTCGACATGCCCAACAAAGGCTACTTTAAGAGTCTTGCTCCACAAGAGGGCCACGGTATCAATGTCAAAGAAGGTGGCAAAGCCCATGAGTGCAAGTTGACGAACGGAAAGCAAATTGTATGCAAGGGACTCAACAAGCATGACTTTCTCGATCGTTAGATCATGAGAAAGCGACAACCTTGCCAAGACCCAATACCTTAGAATGTGAGGCATCACCCCACTCGACATTGGTGGGCATAGATGGGATCCTTTGCACGTCCACCACCATGTCCTTGCTCCGGTCATATGATTTGTTGCTCCACTATCGAGCAACCATGATCCCCACCGAAGCAAACCCCTACAAGAGATCAATGCTTGGTTTTAGGTACCCATTTGGTAATGGGTCCTTTGATGTTAGTAACAAGGGTCTTAGGAACCCAAATAGACCATTCAATGTACTCATAAGAAGAACCAACAAATTTAGCATAAACATGCCCATCACTAGCACGGCACAACACATATGAGGGGTTAAAGTCATGGCTATGTTCAAGGGATGACGTTGTCCTTCTTGGCATTGCCACCCTTTGCACGGTTCTTCTTCTTCTTGGAAGCACCCTCTCCCTCCCTCACAAAAGTTTGCTTGAGAGGAGGAGGTTGCTTGGTCTTGTCATTCTTCTTCTTGCTCTTGGGCTTGGGCAAGAACCCAATCCCCTCCTTGGCCACAACTTCCTTTTGATTACTCAAAAGGTCGTTAAGGTTCTTCTCACCTTGTATGCATGTGACAAGGCCCTTTTCAAGTTGCTCCTTCAACTTAGCATTCTCCTCAACAAGATGCACATGCTCACAACAAGGGTTAGTAGCATTTGCATTATCAATCAATATCATATGCGGAAAGGTGGCTTTCTCCTTGGTTAGCTTCACTTGGAGTTGATCATGAGACTCTTTGAGACTAGCATGAGCACCCTTCAAGACTTTGTGAGCCTTGTCGAGAATGTCAAAGTCCTCGTTGAGTCTAGCAAGATCAACTCCAAGCTTTGCCTTCTCGGAGCTAAGCACACGAGACACCACAAGAGCATGATCAAGGTCTTTCTTTAATTTAGCATGATCATCGTTGTATGACTCCTCAAGAGCCAAACGAAGACCACGCTCTTCCTCAAGAGCATTGGAAAGATTCGAAATCTCATCGGCATAGTCACGACTATGCCCTTCCATCTTAGAGATGGTTTCTTCATGAGCCTCGATCATGACATTGGCTTCACCAAGTTGTTCCAAGAGAGCAACGAAGGGCTTCTTGGATTTGCCCTTGAGTTTACCCATACAGATCTCAAACTCATTCTCCTCCACATTAGTCCCTCATGTTCATCAATGCAATCCGTCAAAGAAGAATGATTGATGATGGTAGTTTTGATGTTGGGGTTACCTTGTTGGTGGCTTTAGCCATGAGGCACTTAGCGGTGATGCTTTCATTGGGTGAATCAAGAGAGACACTGAGGAGTCGCTGCAATGGCAACGGAGGCCATGGCAACCGACTCAGCATCTTCGTCATCCTCATCATCATCCTCATTGTACTCTTCTTGAACCACCAAAGCTTTGTGAGGAGCCTTCTTGGTGAAGTTGCTCTTGTTGGGGAAAGACTTGGCCTTGTCCTTACGGATGAGCTTGCCACCATTGTCTTCCCTCTTATCATATGGGCACTCGCAACAAAGTGACTCACATTGCCACAATTGAAACAAGTCCTCACTCGTTGCTTGCCCTTAGTGCCACTTGAGTTGCTCTTGTTGTAGTTGGGCCTTGAGTTCTTCTTGCTCCAAAATTGCCTTGAAGCAAGGGCCATGTGTTCATGATAGTCATACTTTGTATCTTCGAGGTTGCTCTCTTCTTCTTCCTCCTCTCCATCTTCTTTGCTCTTTGGGAGCGAAGCACCGCATTGTCGGCGGTCTTGTCCAATATGCTCATAGCCACAAACTATTCCAACACATCACTTGAGGACAGGGTGTGAAAGTCCGGCCGTTGACGGATGACGGAGGACATGGCTTTGTGGTAGGGCATCATTGCCTTGAGGAATTTGCGCTTGATCCAGTTGTCATCCGTGTCCTTACTTCCATGATCCCGGAGGAGACTGCAAGCTTGGTTACTCTCCGATAGAGCTCACGAGGTTCTTCTTCTTCTTTCATTGCAAACTCATCGGCTTCATCTTGGACCACTTCATAATTGGAACGTTGAATGCTTGCGCTTCCTCGATAAAGGAAACCACCTTGAGCCAAGCATCTTTGGCAAGGGAGTAGGGCGGAGATGAGGGAGGTCTTCGGGAAGGATTGCTTCTTGGATGATGAAGAGAGCATTCTCATTGAATTGATGGTCCACGGCTTCTCTTGGAGAAAAGTTGCTCGGATCATGCGGATAGAAACCTTCTTCAATGATTCTCCAAAGGTTAGTGTTCACATGATTTAAATCACGCTTAAAACGATAAACCCAAGAATCAAAATCCTCCTTTTTATCAATCTTAGGTGATGGACCGGCATGATTCAAATGAGTGGAAGGAATCGGTCCACCATAAACGGGAGGAGGTTGCACATGGGCAAAGATGTCGGTGCCATTCTTACCACTAGACGAGGGGGCTTTCTCACTAGTAGCTTCCCCCTTATCGGAGTTAGCATCCGCTCCCGTGTTGGCGGGATCACCCACTTTCATGGGTGCGGTGGAAAGTTTAAGCCCTTCTAGGAATTCCTTAAACATGTCCTTGACCTCGGTCATCATGGAGGTTTTCAATGTGTCCAACGCCACATTGAATTCCTCACGAGAGATCGAGGTACCCCCATCTCCCGTAGATGATATCGGATTCGCACCGGAGTGCTCCCCCACCTCATCTACGACGTCAACCATACTCTTCGGACGGTAAAGTCCTTCAAAAGAGACGAGGCTCTGATACCAATTGAAAGGATCGATATAGTTGACTAGAGGGGGGGTGAATAGGCAACTAACAATTTTTAAGCTTTTCTTTACCAATTTAAACTTTGCAATAATAAAGGTTGTCTAGATGTGCAACTAGGTGGACAACCTATATGATGCAATCAACACAAGCACAAGAGCAAGCAAGGAAAGAAACACAAATAAACTTGCACAAGTAAAGGGATGAGATAACCAAGAGTGGAGCCGGTGGAGACGAGGATGTGTTACCGAAGTTCCTTCCTTTTGAGGGAAATGCGTCTCCGTTAGAGCGGTGTGGAGGCACAATGCTCCCCAAGAAGCCACTAGGGCCACCGTAATCTCCTCACGCCCTCGCACAATGCAAGAGTCGTGATTCCACTATTGGTGCCCTTGAAGGCGGCGACGAACCTTTACAAACAAGGTTGGGGCAATCTCCACAACTCAATTGGAGGCTCCCAACAACACCACGAAGCTTCACCACAATGGAATATGGCTCCACGGTGACCTCAACCGTCTAGGGTGCTCAAACACCCAAGAGTAACAAGATCCGCAAGGGATAAGTGGGGGAATCAAAAGTCTCTTGGTGGAAGTGTAGATCGGGCCCCTGTCACCCAATCCCGAGCAAATCAACAAGTTTGAGTGGGTGGGGGGAGAGATCGGGCCAAAATGGCGCTGGGGGCAACAATGGCGCTTAGAGATCGAAGAGGTGGGCGACTAGAGGTAGGAGACACGCCTTTTATACTCGGGAAAAGATCCAACCGTTATCCACTTGTTCAGCCCGCGACACGCAGGTACTACCGCTCAAAACGCGGTACTACCGCTGCTGCCACGCTGTACTACCGTGGAGGGTCAGCGGTACTACCGCTGGCAAAGAAGAGAGCCTGGATCGGCCTCGACCGAGCGCAGATTACCGGCGCGCAGTACTACCGCGCACCCTTAGCGGTATTATCACAAGACCCTTGCGGTACTACCGCAAGGCAGGCAAGCCCCAGCCTACGAAGAGCGCGGATGAAATAAAAACTCCCTAGAGCAGTACTACCGCAAGAACAGCAGTAGCCGCCGGTTTTAAGCACAACTATGACAACGGGAAGATGCTCCAAAGTGCAAGGAAAGGAAGGACAAGTGTACGTGTTGATTCCACCCAAACCTTTCCGACGCGGACCCCTCTTAATAATGCGGCTCTCCTACGACTCAAATCCACCAAAAAGAAAGCGTGAACGACGGCCTTGCGTCTTCAATAGTCTCCGAGGGGCACCGAATCGTCTCGTGCCTAGTGATGAAACATTTGAGAAACTCAAGGCATACGATTAGTCCGCAAAAGTATCGTCATCAATCACCAAAACACTTACGGGATAAATATGCCCTTACACAAGGTATGCGATACCGAAGCATATCTGGAATGATATGAGTTCCGATTTGTTATCTAAATGAGCTTTATGATTATGCTCACAGTTGACGCGTCTGAGGTTGAGGCCCTCAAGAGCGCGCTGGCCAAGGCCAAGAAGGAGGCGGACGAGGAGCGAGTGGCCCGCCAAAAACATGAAGCGAGGTTGGATGAAGTCCAACAAGAGCTCAAGGATGCTATAAGAAAATGTGAGTCCTTGGAGCACAGGGTGTCGGATCAAGACTCCGTACTTGCTATGGTGCTCCAAAGTGCAAAGGAGGCCCGGGTTGAAGCCCAAGGCGCCTGTCGGGAGATCCGAGAGGCAAAGCAGATTGCGACGGGTAAGGCCTTTAATATGCAGAGAAAATTTGTAAGGAGAAAGTACACCTTACTGACCCGCATTTGGAGTTCTCCAGGAGCGTTTGCGGATCTACCCCGGAGTATTGCTGATGATGCGGATTTCTTCCGAGCCGAAGAGGGGAGCTCAACAGAGAAGCTATTCTGGTCACAGTACCTTGCCCCAAGCATCCAGTGCCCCTCAGTGATCAGCTGAAGCAGCTGACCGAACTGCATAGGGTGGCCGATCTGGCCATGAAGGACGTTATAGTCCGTCTTTGGTCAGCCGAACCCATACCCAGCAGCTACTTTGGGCTTGTGAAGCGGCTAGTCGATGCCTGCCCACGGCTTGATGCTATAAAGCGGTCAGTTTGTATTGAAGGTGCCCGGATGGCCTTCGCCCGCGTCAAGGTGCAGTGGGCGAAGATGAATGCCACCAATCTTGCAACCGAGGGACCGCACGTAGGCAAGGAGCACCGTACGCCGGAGCGGTATTTCAACGACGTCCTTACCCCGCATTGTAGAGGGCCAGTGTTCGAAGGACATCATTTTTGAATGAAAGGATTTGTGCTGCCCAAACTTTGTATTTATGAAAACAAGTCGTTTGTATAATATTTTTCTTGTTTCATCTTAAATTATTTTCCCTCCGTTGCGGCCGTTTATTGAATCTGAGAGTTGGCCAGTCGTCGGCTTCAGCCCCTCACGTAGATAGTACGGGGGTGTTCGGAATAGAACATAAACTCACTTAACCCAGCGACCTGGTCCTTGAAGGAGGTGTTAGTGCGGCGAACCAGGCAATCAGACTATGTGGGTTTATTACTCTCACTTAGCCATAGGAGTTTGACAATAAGGTCGTAGGCGCAGCCCCTGGTATTGTTCGATGGTCCGAACATGGGTGTTGTAGACGCCCGTCCCGGTGAAGACCGGTTCATCGCATAACGCGGAAAAAATCGTAAGAGATCTTTAATTAGTCACCGAATAGCTGACCAGCTCTCGCCGCATGATGACAGTCAGTTTTGCCGCGCCGGTGACCCTCGATATATAGGGCGACCGAATCGGCGGGTGGTGACTCGAATTCGTCCCGCCGCTTTTTCGAAGATGCGCCATCGCTCCCACCATCTCCCTCCCCTGTGCGGCGCGGCACGGAGTTCCCCTCCCCTGCATTGCTCGAGTCTGACTTGTTGAAAACGACCAATTCGGCCGTTCCTAGCGGGCCAAGCTAAGGGGTGCTTTAAGGTTCGTGCTATGTGGGCCAAATGATAAACACTGGCATCCAAACAGCCCAAAAACATCTAGTGGGTCTGACTGAGCCTAATGCAGGCTACCAAATGCGTCCTAATTAGCTTAGCTTCCAGGCAAAGGCAAGATGGATTCAGACAATAATACTTCATTTCCCAATATATATGTACGAGAATCGCTAGAGGTATGAACATGCAGATGCAGGAAGCCGTAGTAGCCCGTCCGCGTTGATCTTCCATAGACAAAAGTGACCCTCTGTAGTCACTGGCAAAAACAGATGTTTAACACTAGGACACATATTCGTCTACACAAGTAGATTGATAAACTAGCAGCGCAGACACTTCAGAGTTCAAAGTTCAGACAATCATTGAACCCCTCAGCGGCCCTCAAAATTCCACAGTTGCGTGATTCAGAACTCAGCAGGAGGTGGTTCTTTTCGAAAAGGAAGATTACCTCCGGCCAGGCATCTTTATTAATTATTCATCAGATCCTCATAAAATGATTACAGGGATCAATCCGAAGCTACCTACTAGACGAACAAAGTCGTTACACCTACAAATATACAGATATGCTCTGTCCGCATAACAGGCACAATCTAATCCAGTGGCGTTAAGACCATCCGGTTAGATGCACCCCTGCGCACGCTTTAGAATCCGCCGCCGCCATCTTCCACAATCCCGTCCTCAAGAGGAATCACTGCAAAATCCTGCCAGTCCCATCTTCCGTCGATGTCATCACAACACCAGACAGCTCCACCAGCCTGCGCGCGTTGATCCAACCGCGTCCAACACTGAGACTCCACTGCTCCACGCCGCCGAGACTCACCGTCTTCAATGCGGTCGATGTAACACCGCTCCATCTGTTGGCCTCTTCGGTGAACCGCTGCTCCAAGACGATGCCCCCAGGAGGAAAAATGACAGCAAAGTGTCTGTCATCATCCGATCCGGGAGACTCATATCTAGGGTTTCCCCTGAAACAACCGCCACCTGAAGAAAGAGGGGCACGCCATCTGCAATTGCCGACATACCCAAGCGGTGCCCACCGCCACATAACTCTCATGACGACGCCTTCAAGAAGGACATGGCGCCAAGAGCGTTGTCGCCGCTCTAGGGTTTTCACCCGAGAGACCGTGAGGTGGGAAAAAGTAGGACGGACCCGAGCAGCGTGTCGGGAAGAAAAGCAGCCGCTTCATGCTGCGTCGTCCCTGTCGCTGACGAGGAGCCGACCAGGGAATTATCCCAATCTGGATCCCCACCTCCCACTCCGCCCCATCCCGATGACAGGCTAGCAGCGCAGCCATGTCCGGTTAGATGGAGTGCATGTCACAGGAATGAAGGAAGAAGCAGCTCAGCACCGTTGGCTGTCGGAGCACCAACCCGCCGGTGGATCGCCGGCCACCCGATCCGATCCTTAGCACCCACCTGCCCCGCCGCGCCACCGGACTGGGAAGCCATCCTAGGGGCCGCCGCCCCGGATCTGAGGCCCTCTGCCCCAAATCCGGCGGTTCAATGCCCTGCCACGCTCACCGTTGGGACGTCGGTCGGCTGCCTCGCCGTCGTGGACCAGATCGGCGCCGCCGTAGTCGATCAGGGCCGCACCCTCGAGCCAGGGCGCCCCACGCCACCCTAAGACCAGAGGAGGGGAGCGATGCCTCCGCAGCCGCCGTCACACGCGTGGGCTTTGCCCGGTTCCGACCACCGGCGGCGGTGGAGGGAAGGGCGGGGAGGAGGAGGGGGCCGACTGCTAGGGTTGGAGCCCCTCGGTCGCCTGCGCGGGGGGAGAGGGGTGGGGGCGACGCCAAGGGGGTGAGAGGGGAGGAGCAAGGGAGGTATCAGGAGGAGGGGGTACATAGGATATACGGAGTTCTTCAGATCATATCAATGAACATAAGCAGTCGGTACTCCCTAATTGTATGATATGGAGAATGGTGTGCCTCAAGGCACTTCCATTTTAGATCACAAAAATGGCCAACGAAGTTAGTTTTTAGGATGTCCACATTTAACTTATTTTCCACAAGAGGAATTTTGATCCATGATTTGATAAAAGAAACCATGAACAGGTTGCAGCATATCCAGTTTTTTCCGCCTTAACTCTGTTTTATGTTTCTGGCGATATGTGGCTGGTTCGATTTCAGCCCATAACAAGTGATCTAACAAAATGAACACTGCGCAAAGATACAACAGTGCTTTCGTACTTTGCACTGGTCAAGAATTGTACTCCTCCAAATTACCAGATATACATTGTAACAACTATTTGATAGGATTTGATCTATGATTAATGAGTAAAGACCAGTGCTTTTAATGCAGTATATCTTTTTATTTAAGAATAACATCATGGTCAGACTGTACATGCATGTTTGTAAGCGTCTGCGTTTGTACTATATTTCTCAAAAAGGAAAATTGCTTGCATTGTAGTTGAGTATATATAAGATTGTGATTGCAAATTACAGAAATCACCACAGCAACGCGCTAATATTTCAGCAGCGTCTTACAGTGTTAACTCAGAATTACACACTTGCGTGATTCAGATTTCAAGAGAAGGTACATAGGATAGACGGAGTAATATTTCAGATCATATCAGTAAACATATGCAGTCGGTACACCCTAATTGTATGGTATGGAGAATGGTGTGCCTCAAGGCATTTCCATTTTAGTTCAAAATAATGGCCAACGAATTTAGTTTCTTGGATGTCCACATTTAACTTATTTTACACAAGAGGAATTTTGATCCATGATTTGATAAACGAAACCATGAACCGGTTGCAGCATATCCAGTTTTTTCCGCCTCAACTCTGTTTTATGTTTCTGGCAATATATGGCTGGTTCACTTCAGCCCATAACAAGTGATCTATCAAAATGAACATTCCCCACAGATACAACAGTACTTTCATAGTTTGCATTGGTCAAGAATTGTACTCCTCGAAATCACAAGATATACATTGTAACAACTATTTGATAGGATTTGATCTATGACTAATGAGTAAAGACCAGTGCTTTTAATGTAATATATCTTTTTTTAAGAATAGCATCGTGGTCAAATTGTACATGTGTGTCTGTAAGCCCACGCGTTTGTACTATATTTCTCAAAAAGGAAAATTGCTAGCATTGTAGTTGAGTATCTATAAGATTGTGATTGCAAATTACAGAGGTCTCCACAGCAACCCGCTACTCAGCATATGATGATAGCAAACTACTAAGATCTTATAGGTACCAAATTACCAATCTTCTTGCTCGTCATCCTCATTTTCTGAATCTTCTTGTCCATAATGAGAGAGTTGTTCAGAGTCTGAGTCCGACATCTGTGACTTTAGTGAGAACAGTATTTCAGTTATTCATGGTATGATGAATTCGTATGCAAAATGATATGACTCTATTACAGAATACAAATAAATTTCATTGCATCATTAATTAGTGCATCCAAAAGTTTAAGCTATCGAAAGCAAAGTAATACTGACACCATGTCTCAACACAAAGTTCTAATAATTGCATAGCTCGATTATGCCAAAACTGTATATCTAATCATAGGATTAAGGATCAAACAAGCAGATCACAGAGCATGTTCCTTGTATTTCTTCTGAGATAAAAAGTAAGGGAGTTGGGACATGTTTGGTTAAAGGCTAGGAATGCCGAAGTATGCCAGATTTTTTTTAGTTAAGTGGCCTTACTTTAGCTTGCCAAGTGGGGTGATGTCGTGGCCTAGTGTTGAATATAAAGCCGCATGTCAATATCAGGATCAGAGGGAAGTATATAGAATGGATTAGGAAACTTGGACACTGACACAAATTCTAGATGAATTCATTAAGGTATCGAGAAATGAAGGATTTGAGTTTCGGGGCCGAAATAGCAGAGAATTTTGGTTTCCTGGATTGGAACAAGGTGAGGTGAAAGGGTGAACGTTAGGAACATTTTGAATCGTCTCTTTAGGGCCCCGTACATTCCACAAGAAATATATAGAGAAGGGGGGGGGGGGGTAATAATGGCAAACGTAAGAACGTCAAAAGATAAGCAAACAGATCGTTACACACACCCAGCGACTCTGGGGACAAGTTCAAAGAACATGATGAGTACTAAGGGCAATTCTAGCAGATTCCTTAAAAACGGTTAACTCCTCCTCTTTTGAGGAGTTAACCACGCCTACCCAAACTTCTATCTGGTTAACTCGTCAAAATTTTGAGGAGTTAACTTCAAAACCTTGCTCTCTCTCTCTCTCTCATTTTTAAGTGGGCACACACATTTCTTCGGAAAACTCCCCCCCCCCCCTCAACTCCCGCCCGCGGCGCCACCTCTTCCCGCCTCCATTTCCCAATGTGTGCGCCGCAGCCACCGTCAGCCCCGATTCTGACAGGGACTGATCCGTAGGCCGCCTAAACAACCCCGGCGGCCACTCCTGCTAGCGGTACTCCACCAGAGTCGACCCACACGGCGCCGCCCGGGCCAAGTAAGCGGTTGATAATTTACATTTAGTTAATATTACTCCCTCCGTCCCAAAATATAAGAACGTTTTAACACTAGCATAGTGTCAAAAACGTTCTTGTATTCTGGGACAGAGGGAGTATTATAGAAGACATGCAATTGCATAGGTTAATGACTAGTTTTATAAATATATATATACACTAAGTTAGTAGGTTTTGATCTCCTGCCTTGATTTTGCATCCAAATGTTTTACCTCGGGGTTTTGAATGTCTATAAAAATGTGACTTCTACAAGAGAGTAATCTTTCCGCTGAAGGGCAATAGAGTTGATTAAAGCGGAACTCATATAGGGCAACTAAGCACAAAAATGACGTAAACACACATCAAAGAAATGAAACAAATATGCATCGGTTGAATTCCTATGTCATATTTATATAAATTAATTGCAAAGGCATGTGCAAATGAGACCATAATGACTAGATTAAAAGTTACTGGGCTTTTGGAGTTTCATACCTCTAGTTTTTTCCGTTCCTCTCTATGTCTCGACGGGTTTTCTCCGTATTTTTTTGATAGCCTATCCATCCATGCTTCCTGTGTTACATGAAATTTACACGATTAGGTCATTGTGGATAGTAAACTAAGAAACGATAAACACCTACATATCCCGGGGCATGACTACGGGCGCTCCTTCTCATTTACTAAATCGATGTAGTACAAATGTACAATCAACGACAAATCCGTCGAGGCCGTCAGACGCATCTCTCTCATCACGGCCGGTCCGGTCATTCTTGCTAAGGGTGCCTAGACCACTCCCTTGTGAACTTGTGTCTAGCCTACTAGCTTTCTCTAGTCTACTTTAGCTACCTCGCGGTGCCTTTATGTAGCAAACCCGAGTTACATGTGTTCGACTTAAAACACTAACCCTCCGCATACATCAAGCCCAACTATAGCCCTATACACATTTCCCACACCAATTCTTCTTTTAGAAAAAAAGGCTTTATCCGCAACTTTATTTTAAAGCCGAATAGTACAGTACATCGGTAAGTAATCAAGGGGTCGACTCCAATTTCTAACACCCTGTCCTTAGAGTTAAGTAAGGCATAAGTTATATAAGATCATTGCAATAGCATGTGCAAGTGAAGCTATGGGTGATTACGTGCAATTACAAAGATGTAAATAAAAGGGCTTTTAGTAGTTGCGTACCTGTGATTCTTCTTGTCCTTGTTCTTCATTTGGGTCTTCTTCTGGCTCAAATATTACTTTACGGATGTGAGAAACCTTATATGCATCCTCCCTGCAGGACCTATGGACCAGACTTGAACAACCAGAAATGTACATTTCCTCCAGGGCAGTAAGGTTTCTTATGCTTTCAGGCAAAGATGTGATGTTGGGACAGTCTCTGATGTGAAGTTCTCGTAGGGAACTGAGCTGTCCTAGCCATTGCGGCAATATATCTAGTCCTTCGCACTCGAGAAGCATTAGCACTCTCAGAGCAGTGAGGTTTTTCATACTTTCAGGCAAAAAAGTTAAATTGCAACAATCTTTTATGCCCAAGACCTGTAGAGAAGTGAGATGTCCCAGCCATTCTGGCATCTTCTCCAGCCAATGCAACGACATCAAACTTAGCTTTTTGAGAGAGGTGAAGCAGCGAATGGCCTCTGGCAAGGCCATCAAGCCGTGACAGGAGGTCAATGAGAATTCTTCGAGAGTGAGGAATTGCTTTAGTCCATGCCACTTGCCCGGATGATAGCTGCAATTTTTTATACCCATGCGACAAGGAAGAGTGGAAGACGAGAGTTTCCAAAATGCTCTTCCTGCCAAAACCTCATCGCTTCTGTCCAAGCACCAAAACATACTTCTGGGGGGATATGGCAGGAACTTCAAGTTTGGGCAGTCCTTTAACTCTAGATTATGCAAATTAGGGATTAAACATTCTCCATCTTCTTTGCCTGACTGTGCTGTCCACCATTCCACCAAATTTTCCATCGACTTCAACTGTAGCAATCTTAGTTTCTTACAACTTCCACCCTCTCCATAGAATTCCTTGCCGATTTTCGTGACGTTGGGAATTTTCTGCAGATATAGACTTCTTAAATTTGGTAGCTGCCCAAACGGAGGAAGATTATCACATGCACGTAAATTAGAAAGACTCAGATAGGTAATACAAGGGAGGTGGGAGGATATGTGCGACATCCAATTAGGGAAACCCTTGCTCGTATACCCTTGTATCATAAACTGTTCAAGATTTCTAGCTGGTATTAGGTTCTCCAGAATAGATTCATCTGAGCGTGCACCGGCATTCATATTCGGCTTTCCTTTTCTGCGGGAAGCATTCATATTCCGTTTGTTCCAGTGGAGAGCTAACTGCCGAACACATGATTTATCACGCAGGCTGACTCTCTTTGCGTCTTCTGGTTTCTCGACACACTGAAGAGATCCAATTAACAACTCACGGCAATTCTCATGTGCAAGCTCCACTATACTGTTGTGTCCTGAAGGTCTCCTGCATACTCTATGTACTGTGCGGCCTGGCAAATTTAGACTCTTCTTTATTTCCTGGGCTTCTCCAAACACCCTAGGATGTCCTGACGTGACCACAAATTCCGTGAGACTAGCCATTTTACTGATGCTATCTGGCAAGTGAATGAGAGCACCAGCAGAAATGTCCAATATTCGGAGATTAAGATCACCTAGTGAGGAGGGGAGCTCTAGGATCCCTAAACAATATGACAAATTGAGACACTTCAGATTAGTCATCTTGCAGATTGACTCCGGCAACCGTGCTAGCCTGGGACAACTTGTTAGGTTCAAAGACTCCAGCTTTGAAAGGTCACCAAAACATTCAGGGAGTACTATAAGGGCTCGACAATCTGAAAGGTTTAGGTCTTTCAAATGCTTCAGTTGGCAAAGTGATTCTGGCAGAACTGAAATCTCGTAGCAATCAGAAAGGTTCAAAGATTCAAGCTCTGAAAGGTTACCAAAACCTTCAGGGAGCACTATAAGGGCATGGCAGTCTGAAAGGTTTAGGTCTTTCAAATGCGTCAGTTGGCAAAATGATTCCGGCATAACTGAAATCTTGTAGCAATCAGAAAGGTTCAAAGATTCAAGTTCTGAAAGGTCACCAAAACCTTCAGGGAGCACTATAAGGGCACGGCACTCTGAAAGGTTTAGGTATTTCAAACGCTTCAGTTGGCAAAATGATTCTGGCAGAACTGAAATCTTGTAGCAACCAGAAAGGTTCAAGAACCTAAGATTTTGAAGATTGCCTAAATCTTGTGGCAGGGTTTTTAATTCATGACAACCTGATAGGTTTAAATTTTCTAAACACTCCAGGCTAAAATTGTCAGGAAGTCCAGTTAGCTTGGAACAACTTGACATGTTTAGGAATACGAGTTTATTAAGAAGATGAAAGTTTTCAGGGAGCTTATTGAACCTCACATTGCCAGCTAGATCCAAGTAGCTGAGTTTGTTGAGGATACAGATACTGTCAGGCAAGGTCTCAAGTGAGCAATTGGACAGAATTAGAGTTTCCATATTTTGAAGTGTATGGAACGACTTAGGAAGTGATGTGATAGGCAGACTAGAGGCATCGAGGTACCTAAGTAGTTTCAACTGAAGTACGGAAGATGGTAAAAGTATGTTGCTTGGAGTAGATTGCCCCACAACTAAACATCCACTTAGGTCCAAGACCCGTATGTACTTGGTTCTCGAAAATGCCTTTCGGGGGAGCTGCTGTTTCTCTGAATTTCTTACATTGAAGGATCTGATGTTGCCTGGCAGATCATTAAAAACCTTATATTGATTCTGGTAGTTGATCAACTGTGCATGTCGGCAATAATGACGTTTTGCTTTCTTCCTACTCCTTGGCTCGGTAGCACTTAGAACAAGGGATTCATGGCCCAAAATTATCGTTGCAAGATCGTGCACTAGATCATGCATGGTGAGCTCTCGAGGAGCATTGGCATGCACTGGACTTGACCTAATCTGCAGACAGAAGTATACTAGTATAAATTTAGGCTTGTAAAAGAAAATGTAAACCCCACATGGTTATGCTTAATTACCAGGTGAACACTCCTTGTATGATAAACATCAACTTGTAAATTAGTGGCTGCAAGATAGTGACTAAAAAAATGCACGAAACCTATGAGGCTCATGTAACACCCGTAATTGATAATTAATTCTTCTAATGGTTAATTAGAAGACTAATACCTTCCTCGCTTCCTACCCGCCCTAATGGTTGACTAGTCAAGTTGAATATTGCTATTTAAAAATGTGTTTATCTGTTGGATGGCAGTGATAATTAACAAAAGAACATTGAATGTCATGTGTAAATCTATACTACTTCTCTTCCAAATATATATAGTGTTACTATTTCCTCTCCCAGGGTGCAGAATAAGTTATTCTTCACCCGAGGTAATCTTACGATCGCTTCCCAAATAAATTACCTTTAGAATATAAATAGTTACATGCATATTGATAATTGATTCAATATGTAAAATTTGGTATAAAAAACAAAAATGTAGGTTATAAGACCAGAAAAATCACATTTTATGTACGTTTTACACTCTGTTTTTACATTCGTAATTTTACGTAACATAAAAATATTTTTTACGGCGGATACATACTTTCTTACGTTCTCTTTTTTTGTATGAAATAAGACAAAATTTACGAAACGTAAAAATATGGTGCGTTGATGTCTAAATAGAGAGGGGGTGAAGAATAAATATTCCTCACCCAGGGTGACGAATAGCGTGCATGATTACTATTATACATTAAAAATAGAGGGTTGATGAATTAATTTTGCATTTTTCTAATAGTGCACTAAATCATATTATATGTTCTATATTTGATCTATGCTGGTGTGGAAAATAGAATTTGTACATTCTCTCTCTATTCCCAAAATACTTGTCTACTGGTATCTTCATACAGTACCCAACATAATGCTTTGACCGTCATTTTTTTTAAATGTTATCTTTTAAAAATAGTACATTAATATAAAAATATATTTGATGATTTAGCAGTACTAGTTTGATGTTTTCATTGTTAGTAATCTTTCTATATTGATAACCCAACCTTTTAAAAATATAAATTTATTAATATAATGGTAATTCTTCTATATTTTGGACAGGGGTACATATCACCATTAGGCTCCAACTGACTAAATTATTATGTCATCTCTACAGCAGTTCGTAAATTGGAAAGCATCTACGCCCATGATTTGCCAATCTCACTATATTTACCTAATGTAAAGATACCAAAGAATCCTAAATTCATATCCAATCGAATATAGAATCTAGTATGATATATTCTGAATTAATAAGTTCAAAATAAGAAAGTTCTCCAACTACATTATGTATATTTTTTCATTTTAAATCAAAAAATAACAAAGAACCAAGAGCCAAAATATAATGTAAGGCGTTAATTCAAATGCAACCTAATGAGACTAAATGCATTCCAAATGTGAAATTTGAACTATGGTAAATTTTGAAATTTTGAAAGAGCGGGTTTGGAAACATTTTTAAGAATGTTAAAGTGAAAATAAATAAAGGCATAAACATAAACATGTGTAATATATCCATATTTCTGAATATCGAATCTATAACAATCACATATAATTAAAAATGTGCATCAATTAGTTATATTTACTATAGGAAAGAAAACCTATGAAGTGTATTCGACACATCCATGGCCAAGCAAGAACATGGGAAATAGTGTTCAACACTTACCGCGGAAGATTTTGAAATTTGAAGAAAGGACATCCCCATAAGGTAGTTAATGCACCTTTTACCATTGTCCCCTCCATGAATGTATCCAAGAGCCTTCCATTGCTGAATTAGACGATCAGTGTCTATAACAAAGCCCTTGGGAAAGGCCGCCAAATATGTAAAGCACATTTTGAATTCCAGCTTCATGTAGTAATAGCTTAGCATGAGGCGCTCCAATGTGTCCTTGTGATCCCTGTGACCCAAATCGATGTTCGTGTCTCTTATTTTTTGCCATGCCTCGACAGTCCTTAACTCGGACATTACTTGCCCAAGGGCAATTGCCACGAGTGGTACACCCCCACATTTCTCTGCAATTTCCCTCCCAATTTCTTCCAAATTACTTTTGTCATCATCAGGCCCAAATGTTGTTTGCTTCATTACTTCCCAGCAGTCATCAGTTGACAAAACACACAAGTTGATTTGATCAGAGTTGGGAACAGGGCAAATTTTTCTTTGGTTTGCAAGAACACCGGTGTTCATTTTATCAACTACGTTTTGGTTACGCGTAGTTACAATAACTCTGCTACCCTTGCAGCCATGTTGTAACATCTGCTTCAGTCTTTCCAGCTTATCTGCATCCTCTTCCCAAAGATCATCCAAAACAATCAAGTACCTTCTACCAGCAAGTTCCTTTTTGAGATTTTCTTGTAAAAACTGCAAACTACAGTTGTCAAGGTTGATACTGCTATTTATGCTTTTGAGGATGGCACTCCCAATTTTGCCCAGATCAAACTCCTTAGACACATGGA
This sequence comes from Aegilops bicornis, assembly GCA_021605145.1. NCBI lineage: Eukaryota > Viridiplantae > Streptophyta > Magnoliopsida > Poales > Poaceae > Aegilops > Aegilops bicornis. The sequence goes on along the minus strand of CM038669.1, from coordinate 653,990,423 downwards.
CCCAGGCTCGGACTTCAAAATTGTTGGCCATTTTGTCTAGGACAAAGACTGATTCAGCCAATGTTGACTTCCCTAGGCCACCAAGCCCGACAATCGAGACGATAGATATATCTTCTCTAGCGTTGTCATCATAGTTTAGCAGCAGCCTGATTATTTTGTCCTTTTCCATATCCCTCCCCACCACTCCAGATTTCAAGCCTTCATCACAGATGCCTACAAAAGTTTCATTGTTTCTGCTCCCTTCTGCTCGTTCTTGATTTCTCACAAGATTGAGAGCCTGGCCCTCCTTTCCTACTTTTTCTATTTCCCCCCTCAGGTTCTTCAGCTTGTGAGGCATGGTAATCCGCCGGAGAATTTGATTGTTCCAGGAAAAGAACAGCTTCAACTGTAAATAAACTGAAGTCAATATCATTTGCTAGACACGTCTCTTTATGACTCCGTATCAAGAATCACAGTTTCATACAATTCTCAACTAAAGAAGTTCCATTGAGTTCCTAGCTATATACAAATAGGGATTGTTTATTTCTGACGTAACTGTAATTTGCTACAATTTGATAACTTATCCCAACAGTTGATGAAGATCTAATGTCTGCCATCACTTCACTGCCTCACCTCATGGCATAAACAATTCAAGTTTAGTGAACCCCTACGAAGCATAAAAGCAAAAGAACTAGGGGAAGATAAATTGAACTTAATAGTCACTCTGCAGCTTTAGGGACGTTGGAAAATACTCTGCAATTTGGTGGATGAGAAATGCAAAATTCCAAGCAATGGAGAAATAGGAAAAATGATATAAATACAAATTATGAACAGCTGTTGAGATTCAAAGCGCCTCTTTTGCTTTGAGCATCCATTAACAATCCTAAGTTGCGAGACTCTGGAAAATGAAAAATCCACAAAAATCACATGCCTGTAGACCAGATCTTTTGACCTGGAGAGCTCAATAGGAGAGTACCTTTGGTTGGCTCTTCTTTAAGAGCTCGGTGGCGTCCAGATCGTCCAGCACGTCCTCGACGTCGTAGGCGACGGACTTGAATTTGGCGAGCCACCGCCCAACAGCTTCCCCATCTGTTCCTCGTCGACGCAGCCTATCATCCGCATCATGCAAAACGGCCTCCAGATCTTGCATCTTGTCCGCCATGGCCTCAACATCGTCCTTGAACTTCCACTGCAGGGTGGCCTCCTCCGTGGCGAGTTCACCGAGCTTGCCCGCGATTTGTTTCCCCACGGCGCTCGCGATTATCTCCCCGAACCCGCTCATGCCAGCTCTCCTCCTCTCTCCCACAGCAATGTCGTTGACCTCGTGGAAGCACAGAGAGATAAGGAAGAGAAGTATGTCGTTAAGGGCACGCGACCACGCGCCGGAGACGCGGTTGTTGGCCCGTCGGGACGCTGGGAGGGGCCACGGCCACCCACTCTTGGTAGTCCTGTTTAGTTTTTCCACGCGTCTTTCTTCTTTTATTTATTTATCTATTGGTAACCACAGAGAAGGTGTCGGACGACTGGCTCGAAGGCCAGTAGTCCTCGACGACCGATCAGAAGCAGTGGAGCAGCTCTGGAAAACCAAAGTGTGCAGTAAAATTCATGTCTTCCTCTGGAGGCTGGCGCATCAACCCATTCCTGCTGGGACTGTTCGGCGTCACCAAGATATGGCGGAATCAAGCTGAGAATAGGCATGGCGGAAACAACAGGCAGCTGATGAAGCCAGTGCAGGTGTGCAAAATGAATGGATTTTTCTCACTAATTGAGTCATTATCACATGCCAGCTGTTTTGTCAAAACAGTGGGTGCCCTTAGAGCGATTCTCTCTTTCGGTAGCAGACACCGAGATGGGCTAAGCTAGGAAACCTTATTCAATATGATAGGGCAGCTACACAAAGCAAGGTGTGCATGGGTCCATATATAGCCAATTTCGAGATCAAGCTCCCTTTGAAAGATGCCTGCATGTTAGGTACCGGCTCAGTTTCATAATCAACAATTAAGAACAGGTGTGGTTTGGAGAGAGAGTAGAGATAGCGATTCCTTGCCTGGCTTTTATGTTGTGATGATGCAGGAGGGGTGCCTCATAAACATGGGATTATTCCCTAAGAGCTTGTCCAGTACCACTGGTACCGATGGAATTCAACCTCATTTAGAGAAATCAGTATATATTTAAGCAACAGATTTAGCAATGCACATTCAAATCTACTACACATGGCCGTGGTGAATTTGAGGATCTTACTGGGCGGACCGAACTCTTCTACCGTCTTGAATTTCCTATATGGCGGCCGTCCAGTACCCCTTCGATCCATTGTACTAGAGCGATCCGAGAAGAATGTAGGGTCACACTCCATCAACATTTGTGGTGATCACGAGTGACCCAACGCATGTGTGCCACACTTAGAGTTTTGGTGGGATTTTTTCATGGAGGGCTAAATGTGCTTTTCTTTTCTAGATCCCGTTTTTTCAAAATAAAATATATCTTGAACCTTAGAGTCTGAATTGCGATCAGGTTTTCCCCACCAAGCGCACATATGCTTCCCTTTAACTAGTGCACCTGGAGCTACAGTGCATGCTAAAAAAAGGAAAAAGAACCTATAAAGTATGAAAACCCTCTGACTAGTTGCTTCCACTTTGTTTAAGGTCAATCGCATAGATCCACCCCTAGATGAAATATAATAATGCCCCCCGAAGAATTCCTTCATGCGGACATCCCAATACTCAAAGAAAAGGATAAAATCGCCGGCGAAACAACAACAACTGCATTTGCGCAGGCCCCATGACGCTATGGCCGAATTTACGCGATCTGCCACGAAAGTCGGGACCATAATGCAAAACCGCCGCGAAAGACGGGATCATAATGCAAAACCGCGCTAAACGCCTTGTTTCGCACTAAATGCCTTTGCGGTCGCTCGAATTTTACCGGAATGGCTTCAGCGGACCCAAACAGATCTCTGCACAAATTGCCCTGATAGGGCAGCTCGTCCAGGAAACCTAGCATCCCTCTATCCCCATTTCCTTCTCTCCCTCCCATCTGAAAATGTTGTGGTAGCTTGGCGGTTATTCACACATGTGCTCGGCGGGCCGGCGGCTGCTTCGTCGCAAGCTGGAGATGGTGACAGGCGAGGCAGCGACTAGGGATCCAAGTGGCAAGCCGGAGGTAATGAAGGGTGACTGGGTGAGGCGGCAAGGCGATGAGTCCACGATGTCATCTCCAACTCCCGGTACATTGCTAGGATGTACAGGGCAAGCCCCTTTCTATCAGTTTGCTTCAGTAGCACTAGCAAGTACATAGCTTCAATACCCCGCAAAAAAAAGTACATAACTTCAATAAAAGCACTAGCAAGTACATCGGCATGTCGATCTTCACCATGCCGCCATGCTTGTTTGAGTGCACAGAAGCTCCTACACAAGGTGAAGCCTGGGGAGGGATTATAGGAACCTGGTCTTACCCCTACGAAGTGCAATGCAGAGAGGCCGGTTCAAACTCAGGACTTCTTGGCATAAGCGGGGAGGACTTCACCATTGTGCTAGGCCTGCCCTCAATTTATGTCTGAATATGTACTGAAAATCTTCTGTTTTCCAACTGAAAATGCCCATGTAGTGTCCGCTAAATGGCTTAGCGCCGCTATTGCCCGATATAGCGTCTGCGGCATTTGAGATGAGCTGCTGCAAAATGATATCTCCCGATTAAAAAGTTTGACTCTAAGTGAACTGTCTAAGTGCAGTGGGCATCCAATGTGGTCTAATTTGCATGAAAAATACAAAGGCCCAATTTTTAAACTTATTTCACATACTTCCTTCACAAAAAGTGATTTCTGGCAACCTAGGGGTCTTTTGCAAAAGTAAACGGTCTCTTTGGGCTCTCGTTCTATATGCTGTCAACCAGAGGGTGTTTCACAAAAATCACCGTTTTCTCTTATTCGCCGCCGGCCGTACGGATGAGAGTCATGCGGCGGTGCCCCATTGCCACCGCCATCGTGTTCGCAGCTCCTTCCCGCCACCGTGCATTTCCGCCAAATCAATCTACCACCAGAACAATCTCCCGCAGCCACCTATATCCTACTCTCGGCACTGCTTAAATACCGTCGTTCGGCGTCGTTCCACTGCCGCTCCACTCCACTCCATTTCTTCCACGCACTGTGAAATCCAGTTCAGCAGCCATGGTGAGGACGCTTTTCACCACCTGGAACACTATAGGAGGTCGTTGCCCGAGGGCGCTGGTGCCCGGCACCGGCATGGGTACATGCTCCTACTCTGGCACGGGCTCCAAGTATGGCGCTTTGTCGGCTGCCTCATGCCGCTGTTCATCCGGTACTTTCGACCACACCAACTACTCCGAGCTCGAGCCCACGCCGTCCGAGCTGTCCCATAACTGCGGGGAGAATGGGGAGGACGCTGAGGCAGAGGTGGTCTTCGAGGCGATGCAGGCGCACCTCAACGTCAACACCAAGGAGGAGGCCGAGGAACAGATACCGGCTCCGGCGCACGATGCTGCCGTGCTCAGTGCCTAGGCCGAGAAGGCCCTGTGCGCGGGCAGCAGCAGCTCGACGAGGTGATGCTAGCTAAGTCTCTATCTACGGCTCAGGCAAAGGCCGCCGTGCACAGGGCTGCTGAAGAAGAGGTCGGAGCTCAAGAGCAAAGGAGGGCGGCCACTCTGCATGCAGTGACCGCCGTCGAGGTGGAAGAGGATGGACCGAACAACGTCGCCATATCCTCCTCTGACAACGAAGACCACACCGACGATGGTACCATCACCCTTTCGGATGGTGAAGACAGGTAGTCGTGCATCTATTGTCGTTGTCGGCGCCGGATGGTGATACATCTCCAACGTATCTATAATTTTTGATTGCTTTATGCTACTTTATCTATTGTTTTGGACTATAATGGGCTTTATTTTCCACTTCTACATTATTTTTGGGACTAACCTATTAACCGGAGGCCCAGCCCAGAATTGTTGTTTTTGCCTTTTTCAGTGTTTCGAAGAAACAGAATATCAAACGGAGTCCAAACGGAATGAAATCTTCGGGAACGTGATTTTCTCATCAGATAAGACCCAGGAGACTTGGACCCTCCGTCAAGAAAGCCACGAGGCGGTCACGAGGGTGGAGGGCGCGCCCCCTGCCTCGTGGGCCCCTCGAAGCTCCACCGACGTACTCCTTCCTCCTATATATACCTACGTACCCCCAAACGATCAGAACAGGAGTCAAAAACCTAATTCCACCGCCGCAACTTCCTGTATCCACGAGATCCCATCTTGGGTTCTGTTCCGGAGCTCCGCCGGAGGGGGCATCCAGCACGGAGGGCTTCTACATCAACACCATAGCCCCTCCGATGAAGCAGTGTGAGTAGTTTACTTCAGACCTTCGGGTCCATAGCTAGTAGCTAGATGGCTTCTTCTCTCTTTTTGGATCTCAATACAATGTTCTCCCCCTCTCTCGTGGAGATCTATTCGATGTAATCTTCTTTTTGCGGTGTGTTTGTTGAGATCGATGAATTGTGGGTTTATGATCCAGCTTATCTATGAATAATATTTGAATCTTCTCTGAATTCTTTTATATATGATTGAGTTATCTTTGCAAGTCTCTTCGAATTATCCGTTTGGTTTGGCCAACTAGATTGGTAGTTCTTGCAATGGGAGAAGTGCATGGCTTTGGGTTCAATCTTGCGGTGTCCTTACCAAAGGATGTAAAGGGTTGCAAGGCACGTATTGTATTGTTACCATCGAGGATAACAAGATGGGGTATTTATCATATTGCATGAATTTATTCCTCTACATCATGTCATCTTGCTTAAGGCGTTACTCTGTTTTTAACTTAATACTCTAGATGCATGCTGGATAGCGGTCGATGAGTGGAGTAATAGTAGTAGATGCAGAATCGTTTCGGTCTACTTGTCACGGACGTGATGCCTATATACATGATCATACCTAGATAACCTCATAACTATGCTCAATTCTGTCAATTGCTCAACAGTAATTTGTTCACCCACCATAGAATACTTATGCTCTTGAGAGAAGCCACTAGTGAAACCTATGGCCCCCGGGTCTATTCTCATCATATCAATATCTATTACTTTTATACTTGCTTTGTTTTTACTTTTCACTTTGCATCTTTATACCAAAAATACCAAAAATATTATCTCTATCAGATCTCACTCTTGTAAGTGACCGTGAAGGGATTGACAAGCCCTAATCGCGTTGGTTGCGAGTAGCTATCATTTTGTGCAGGTACGAGGGACTTGCGCGTGGCCTCCTACTGGATTGATACCTTGGTTCTCAAAAACTGAGGGAAATACTTACGCTACTATGCTGCATCATCCTCTCCTCTTCGAGGAAAACCAACGCGAGCTCAAGACGTAGCAACAAGGATTTCTGGCGCCCGTTCTTGAGTCTCATAAAAGTCAACATACCAAGTACCCATCACAATCCCTATCTCTCGCATTACATTATTTGCCATTTGCCTCTCATTTTCCACTCCCCCACTTCACCCTTGCCGTTTTATTTGCCCTCTCTTTCCCAATCTCCTCCTCTTTTTCCCTTTGCCTTTTTCCTCGTCCGTTTGTTTGCTCATGTGTTGGATTGCTTGTTTGTCGCGATGGCTCAAGATGCTACCAAATTGTGTGACTTCACCAATACCAATAATAATGATTTCCTTAGCACTCCGATTGCTCCTCTTGCCAATACTGAATCTTGTGAAATCAATACTGCTTTGTTGAATCTTGTTATGAAAGATCAATTCGCCGGCCTTCCTATTGAAGATGCTGCTACTCATCTGAATAGCTTCGTTGATTTATGTGATATGCAAAAGAAAAAAGATGTCGATAATGATGTCGTTAAATTGAAGCTATTTCCTTTTTCGCTTAGCACTACTAGAAAAACCCCTACTAATGGCGCACCTAGTATGGCTATTAATGGCGCATCTGTGGTGCGCCATTAATAGCACGCCATTAGTAATTTTTACTAATGGCGCACCACTAATCGCCATTAGTATTCTGAGATACTAATGGCGCCCGTGTGCGCCATTAGTATAGGCAGTGCGCCATTAATATGCCTCCCAGGGGCCATGTATACCCAGGTGCTTTGGCATATTAATGGCGCACCACCTCTGGATGCACCATTAGTAACCGCGGCATACTAATGGCGCACTACCCGGTGATGCGCCATTAGTATTTTTTTTTCAAATTTTTTTCAAATTTTTTTCAGAATTTTTTTTTTAATTTTTTTTTTCAAATTTTTCTTAATCTCAGTTCACTATGGCTTAATCTCGGGTCAATATGCTTAATCTCAGGTCAAATCGCACTCCGTGGTCAAACTTCCCAAAAGGTCACCCATCCTCACACTACTCCAGCCCAAGCACGCTTAACTTCGAGTTCTATCCAACCCCAAAGAATAAATTTCACTTCACGTGCACTTGTTGATATATCTAGCATATCAATCCTGTTATACCTTTGATGTCTAGGACTTTGTTCATGTTCATGACTATGATGAAATTTTGAAAAATATTTCAAACTTCCCGGTCATATTACGTATCATTTTTTGAAAAAAAAATTCAAAAAAAATTCAAAACCATTTTTTTCTGTTACTAGTGGCGCACCACATCCAACGGTGTGCCACTAGTAATTTTGAAATTTTTTGAATATTTTTGCCGCTAGATCTTGAAAGCCCCGTAACTTTTTTTCTGTTAGGTTTTTGGGGATTTTGAATATTTTCGAGTAGATGATTTTTCATATAAAAAACTTTTTCATCCGAGTTCGTATGCAAAAGTTATGCCCATTTTACAAATTTCCAGAGACATTTTGCAAATAAAGTCGAAATTCATATTTGTAATTTTTCCCAAAAACTAGAGCACATATCACATGGGAAACATATTTTCTTTTATTTTTTGACATTTCCATCATTTTCTTTTTATATTTTTAAAACTGAAAAGGCGATCCACAGGGGTGCATTCGGAAGTGGTGGCTGTTACTAATGATGCACTGTGGCATGGTGCGCCATTACTAGTTCAACTAGTAATGGCGCACCATACCACGGTGCGCCATTAGTAGTTTTGACAAAAATTTTAAAAAAAAATTGATATTTTTTTTATTTTTTTTTTGAAAAAAACTTAGTAATGGCGCACCAGTGGAAAGTGCGCCATTACTAGTTAAAACTAGTAATGGCGCACCGAGACATGGTGCGCCATTAGTAAATTTTTTTTTTATTTTTTTCTTTTTTTTTCAAAACTACTAATGGCGCACGACGGATGTGGTGCGACATTACTATGTCAATTAGTAATTGCGCACTATGCAACGGTGCGCCATTAGTAACAAAATTTATTTTTATGTTTTTTTCCAAAACTACTAATGGCGCACCACACACCAGGTGCGCCATTAGTAATATATTACTAATGGCGCACCGAGACATGGTGCGCCATTAGAATATAGTAAGGGCGCACCACATCACAGGTGCCCCATTAGTGGACATTCCATCTATAGCCCTTTTTGTAGTAGTGTAGAGATCGTGCTAAAGCGTGGTTTTCATCTTTGCCTAAAAATAGTATTGATTCTTGGAACAAGTGCAAAGATGCTTTTATCTCTAAGTATTTTCCTCCCGCTAACATCATCTCTCTTAGGAACGATATTATGAATTTTAAGCAACTTGATCATGAACATGTTGCACAAGCTTGGGAGAGAATGAAATTAATGATACGTAATTGTCCTACTCATGGTTTGAACTTGTGGATGATTATACAAAACTTTTATGCTGGATTGAATTTTGCTTCTAGAAATCTTTTAGATTCGGCCGCGGGAGGCACTTTTATGGAAATTACTTTAGGAGATGCTACTAAACTCCTAGATAATATTATGGTTAATTATTCTCAATGGCACACTGAAAGATCTACTAATAAAAAAGTGCATGCTATAGAAGAAATCAATGTTTTGAGTGGAAAGATGGATGGACTTATGAAATTATTTGCTACTAAGAGTGTTTCTTCTGATCCTAATGATATGCCTTTGTCTACCTTGATTGAGACTAATAATGAATCTATGGATGTGAATTTTGTTGGTAGGAATAATTTTGGTAACAACGCATTATAGAGGGAATTTTAATCCTAGGCCTTATCCTAGTAATCCTTCTAATAATTATGGAAATTCCTACAACAAATCTTATGGAAATTTTAATAAGATGCCCTCTGAATTTGAGAGTAGTGTTAAAGAGTTTATGAATTCACAAAAGAATTTTAATGCTTTGTTGAAGAGAAATTGCTTAAAGTTGATGATTTGGCTAGGAACGTTGATAGAATTTCTCTTGAGATTGATTCTTTAAAACTTAGATCTATTCCTCCTAAGCATGATATCAATGAGTCTCTCAAAGCTATGAGAATTTCCATTGATGAGTGCAATGAAAGAACCGCCAGGATGCGTGCTTCCAAAGATGCCTTTATCAAAGCGTGTTCTCCTAATTCCTATGATAATCAAGATGAAGATCTAAAAGTTATTGATGTGTCCCCTATTAAATCTTTGATTTGCAATATGAATCTTGATGAAACTGAATATGATCTTCCTTTACCTAGAAGGCGTTCTAAGAATTCGGAGTTTTTAGATCATGATGATGAAATTGATAAAAGTGGGATTGAAAGAAACAAAAATCTAGATGTTGCTAAACCCACTATATTTGATCTCAAGGAATTTAATTATGAAAATTGCTCTTTAATTGATTGTATTTCCTTGTTGCAAACCGTGCTAATTTCTCCTCATGCTTATAGTCAAAATAAAGCCTTTACCGAACACATTGTTGATGCCTTGATGCAATCTTATAAGAAAAACTTGAGTTGAAAGTTTATATCCCTAGAAAACTCTATTATGAGTGGGAACCTACTATCAAAATTAAAATTAAAAATTATTAGTTTCATGCTTTGTGTGATTTGGGTGCTAGTGTCTCCACTATTCCCAAAACTTTGTGTGATTTGCTAGATTTCCGTGACTTTGATGATTGTTCTCTAAACTTGCATTTTGCGGATTCCACTATTAAAAAGCCTATGGGAAGAATTAATGATGTTCTTATTGTTGCAAATAGGAATTATGTGCCCATATATTTTATCGTTCTTGATATAGATTGCAATCCTTCATGTCCTATTATTCTTGGTAGACCTTTCCTTAGAACGATTGGTGCAATTATTGATATGAAGGAAGGGAATATTAGATTCCAATTTCCATTAAAGAAAGGCATGGAAAACTTTCCTAGAAAGAAAATAAAATTGCCATATGAATCTATTATGAGAGCCACTTATGGATTGCCTACCAAAGATGGCAATACCTAGATCTATCCTTGCTTTTATGCCTTGCTAGGGGCGTTAAACGATAGCGCTTGTTGGGAGGCAACCCAATTTTATTTTTAGTTTTTTGTTTTTGCTTTTGTTTAGGAATAAGTAATCCATCTAGCCTATGTTTATATGTGGTTTTATCTTTTAATTAGTGTTTGTGCCAAGCTAGACCTATTGGATCTTCTTGGATGATAGTTATTTGATCTTGCTATAATTTCCAGAAACTTTGTGCTCAGTGCCCGAATTGTTAAAAATCACCAGAACGGGATAAAATACTGATTCCTATTGCTGCTGATCAATAAACAAATTGTCCAGGTCGTCTAATTTTGGTAAATGTTTTAGTTCCAGAAGTTTGTGTTAGTTACAGATTACTACAGACTGTTCTGTTTTTGACAGATTCTGTTTTGAGTGTGTTGTTTGCTTATTTTGATGGATCTATGGCTAGTAAAATAGTTTATGATCTATAGAGAAGTTGGAATACAGTAGGTTTAACACCAATATAAATAAATAATGAGTTCATTACAGTATATTAAAGTATTCTTTTGTTTTCTTTCTCTAACGGAGCTCACGGGATTTCTATTGAGTTTTGTGTTGTGAAGTTTTCAAGTTTTGGGTGAATTCTTTTTGATGGATTATGGAACAAGGAGTGGAAAGAGCCTAAGATTGGGGATGCCCATGGCACCCCCAAGATAATCCAAGGACACCATAAAGTCAAAGCTTGGGGATGCCTTCCGGGGCATCCCCTCTTTCGTCTACTTCCAACGGTAATTTACTTGGAGCTATATTTTTATTCACCACATGATAAGTGTTTTGCTTGGAGCGTCTTGTATTATTTGCGTCTTTGCTTGTTAGTTTACCACAATCATCGTTGTTGTACACACCTTTTGAGAGAGCCATACATGAATTGAAATTTGATAGAATACTCTATGTGCTTCACTTATATCTTTTGAGCTTGATAGTTTTGCTCATAGTGCTTCACTTATATCTTTTGAGCGTGATAATTTTTGCTCTAGTGCTTCACTTAGATCTTTTAGAGCACGGTGGTGGATTTGTTTTAAAGAAACTTGATCTCTCATGCTTCATTTAGATTATTTTGAGAGTCATAAATAGCATGGTAATTTGCTTAATGTTAATATACTCGGTATTCAAGATATGTGAAACTTTCGTTTGAGTGCGTTGAATACTAAGATAAGTTTGATGCTTGATAATTGTTTTGAGATATGGAGGTGATAATATCAAAGTCGTGCTAGTTGAGTAGTTGTGAATTTGAGAAATGCTTGTGTTGAAGTTAGCAAATCCCGTAGCATGCACGTATGGTTAAAGTTGTGTAACAAATTTGAAACATGAAGTGTACCGCTTGTGCATCCTTATGAGTGGCGGTCGGGGACGAGCGATGGTCTTTTCCTACCAATCTATCCCCTAGGAGCATGCGCGTAGTACTTGATTTTTGATGACTTCTAAATTTTTGCAATAAGTATATGAGTTCTTTTGACTAATATTGAGTCCATGGATTATACGCACTTTTACCTTTCCGCCATTGCTAGCCTCTTGATTGCCGTGCATTGCCCTTTCTCACCTTGAGAGTTGGTGCAAACTTCAGTGCATCCAAACCCCGTGATATGATACGCTCTTTCACACATAAACCTCCTTATATCTTCCTCAAAACAGCCACCATACCTACCTATTATGGCATTTCCATAGCCATTCCGAGATATATTGCCATGCAACTTTCCACCATTCCGTTCATCATCATCATGACATACATTACTTTTGTCATATTGCCATTGCATGATCATGTAGTTGACATCGTATTTGTGGCAAAGCCACCATGCATTATTTTTCATACATGTCACTCTTGATTCATTGCACCATCCTGGTATACCGCCGGAGGCATTCATATAGAGTCATACATTGTTCTAGTTTCGAGTTGTAATCCTTATCTTGTAATCAATAGAAGTGTGATGATCATCATTATTAGAGCATTGCCCAAAAAAAAGAGAAAGGCCAAAAAGAAAAAGAAAAAGAAAGGCCCGAAAAAAAAGAAAATAAATAAAAAGGGCAATGTACTATATCTTTTTCCACACTTGTGCTTCAAAGTAGCACCTTGTTCTTCATGTAGTGAGTCTCATATATTGTGCTTCAAAGTAGCACCTTGTTCTTCATGTAGCGAGTCTCATATATTGTGCTTCAAAGTAGCACCATGTTTTTCATATAGTGAGTCTCATAAGTTGTCTTTTTATACTAGTGGGAATTTTTCATTATAGAACTTGGCTTGTATATTCCTACGATGGGCTTCCTCAAATTCCCTAGGTCTTCATGAGCAAGCAAGTTGGATGCACACCCACTAGTTTTCTTTTGTTGAGCATTCATTTATACCTCTAGTGCATCCGTTGCATGGCAATCCCTACTCCTCATGTTGACATCAATTGATGGGCATCTCCATAGCCCGTTGATTATCCTCGTCAATGTGAGAATTTCTCCTTTTTTTCTTCTCCACACAATTCCCATCATCATATTCTATTCCACCCATAGTGCTATATCCATGGCTCACGCTCATGTATTGCGTCAAGGTTGAAAAAATTTGAGATTATTTAAGTATGAAACAATTGCTTGGCTTGTCATCGGGGGTATAGAAGTTGGGAACATCTTTGTGTGACGAAAATGAAGCATAGCCTAACTATATGATTTTGTAGGATGAACTTTCTTTTGCCATGCTATTTTGAGAAGACATGATTACTTTGATTAGTATGCTTGAAGTATTATTATTTTTATGTCAATATGAAATTTTGTCTTGAATCTTTTGGATCTGAATATTCATACCATGATTAAGAAGATTTACATTGAAATTATGCCAAAGTATCACTCCGCATCAAAATTCTCTTTTTATCATTTACCTACTCGAGGACGAGCAGGAATTAAGCTTGGGGATGCCTGATACGTCTCCAATGTATCTATAATTTTTGATTGCTCCATGCTACTTTATCTATTGTTTTGGACTATAATGGGCTTTATTTTCCACTTTTATATTATTTTTGGGACTAACCTATTAACCGTTGGCCCTGCCAATATTTGTTGTTTTTTGCCTTTTTCAGTGTTTCGAAGAAACAGAATATCAAACGGAGTCCAAACGGAATGAAATCTTCGGAAACGTGATTTTCTCATCAGATAAGACCCAGGAGACGTGGACCCTCCGTCAAGAAAGCCGCGAGGCGTTCACGAGGGTGGAGGGTGTGCCCCCCTGGGCGCGCCCCCTGCCTCGTGGGCCCCTCGAAGCTCCACCGACGTACTCCTTCCTCCTATATATACCTACGTACCCCCAAACGATCAGAACAGGAGCCAAAAACCTAATTCCTGAAGGAAATATGCCCTAGAGGCAATAATAAATTTATTATTTATTTCCTTATTTCATGATAAATGTTTATTATTCATGCTAGAATTGTATTAACCGGAAACACAATACAAGTGTGAATATATAGACAAACAGAGTGTCACTAGTATGCCTCTACTAGACTAGCTCGTTGATCAAAGATGGTTATGTTTCCTAGCCATAGACATGAGTTGTCATTTGATTAACAGGATCACATCATTAGGAGAATGATGTGATTGACATGACCCATTCTGTTAGCTTAGCACACGATCGTTTAGTATGTTGCTATTGCTTTCTTCATGACTTATACATGTTTCTATGACTATGAGATTATGCAACTCCGTTTACCGGAGGAACACTTTGTGTGCTACCAAACGTCACAACATAACTGGGTGATTATAAAGGTGCTCTACAGGTGTCTCCGAAGGTACATGTTGATTTGGCGTATTTCCAGATTAGGATTTGTCACTCCGATTGTCGGAGAGGTATCTCTGGGCCCTCTCAGTAATACACATCACTTAAGCCTTGCAAGCATTGCAACTAATAAGTTAGTTGCGGGATGATGTATTACGGAACGAGTAAAGAGACTTGCCGGTAACGAGATTGAACTAGGTATTGAGATACCGACGATCGAATCTCGGACAAGTAACATACCAATGACAAAGGGAACAACGTATGTTGTTATGCGGTTTGACCGATAAAGATCATCGTAGAATATGTAGGAGCCAATATGAGCATCCAGGTTCCTCTATTGGCTATTGACCGGAAACGTGTCTCGGTCATGTCTACATAGTTCTCGAACCCGTAGGGTCCGCACGCTTAAGGTTTCATGACAGTTATATTATGAGTTTATGAGTTTTGATGTACCGAAGGAGTTCGGAGTCCCGGATGAGATCGGCGACATGACGAGGAGTCTCGAAATGGTCGAGATGTAAAGATCGATATATTGGACGACTATATTCGGACATCGGAAGGGTTCCGAGTGATTCGGGTATTTTCGGGGGTACCGGGGAGTTACGGAAATACGAGGAAGAAGAAATGGGCCTCATGGTCCAAGTGGTGGAAGAGAGGAGGCAGGGCGCGCGGCCCCCCTAGCCCAAACCGAATTGGACTAGGGGCCGCCCCTTCCTCCTTTTCCTCCCTCCTTCCTTCTCCTTCTCCTTCCCTTCCTTCCCTCTCCTAGTTGGACTAGGAAGGAGGGAGTCCTACTCCCGGTGGGAGTAGGACTCCTCCTGGCCGCCTTCCTTGGCCGGCCGCCCCCTCCCCCTTGCTCCTTTATATACGGGGGCAGGGGGGCACCCCATGAAACACAAGTTGATCTTCGTGATCGTTCCTTAGCCATGTGCGGTGCCCCCCTCCACCATATTCCACCTCGGTCATATCGTCGCGGAGTTTAAGCGAATCCCTGCATCGGTAGAACATCATCATCGTCACCACGCCCGTCGTCTTGTGGAACTCATCCCCGACACCCTGCTGGATCGGAGTCCGAGGATCGTCATCGAGTTGAACGTGTGCAGAACACGGAGGTGTCGTACGCTCGGTGCTTGGATCGGTCGGATCGTGAAAACGCACGACTACATCAACTGCGTTGTCATAACGCTTCTGCTTTCGGTCTACGAGGGTACGTGGACACACTCTCCCCTCTCGTTGCTATGCATCACCATGATCTTGCGTGTGCGTAGGAAATTTTTTGAAATTACTACGTTCCCCAACAGTGGCATCCGAGCCTAGGTTTTATGCGTTGATGTTATATGCACGAGTATAACACAAGTGAGTTGTGGGCGATACAAGTCATACTGCTTACCAGCATATCATACTTTGGTTCAGCGTTATTGTTGGATGAAGCGGCCCGGACCGACATTACGCGTACGCTTACGCGAGACTGGTTCTACCGACGTGCTTTGCACACAGGTGGCTGGCGGGTGTCAGTTTCTCCAACTTTAGTTGAACCGAGTGTGGCTACGCCCGGTCCTTGCGAAGGTTAAAACAGCACTAACTTGATGAACTATCATTGTGGTTTTGATGCGTAGGTAAGAACGGTTCTTGCTAAGCCCGTAGCAGCCACGTAAAACTTGCAACAACAAAGTAGAGGGCGTCTAACTTGTTTTTGCAGGGCATGTTGTGATGTGATATGGTCAAGACGTGATGAGATATAAGTTGTTGTATGAGATGATCATGTTTTGTTGAAGTTATCGGCAACTGGCAGAAGCCTTATGATTGTCTCTTTATTGCATAAGATGCAAGCGCCAAATAATTGCTTTACTTTATCGCTATGCGATAGTAATAGTTGCAAGAGCAATCGTTTGCGAGACAACCATGTGACGACACATTGATATAGATCAAGATGATGGAGATCATGGTGTCATGCCGGTGACGATGGTGATCATGACGGTGCTTCGGAGATGGAGATCACAAGCACAAGATGATGATGGCCATATCATATCACTTATAATGATTGCATATGATGTTTATCTTTTATGCATCTTATCTTGCTTTGATTGACGGTAGCATTTTAAGATGATCTCTCACTAATTATCAAGAAGTGTTCTCCCTGAGTATGCACTGCTGCCAAAGTTCGTCGTGCCTGCACTTCACGTGATGATCGGGTGTGATAAGCTCTACGTCCATCTACAACGGGTGCAAGCCAGTTTTGCACACGCAGAATACTCAGGTTAAACTTGACGAGCCTAGCATATGCAGATATGGCCTCGGAACACGGAGACCGAAAGGTGGAGCGTGAATCATATAGTAGATATGATCAACATAGTGATGTTCACCATTGAAAACTACTCTGTCTCACGTGATGATCTGTTGTGGTTTAGTTGATTTGGATCACGTGATCACTTAGATGACTAGAGAGATGTCTGTCTAAGTGGGAGTTCTTAAGTAATATGATTAACTGAACTTAAATTTATCATGAACTTAGTCCTGGTAGTATTTTGCAAATTATGTTGTAGAACAATAGCTCGCCTTGTTACTTTCATATGTTTATTTTGATATGTTCCTAGAAAATTGTGTTGAAAAATGTTAGTAGCAATGATGCGGATTGGATCCGTGATCCGAGGTTTATCCTCATTGCTGCATAGAAGAATTATGTCCTTAATGCACCGCTAGGTGATGACCTATTGCAGAGCGGTATGCAGGCGTTATGTACGTTTGGCTAGCTCAATATGATGACTACTTGATAGTTTAGTGCACCATGCTTAACGGCTTAGAATCGGGACTTCAAAGACGTTTTGAACGTCATGGACCATATGAGATGTTCCAGGAATTGAAGTTAATATTTTAAGCAAATACCCGAGTTGAGAGATAGGAAATCTCCAACAAGTTCTATAGCTAAAAGATGGAGGAGAATCGCTCAACTAGTGAGCATGTGCTCAGATTGTGTGGGTACTTCAATCACTTGAATCTAGTGGGAGTTAATCTTCCAGATAAGATAGTGATTGACAGAGTTCTCTAGTCACCATCACCAAGTTACTAGAACTTCGTGATGAACTATAGTATGCAAGGGATGACGAAAACAATTCCCGAGCTCTTCGTGATGTTGAAATCGACGAAGGTAGAAATCAAGAAAGAGCATCAAGTGTTGATGATTGACAAGACCACTAGTTTCAAGAAAAGGTCAAAGGGAAAGAAAGGGAACTTCAAGTAGAATGGCAAGCAAGTTGTCACTCCCGCGAAGAAGCCCAAAGCTGGACCAAAGCACAAAACCGAGTGCTTACATCGCAAAGGAAATGGTCCTTTGAAGCGGAGATGCCCTGAATATTTGGTGGATAAGTAGGATGGCAAAGTGAACAAGGGTATATTTGATATACAGGTTATGGATGTGTGCCTTACTAGTGTTTATAGTAGCCCCTGAGTATTTGATACTTGTTCGGTTGCTAAGATTAGTAACTCAAAAGCAGAATTCTGAGAATAAACAGAGACTA
Organism: Aegilops bicornis; assembly: GCA_021605145.1. NCBI lineage: Eukaryota > Viridiplantae > Streptophyta > Magnoliopsida > Poales > Poaceae > Aegilops > Aegilops bicornis. Next base: position 653,972,845 of record CM038669.1, on the reverse strand, counting down.
GTTGAAGGGGAAGTGACGATGAGTGTTGGTAGTAGTTCCAAGATGGATATGATCATCATCGCACACTCTTTATACTTTCGGGATTAGTGTTAAACCTAAATAAATGTTATTTGACGTTTGCGTTAAGCATGAATATGATTTGATCATGTTTATTGCGATACGGTTATTCATTTAAAGTTAGAGAATAATTGTTATTCTGTTTACATGAATAAGACCTTCGATGGTCATACACCCAATGAAAATAGTTTGTTGGATCTCGATCGTAGTGATACATATATTCATAATATTGATGCCAAAAGATGCAAAGTTAATAATGATAGTGCAACTTATTTATGGCACTGCCGTTTGGGTCATATCGGTGTAAAGCGCATGAAGAAACTCCATAAAGATGGATTTTTGGAATCACTTGGTTATGAATCATTTGATGCTTGCGAACCGTGCCTTTGGGCAAGATGACTAAAACTCCGTTCTTCGGAACAATGGAACGAGCAACAAACTTGTTGGAAATAATACATCTTGATGTATGCGCACCAATGAGTATTAAGGCTCATGGCGGGTATCAAGTTATTTTCGACCTTCACAGATGATTTGAGCAGATATGGGTATATCTACTTGATGAAACATAAGTCTGAAATAGTTGAAAGGTTCAAAGAATTTCAGAGTGAAGTGGAAAATCATCGTAACAAGACAATAAAATTTCTGCGATCTGATCATGAGACGAATATTTGAGTTACGAGTTTGGTCTTCAATTAAAACAATGTGGAATAGTTTCACAGCTCACGCCACCTGGAACACCACAACGTTATGGTGTGTCCGAACATCGTAACCGCACTTTATTGGATATGGTGTGATCTATGATGTCTCTTACTGATTTACCATTATTGTTTTGGGGTTATGCATTAGAGACAGCTGCATTCACGTTAAAAGGGCACCATATAAAATCCGTTGAGACGACCGTATGAATTATGGTTTAGCAAGAAACCAAAGTTGTCGTTTCTTAAAGTTTGGGTTGCGATGCTTATGTGAAAAAGTTTCAACATGATAAGCTTGAACCCAAATCGGAAAAGTGCGTCTTCATAGGATACCTAAAATGTTGGGTACACCTTCTATCACAGATCCGAAAGGCAAGACATTCGTTTTCAAGAATGGATCCTTTCTAGAGAAGGAGTTTCTCTCGAAACAAGTGAGTGGGAGGAAAGTAGAGCTTGATAAGGTAATTTGTACCTTCTCCCAAATTGGAAAGTAGTTCATCACAGAAATCAGTTCCAGTGATTCCTACACCAATTAGTGAGGAAGCTAATGATGATGATCATGAAACTTCAGATCAAGTTACTACAGAACCTCGTAGGTCTTCCAAAGTACGGTCCGCGCCCAGTGGTACGGTAATCCTATTCTGGAGTTCATGTTACTTGACCATGATGAACCTACGAACTATGAGGAAGCGATGATGGGCCCAGATTCCGCGAAATGGTTTGAGGCCATGAAATCTGAGATGTGATCCATGTATGAGAACAAATTATGGACTTTGATTGACTTGCCCAAATGATCGGCGAGCCATTGAGATTAAATGGATCTTTAAGAGGAAGACGGATGACGATAGTAGTGTTACTATCTCTGAGCTAGAATTGTCGCAAAAGGTTTTCGACAAGTTCAAGGTGTTGACTATGATGAGAGTTTCTCACTCGTATCTATGCTTAAGTCTGTCCGAATCATGTTAGCAATTGCCGCATTTTTTGAAATCTGGCAAATGGATAAAGAAAATTGCATTCCTTAATGGATTTATTAAAGAAAGAGTTGTATGTAATGCAACCAGAAGGTTTTGTCAATCCTAAAGATGCTAACAAAATATGCAAGCTCCAGCGATCCATCTATGGACTGGTGCAAGCATCTCGGAGTTGGAATATGCGCTTTGATAAGTTGATCAAAGCATATAGTTTTATACAGACTTGCGGTGAAGCCTGTATTTACAAGAAAGTGAGTGGGAGCACTATAGCATTTCTGATAATTATATGTGAATGACATATTATTGATCAGAAATTATGTAGAATTATTCTGCAAAGCATAAAGAAGTGTTTGAAAGGAGTTTTTCAAAGAAAGACCTCAGTGAAGCTGCTTACATATTGAGCATCAAGATCTATAGAGATAGATCAAGGCGCTTGATAAGTTTTTCAATGAGTACATACCTTGACAAGATTTTGAAGTAGTTCAAAATGGAACAGTCAAAGAAAGAGTTCTTACCGTGTTACAAGGTGTGAAATTGAGTAAGACTCAAAGCCCGACCACAAATAGAAGATAGAAAGAGAATGAAAGTCATTCCCTATGCCTCAACCATAGGTTCTATAAAGTATGTCATGCTGTGTACCAGATCTATTGTATACCCTACATTGATTTTGGCAAGGAGTACAATAGTGATCTAGGAGTAGATCAGTGGACAGCGGTCAAAATTATCCTTAGTGGAATAAGGATATGTTTCTCGATTATGGACGTGACAAAAGGTTAAATGCTGTAAAGGGTTACGTCGATACAAGTTTTGGCACTGATCTAGATGACTCTAAGTCTCGGTCTAGATACATATTGAAAGTGGAGCAATTAGCTCGAGTAGCTACGATGCAAAGCATTGTAGACATAGAATATTTGCAAAATACTTACGGATCTGAATGTGATGCACCCGTTGACTAAAATTATCTCACAAGCAAAACATGATCACACCTTAGTACTCTTTGGGTGTTAATCACATAGCGATGTGAACTAGATTATTGACTCTAGTAAACCCTTTGGGTGTTGGTCACATGACGATGTGAACTATGGGTGCTAATCACATGGTGATGTGAATTATTGGTGTTAAATCACATGGCGATATGAACTAGATTATTGACTCTAGTGCAAGTGGGAGACTAAAGGAAATATGCCCTAGAGGCAATAATAAAATTATTATTTATTTCCTTATTTCATGATAAATGTTTATTATTCATGCTAGAATTGTATTAACCGGAAACATAATACATGTGTGAATATATAGACAAACAGAGTGTCACTAGTATGCCTCTACTAGACTAGCTCGTTGATCAAAGATGGTTATGTTTCCTAGCCATAGACATGAGTTGTCATTTGATTAACGGGATCACATCATTAGGAGAATGATGTGATTGACATGACCCATTCCGTTAGCTTAGCACACGTTCGTTTAGTATGTTGCTATTGCTTTCTTCATGACTTATACATGTTCCTATGACTATGAGATAATGCAACTCCCGTTTACCGGAGGAACACTTTGTGTGCTACCAAACGTCACAACGTAATTGGGTGATTATAAAGGTGCTCTACAGGTGTCTCCGAAGGTACATGTTGAGTTGGCGTATTTCCAGATTAGGATTTGTCACTCCGATTGTCGGAGAGGTATCTCTGGGCCCTCTCAGTAATACACATCACTTAAGCCTTGCAAGCATTGCAACTAATGAGTTAGTTGCGGGATGATGTATTACGGAACAAGTAAAGAGACTTGCCAGTAACGAGATTGAACTAGGTATTGAGATACCGACGATCGAATTTCGGGCAAGTAACATACCAATGACAAAGGGAACAACGTATGTTGTTATGCGGTTTGACCGATAAAGATCATCGTAGAATATGTAGGAGCCAATATGAGCATCCAGGTTCCTCTATTGGTTATTGACCGGAAACGTGTCTCGGTCATGTCTACATAGTTCTCGAACCCGTAGGGTCCGCACGCTTAAGGTTTCATGACAGTTATATTATGAGTTTATGAGTTTTGATGTACCGAAGGAGTTCGGAGTCCCGGATGAGATCGGGGACATGACAAGGAGTCTCGAAATGGTCGAGACGTAAAGATCGATATATTGGACGACTATATTCGGACATCGGAAGGGTTTCGAGTGATTCGGGTATTTTCGAGGGTACCGGGGAGTTACGGAAATACGAGGAAGAAGCAATGGGCCTCATGGGCCAAGTGGTGGAAGAGAGGAGGCGAGGCGCGGCCCCCTAGCCCAAACCGAATTGGACTAGGGGCCGCCCCCTTTCCTCCTTTTCCTCCCTCCTTCCTTCTCCTTCTCCTGTCCTTCCTTCCCCTCTCCTAGTTGGACTAGGAAAGGAGGGAGTCCTACTCCCGGTGGGAGTAGGACTCCTCCCTGGCGCGCCCTCCCTTGGCCGGCCGCCCCCTCCCCCTTGCTCCTTTATATACGGGGGCAGGGGGGCACCCCATGACACACAAGTTGATCTTCTTGATCGTTCCTTAGCCATGTGCGGTGCCCCCCTCCACCATATTCCACCTCGGTCATATCGTCGTGGAGTTTAAGTGAATCCCTGCGTCGGTAGAACATCATCATCGTCACCACGCCGTCGTGCTGACGGAACTCATCCCCGACACCCTCCTGGATCAGAGTCCGGGGATCGTCATCGAGCTGAACGAGTGCAGAACACGGAGGTGCCGTACGTTCGGTGCTTGGATCGGTCGGATCGTGAAGACGCACGACTACATCAACCGCGTTGTCATAACGCTTCCACTTTCGGTCTCAGGGTGCGTGGACACTCTCCCCTCTCGTTGCTATGCATCACCATGATCTTGCGTGTGCGTAGGAAATTTTTTGAAATTACTACGTTCCCCAACAGTGGCATCCGAGCCTAGGTTTTATGCGTTGATGTTATATGCACGAGTATAACACAAGTGAGTTGTGGGCAACACAAGTCATACTGCTTACCAGCATGTCATACTGTCAGGACCCCGATCCTAAGTCACACCGATCTAGCATGTAACACATCATATCACTTTGCGGCCTCACGCACGGTATTCCCACGGGTGTCGCCTTACCATGGCCGGGACCGTTTGCGTCTTTTGGCTCACGTATATGATGGTGTCGCTAGCATCCATATGACAAAGAACCCGGGCCGACATGGCTAGTCGTGAACCCAAAGCGGCGCTAACCTATGGGGACAGGCATACATGAATCACATGGAACATGTCGGTCATCAACGTATATATTCGGGCTGTAGCACTGGGCTAACAGGACTCCGGTATCCCGGGCTGTAGTGAGCTAGGCAGGACTCGAATAACACCGCGTGACATTTCCCGAAGGGAACAGACATAAGGCAGTGAAACACATGCCGCCAGTCAAGTGTCCAAGCAGTAGTGCTTTGGGCTAGCGAGGACTCCGGTGAACCGGGTCAGCGGACTACTATCGCTCGTAAGCACGAGACTACATTTCCCCATATGAGAGGCTGCCAAGGATAAACAACTAGTTTGTCGGATCCCACACATACCAAGCATTTCAAACATACACACATTATGCTCAATATGCGTAGATACAACATGGCATCACAACATAACTCTACGACTCAAATATTTATCAATAGGCTCGAGGAGCGAGATATTACAAACATGGGTCTCATGACCCAACACTCGTGAGCATACAAGTTAAAGCACAAGCGGAAGCTAATCATGTCCGAAAGTACGCATAACTATAAATGAAAAGGCCGAGAAGCCCGACTATCTACCGATCCTGCCGAAGGCACAAGATCGTAAATGAGGTAACAAGCTAAACGTCAAGTCCAAGCGGAACTATTAGCGAGACCGACGTCTCTCGCAAAACATAAAATAAGCAAACGTGAGTACAATTGTACTCAGCAAGACTTACATCGATCTAACTACATATGCATCATTATCAAAAGGGGGTGGAGTTTGACCGCAGCAAGCCAACTTTGACTCGGTGGCTATCCCGAACTACGACCGCAAGTAACTCTTTGAGGTGGCGCACACGAGTCCACATATTCACCATATCAATACACCACTATGGACGCGCTCCCGTCTCCCTACGAGAACGCCATCAATAGCACTCACCCTTATCTTGAGCATTTTAGGGTATCCACTTTCACTTGTCTATGAACTGATTTTGGCAATCCAGAAGTCCTTTTCCGGACACGGCTATTCGAATAGATCATATTAAACCCTGCAGGGTGTACTTCTTCACACACGCTCACCACTTACCGCCGTTTACACGACATGTACTCGGCAACCTTCAAGCGGAAGCCCAACGTGGGTGTCGGCCACGGCCTACCTAAACACTCAAGTCCCTAGTCCAGGTTTATCGCCTATTCGGGTTCCATCCGCAGGAGTCCGGCCGAGGTTTCCCATACAGCCCCGAACGATGTGTGCAGGGTTCCCGAGATACCAAACGGGCACTCGGTACATCAGACACGGTGCCTACCGCAACACAACCCACCCCTAAGGTCAGCGTTGCGTGCGGCCCCAAAGATGCTACAAACACCGAAACTACTTGCAACTCCCGGACCGAGGACAAGGGTGGTCAAGAAGCCGAGAGGGTCCATTGGTTTCGGGCCCAATGCGTGGTAGTAACTGTTTCATGGATCACAAACACGTAACTCAGTTCTGAGGACGGCTGCTATGATACAACCCACCATGTACTACTACATGGCCTCTAACCGATACCTTTACCAAATCGTGTTCATACACTTAGCTCACACACATTAGGACATGTTCACACAACCATTCCAAGTCATTCCCGATGAATCAGACTGACTCAACTCTAAGCGAGCGGTGCATGACAACAAGCATAAATGAGTAGGCACAACATGGCTCAAACAACTCCTACTCATGCTAGTGGGTTTCATCTAATTACTGTGGAATGACAGTCATGCAAAGGATCAAGGGGTTCAGCTACCGCATGACAAGTAATACATGAGTCGTTGTTGTCCTAATGCAATAAAATAGAGCAGGAGCGAGAGAGTGGGATTATATCGGAATGAACAAGGGGTTTTGCTTGCCCGGCACTTCAAGATAATAGTTCTTCATCGGTGTCATCGAATAATCATCGCTTCGGTACATCGTCTACCGAGGGAACAAACACCGGCAATCGAGAAAGAACACAATCAATGCAATGCACATATATGATGCATGATCATGTTAAGGAACTGAATTCACCTAATGCAACAAGAATCCAAGTTAGTTGAAGTGGAATTCAAACAAGGTTGAATTCCAACTCCAAATGCTATTTCATAAATTACCCTAATCATGATTCATCCTATTTAGTGATGTTAACTTGTTCAAACATGCATGATCATGGCATAAACAGATTCTCCATATTTTTCTGATCATTTTTCATATATAAATTATTTCCATCCGAGTTACGGTTGAATTTATATGATTTTTAGAAGTTAGAGTATTTTCTGAAATTTACTGAATTAAATTAAATCTAGAAACCTAGTTATTGCGTCAGCCTGACGTCAATGTGACGTCAGCGGTTCAACAGGGCGCCCCAGGTCAAACCTGACGTGTGGGGGCCACACGTCAGTGACTAACTAAACTAACCTAGTTAATTAGCACTAACCTAGGTTAAGTTAAATTAGTTTAAACCTAAACTAAATTAGTTAGCCGGGCGGGGCCCGCATGTCAGTGGGGAGAGGGGGAGGTCAAACCTGACGTGGGTCAACCCACGCCGGTCGTGATCGTGAGCGCCCGGCGTTTAGCCGCCAGCGAGCCCGGCCAGCGCAAAAGTGCTGATTGTTCCGCCACCAAATGGGGCGGAAAGCAGCTAGGAGGAGGCCGGGAGGAGCGAAGCTCTTGGTGGAGGGTTTGAGCTCGGGCGGCGGAATCGGCCGGCGACCTATCTGCGACGCCGGAGCTCGGGCGAGCTCGGGCTCGACGTTTTGGGGCACGGGAGGAGGAGTGGGTAGGTGCTCTGGGTTCCCGGGAATGCGACGAGGACGACGGCGTGCGGGCCAGACGTCTGGGGCCTCTAGCATGGCGACCTCGTGGCCGGCAGCGACAAGCTCTCGGGCTCGGCGGAGCTCGTGGTTAGAGGAGGGGAACGAGTCGGGAAGAGGGGCGAGGGCGCAGGAGCTCACCGCGGTGACGATGGGATGCTCGGCGAGATCGGGGACGGCCCGGAGCCGATGAATTCGACGGCGAGGTCCGGCGGGTCCGGAAGGGGAAAATGGTGGGGCGGCGCCTCGGGCGCTCGGCGTCGGGAGGCTCGGTGAGGAGGAAGGAGAGGGCTCGGTGGAGCTCGGGGGCATGTCGGGGAGGAGAGGGGGGGACGGTGGCCGCGAGTATGGCGAACGGCGGCGACGAGCTCGTTCGGTGGTGAGAGGGAGAGAGAGCAGAGGAGAGACCGAGGGAGAGGAGAGAGCGAGGGGTCCAGGGGTTCGGGAGGCGCGTGGCCGCCTCCCGGGCGTCGCGAGAGGGTCGGGAGGCCAGGCAGGAAAGGGAGGAGGGCGAGCTCGGCGCGGGTCGCCAGAAACCCTCCTCTCGCCATCTTGGCAGGTAGGCGACGAGCGGTGAGCGGTTGGTGGGCTGGGCCACCAACTGGGCCAGCGAGGGGAGGGGGAGAGGGAAGTTGGGCCGGATCGGACGCCTGGTAGGTGGGCTGCAGGTAAATGGCCAGGTACAGTTCTCTCCTCTCTTTTTTATTATTTCTGTTTTCTATTTTCTATTTTGTTTTAGTTTAGTAAAATACCAAACCATTTAAATAAATCCTGAAAATAATTGTGGGCATTAACTAAATTATTACAGAGGCCCTTAACTATTTTCAGAATTGTTGGAGCATTTAAAAATAATATTAATAGTATTTAAATGCCCCAATTCAAATACAATATGGTTTATTCAAAATCCAAAAATGCCTTGGAAAAATATCCATCACCTCTGGATATGGTTTTCACCTTTTTCCATTATTCATGAACATTTTTGCAAACCACTTTGGGTTTTGAAAATATTTTTGAATTTAAACCTATTTGAATTGCTTTAGTGCTAGGGCTTGATCATCCCCATTTCAAATTTCATGGAAATTAAACATGATGCATGGATGCAATGCTACTAGTTACAAGCAAGCTCTAGAGTTGATCTGGGGCTGTGACAACTCACCCCCACTAAACAAGAATCTCGCCCCGAGATTCAAGACGTGAGGCAAGAGGAAAAAGGGGAGTCGCAAACTATCACAATCTTCATGATCCAATTGCCTTCTCGAAGATGTTGGTTTACTCCATCATCTTGGTCTCGACGTCCTGGCTTTCGAGGTCTTCACTTGACACGACAACAGAAGGAAAGGAAAACCCTACATGATTCGATCTTCACGAAGATCAAGTAAACATGATCGACTCACGGACTGAGACGGTGACACATCTCAAGTTGAGACACAAAACACATCGAGAGGGATGGAAGAACAAACGACGGGGTTTGATTGGTGGCAACAATTCCACACTTAGAAAGATGGTGAATGGTGTCAAGGTAGCGAGGAAATAATTGTCACGATTCAATAGCAGGGCACCTCAGGGGAGGTGACGCGAGGAACTATTCCCTTAAGTGGCAAAAAGAATTACTTTTGAATCGTAGATCATTGAAACTCTTCATACCAGCCTAAGGCAATTCACAAGGATCGTTTGGTGGAGTTTAAAGGAATGGTACACCCGAACTAGAATGGATGATGTGGACTACCTTGTTGAAGACAACGCAATGGATGATTTTTGCTTATCATCGGAGGTGGAGGGACCCATGGTAAGTCCACTTTTGAGGATGATCCTAGACAAAAATTGCTAAGAAGATGTCTATAGCGAGATAGCGCAAGGACGGTGCAAGTCGGGAAACGAAATGCAACTGTTTGAATGTTCCAACCATCATATCTGCACGAGATTCAGATCTGGTTGGTGTTAGGATATTTCGGACTCATCATGTCCGAAAAGGAAGGGTTGCAACACAATTGACGAGATGGCGCTATGAGATTCTCGGATATGAACTACGATAGCAAGCTCCAAAACATGAGCTGGTTCTGCTACAAACCTGTGAACACGTTGTCCTAGACAAGCATGACCACATGGTAGTCTTATAATAAAACACTACCGAGTTCAGGTGGGAATCATCATCGGGGATATCGAAGTCCTGGTATAAGCCACGGTCTTAAGAAGGAACTTCTTCTCCTTGAACAAACCAATCAGTGGCTTGGTGTGCTATGGAATTCATATGAAATGAAGATGATCAGTCTATCATGCCATAGAATACTTCGCACGTGCATGACTGAATTGGGACGATTCCAGAGGAGGCAAAACAAACCTTTCTCAACTTCACGGCGGCAACTTACATCAAATGCACGTGAGTTCGAGGAAGTCACTTCTTCCATCCAAGCATAGGCTTCATGAATGAAACACGAAGAAATGCTTACACAAGTTTCCAATACTAGGTTGATGCTCAACATGACTCATGGGGGAGACAAAATGCTACTGATGGGCTCAACAGCAACTTATCGGAATTTCCATATCACTGGACTTCCACCATGATGTGAACACGGTGATAGCATTGGTCAGACCAAAAGACATAATGGTGTATGCTCGAGGGATCAACCACGAGTAAGACAACATTACGAATATCGTTGGTTCTGATTTGACTTGACAATGGCCCATACTCAAATCAAAGAATTGGTAGGACAATAGATCCAACAACTGATCACCGGGACCAATCGATGAAGATATCATCTTTCTTCAACACACACTACACAAGAATATCCCTTTGGATCAAGCTAAGTTAGGCAAGCTTTTATCTTCCAACTCTCCAAGTTGTTGTTTGGCTTAACCAACTAGCTCAGGGGTATTCAACACAGATTCTTGGAGAAGGGTGGTTCACAAGTAACCAACTTGATCACGAGCTCAACATAGCAGTCAGGGGACAACCTGGTAATACTTCCGAGAAGATATTCGGGAAATCACAAACCACCGGTATGTTACTAAGCTCGAGAACAACCTTGCTTTTGAGGGCAAGACGATATGATCAAATGAGTGAGGACTTGATATAATCCTAACTCATCAATCGAAGTGTGCACCAGAAATAAGGACTAGGTAGCACGATCAATCTTAGAATGATGGTTTAATAACCAACACGCTAAGAATGAGAATATTGTCCATTTACCACCAAGCAACGAGTGGCTCGGAGTATTGATTTCGCACATCACAATTCACTTGTCGGCATTCCGGTTACAACAACACGGAACCGAGGAATGAATAATGATAGCGAGAGTATCACTGCGTCAAGAATTCCTAAGAGGTTGTGCAATTCCCATGACATTCTTGACATAAGATGGCAATACTTCAGGGTAGAACAGATTCCAAAGCTGAATTGGCATTTTGATCTGCGGGATACAACTACTTTGATCCAATCCTGGATATGGATGAGGTACTGGAGTTTGTTTCTCCTAGTCATTCTAGAACAGAATGGCTTGACGGACCACAAGGACAAAATGCATCGATGAACACAAATGCACACATACCCTTGGCTATCAATTGATAGATGAAGGTCAGAATGCAACTGAAGAGAGCAACTCAGAGGAACATATAACTTTCTGAGTTGTGGTTGCACAGATTAGTACGTCGAGCGAGCTCAACATTTCTTCCGGATAATCCATGCAGAAAAGGTAGAATTGGCAGAGTCACAATATGAATGGAGTACTCCTCAAGAGCACTCTTATCGTGATGTTTTGGTTCAAAAGAACTTACGCCATAATTAGTTCATGGTATTTGGAAGAAGGGAATACCACGGACTTCGAGGATTATCGCAAAGGTTACTAATATCCTAAAGGCACTAGCAAATACTAACAACATGAAGTAGGATGAATCTCGGATTCGTAAACTCAGAGTAGAATACCTACTACTAAACGGCATCACGGGATGCTTTCAAGAATACCGCCGTAATCATCACACCGGGATACAAAAGCATTGCTAAATTGCTAGGTGACTTCCTAAACACCTAGGGTCATAATAGTAATTCCAACATATATGTCGAGGCAACAGAGTACCTCAACCGACCGTTAGTGTGCTTATTCGACCAAAAGGACATCGGAAAGCGGAAGGAAAGGTTTTGCAAATGCATCGGACTATTTAGAGACACAGGATGACTCGGACTGATAACGGCTGTAAATGTTCAAAATGATTTGAGACATCCTGCAAAAATGGTGGCATAACCACTCAACAACATCATAACAAGATTCTGAGATCAACAGTTATCATACAGGAGTAGTAAGAACTGAACTGGGGATTAAAACCAACAATCCTATAAGTCTATGGATTAGTAACACGTCATCCTAATGGATAGATGAGAAGCCTAGTTCTTAAACCCCGTAGAAGAGAAGAGGATGACTCAGATCGTAAGGCCATGAGGTATAAGGAGTAAAAAGAGCCTTACGTTCCTTCCACAAACAATTCCCTTATATAACTAAAGCATTTCTAGACACAACTTCGACCCGGTTTGGCTTGGTAATCCTCTGAGCGATCGCCTCGATACCAACGCTGTCGGGACCCGATCCTAAGTCACACCGATCTAGCATGTAACACATCATATCACTTTGCGGCCTCACGCACGGTATTCCCAATTGTCGCCTTACCATGTCCCGGACCGCTTATGTCTTTTGGCTCACGTATATGATGGTGTCGCTAGCATCCATATGACAAAGAACCCGGGCCGACATGGCTAGTCGTGAACCCAAAGCGGCGCTAACCTATGGGGACAGGCATACATGAATCACATCGAACATGTCGGTCATCAACGGATATATTCGGGCTGTAGCACTTTGGGCTAACAGACTCCGGTATCCCGGGTACATGGCGAGCTAAGCGAGGACTCGAATAACACCGCGTGACATTTCCCGAAGGCGACGGACATAGGAACGAAGTGAAACACATGCCGCCAGTCAAGTGTCCAAGCAGTAGTCTTTGGGCTAGCGGGACTCGGTGAACCGGGTCAGAAGCGGACTACTATCGCTCGTAAGCACGAGACTACATTTCCCCATATGAGAGGCTGCCAAGGATAAACAACTAGTTTGTCGGATCCCACACATACCAAGCATTTCAAACATACACACATTATGCTCAATATGCGTAGATACAACATGGCATCACAACATAACTCTACGACTCAAATATTTATCAATAGGCTCCGAGGAGCGAGATATTACAAACATGGGTCTCATGACCCAACACTCAGAGCATACAAGTTAAAGCACAAGCGGAAGCTAATCATGTCTCGAGTACGCATAACTATAAATGAAAAAGGCCGAGAAGCCCGACTATCTACCGAGATCCGCCAAGGCACAAGATCGTAGCTGAGGTAACAAGCTAAACGTCAAGTCCAAGCGGAACTACTAGCGAGACCGACGTCTCTCGCAAAACATAAAATAAGCAAACGTGAGTACAATTGTACTCAGCAAGACTTACATCAGATCTAACTACATATGCATCATTATCAAAAGGGGGTGGTGGAGTTTGACTGCAGCAAGCCAGCTTTGACTCGGTGGCTATCCTGAACTACGACTGCAAGTAACTCTTTGAGGTGGCGCACACGAGTCCACATATTCACCATATCAATACACCACTATGGACCCGCTCCCGTCTTCCTACGAGAACGCCATCCATAGCACTCACGCTTATCTTGCGCATTTTAGGGTATCCACTTTCACTTGTCTATGAACTGATATAGGCAATCCAGTCCTTTTCCATGGACACGGCTATTCGAATAGATCATATTAAACCCTGCAGGGTGTACTTCTTCACACACGCTCACCACTTACCGCCGTTTACACGACATGTACTCGGCAACCTTCAAGCGGAAGCCCAACGTGGGTGTCGGCCACGGCCTACCTAAACACTCAAGTCCCTAGTCCAGGTTTATCGCCTATTCGGGTTCCATCCGGCAGGAGTCCGGCGAGGTTTCCCATACAGCCCGAACGATGTGTGCGGGGTTCCCGAGATACCAAACGGGCACTCGGTACACCGGGCCACGGTGCCTACCGCAACACAACCCACCCCTAAGGTCAGCGTTGCGGCCCCCAAAGATGCTACAAACACCGAAACTACTTGCAACTCCCGGACCGAGGACAAGGGTGGTCAAGAAGCCGAGAGGGTCCATTGGTTTCGGGACCAATGCGTGGTAGTAACTGTTTCATGGATCACAAACACGTAACTCAGTTCACGAGGACGGCTGCAATGAGACAACCCACCATGTACTCCTACATGGCCTCTCACCGCTACCTTTACCAAATCGTGTTCATACACTTAGCTCACACACAATAGGACATGTTCACACAACCATTCCAATTCATTCCCGATGAATCAGACCTGACTCAACTCTAAGCAGTAGCAGGCATGACAACAAGCATAAATGAGTAGGCACAACATGGCTCAAACAACTCCTACTCATGCTAGTGGGTTTCATCTAATTACTGTGGAATGACAAAGTCATGCAAAGGATCAAGGGGTTCAGCTACCGCAGCAAGTAATACATGAGTCGTTGTTGTCCTAATGCAATAAAATAGAGCAGGAGGCGAGAGAGTGGGATTATATCGGAATGAACAAGGGGTTTTGCTTGCAGCACTTCGAAGATAATAGTTCTTCATCGGTGTCATCGAATAATCATCGTCGGTACATCGCTCACCGGGAGGGAACAAACACCGCAAGAATCGAGAAAGAACACAATCAATGCAATGCACATATATGATGCATGATCATGTTAAGGAACTGAATTCACCTAATGCAACAGTAATCCAAGTTAGTTGAAGTGGAATTCAAACAAGGTTGAATTCCAACTCCAAATGCTATTTCATAAATTACCCTAATCATGATTCATCCTATTTAGTGATGTTAACTTGTTCAAACATGCATGATCATGGCATAAACAGATTCTCCATATTTTTCTGATCATTTTCATATATAAATTATTTCCATCCGAGTTACGGTTGAATTTATATGATTTTTAGAAGTTAGAGTATTTTCTGAAATTTACTGAATTAAATTAAATCTAGAAACCTAGTTATTGCGTCAGCCTGACGTCAATGTGACGTCAGCGGGTCAACAGGGCGCCCCAGGTCAAACCTGACGTGTGGGGGCCACACGTCGATGACTAACTAAACTAACCTAGTTAATTAGCACTAACCTAGGTTAAGTTAAATTAGTTTAAACCTAAACTAAATTAGTTAGCAGGCGGGGCCCGCATGTCGATGGGGAGAGGGAGGTCAAACTGGCGTGGGTCAACCCACGCCCGGTCGTGATCGTGGCGCCCGGCGTTTAGCCGCCGGCGAGCCCGACGCGGCGGCGCAAAGTGCTTTTGATTGTTCCGGCCACCAAATGGGGCGCGGAAAGCAGCTAGGAGGAGTTGGGGAGGAGCCGAAGCTCTTGGTGGAGGGGTTTGAGCTCGGGGCGGCCGGAATCGACGCCGGCGGCGACCTATGCGGCCGCCGGAGCTCGGGCGAGCTCGGGCTCGACGTTTTGGGGCACGGGAGGAGGAGTGGGTAGGTGCTCTGGGTTCCCGGGAGCAGCGAGACGACGGCGTGCCGGACGCGACGTCTTGGGCCTCTAGCCATGGCGACCTCGTGGCCGGCGACAAGCTCGGGCTCGGCGGAGCTCGTGGTTAGAGGAGGGGAACGAGTCGGGAAGAGGGGCGAGGGCGCAGGAGCTCACCGCGGTGACGATGGGATGCTCGGCGAGATCGGGACGGCCGGAGCCGATGAATTGACGGGCGAGGTCCCGGTCCTGAAGGGGGAAAATGGTGGGGCGGCGCCTCGGGCGCCTCGGCGTCGGGAGGCTCGGTGAGGAGGAAGGAGAGGGCTCGGCGGAGCTCGGGGCATGTCGGGGAGGAGAGGGGTGACGGTGGTCATGAGTATGGCGAACGGCGGCGAGCCTGCTCGGTGGTGAGAGGGAGAGAGAGCAGAGGAGAACGAGGGAGAGGGAGAGAGCGAGGGGTCCAGGGGTTCGGGAGGCGCGTGGCCGTCTCCGTGGCGTCCGCGAGAGGGTCGGGAGGCCAGGCGGTGACGGCAGGAGGAGCCGGGCGAGCTCGGCGCTGATCGCCAGTGTCCCTCCTCACCCTCTTGGCAGAGGTAGGCGACAGCGGTGAGCGGTTGGTGGGCTGGGCCACCAACTGGGCCAGCGAGGGGAGGGGGAGAGGGAAGTTGGGCCGGATCGGACGCCTGGTAGGTGGGCTGCAGGTAAATGGCCAGGTACAGTTCTCTCCTCTCTTTTTTATTATTTCTGTTTTCTATTTTCTGTTTTGTTTTAGTTTAGTAAAATACCAAACCATTTAAATAAATCCTGAAAATAATTGTGGGCATTAACTAAATTATTACAGAGGCCCTTAACTATTTTCAGAATTGTTGGAGCATTTAAAATAATATTAATAGTATTTAAATGCCCCAATTCAAATACAATATGGTTTATTCCAAAAATCCAAAAATGCCTTGGAAAAATATCCATCACCTCTGGATATGGTTTTCACCTTTTTCCATTATTCATGAACATTTTTGCAAACCACTTTGGGTTTTTGAAAATATTTTTGAATTTAAACCTATTTGAATTGCTTTAGTGCTAGGGCTTGATCATCCCCATTTCAAATTTCATGGAAATTAAACATGATGCATGGATGCAATGCTACTAGTTACAAGCAAGCTCTAGAGTTGATCTGGGGCTGTGACACATACTTTGGTTCGGCGGTATTGTTGGATGAAGCGGCCCGGACCGACATTACGCGTACGCTTACGCGAGACTGGTTCTACCGACGTGCTTTGCACACAGGTGGCTGGCGGGTGTCAGTTTCTCCAACTTTAGTTGAACCGAGTGTGGCTACGCCCGGTCCTCGCGAAGGTTAAAACAGCACTAACTTGACGAACTATCGTTGTGGTTTTGATGCGTAGGTAAGAACGGTTCTTGCTAAACCCGTAGCAGCCACGTAAAACTTGCAACAACAAAGTAGAGGACGTCTAACTTGTTTTTGCAGGGCATGTTGTGATGTGATATGGTCAAGGCATGATGAGATATAAGTTGTTGTATGAGATGATCATGTTTTGTTGAAGTTATCGGCAACTGGCAGAAGCCTTATGATTGTCTCTTTATTGCATAAGATGCAAGCGCCAAATAATTGCTTTACTTTATCGCTATGCGATAGTAATAGTTGCAAGAGCAATAGTTTGCGAGACAACCATGTGACGACACATTGATATAGATCAAGATGATGGAGATCATGGTGTCATGCCGGTGACGATGGTGATCATGACGGTGCTTCGGAGATGGAGATCACAAGCACAAGATGATGATGGCCATATCATATCACTTATATTGATTGCATATGATGTTTATCTTGTATGCATCTTATCTTGCTTTGATTGACGGTAGCATTTTAAGATGATCTCTCACTAATTATCAAGAAGTGTTCTCCCTGGGTATGCACCGTTGCCAAAGTTAAATGCGTGCCCAGACACCACGTGATGATCGGGTGTGATAAGCTCTACGTCCATCTACAACGGGTGCAAGCCAGTTTTGCACACGCAGAATACTCAGGTTAAACTTGACGAGCCTAGCATATGAAGATATGGCCTCGGAACACGGAGACCAAAAGGTCGAGCGTGAATCATATAGTAGATATGATCAACATAGTGATGTTCACCATTGAAAACTACTCCATCTCACGTGATGATCGGTTATGGTTTAGTTGATTTGGATCACGTGATCACTTAGATGACTAGAGAGATGTCTGCCTAAGTGGGAGTTCTTAAGTAATATGATTAATTGAACTTAAATTTATCATGAACTTAGTCCTGGTAGTATTTTGCAAATTATGTTGTAGAACAATAGCTCGCGTTGTTACTTTCATATGTTTATTTTGATATGTTCCTAGAGAAATTGTGTTGAAAAATGTTAGTAGCAATGATGCGGATTGGATCCGTGATCTGAGGTTTATCCTCATTGCTGCACAGAAGAATTATGTCCTTAATGCACCGCTAGGTGATGACCTATTGCAGGAGCGTATGCAGGCGTTATGAGCGTTTGGCTAGCTCAATATGATGACTAGTTGATAGTTTAGTGCACCATGCTTAACGGCTTAGAATCGGGACTTCAAAGGCGTTTTGAACGTCATGGACCATATGAGATGTTCCAGAATTGAAGTTAATATTTTAAGCAAATACCCGAGTTGAGAGATAGGAAATCTCCAACAAGTTCTATAGCTAAAAGATGGAGGAGAATCGCTCAACTAGTGAGCATGTGCTAAGATTGTCTGGGTACTTCAATCACTTGAATCAGATAAGACCCGGGAGACTTGGACCCTCCGTCAAGAAAGCCACGAGGCGGTCACGAGGGTGGAGGGCGCGCCCCCCTGCCTCGTGGGCCCCTTGAAGCTTCACCGACGTACTCCTTCCTCCTATATATACCTACGTACCCCCAAACGATCAGAACAGGAGCCAAAAACCTAATTCCACCGCCGCAACTTCCTGTATCCACGAGATCCCATCTTGGGGCCTGTTCAGGAGCTCCGCCGGAGGGGGCATCCACCACGGAGGGCTTCTACATCAACACCATAGCCTCTCCGATGAAGTGTGAGTAGTTTACTTCAGACCTTCGGGTCAATAGCTAGTAGCTAGATGGCTTCTTCTCTCTTTTTGGATCTCAATACAATGTTCTCCCGTCTCTCGTGGAGATCTATTCGATGTAATCTTCTTTTTGCGGTGTGTTTGTTGAGATCGATGAATTGTGGGTTTATGATCCAGCTTATCTATGAATAATATTTGAATCTTCTCTGAATTCTTTTATGTATGATTGAGTTATCTTTGCAAGTCTCTTGAATTATCTGTTTGGTTTGGCCAACTAGATTGGTAGTTCTTGCAATGGGAGAAGTGCATGGCTTTGGGTTCAATCTTGCGGTGTCCTTACCCAGGATGTAAAGGGTTGCAAGGCACGTATTGTATTGTTGCCATCGAGGATAACAAGATGGGGTATTTATCATATTGCATGAATTAATTCCTCTACATCATGTCATCTTGCTTACAGGCGTTACTCTGTTTTAACTTAATACTCTAGATGCATGCTAGATAGCGGTCGATGAGTGGAGTAATAGTAGTAGATGCGTAATCGTTTCGGTCTACTTGTCACGGACGTGATGCCTATATACATGATCATACCTAGATAACCTCATAACTATGCTCAATTACATCAATTGCTCAACAGTAATTTGTTCACCCACCGTAGAATACTTATGCTCTTGAGAGAAGCCACTAGTGAAACCTATGGCCCCCGGGTCTATTCTCATGATATCAATCTCTATCACTTTTATACTTGCTTTGTTTTACTTTGCCTTTTACTTTTCACTTTGCATCTTTATACCAAAAACACCAAAAAAAATATCTCTATCAGATCTCACCCTCGTAAGTGACCGTGAAGGGATTGACAACCCCTAATCGCGTTGGTTGCGAGTAGCTATCGTTTTGTGCAGGTACGAGGGACTTGCGCGTGGCCTCCTACTGGATTGATACCTTGGTTCTCAAAAACTGAGGGAAATACTTACGCTACTGTGCGGCATCATCCTCTCCTCTTCGGGGAAAACCAATGCAAGCTCAAGACATAGCAGATGGCCATCTCATGTAGCCCCTATTAGTACCAAGGGATAATGTAATGTCAGTTCACTCTGTTAGCTTTGAACAAAGGGAACAAATCTATGAATGTTTTGTTAAGTCTATCCGAATGTGCTATCTCTGAATCTCTTAATCACTTTATATTTGAAACCACCACGATCTAATCTTTCCTGGGTCAGTGAATCGTGGGCCCTTCTGTCACGTAGACAATGCCAGGTCAAAAGGCCGAGGCTCTGCCCATAAGCACATACGCACACAGCTCAGATGGCTCGTATGATGCATATTCAACGGTGTTTCTCGAGTTCGACTCCCACGGGCGGCAGTATATATGCTACACCTTTTCCCAATAAACCAGACACGGATAGGTGGGCCCTGGGGATCCCACACGTTAGTATCTGAGCAAGGTAACGATCAACTAGTTAACCCGACGGCAAGGCTCCGTTTCGGGCATTGTTGAGTGTGGGCCGAGTAGAGGAGGGGAAAGTGAGAGATGTTTGTTGGGTGGGGAAAAACTGAGTAGAACTAAGCAACCATGGAGCATGAAAATAGAAATCCCTTAAAAATATCTCGAAGAATCATGATAACTTACTTGTTCAATTGACCCGTAAGATCGTTGGACTCACTAATGATGTGCGGGCTTTAGATGGAAGAACAAAAGGCATGGAGGCACTTATTGCTAAAATTGCAGAGTCAAACTTTGGTTCTAGCCAAGTTTGCAGGTAAACCGAAACCTAACCCGTTTGAGGATGCCAAGATGATGAGAAGTAGCGAAGAAAATGCAGAAGAGCTTGATAAGAGTCATGTGTTAGAGTATACATATACAGTTGCAGACTTCGTAAAGATGATAGCAATGAAACACCCACTACCTGAAGTATCAAATAATGAAGCATATAATGTCATTGTTGATCATGTTGCAGCTATGGTACGTGAGTTGGACGATGAAAGAAGGAAGATATTTGTTAAGCTACCTGCTAAACAAGAAGATATCCTTGAGCCTACAATTGATATTAAGATTGGTATGAATACATTCAATGTTTCCATCTTGTGGCCTCACCTGCCTCATCCATGATCTTCCGACTCGACATGTCATGGTTTTTCATTTTTCTGACGATCCCTGGAGGCGGTTAGTTTAGTCACCTATCTTTTGGGGCTAGGACCACTGGTGAAACCAGAAGAAAGTCTCCTTGACTTGCTTGGGCCTCGAGACTACAAGGTGGGAAACAAATTCGGCTCGTCACCGACAATTCCCCCTCCCCCCTCCATCACTGTTTGTAGTTAAGTCTCTTAACGGCCCTCCTCCTAAACATTATGTTTCCTCTAGTGAACTACGGGCCATGATGCCCTTCCGATCCTTCAATGGTCGATCCTTTCCGGCTCCCCAGATGGTCCCGTCTTGCCTATGAAGTTTCTCTTCTAACCGTGGTGAAGGCAGTATATGTCCCTTTTGTTTTCTTAGCCTCTAGGCATCCTTCTCCTCCCACATTGCTCTTGTGAGGTAGGTTCACTTTATGGATGGCCCCAAAGAAGAAGACGGTCGCTAGGTCGGAGCGGGAAGGGAAAGAACCTGCTAGCCGCTCAATTTTGGGCTTATCTGGAACTCCGGTGCATCGCAATGGCCGGAATCTTCGGTTTCGCAGGAACGGCTAGACAATCTTTGCTCTAGGATTCTTACACAAAATTACCCTATCTTTTTGGTGGAGAGGCTCGCGGTTCCCCATTCATCCCAGTATAAAATGGTATTTATGGTCAAGCACTGTTGGAAATATACCCTAGAGGCAATAATATTGTATTATTATATTTATATTATTCATAATTAAGAGTTTATATTTCATGCTATAACTGCTATGATCCTGAATATGTGATTCAGTGGAAAACTCATATGCACGTGTGAAATGATAAACGGTAAACAATAGGTTCCCGGTATCGCCTCTAAGACTGGCTCAAGTGTTGTTGGTGATCATGTTTTCCGGATCTTAGGATATCGTGAAGTGTAACGATAGTCCTAAAACAACATTGCGGGTATGACGTTAGAAGAACGGTCATATCAAATTGACCCAATACTTGTCTGTTATACTTTGTGATTATATCATCTGAAATCATCTGTTATAACATGGAGTGTTAGCATGTATTTTAGTTGAGTGTCTCGGTCACTTCCTACCAGACGGTGGGCTTTGGGGTTGCTCAAACGTCATCTGTAACAAGGTGATCATAACGACAACTTTCAGGCTCACCGGAAAGTTTGACAAGTGACCATATAGCTCGAGGGTGGGATTTGCTCCTCTGACGATGGAGAGATATTCTTAGGTCCCTCTCGGTGTGATGGCATCCATCAATGGCTGGCCAGACACAGGTGACCGCGTCACGGGGATGCCGGAACATGTTAACGAGAAAAAAGAATAAAATCGGTAACGGGAGCAACAGTATAGTGAGCATGGAGATGACTTAGGAGGATACCGATGCACACTGGGTTTTGTAAAGTATCGCAAAGTAAAGGGAACATCACATGATAACCAAAGTTTCACTCGAATATAATCCGTGTAATCATAAGGACCGATATGGATGTCCACGGTTCCGCTATCGGTCATTAAATGAAGGGGTTTCGTTCATGTCTATGATTTACCGAACCTATGGGGTCACAAGCTTAAGGTAATCACGATCTAGTGAGTGTTAGTGGTACAGAAGTAATGAGAATATATTTGTGGAATTGTTTATTAATATCCAAAATAGTTCCGAGAGGGTCCGGAAGCGTTTCGGGGTCACTGGAAGGGTTTCGGTGAATATCGGGTAATACCGAGTATTACCGATTAATTATATATAGGTGGAAAATGTTTTCTGGGATGTTAAATTATATATATATATAATTTAGAAAATGGTCTAGAATTATTTAGAACATTTTATTTTTAATTTAAATATTAATGGGCCTTAAAAGGCCAATATGTGGAACGCAACTTGGGCCACAAGGGCCCAAGTGGGGAAAGTCGCCCCTTCCCTAAGGAAGGGGGCTGAATAGGAGTGGGGGAGGAGTCCAACTCATCCTCCCTTGGTTGGACGCCCACCCTCATTGGTGGCAGCCCTCCTTCTCCTCTCTAACCTATATATAGTGGAGGTTTGGTGCCCAATAGTGAACATAAGTTCCGGAGCCTTCTCTAGTTGATCTAGTTCTAGTTCTTATTGGTTCTAGTTGACTAATTAGAGTTGCCCTAGACACCTCTAATCCTCATAATTAGAAGCCCCATGTGGTTTTAATCTCCTCCCTCTAATTCTCCGGCGACTATTAGATTTAGACGGTGAAGCGCTGCTAGATTGTGAAGGCCGTACGCTTGCAACCAAGTAGAGAAGTCGTGCTTTCGGTCTTCCATTCGAGGGACCGTTCGAGGGCGGTTTGTGGGATCTTCATCAATGTTTGAGGGACTCCAAGTACGATCTACACTAACTCGTCTACTACCGCTGCACTCCTGGAGTCGGTAACGATCGTTGATCCAAACCCTATATGTATCTTCATATTGTTCCCGGGTGCTCGTAGGGTGAATTTTTTTTGTTTTCTACTACGTTTCCCAACAAGCATGTCCTCTGCAAACTTGGCTTCCCCATTTTCGGCCTCATGTTTGTGATTTCGATGGTGTGTACGAGATGTTATGCATAACCTGACCCCAGGTCAATCTTAGATCTGGCAGTTTTTGTGTAGCTATGCGAGGCTTTCTTCACCACCCCTGCCAGCGCCTGCTTGCTCTGGTACCTATATGAGCTCCGGTCCATCTCTCGTTGATCAGGGCGGATGGGATGTTGCACATTTATTGCAGAAACGTCAATTTACCGAAGTTCAGTGCCAGGCCAACGCTTTGAGCGAAGGAGTAAAGCAAACCCTTGAGCCTAATAACTTGAGTGATGTAATCCCACAAAAAAGACATCATGTTATCAGCATACTGGAGGACGGGATAGGGAAGGATGGGCATATGGGGGATGTTGGAGCCCTTCGTTGGCGCCAATGGCCATCACAAGACGTTGAAGAATGTCCACGACCAGGATGAAGAGTGTAGCGAACTGAACCAGTAAGGATAGAAGTCTTTGTGCTTACCGTGCTAGTCTCTGGATCAACTTGCTAGCACACACAATACTCGATGAAATAACAGAAATAACACACATCTTTTTATTACATTGATAGTCTAGGAGCAATACAATTTATTACAAGGATATGGCATAAGGCCAAATAAACCAAATAATGTGAAAGCATAGAAGTAAATGAGTCTATCAACTCCACGATCAAAAGCTAAGTGTAGAACATCGACCTATCGCACCTTAATCCTCGTCAGATATTGTGATAAGTTGCAGCCATATAGGTCAGTACATGGAATGTACTAGTAAGTCACATCATAAGAGTATAATGAAACTATCTATACATGCAATTTGGCTGGTCATAAAGCTGATTTGTTCCTAGTACAAAAGATATTATTCTAGCACTACAAAATAGCATATGATTGAGATGGTACCCCCATCACAATCTATTCCCAAAGTTTAATTAAACCCAAATGGTTTAAGTTAAGTGATGAGATCTCCCCGCATTTCCACTACTAGATGCTCAAGATTTCCATAACCGGGGACACAACTATTGATTAGGTTGACACTCTGCAGAGGTTGCACACTTTTCCCCACAAGACTCGACCACCTCCATGATCGAAAGATTGAGGCATGGTCTTTCGAAAGTATTCCCCCTTAACCCACGGATAGGCCGGTACACCTACATATTCTACATCAGCTAGCCTATCCCGGAAGAGGTCACACTATCTACTAAACTAAGCTAGAGCCCATAATGGCTTGTGGCTGCACACATAAGCTTCTAGACATGAAAACACGTTTGATCCCTTTGATCCTGAGCGGGCGGACCACTAGTGTGCACTCTCATGGATTCCCCATGAATACTCCCACTGTATTTCGCCACCATTCAAACCAATTCCGCCCAGGTAGTTCACTGATTATCTTAGGTCCTGTTTTCTACACTATCACTCATACTTTATCATGAATCACTCCCCAATCCATGTCTACATTACCAAAGCAATATGATATACAACGGTGGTGACAATGTTTTAAGGTTCAAACCTACCTCAATGAACTACTGGTGTAAAGCATAGCCATCCGGCATAAATTCCTATCATGCAATCCTACCGCAAAGGACTACGTGCATATACAAACATAGGTAATGGAAACATGATCAAGATGTAAACTTGCCTTGGTACTACTGGTTCAACTCTAGAGAATGATAGTACTCGTCTTCGCATTCCAGACAATCTATCGTCAAAGTAAATAAACATACATAAGCAATCATTTTCCAGAATCAAAATAGCATGCAACATGCAACATGCAAAGACTCGGAAAATCCAACACACTTAACTTGCATGAAAATTTCTAAGTGCAAAAGGAACATGTGACATATGGTTCGAAATGTGATGTGAACTGAAGTGCATACAAGGCATAGTAGTAAAACTATCATGGACAGATCCTAATTGTGTGAAAAAATTGTGACAATGGTCCAAGTTATAGGATTTGGCCACGGTGACAAAATGCAAAAAGATTCAATTCAAATGCGACTAAGGTTTAGGAGATATGGCAGAACCCATCTTTGCAAACTTTTGATAATTTCAAATTTGAATTGTTTTAATTCGAGTTCAAACTGTATTCGGCCATATCTCCTAAACCTTAACCGCGTTTGAATTGATTCCTTTTGCATTTTGTCACCGTAGCCAAATCCTATAACTTGGACCATTTTCACATTTTTTCACACAATTAGGATATGTCCATGATAGTTTTACTACTATGCCTTTTATGCACTTTAGTTCACGTCACATTCCGAACCATATGTCACATGTTGTTTTTGCACTTAGAAATTTTCATACAAGTTAAGTGTGTTGGATTTTCATTTGGATTTTCCAAGTCTTTGCATGTTGCATGTTATTTTGATTCTTGGAAATGATTGCTTATGTATGTTTGTTTACTTTGACGATAGATTGTCCGAATTGCGAAGCCGAGTACTATCATTCTCTAGATTTGAACCAGCAGTACCAAGGCAAGTTTACATCTTGATCATGTTTTCATTACCTATGTTTTTATGTGCACTTAGTCCTTTGTGGTAGGATTGCATGATAGGAATTTATGTCGGATGGCTACGTTTTACACCCAGTAGTTCCATTGAGGTAGGTCTAAACCTTACAACATTGTCACCACCGTTGTATATCATATAGCTTCGGTAATGTAGACATGGATTGGGGGGTGATTCATGATAAAGTATGAGTGATATTGTAGTAAACAGGACCTAAGATAATTAATAAACTACCAGGGCGGAATTGGTTTGAATGGTGGCGAAGTACAGAGGGAGCATTCATGGGGAATCCATGGGAGTGCACACTAGTGGTTCGTACGCTCAGGATCAAAGGGATCAAACGTGTTTTCATATCTAGAAGCTTACATGTGCAGCCACAGGCCATTATAGGCTCTGGCTTAGTTGAGTAGATAGTGTGACCTCTTCCGAGATAGGCTGGCTGATGTAGAATATGTAGGTGTACCGGCCTATCCATGGATTAAGGGGTGATACTTTTGAAAGACTATGTCTCGATATTCCGATCATGGAGGTGGTTGAGTCTTGTGGGGAAAAGTGCGCAACCTCAGCAGAGTGTCAACCTAATTGATTAGACGTGTCCCTGGTTATGGACATATTGAGCATCTAGAAGTGGAAATGTCGGGAGATCTTATCACCCTTAACTTAATCATTTGGGTTTAATTAAACTTTGGGAATAGATTGTGATGGGGGTACCATCTCAATCATATGCTATTTTATAGTGGTAGAATAATATCTTTTGTACTAGGAAAAAATTATCTTTATGCAAAATTTAACTTAGAGATTTCCACCTGCCAAATTGCATGTACAAATAGGATTACTATACTCTTATAATGTGACTTACCAGTACATTCAATGTACCGACCTATATGGTTGTAACTTATCACGTTGTAGATATATCCGACGAGGATTAAGGTGCGATAGGTCGATGTTCTACACTCAGCTTTTGCTCGTGGAGTTGATGGACTCATTTACTTCTATGCTTCCGCAGTATTTGGTTTATTTGGCCTTATGCTATTTCCTTGCAATAAATTGTATTGCTCCTGGACTATCGATGTAATAAAGAGATGTGTATTATTTTTGTTATTTCATCGAGTATTGTGTGTGTTAGCAAGTCGATCCAGGGACTAGCACGGTAAGCACAGGGACTTTGATCCTTACCGGTTCGGGTTGCTACAGAGAGGAAGGGTGACAAGGGGTCACCCTACTGAACCTCATGTTTGCATGAGATCCACTTGCCGCGATGACATTGAGGATGATGGCGGAGTGGCTAGATGTGATGTGGTCTAAGATCCAATTGTTGAAGTGTATATGTGGACTGACTAGCCCTTTTCATCAGTTTGGTCTTATGGTTGCGTTGGCTAGTGCATGAAACTCAAGACCTTAGGCCATGATACCATGGTCAGCTTCATGCACTAGCCAACGTAACCAAAAGTCCGAACTAGTGAAGAGAGGCGGGCAATATATTTCAATACCCCCTCACGTCTAGGCTTATTTAGTCTTTAGATGTGAGCAGGGGCGGAGCCAGGATTTGGGTATAGGGGGGGGGGGGGGCAAGCCAAGTAGACGGAAAAAAAATCCAGTGCAAAGGATAATTATAAAGAACAAGGTGGAGAACTTGCACATGAGTCTCATTAACAATTTCAATATGTCAAGAATTCGAAGAAACCGCCTTATAAGGCAATTAATTTTAATGGTGTTTGGCATTGTTTTTCTCTTCACAGTTGGCCAATTTGAGGTTTATAAGTAACCAACTTAAAAAGAATTAATCTTAATGGTGTTTGGCAACACTTTTCTATTCATAGTTGAGGAATTTCAATTTCACAAATTAGCTATATTGTATACAATCGACATTGGAAAATTTTATATCACAAATAGGAACTCATACAAGATAATTTGCATCACGATAATTTGTAGGACACATACAAGATATGAATTTTTGATAGCATCTCAAATCAGAAGACAAAGCAAAAAAATCTTATGTATAATTTCAACGTACAAGATATTAATTCTTGATAGCATCTCAAATCACAAAATAAAAAAAAATCTTATGTATAATTTCAACACTGATACGAGATAAAAATTAAGAGATAAGTATAGTGTTAACCTGCTAGTTCGTTATCTGAAGCTATCAAGTAGGTTGTGTCGCTGACTTGCCGTACGAATCAGATCATCAGCGGCGGAGCAGAGAGATGAGATGCAGGAGTTAAGTCGGGGCTTCTTTGCTAATCTGACGCTAGTGGGCTTTTATTATGGGCTTTTTAATCCTTTTTTAAGTGTATACTCGCTGAGATTAGGGGGCGGGGGGGGCAACTATGCCTATCCGAGTGATTCATCTCCCGTCAGGCACACCGGTTCAAAGTATCGATCGATGGGGGGGGCCTGGCCCCTGCTCGTCCCCCCTTGGCTCCGCCACTGGATGTGAGATTTATATAGGCCACGAAATCATTTTCTTAATATTGCGTTGGCAGCGTCTTGAAGTCAACACCAATAACGTCGTTGGGGAAGGAAACCTTTTGCATCGAGCACGGTCAAAAGCCAACCATGAGATGGAGTAGAAAGCTTTCTGAAAATCAAGATTGAGCACGGCGGCGGGAATGCGCGCTTCTAGCAGCATTGAACCAACTCAGCCGCAAAGATGAAATTTTCAGAGATACACCTCCCTTTAAGAGACCTCATATGTTCTGGATGAACCAAAGAGCAGTTTGGAGTCACTAGGTCAAGGCCTTAGTTTCGAAGAGAGATGTGTCTGAAGTTCTTTGCCAACATAGGGAAATCAGACTAGGAGAGAAGCATGATGAAGGACCGGTCGAATCCAAAGAGGTCTGCATGGTGATGAAAGAAATCACCGGCCAGTTGGACGAAGACAAACCCCATGAGGGGCCAGACGTGCTTTGTGAAGAGAGGGCAAAAACATTAGGACGAGAAGCTAATGACATGGCAACATAGGGCAGATGATTACATCAATGTATGAATTTTATAAATGGCATACTATCGATACGACTATTTCACCATAAAGTGAGGAATGTAATCCTTATTTAGAAATACTAGCACATATGTCCGTGCGATGCAACGAAAGAAAAAAAATAGTATGCAGTCAAATTAGTGAGAATTATATGTGCAAGTAAAACCCTGTGTGCATGTGAAAAAAGAACATTTAGTTTCTCGGTTTCGCCAGGTATGAAGTAATCAATCCGCTATTTTTCCATTCAATGATCAAGGGCATTTAAGAGTTTTGTTACGTCTGTACACCAGAGAAGGCCCATGAATTATTCAGTCTACTTTTCGTTTCAATCAAGGGGATTTTAATGTATGAAATTTCTGAATATTGTAGGAAACAAGAACCATTTTGAAATCCTGAATAGCTTTTTGAAAATTATGTACACTTTCAGAAAAACGCGAACAAAATTTGAAACAGGAACATCTTTTAAAATTCCCAAGCTTTTTTTGAAAACACCAACATTTTTTATAAAAACATGAACATTATTTTAATTTGTGAACATTTTTTAAGAAAGAGAACATGTGTTGAAAATTCATAACATTTTTCGAAAATGTTTATCTTTTAATGTTATTTCGAATTATGAAAAATTCACTAAAACAAGAATATTTTTCAAATCTGGAGAATTTTCTAAATAACCATTTTCTTTTTAGAAATCTCAAACAATTTTGAAAAACAACATAAGTTTTTGAAAAAATGGGAAACTTTTTCAAGTTCCGAATATTTTTCAAAATAGCAAACAAATTTGGAATTCTGAACATTTTCTATAATTTGATTTTCTTATTGAAATTCTGAATGTTTTTTGTGAATTTTGAATTTATGAAAAATAAACTTGGAAGGGAAAAAAGAGATAGGGGAAGGAAAATGAAAATATAAATAAAAAAAATAAAAAATGGGCCGGTCCATTATTGGTTGTCCTGTGCGAAGCTCCAACTATTTATCGCCCTATGCGGAAAATATAATTTTCCCAGTTTTTCTTTAGGAAAGAACCAGTTGCGTGGGTAAAAAAAAGTGGGCTGGCTTCGCTGGGCCACAGTGTGTGGCCCACGTACGAAATTCTGGAAAAGCCTTTTTTTTCTAGCAGACGAACGCATAAGAATTTATTACCACCTCGGATAAAGAAAATTATTTTTGGCTGTGAACGGATGAAAAAATTGGCGAAACGCACCTTAGTAGGTATAGATATAGATATAGATATAGAGGTATAGATTTCAATGTACTAAAAATAGAGGGTTGACCTTCATCAATGTAAAGTGGGATGATTTCAAACAATGGCTTGAAAGTGAAGCCTTTTATCGACTCAATTATAGAGTAAGTACCTTGAGATTTTAATGCCTCTAAATTCATTATTTCGGAAGGGAACCAAAATACTACTTTCCATCATATATAAAAGTTAATCTATAATTTGATTTGAAAAAAGCGTGTTGTTTAGTATCTTCATCATGGTGCGTTCAAAATATATTAACCTAAAATCAATTCTGCAAGAAACTTACAAGCATGGAACACAGGGCACAGTAGAAGATAATGAAAATTGATCTAGCTAAATTTGGAAATACATATACCCGTCTTTATGAAACCCTCCCAGGAGCGTATCCTATGATATCTTCAAACCAAATAATTTTCATACCGCAAGAGATCACGATATCAAACTCTACCACGAATGTATCTCACTAGTGCAAAACCGGCCTTTAGTGCCGGTTCGTGACGGCCTTTAGTGCCGGTTCGCCAACCAGCACTAAAGAGTGGGGACTAAAGGTCCCCTCTTTAGTACCGGTTAAATCATGAACCCGTATTAAAGTCTGAACACGAGCCAGGCCCGTGTCTTGGCGTGGAGTCTTTAATCTGGGTTGGTAACACCAACCGGTACTAAATGTTTATGTGTTTTTTTTTAATTTTTTGCTTTAATTTTGTGTTTTCAATTTGGCTTTATTTTTCATTTAATTCTTTTTTGTTTGCTGGTATTTCACGATACTACAAATTGTACACGTTATGCATATATATAAATAGATTTTCTCGTACGTAGAACCGCATATATATATATATATAATATATATCATCGAATGTCTCACGGCCAACACTATTAACTATTCACACATACACACGTATATACATATACAATTTCTCCTACATGTTGCATTGGTGCCTTCGGAGCATGCACGAGGACAAGTGGTTCATGGGGGCGGTAGCGGGTAATAGTATTCTCTTTTAAGATCTACGACCTGGTCGAGAAAAAATCCGGCTATTTCCTCTTGAAGTGCTAGTATGCGCTCCTCGGGTAGGAGCTTATCCCGCACCTATCTGAACTGTTAAGAAGGAGATCAATATGCATGTGTATTAGTTGTGTTACAAGATATCAATAATGGTGTGAATAGAGTTCTGACAACGTACCCATTCCTGTCTTTGAGACCTGCTCCTTTCGGACGCCATCATGCGAATGTTCTCGCAAACGTAGAATGCACACAGATCATTCATCGGCGCCTGCTTCAGGACCTTTACGAGAATAGAATTGAATCAGATAATGATTAATCAAGCATGATAATTAATTAATGGTATTGAAACAAGAATGAAAGAGATGGCTAGCTAGCTAGTACTACTTAATTACTTACCCTTGGTCGATGCGAAAACAACTTTTTTGGCCAATTGCCTGGAGTCACCTTGATGAACTTTGCCCAAGCCCTGCCCGCCGGCAAAGAAAATCAATAAAGGGGTTATTAAATAGTTCATATCAAGAAATGATGAACTAATAATAGGTCGAGATATAGTTAATAGTGATTGAAATTACCTGTTGACTATCCCTTTCATGATGGTGTAGTCTTTATCTTCTTTAAGTAGCGAGTCCAGTACTTTGATTGTTGCTTTGTCAACTTTAATGACTAACAAGATCCAGTGGAAACTGCATGCGCTGCGTTTGCATGTCTTAATTAAGCAGGCATGTGCATAAAATTAATCAACTATATATCGTAAACTGTATACACTTAGTTATTAACATCTAGCTAGCTAGTAAGCAAAAACAGAATTTGTATTAACTCACGTGAAGTTGCAAGGAAGTAGTATATCTTCATTGGTATTGAGGCACTTCAATAACTCTAGCATGCTTTCCTCTACACCTGCTTTAGAAGTTGCAAGATTCCATGTGTACTCATTAATGGTATTTGGGTTAATGAACCCAATGCCATAGCGTCCAGATTTTTTCATTTCATACATCTTCATCCTGCATATAATACCATAGAAAAGAATATATAGTGAGGATAATTACATGTAATGATTGATCAAAAATTATAAAAAGAAATCACTTACAAACAATAGCAACTGACGAGAGATTTGTCGAGTGCGTCTTGATTGTATAACTGATATAGTTCTGAATACTCAACGCACAGAGCTTTCTCATGGTAGTAATGCTCCTTCTTGACATTCACCATGAGGGACTCTCGATTGGAAATCTTGGTAATATTCATGTACCATTGATGCAATTCATACATTCTCGTTGGGAGGTTCTTGACCTTGTCTGGCTGGACCAAAGGTTTGCCCCGGGCATATTTCCATTTTATTTCCTCCTCTCTAAGCGGAGACATGGGCTCAATTTCGAGGAGTTGTCCAACAGAGATCTTGAGCATTTCAGCCTGCATTATATGCTCATCCGTTATTACCACATCGCCTAGCTGGGGAACTTTAACGGTTTGCCCACAATAATATTGGGCGCGGCCTCCTCTCATGTGTTGTTTGCACAACAAGCGGGGGGATCGATTGCGCCGCCTGTTCTCCCAGATGGGGAACGGTTTTCCCACATTTTTTGCCCGCTGCTTGTTGGCTCGAGCTCGAGCTCGCTTCCTTCTTTAGCCGTTCTCGATGTAGTTTCCTGATTTGGCGCTCATAGTCCGAGTCAACAGGCTTGGGAGCTGGTTCTCTAGCCATATGAATGAAGTGGTCAATTACTTTCTCAGGCACTTTCTCCTTTGGCGGCGGTGCCGGTTTCGGTCCAAAATGGGCGTCCACTTGGGCCTGCACTATGGCTGCGTTTTGCTCCTTAGTCATGTCGTGAGGCCTCTGAGGAAAAGGAGCGAGGCCTGGACCATATTTATATCGCTTGTCTCCGCCTGTACTTCCTGAACTACCTCGACTCGTAGCGCTACGCACCATAGCTGCGGCATGTCTCTTCTGTGATTGCTGAGACGGCGGAGACGGCTGACGTGGCTGAGTTGGACCAGGAGAAGTGGCTTGACGATGTGCCGGACTTGAAGCAGGAGGTGTGGCCTGACACGGTGCCGGACTTGAAACTGGAGAAGTGGCATTACGCTGTGCCGGACTTGAAACCGGAGGAGTCAGCTCACGCGTTCGGGGACTTGGAGGAGGTGGCGGACTTTGAGGAGGAGTCGGCTCACGCGTTCGTGGACTTGGAGGAGCGGGAGTCTGCTGACTCGGTGGCGGAGTCGGCAGACGACGCGGTGTCGGTGGGCTTCGAAAGATGATGCAATCCTTTCTTCATAGGATGATACGATGTATGGCGTCTCCCAGTGTGCGCTCGTCTTCACCTTCAGGAATATCAAGCTGTAGTCCCGAATATGGGTCCACCACTTCATCAACCATGACACGAGCATAGCCCTCTGGAATCGGGATGCAATGGAAGGTTGCTTCGGGGGTAACTGGAAAAGCAACGCCGTCCGCCACCTTCATGGATATGTTCTTCATTTTGGAGTGTAGCTCACAGTTAGTGTTCTCTATGATGTCATCCACAGGGTATGTATCCAGCAGTGTGTTGCCCAGGGCAGAACCAACGCTGCTTCTCGGCATGGATGGGACGGTGCTATACAATGCTGGACGATCATCCGCTTGTTGATGGCGCTGCTGAGACCCCCTTTCCTGGCTAAGTGAGTCGATCTGCTGCTGCTGCTGGAATTTGAGTGCCAGGCCCGCGTGCCTTGCTTCTAGGCCTTGAAGGCGTTCTGCGTCCTGCTTCCTCTGCTCCTCCTCCAGCTTCCTTTTGTTCTCCTCCTCCATCTTCCTTCTTGCACGGGTCCTGTAGTCCTCGTTCCATTCTGAAAAGCCCTCATACCAGGGAATAACGCCCTTGCCTCGTGTTCTTCCTGGATGTTCAGGATTTCCCAGGGCGCGCGTAAGCTCGTCGTTCTCTCTGTTGGGCGTGAACACTCCCTTTCGAGCTTCTTCTATTGCGTCAATTATTTTTTGTTTGGCTCCTTTTAGATTTGCCTTCCGTGAAACTTCGCCTGTCTTCGGGTCCAACGCCCCCCCATGCGCATAGAACCAAGTTCTGCACCTGGGGGGTCAGTTCCTAACCGGAGTGACCCCTGCATTCTCCATCTCTTGCTCAGACTTATCCCATTTAGGCATTCCCACCGCGTAGCCACCTGGACCCAGCCTATGGAACTGCGTCTTTTTTGCGGCATTTGCCTTATTTTTCATCGACCGTTCCTTAGATAATTCTGAGTCCTTGAAGGTCATGAAATCGTCCCAGTGTTCTGTTTGCTTCTCCAGTGTTCCCGTGAAATCTGGAGTCTTCCTTTCATTAGCGAGGTAGTTGGCCCATACAGTTTTCTTGTGGGTGTTGAATGCAATTGCCATCTTCTTAAGAGCAGCGCCCTTGACTTTCTCCACATCTGCTTCAGTGAAATGATCTGGTAGGGTGAAATGTTCCATCAAAGATTTCCAAAGGACTTTTTTGGCTCTGTCGTCGACCCAAGTAACACATGGACGTTTAGTCTTTGGCTCTTTCCATTCTTGAATGGAGATCAGGAGTTTGTCCTTCACAAGAACTCCGCACTGACGAGTCCACTTGTTCGCAATGTTCTTAGGCGTGAGGGGTTCACCACTAGGTTTGATGGATTCGATGTTGTACTTTACACCATCCTTCAACAATCTGCCAGGGGCCTCGCTTTGTCCTCTGTCTGTAGAAGCAGATTTGCTCGATCCGGAGGGCTGAAAGAAGAATGATCGATTAGTTAATATATCTTCAATAAAAAACATGTGATGATCACCATGATGCCTGCTTATATAAATATACCTCACCGGTAGTCTTTGTTATTTGAAGATCAGCATTATGCGTGTCATCACAAACATTGTATGTGTCATCATAATCATAATCATAGTTCATGACTTCATCAGCTCGATTAGTCGAGATCGAATATCTTTTCATCACCCTCTCCGGTATTGTTCAGATATTGGGAGCCGTCATCTGCTCCATTCAGATCATCTAGCCTGTGAGGGCTGCATATGATGTCGAACAATTCCTCTTCTCTCTCTCTGCCGGTATTGTCCGTCATAGCTTTTACTTAACTAATACAGAAGAAATATAAAACAATTTAATTAGTATTCAAATTACAATGCATGGATGCAATCAATAAGGAAAAACTGAATCTTGAATACATCATCTTAATATATATAATCTCGAATACATCATCGTCGTAATATATATAATCTCGAATACATCGTCTTGAATATTATATATCGAATACATCACTGGCTAGGTACCTAATAAAGATCGAGTACTACATAAGAATCTAGGGCGCCACTTTCATGAGTTCAAAAGTGGGCGGTGCACACCCAAAGAGAAGGAACCATCACAGGATCATATCTCCGGTCATCTGCCCAAAGAACCCACTAAGTAGTGGAGAACCTGACGTCGTCCATAGTAGCCATGTAGCGATGGACGTGCTCATCTTCCTCCCTGACACAACGACGCACCACCTCCGGTGGGGCCGGCTGCCTCTGCATCGAATGTGGCCCACGCGAACGCCACCAAAGAAGATCAGGGTCGACGACGGGACCCGAGGTCGGGTTCCTCACTGCGGCGCGCCCTCGAGTAGCACCTCCCGGTGCGGCCGGCGTGAGCCAGTCCGGACATGGGTGCTCACAAGCGAGGATGTCATCGCAGACGGGTCGACGGCGAGATCTGGGCAGGCATATCGTCGAGAACAAATACTATATGCCCGCATAAAAAGTAACATTTTTAAATGATTTGATTGTGATAACTAAAATTCTATATATATGCAAATTCTAACAATTTGACATTAATCTAATTCATCTAACTAAAACTAATTCTAAAATTTCCTGATTATATAACTAACATTTCTATAACAATTCTAATATTTATATAACTAAAAAACAGAAAAATTGCTAACATTTCTATAAATATTTCTATAACTAAAAACAGAAAAAATTTATAACATTTCTATATAACTAACATTTCTAATATTTATATTACTAAAAACAGAAAAATTGCTAACATTTCTATAAATATTACTATAACTAAAAAACAGAAAACATTTATAACATTTCTATATAGCTAACATTTCTAATATTTATATTACTAAAAAACAGAAAAATTGCTAACAATTCTATAAATATTTCTATAACTAAAAATAACAAAAAATTTTTAACATCTCTATATAACTAACATTTCTAATATTTATATTACTAAAAAACAGAAAAATTGCTAACATTTCTATAAATATTTATATAACTAAAAAATAGAAAACATTTATAACATTTCTATATAACTAACATTTCTAATATTTATATCATGTGTGTGTAGTGTGTGTGTGTGTGTGTGTGTGTGTGTGTAGTGTGTGTGTGTGGACAACTGGACATGGCGGCCAGGGCGAGCTCACCGACGAGGTGACGACAGGCGTGACGACGGCGGCGACGATGGCGACGGCAGAAGCGGCGACGACAGGCGGGCGGCAGACGGCGGCGGCAAGGCGGGGGACGGCGGGGGCAGCGAGGGACGGGGCGGCGACGGCGGCGTCGGCAGAACGGCGGCGGGCATGGCGAAGGTCGGCGAAGGCGGCGACATCGACAGGGACGGCGTCGATCGGGCAGAAGCGGCGCGACGGAGGGAGGAAGCAGAGGGAAAGTGAAATTTTTCAAGTGTTGTATATATAGGATGGACCTTTAGTACGGTTGGTGGCACCAACCGGCACTAAAATACTGTTTTAACCAGCCAAGCGGGCGGAAGCATCCACCCTTTAGTACGGGTCGTGGCACCAACCGGTACTAAAGACCCACCCTTTAGTACCGGTTGGTGCCACGACTCGGTACTAAAGAAGTGCTTGGCCTCGAGGCGGTGCGCAAGTTTAGTCCCACCTCGCTAGCCGAGGGGCTACCCACCGGGTTTATAAGCCCGGTCGGTAGCTCTCTCGAGCTCCTCTCCTAAGGTGCCCTCTTGGCCTACATGTTCTCTTCTGCCCGGTGGGCCTCTTGGGCCTTCTTGGTCTGCATCCTGGCCCAACAAAAGGTTGGGTTCCTAGTCTTATGCAGGCCGCTTTGGCCCAGTAGGCGGGCTTTTTTATTTTCTTAATTTATTTTGCTTTATTTATTTTTGTTTTATTTATTTTTGAGTTGTTTTTTGCTGTATTTAGAGTTTATTTGTGGATATTTTTGCTTTAGGTACAAAAAATTACAAACTTTCTGTTAGTGTCGGTAGTTTTCAAATTTGAATAGTTTAAATTTTGAATTATTTGAAATTTATGTGAATCACTAGTTTGTGAATAACTTAACTTTGAAAAAAGATTTTTCAGTGATTCTTTTTTTTATGTTTAATATTAGTGTGTTTTATCATTATGTTCAATTTGTTAATGCTTAGGTTATTTAAAAAATGAAATGCCTTTGTTACAGTTGAGTTTTTAAATGGAAACCCTGATACTTCGAAAGAGATTGTCCATTTTGTACACGAAGTGCATCCAGTTTTTGCCGTAACCCTCTCTACTTTTGTTTGCACATAAAATTTCTTCGCAATTCAAATGCCAAAACACATAACTATCCTAACTATTATAGAGATTCCCTCCTGGGTGTGAAACACAGAAGAATGTGATGATAGTGAAGCCCATCACATCCAGATCTTCGGGTGTGAAACTTTTTCTTCGCGTGTGTCCCTTTGCACCGTAGCCATGGAAAATCTTCATCATTTAACTGGATGCTCGGGTCAATATTCACTGTGAATGAAGGAATTTCATCAAACTTTTCATAATCTTCTGACATGTCTGTCTTGTCATCCACTCCCACGATGTTTCTTTTTCCTGAAAGAACTATGTGGCGCTTTGGCTCTTCGTATGATCCATTTGCTTCCTTATCTTTTCTTTTCTCGATGCGGTAGACATGTCTTTCACATAAAAAACCTGCGCCACATCATTGGCTAGGACGAATGGTTCGTCTGCATACGCAAGATTATTGAGATCCACTGTTGTCATTCCGTACTGTGGGTCTTCCGTTACCCCGCCTCGTGTCATATTGACCCATTTGCACCGAAACAAAGGGACCTTCAAATCACCTCCATAGTTAAGTTCCCATATGCCCACTATGTAACCATAATATGTTTTCTTTCCCGTGTTGGTTGTTGCATCAAAGCGGACACCACTGTTTGGTTGGTGCTCTTCTTATCTTGGGCGACCGTGTAAAATGTATTCCCATTTATCTGGTACCCTTTGAAAGTCATTATATTCGAAGATGGTAACTGGGACAGCGAGTACAGGTCATCTTGAATATCTCCATCATGTATGGCATCGTTTACGCAACCAACCGGCGAAAGTCCTCGTTTGTTCACGTGTAATCCAATCGTCGAGACTTCTCCGGTGTTTGGAGTGTAGAAAATTCTTGTGTTCCTCCATGTACGGAGCCACCAAAGGCGGAATTTCAGAGAAGCTGTGTAGTGTACTTCAGTGAGAGAATGCCCGTCCATACATATTATTTGATCCCCTCCTAGCGTGCCTTTTCCATCCTGTCTGCCCTTATGCCGCGATTCAGGAACACCAATCGACTTAAGGTCAGGAATAAAGTCAATACAAAACTCAATGACCTCCTCATTTTCATGGCCCTTCGAGATGCTTCCTTCTGTCCTAGCATGGTTATGAACATATTTCTTCAAGACTCCCATGAACCTCTCAAAGGGGAACATATTGTGTAGAAATACAAGACCCAAAATGTTAATCTCTTCACAAAGATGAACTAGGACGTGCGTCATGATGTTGAAGAAGGATGGTGGGAACACCAACTCGAAACTGACAAGACATTGCACCAAATCATTTTGTAACCTTGGTATGATTTCTGGATCGATTACCTTATGAGAGATTGCATTGAGGAATGCACATAGCTTCACAATGGCTAATCGAGCGTTTTTTGGTAGAAGCCCCTCAATGCAACGGAAGGAGTTGCGTCATAATCACGTGGCGATCATGGGACTTTAGGTTCTGAAACTTTTTCTCTGCCATATTTATTATTCCCTTTATATTCGACGAGAAGCCGACGGTACCTTCATGCTGAGCGGGCATTGAAGAAGATTTCTTTCTCTTCTTTGGTAAGAGCGTAGCTGGCACGACCACGATGTATGCCGTCTTTTCCGTGCATACGTTGCTGGTCCTCCCGTGCCTCTGGTGTATCTTTTATCTTCCCATACACGCACAAAAAGCCAAGCAGGGTCACGCAAAGATTCTTCGTCACGTGCATCACGTCGATTGCGGAGCGGACCTCTAGGTCTTTCCAATATGGCAGGTCCCAAAATATAGATTTCTTCTTCCACATGGGTGCGCGTCATCGGCGTCCTTGAACAGGTTATCCGCCAGACCCTTTCCAAAGATTACCTTCAAATCCTTGACCATATCATGTACATCGGCATCGATGCGGTGGCGAGGCTTCGTCCGTGATCTGCCTCACCTTTGAAATGCTTGCCTTTCTTTCTTACGGGATGCCTTGTCGGAAGAAATCCACGATGTCCAGTACATTCTTCCTACAACTATCCAAATATATCTTGTCGGTATCATCCAAACAGTGCGTGCATCCGCGGTATCCCTTCTATGTCTGTCCTGAAAGGTTACTGAGAGCAGGCCAATCATTGATGGTCACGAAAAGCAACGCCTTTAGGTCAAATTCTTCCTGTCTGTGCTCATCCCACGCACGTACACCTGTTCCATTCCACAGCTGTAATAGTTCTTCAACTAATGGCCTTAGGTACACATCAATGTCGTTGCCGGGTTGCTTAGGGCCTTGGATGAGCACCTGGCATCATAATGAACTTCCGCTTCATGCACAACCAAGGAGGAAGGTTATACAAACATAGAGTCCACGAGCCATGTGCTATGGTTGCTGCTCTGCTCCCCAAAAGGATTAATGCCATCTGCGCTTAGACCAAACCATACGTTCCTTGGGTCACCTGCAAACTCCTCCCAGTACTTTCTCATGATTTTTCTCCACTGCGAACCGTCAGCGGGTACTCTCAGCTTTCCGTCTTTCTTACGGTCTTCTGCATGCCACCGCATCGCCTTCGCATGCTCTTTGTTTTGGAACAAACGTTTCAACCGTGGTATTATAGGAGCATACCACATCACCTTGGCAGGAATCTTCTTCCTGGGCGCTCGCCCTCGACATCACCGGGGTCATCGCGATCGATCTTATAACGCAATGCACCGCATACCGAATAGCGTTCAAATCCTCGTATTCACCGTGGTAGAGGATGCGATCATTAGGGCATGCATGTATCTTACGCACCTCTAACCCTAGAGGGCAGACAACCTTCTTTGCTTCATACGTATTCTCGGGCAATTCGTTGTCCTTTGGAAGCATATTCTTTATCATTACCAGCAACTTTCCAAATCCCTTGTCAGATACACCATTCTCTGCCTTCCATTGCAGCAATTCAAGTGTGGTGCCTAACTTTTTTTGTCAGCTTCGCAATTCGGGTACAACAATTTCTTGTGATCCTCTAACGTGCGCTGCAACTTCGTCCTCTCCAGATCACTTGCGCAGTTTCTCTTTGCATCGGCAATGGCCCGACCTAGATCATCAGCGGGCTCATCGATGCCTCTTCTTCGATTTCTTCCCGCATTGCGGCTTAGCTTCTTCCCCATTGTTGTATCATCGTATTCAGGGAACCCATGGCCGGGATAGCCGTCGTCGTCCTCTTCTTCTTCATTGTCTTCCATCATAACCCCTCTTTCTCCGTGCTTGGTCCAAACATTATAGTGGGGCATTAAACCGGACTCAAATAGGTGGGCGTGAATGGTTCTTGGCGTAGAGTAATTGTGACCATTCTTACAGCCAGCACATGGACAAGGCATAAAACCATCCGCCCGCTTGTTTGCCTCGGTGACAAGCGAAAAGTATGCACGCCATTAATGAACTCGGGAGAGCATCGGTCATCATACATCCATTGTCGGCTCATTTTCATCACACAACACCGAATAGACCAAATTAATACAAGTTCACACATAAAGTTCATATACAACACTTAATTAAATGCAACATACAAATAACTCTCTAGCTAAAGAATTTAAATGCAACAACAAATGCGATCAAGATCGCAACTAATGTAACAATTGATCCAACAGCATAATGATACCAAGCCACACTATCAATGGCATATTTTCTAATCTTTCTAATCTTCAACCTCATTTTCTCCATCTTGATCTTGTGATCATCAACGACATCGGCAACATGCAACTCCAATTCCATCTTCTCCCCCTCAATTCTTTTCAATTTTTCTTTCAAATACTCGTTTTCTCTTTCAACTAATTTAACCTCTCGACAATAGGGTCGGTTGGAATTTCCGGTTCACATACCTCCTAGATAAAAATATCTATGTCAACTTGATGGGCATAATTTGTCATAAACACGAAATGCAACAACTAGTTTTAAAAGAGAATATACCACATCCGAATCATAACAAGGGCGAGGGCCGACGGGGACGGATATCAAAACCATGGCACTATGTATAACAAACAACGTACGGGTAAGATAATTATACGAGTAACTATATATCCAAATCACACAAACGTCAATTTGGTAATGTAAAACATTCATGAACAAGAGCCTCACCACAAGGTGGTGCCAGCGACGGGATGGTGCAGGCGATCGACGGTGGTTACGACGGAGATTTAGAAGGCACTAAGTAAACCACACCTACATATGCAAACTAAGTGTTACTTTTGACCTCAAATTGCATATAAATCAAATACTAGCAAATTATAATTCCTCCCAAATTAATCACTATACATAGCATTGCAAGAGCTAATCTAGCAATGAGAGTTGAAAGGACAAAGCTGCTAACCTTTGTGATCATTTGAATGGATGGGGGCCTTCAAATCTTGACAAATTTTGGGCAAAATTTGTGAGGAGCTCGAGGAAGAGAGGGAAAGAACAGAGGAAGTGAGGGGCAAGGTGATGAATAGAGTGGCTCGGGTGGATGAAGGGTTTATGTACGTCGACCTTTAGTACCGATTCGTGCCACGAACCGGTACTAAAGGTGCTGGACGGGCCCCAGACTGACAACACCCTGCCATCACTCTCTTTAGTACCGGTTCGTGGCACGAAACGGTGCTAAAGGTTAGCCACGAACCGGTACTAATGAGAACGGCCGGCTAGCCGTTGGAACCAGCACTAATGGACACATTAGTGCCGGCTCAAAATCAAACCGGCACTAATGTGTCTCAGATTTGCCCATTTTTCTACTAGTGTCTCAATATCCTTTGTTCTTTTTGAACCTGGTAATCATCAGACCGCAAGAGGCCACAATATCAACCCCTCGTCACACATACAGAAACTCAGTCAATTGTCAGGACGGCTATGAGTAGGAGAAGCTTGATTGAAAAGTAGGTGAAGTGAGAAATTTACATATAAAGTTACACGTATCTCTTCCTTATCTCTGAATATTCTGTTTTTCATCACCAAATATTTTGATGCATACACTTTTGTATACTACGATTTGATAGAAGTTCTACTTACTTTGTTATCCTATCAATATAAAATTATGTAATTGTAAATATTAATCAGTGAGACATGAAGATGGCATGGGACATTTAAGCAGTACTCTATACTAACATGTCGTCATCGTGACGTTACAAGAACATGTCATTATCATGTTTTTAAGTTCAATACTCCAAGGGAGATAAATCTTGCAGCCATAATGTCAGCCTGAAAAAGAAAATGGAAAAGTGGTTGATATTTGTACAGAAGGTAGTCTAAAATGTACCTTCATGCTTTGTGCAACGATTTATCTAACACGCACCCTCAATAGAGGCTATACAGATCTTCCACTTAAAAGAAGTTGGCATAATCTCGGTTGGTTACTTCTATATATTTCAGGTTTGAATAAGCACTTTCTTGAAGTCAGATGGAGATGCTAAAGAAATTTGTCATCCAATATGTTATTCTGCAACAAAATGTAAAGAATTAGAAAGTAAAAGAATAATCTGGCAGAGCAACGAACTGGGTATTACAATTTCCATGAATGGTATATGCAGTTTAGTCAAACAACTCTTAAATCGTTAAATCGGCACAGCAAGGGAGTCTTTTCTTGGAGTGGTGCAATATATGATGTAGAAATCATTCTGTACAAGTTTGTAAAACCACAAAAGACATATAATGTATTAGCCATAGTAATAAGAAATGTATGAGGTGCTCATCCTAGAATTCTTTCTTTGTTCTGAAACAATCATTACCATTGGTGCGACCTATAATTAAACAGCAATAGCAGCCCTATCTCAAGCTGCAGGAACCTAGCATCAAAGCTACAAAAGGCCTGCATATGTTGTCTCGTTATCTTTTTGATCAAGTCTTCGTTGAATGAAGTACCAAAATACCGAAAAATATCTGTATAAAAGTATCAGCAACTAAAAGACACTTTGCCTTGAGCCCTTGACCACCTTGTGCAAACTTAAGCTGTCTACCCATGTTTTGGCATAATATGCAGAACCTAAGGAAGAAAACAGGTCAATTTGGTAGTACTGTAATTAGACATGAGAAGTCAGTTGGTTGGAGCAGTAACTATGAAATGCACATGGAATTGTCACTGTCAGAAACACCGGAAATACTGTCAGCTACATCCCTACGGAAACATTACTAAATTGACCCCACCCCATCTCCATTTCGTACTCTTCTTTCGGCCTCTCTATACGCGGCAAGAAGACCACACATCAAGGTACCATAATTCATTACGATCTGCATCTGCAATAGAACAAAAGGGGCAACATGATAAACATCACGATAACTGAGGGACAAAGAAGTCCATCAATACTCTAGCCACAAATTAACATCTCCTTCTGTCCCCATGTGTTTTCTCCTTTCATGCACATTTTTCTGCCTTTCCATGTGACAAAAGAACAATGGGAATCTGTGCCGGTGCATAAACTGGTTATTTGAGTAGCTTGGCGTTAATTTCTCTTTCATGTGGGCTCTTGAACAATACAATAGTAGTACAGTACAAATTAGGTTGCAGTGCTATTATATATACTTAGGGGCCGGTCGCCCCTGGAAACTCGGCAAATTCGCCGATTCCAGTAGTGTTGCCGCTGCCCGCTGGTGCCTTCTTCCAGCCTTGGATTATATTCTTGCCCGTTGCGTTGCCTCCCTGTCCCTGGTCGATGCCCATACCATCAAGATAGGAGAAGGGCATGAGGGTGGGACGTTGTGGAGGCAGTGGCGCAAGCATATGGCTTATTGGTGTTTGGCTAGGTTAAGAGAGGAACGGGGGCGGCGTACGGTAGGGAAGGAGAAGATTTGATCTGTGGGGGTTTGTTAGGTCAAAAAAAGATCAGGCTTCTGGCTTTTGTAGGATTTTCTGCCCTATGGCTATTTTTTCTCTGGTATAAATGATTTTTCTAGGAATTTTTAATCCGTTTCTTTTCTTCCTGGAGAGCCCAGCAAGTATATACATACAGATATATAATGCAGCTTTGGGTCCTTCATTTGCTGAAGAAAAACGGGATAATCAACCAATCATATTCATATCCAAGCACACCTATTCTTTGGCCACACGCTCTAATACTGTTTGGCTCTACCAGCCAGTCAGAGCAAGAAATGCTCGAGGAACATTATCATAGCTTCTCACTGTAACTAGATCAACTTTGCTTCCGTGCTGTGCACACCACAAGATGGATTCATCTGCGACAGTTTTCATAAAATACGACTTGACTTCAAATATAATATGTAAGAGCATAGGCGAAAGCATCGTCATACAGGCGGTGATCTTTCATGAACCAAAAGGGACCATCTACAACGGCGAGGCCACATCGTGGGCAAAAACGGATTGTTTTACAGTGGGACACACATATTGCACTACACACGTAGACAGACAGATAAACTAGCAGCAGCGCAGACACTTTCAGAGAGTTGAGACAACCATCGCACCCTTCAGCCGCGCCTTGCAGCGTTAACTCAAAATTCCACACTTGAGTGAT
Source organism: Aegilops bicornis (assembly GCA_021605145.1). Taxonomy (NCBI): domain Eukaryota; kingdom Viridiplantae; phylum Streptophyta; class Magnoliopsida; order Poales; family Poaceae; genus Aegilops; species Aegilops bicornis. The sequence continues at coordinate 653,928,175 of CM038669.1, read as the reverse complement.
TCAGACAGAAGACTTCAGGAGGAGGAGAGGCCAGGACGGACGGGCGCCTGTTTGTTCTGGCCGGTCGTCGGTTCCGGCTATCTTGGGGCTGCAGGCAGATAGATGGTATATGCACTTCAGATTAGATCGATAAACGCAACGGAACAGAGAGACATGGTGACTAAAAGAGAGTAACTGTCAAATGAAAGAAGACGCTCACTAATTGTATGATATGGAGAAGAAGCCTCAGGGCACTTCTATTTTAGTTTACAAAAAAAATGGCTAAGGTTTAGTTTTTAGGATATATCCAGATTTTACCACAAGGGATTTGATCGATGATTTGATAAATGAAACCATGAACCCGTTGCAACATATCCGGATCTTTTATTTAACTCTGTTTCATGTTTCTGGCGATATGTGGTTGGTCTAATTCCAGTACACAATACAGTACTTCATACTGGTCAAGAATTTTACTCAAAATTACCTGATACGACCTATGATTAAAGCCTAGTGTTTATAATGTGGTACACATTTTGTAAAGAATAATATCATGGTCAGATTTTAAGTCAGCTCAAAAGGACATTTCAGAGGCTATTTTCACGTGAAATCACCACAAGTCCCCGATAAGGACGGGTTTAGTAATCGGGAATACCAGCACGCCATGAAACTAAAGATATACTAAAACCATGACAAAGAATGGAGCCACAAATTTCACATGGACGTATTTTTTTTCCTAACAAAAACTTCAAAAGCAAAAATGGAGAAATATTAGAGACATGATAGTATGTGTGTCAACATACATACCCATTCCAGCAGCATCAGAGCCTCTCATGATTCTCAGTTTCCGACAAGTAGTGGTAAACAAGCTGCAAATGATTGAATGATAGTGAGCATACATGAATAGCTAAATAATGCATGACCACTCATTCAAACAATTTATATGGCATAGGCTGTGCATAGGAAAAAATTAAATAGCATACACATTACAGAACGATACACAGATAAAGGTGAGGGAGTAAAAGGCCAAAACAGTGTATATACATTGCGTATATTATCTCTTAATAAATGGATACCTGAATTCCCAAAAAAGATGTTTTTTCACAAAATCAATATGTACTGTTAATGTCAATGATGCTAGGAAAATAAGCATCTACTAGGATGCATATAATTCTCTATTCATACAGTTCCCTCAAAAGTTACATAAACAATATAAAGTTCATGACTCTACTATCAAGATCTCCAAAGTTCTACCAAAGTTACATAAACAGACAACAGCAAAAGCAATACTGATGCCAAGTAGGCAAAAATACTGTATGTGAGAGAAGATTACCACAATAAGACATCAGAAAAGCATACTAAGTTAAGGTGCATGTAAGAGAAGAGTACCACAATAAGCCATCATAAAAGCATGTTAAGGTGCATGGATCTCACAAACCACAAAATTCAGGAACTTACTCCCAAGGAAGATCACCAACAAGCATCCAGTCAGCATCCTTGTCTTCATAGGTAAGTACATACTCCTGATCCTGAAGAGCATCAGCCCTAGAACCATCAGTGAGCCTGTCTCTCGTCGATGTTTTGCAGGAACTGCTTTTGCCTGCAATGCCACAATTTTAAATATAAATATGCTTCCTTGAAACATACATCTAATTTAGAGAAACAGAAAACACCTGTAGTTGCCCTACAGTTCACAGTCAAAAAAAAAGTTCCAGAAGTAAGGCTAGAAATGATACTTATAGAGGCAGAATGAAAAATTGACACAGATATTGTAAACATTGCACATCTACAGAGTAGACTGAACGCAGGTTACCAAAAGTTGATTCCCTTGCTCCTATACGTAAGGAATGTTGTCAATGGCATATACCACTGCTTTGCTTTTATGTTAGTTCCTGCCATCTAGGAAAGACCAGACTATAGCACTCAATTTGCATCTACTTCTCTCTTTTTTTTTCTCCCTTCCGAAAAGGCTGTTAAGTTAACCTAGTTAGTAACTAGTTACTGGTCACTGACTAGGCTTGGAAACCATAGTTCATCTAGTGGGATTCACCAGTAGTCATGCATCTTTTATCTTCTCGAGAGTTTCTGGAAATCTCATTCCTAACCTCCTATTTACTCAGGCTAGATATTAACCTACTTAACAGCAGTAACTTGTATCTAGAAGAAACAGCAAAGGAGATGGATTAAATGAAAACAGCAACACCCACCAGTGATGAAGCAGCTGAACATCTTCTCCAGCTCCAGGGAAAGATTGTCATAGCTGGAGTAGGTCTTAAGATCGACCTTCCTTAGGTATGGGGCTCCATCCATGCTGACCTTGACATAGCAGCACCCTGCCTCGCTTCTACCTTCGTTCTCGGCCTTGGTCTTTGTGGCATTGGCGGCTAGCGTGTTCTTCCGGTAGCTCCGAACAGGCGGCCATCCAACAACTTGTGCCCTACAGAGTGCATAACACTTGGTATTAGACCAGACCAGATCAAACCAAACATCAACTGAAACACATGGCTTTAAACATGCAATCAACATTCAGATTATTAGCCACTCCCCCCTTCCCCTTATCAAATAGTCCAACTCAGTTAATTTAAGATAAGCAACAACCGGGTGGTTACAGGCTTACAGGGCCCGGTCAAGTGACAGGTTTAGCTCACTTGGGTGGTAATTTCAGCTTAGGCGCATGCGTCAGCAACACAAAACGAGGGTCGGACTTCTTAGGTTAGAATGTGATAGCCCAGGTATTTTCATATCGTACCCTCCCTACTAGTTTGTTAAAACTGGTAAACTTGAGCATGAAAATAAGAGAACCGTCACTATTATTTATGCCATACATAGTGCATAATACTGCCTACAAGACCAGATCGAACCAAATTAAGATAAGCAACAAACCCGGCCGGTCACAGGCCAACAGAAGCCGGTTAAGTGGCAGTTTTAGGAGGAAACATCCTCTCCTGCTTTTGATTCAGAAGCACTAGTTGCTTAAATCTACTAGTAAGTACTCCCTACGTCCGGAAATACTTGTCGGAGAAATGGATACAAATGGAAGTATTTCAGGACGGAGGGAGTAGTACATTTCAGCAAGAAAATCAAGCGAGACATCACTATTATCGGACACTGCTGCATATGAAGCAACCCAAAAGTAAACAGCTGCCGAAATGAAATCTAGCAGATGCACATAGTATCCAACAAGCTAAGTAAAGCCGCAACACGACAGCAACCAGGCTCGAGCTGGAGCTGGAAAGAAAATAAGAAGCTTACTTGGCAGCTGGAGGAGCTCCGGCTCCGGCGGCGGCGGCGGCGGCCTCGCCCTTCTGCTTGTCCACCTCCTCGGCAGCCCCGGCAGCGGAGCGGTCGAGCGAGTCGGCGAACCCACGCTTGGCCCCACCCCTGTGCGGGGCAGGAGCGGGAGACGGCCCGAGCGTGAGCGCGGCGTCGACGGCGGCGGCCTCCGGCTCGTCCCGTCCCGGCAGGCCGAGGCGGAGCGCGAGGTGCGGGCCGGCGTCGCCCGAGGCGGAGGAGGAGCAGGAGGAGGCGGCGGGGCCGAGGCCGATGTAGTCGCGCGCTTCGAGATTGGGCGGCGGCATTGGAAGGAGGCGAAGGCCGAGGAGGAGGAGGAAGGGAGGGGAATGGGGAGGAGGAAAGGAGCTCTTTTGTTTGCTGGCCTCGGAGAGGGAAGGGAAGGGAGGGTGGGGCGTGATAAAGAGGAAGCAGAGTGGGAGTGGTGGTGGCCGACCGGGCGGGCGGCTCTTTATTCTGCTCCCCTTTCCTCGGGCCGGGTTGGGTTGGGTCGGGTTGGGTTGGGTCGGGGGTGCGCGTAGCATGGCTACTCGCTCGGGGTGGGGACAGGGTGGGGAAACGTGTGCATCATCCGCTGTGTGGCCGCGGCGACCGTGTAGGTCAAAAGGTGAAGGTGCAACGGGGACTGACCGACCGACCGGTGACTTGGTTAAGCTTGACGGTCGTCCAAAGCCACACCGCTGTGCTTCTAGAAGCGCACAGGCAGGCTCGATTGTGGTACGCAAGTGAGCTTCACTCCGTATTATTATCTATATAAAAATGCGTGTTCAGTGGTGCAACTCTACTGTAGTTAGTTAGATGTGTCCATTTTTATTTATTTTATTTTTGTAGAACACGCATGCATGGGTATGCGAACATCGTGTATTGACACAAGGAGAGGGAGGGTACGTGCAAGAGCACCCGCCATTAGTTGTGTCCATTGTCGTTAGATATTGTTAGACGTGTTTGATTTGCTGGTGCAGTAGCATTTGTTTTTCCATGCGCAGTGCAGGCGGTGCACGCTTGCTTGCAGAAGATCTCGGACTGGCAGGCTCGGCTCGGCCTTGTTGACCAAAAGTACACGCCGGCCTGCGGTTATACTACTCCAGTAGTAGTAGTACACTCGTGGCTCACGGATGTCATTAGTAAAGCCGGTTTTCCTTTGCAGCGGCAGGATCTTGAGGAGGATTATGCTTTTGGAGCTTTGGGTTTTTATAATCATAACCATCCGGGGTTTCAGACACCTGCCGCTGCGCCACTCTTCGTACGCACGCTTGCACTCTCGCCTCACCCCGGCGCAGTGAGTGGGCCCTGCAAAGCATGGCCCACCTGCACGTTGTACTAGTACGAACGGAAGCATTTTTCTTTTACCTTCTCCCTTGCTCGACTCTGGTCGCCGCCATAATTATTCCCTGGTAGGACCGCAAGCATGGCTGGCGGTCTTTGTTCCCTCCCGGTGGCTGGGTGTACGCCGCACTTGTCTCGTGTCGTGGGAAACGGAGCGGAGCGGACGGAAGGATAAAAGTAATGGCGGGGGACGACGGGCGGACCGGTGGTGGCGGCCACGTACGGCGCGCTGGCGCTGCCCGGCCGGGGGGCAGGGGCACGGCACGGCAAAGGACGGACCGACCGACCGGCAGACACCCGGCCCGCGAGTCCACCCGACAGCGCCGCGCACACGTCGCTCTCCTCCCTCCTCCCAGACCCACCACCACCCTCCCGTGCCCAGCTGCCCCGCCCCCATCGCCGTGCCGTGCTCCGCGGCTCCACCACTCCCACGCCGAGTCGCTGGCGACGCCGACGGTCATCGCGGTCAGAGCCCGTCACCGGCGACGACGCCACCCGCGTCGCCCGCAATAGTGGACTGGTGGTGGTGGACGCCCGTTCCCGAGCGCGATCCCGCTCTGGCGCCATGCCATCGCCATGCCGCCCCGCTCCATGCGCGTCCGCGGCGCGCGCGCTGGCGCCCGTGCGGGCGTGCGTGCCGGAGCGGCACTGCTCAGCCCATGGGCGCGCACGTCGCGGCGAGCGTGCCGCGTGCTGCTGGTGTGGTGCGCCGCGTCGGTCGTGCCGGGCTCTTCGGGCGCGTGGTACTGTTGAGCCGGGTCGCGTGGCGGCTTGTCATGAAGTTTCTGCGGGTGCGCCGGGACCGTGATTGATTGCTGCGGTGGTGGTTGGTGCACCCACCGGAATAATGCCGACCGAGCGTGTACGTGTAGAGTATATGCTGCGTTTTCCACGGGCATTTCGACGTCTTTTCTTTGCTCCAACAAACAAACTCCACTGTTGCGGGTGCAGCCGAGAATATGCTTCCGCGTACGTATCCAACTTCCCTTTTCTGGCTCATCAATGGATTGAATCGCCGTTGGTAGTGGTAGTACTCGGAAGGGAAAATTTGTCTAGTGCTTGCTGCCACCAAACTCGCCACAAAGCTCGTACATTGCGCTCTCACATTTTCAGATAAACAAAGCATTGGTGATTTCAGAACTAATGACGGTTTCTAGTTCTGTCATCCGTTCTGGAATAAATTGACGTAAATCCTCACGGATTTTGGTTTGTTCTGCTTAGACAAAAAACACATATTTGACCTGAGGACGAAAAGAATTCACAATCTGAACTCATTTTGAAAAAAATTCACCGAGTTGACCGTTTCGAGTGGCGCCGAAGCGGCTATATCTTAATAGCTTTGGAGCTTAGGCGCTACACGCGCCCGATCAGCGTGGCAGCCGGCCCCACTCCTGGTTGTGTAGCGCACCGAAAGGAGTTAGCGATGTAGTCGTGGCTTAACCGAAAGGAGTTGCACTACCTTATATTAAAAGCTGTCGTAACTTTTAATCCGTGCATCCGATGAAAACATGCCTTATATGAAAGTTGTATATTTTTTCGTGTTCTACGCAATGGTGGCATCTTCATCTATGTTAGGATCAATTTGCTTGATGAAAACCCTGTTGCAAAAGTGCATCATAATATAACCGATGTAATTTGTTAAAATTTACAAACTTGGCATGATGATAGCCATTCACCTATAGCTCTTACGCGTTTTCAACCTACATGAGTTTTGCACTGCATAATGTGTACTTTCACGCCATGCCTATGCTTGCCATGTTAATCATCCTTAACATGTTCATTTCTTGGATCTAAGTGACTAACATGATATAAGTGAACTTCTATTACAGAATGTTACATTTTGTAAGATCCATAGTAATTAATCCTGACATCACATGAATATGATCTAACCCGCCATGAAGCCACGTGACCCCCTCTTGAAGCTACCAAATGCGGTGCGGCTGAAGAAGTGCAAGGCATCCGCGAAGAAGAACAAGGCGGCGGACGGCTCCGGCTCTTCGAAGCCGTCGAGGAAGAAGCTTGCAGGGTGTGCGGTGGGTGCGGCGGCTACCGAAGCGCCGACGAGCTCACTTGTTGAGCCGGCGGCCGACACGCACAAGGTGTTTGAGGAAATGCCCCAAAAGTATAAAATTCGCCAACTTTTTTGTTGTTGTTATTTTTTGAATGCACACATATAGATAGCTTATTTGCTTCATTGTATATACTTTGTAGCTTCAACGATGAGGCATATATGTCAACTATGGGTGTTGGCTCCAACAACTCGCATTGGTCTCAAATCAATGACATGCATTTCGATGACCATGAGTTCGAGGTGGACGAGGATGGTGAGGGCATTGTCGACGCACCGAAAGGAAGAGGAGGCAACTACACCAACGAAGAAGACGTCTTACTATGCAATACTTGGTTGCAAGGGTCGAGGGATCCATCCGTTGGAGGTGATCAAAGCAAAGATGCTTATTGGAACAGGATGAAGGAGCACTTTGATCTACACAACAAGAGTGGAATTGACCGCTCCGACCGATATCTTCGCTCCCGGTGGTCGACAATCAACAAAGATTGTCAGAAGTGGGCGGCCGCACAAAAGGCGGTTGACAAGTTGAACCCAAGTGGCAGAACTTTGCATTTTATCGCCAGGGTCGTGGCTTGGTGACATCCAGTGTCTTGGTGAAATTAACGTGTCAATCTGGCGTAACATTGCCTTAGGTACTTTAGTGTCTCAAAACATAGTGATGCAAATATTTAGTGGGTATGAAAATGACATAGACTTAAGGTAGACATAAAATTTTCCGACTTTCATAGTTAGATCATATTCATATGATGTCAGGATTAATCACTATGGATCTTACAAAATGTAACATTCTATAACAGAAGTTCACTTATATCATGTTAGTCACTTAGATCCAAGAAATGAACATGTTAAGGATGATTAACATGGGAAGCATAGGCATGGCATGAAAGTACACATTATGCAGTGCAAAACTCATGTAGGTTGAAAACACGTAAGAGCTATAGGTGAATGGCTATCATCATGCCAAGTTTGTAAATTTTAACAGATTCATCGGTTATATTATGATGCACTTTTGCAACAGGGTTTTCATCAAGCAAATTGATCCTAACATAGATGAAGATGCCACCATTGCGTAGAACACGGAAAAATGTACAACTTTCATATAAGGCACGCTTTCATCGGATGCACGGATTAAAAGTTACAATAGGTTTAATATAAGGTAGTGCAACTCCTTTCGGTTAGGCTGACTACACTGTGCAACTCCTTTCAGCTAGGCGCTGCACAACCAGGAGTGGGGCCGGGCTGCCATGCTGGACGGCGTGTAGCGCCTAAGCTCCAGGCCAGCGATATAGTGTGGCGCCTTTCTGTCGGGCGCCACTCGAGACGGTCAGCTCGGTGAAATTTTTTCGAAAGGAGTTCAGATTGTAAATTCTTTTTGTCCTCAGATCAAATATGTGTTTTGTGCCTTCTGCTTAGGCGTAGTATAAGAGGAATTCTGGCAGATGCCCCAAAATGACAGCCTCCACAGCTGATTTATTAGATGCTCCTCCGTATTTGTCCTCCAAAATTGTTGACTCCATAATTTTATCTCTTCTACTCCCTCTGTAAACAAATATATACTCTCGTTTATCCCCAATTTCACGTCGATATAATGGATCTTTTCACCGTTGACCATCACACACTTCGAAAAGAGTTCAAACAACACAATAGTTTCAAGTTTCGTGTTCAAATTTAAACATAAGCATAGGCTCCAACCACTTGAACAAAAGATGAAGCATCATGCAAGAAGGAAGTTCAACCAAAAGCAATCATCATGCACACATTCAAACCGTAGTGAAAAAACATATGTCACTGCCCCCTCCCAAGTGTGCACGGCTCCCTCCTCCCGTATGTTGGCCGCTCCATGGCAAACCTTGGCGATGATCTCCGATAGCCTCATCCTCCTAAATGTTTTGCCCCATTGTCCATGTCATCTGGATCCAACACATCATGCACCAATTTTCTGCTCGGGCAACCTCTCTTGCATGAATCGAGTCTCGGCAAGTTCCTAGTTACCGCAACTAGAGCGATATCATGCCATGACAACATAAAAGTTGTGTCCTTTTCTGCAGCCCAAGATGGTCTCTTCTTCGCCGCTTGGTTTGCACGAAATTTATCCAATTCGGCTTCTTTGGTCGTTTCAACAGTCAAAGTGCTCAACCAACATACCAAGCAAGAAATCTCGGTGAAAATCTCCCCACCCTTCATCGGTCTAGACCAAATTACTCATCATGCTCATTAAGAAGGGCTCATTGGTGATCGGATCCTCCGAAGTGGAAGAAATCATCACTATAAAGAAAACCGCACAACCGGTGTCCTGCCTGGTCACAGGCCATAGTCTTCCCCTTCCACTTCGGCTGAAGCACATCGCGGTGGTTCCACTTGATGACCGGTGTTGCTGAACATGGGGAAGCGAGCCGCCCTTTGCGCTGAAGCATATACTTACGGGGCTCACGGCAGTCCGACGAGCGGGCTGCCGACTTGCCGTGCATGGGGAAGACGAAGAGATCCTCCACGACCGACCGTAGACTAGTGTAGTGTATCCGTGTCGTAGGGATGGAGCTCCGTGCGACCGGACGTGCACATAGTTTTAGTTATTTTAGTTAAAGCATGTCCAAAATGTAATGAATTTTGTCCGTTCTATATGAAATCCGTTGTGTTCTCATGAATTTCATCTGGTTTCTTGAAAAAATGTTTGAAATGTATGCAGACAGTGTTGGATGGCGGCCTCTCAAATTCCTGCCCGTGGACTGGTCCCATCCTGTCCGCGGACGGATGTGGGAGGAATTTTGCTGGTCGCCGTTAGAGATACCCTTATTATTATATTTTCATCTTCATAATTATTTTTTTTGTGCTATAATTGCAATGTTCTTAAATGTGAGACGAGGGAAAACATCATGTGTCGCATCCCTTCAAGGCATTGTCCGGGGGTTCGCTCGGTTGATTGGTGTGGTGGTTGTTTGATATGGGTTTGACGGTGGGTGGTGGTGGTGCGGCCGCTTTGGGGTTGACAGTGGTGTTCTTCGAGGTTCGTTGATGGTGCCCTTGGCGCCGTAGGGCGGCCATTTGTTTCCTCTCATGAAGGTGTCTTGGCCATGTTGTTGTGCGTGCTCAAGAGTATCCAATGGCTGCCATTGTGTTGTGGCAAGCTTCGTGCTCTCGCTAATGTCTCGGTTCATTTTTGCTCATCGATGACGCAAGATGCCTCCCGAACTTGCTAATCATTTTGTATTTTCATGGCGGAGCTCCGAGTCAAGGTTCGTGTTTAGTTGTACTCCTTGATTGTGGATGCTCCTCAGTTGCGTCGTGGGGCTTTGTACGCATGCCAGTGTGATGCGTTTGGTTGCTTGCAAAGTCTGGTATTATGATCCCTCGACGACACTCCATATCTGCTTGACGATGGTCTCTCTATTTGTTAGCTAGGCATTGCTTGTTCTTAACGTCATTTTTCCATCTTCTTTCCCTTGCTACTTGTACGGTTTTTGACCCGTTTTTTCTTGGGGCCAACTTGTTCTGGTTTTTGATTTGGTGTTTCTTATAAACCGGATCAGTCAAAACCTACCAGGCAACTCTGGCTTTTGTCCTCTTTTAAGGAATATATTTAGGCGGGAGAACTCTCCCCCCGTTAATTTTGAAAAAAAGGAAAAAACGGCTTGAATACAGTTAAGGAGCAGGACACGCGCATCACACGAGCTTTTGCACCATGTCGCCGGCCGGCCACTCGCAGCGCGCGCGCTTGTGCGGAGTAGTGGGGGTATGGACGAGTCAGCGCCACATGCCGCGCGCGTCCCCGTGCACGAGGCACGAGCCGGTCTGGTGTGGGCATGCCGTCTTGGCGCCATGCTCCCACCGGCGCGTCGCCTCGCCTCGCCATGCCGGTCTGGACTTTGTTCCCGTCCGTCTAGTGCACGATCCCATCCGCTACTCTGCTCGATCGTGGGCGCATGCCGGAGGTGAGCGCGAGAGGCCGCCGGCTTTGGGCGAGCCTTGACCCGGATTGCGTGGCGATTGTCACGAATTTTCTTCCGCTGGTGATGCAGCGCGTCCGTACATTGATTGCTTGCTGCAATGGCGGTGGTGGGTACACCGGCCAGAATGATGGCCGGCCCCGGTACACACACGCTGGCATTTCGCATTCTTGACACTGTGCGGCCGGCTACCGAACTCCGCTGTGCAACCGAGGGCACAGTTCCACGTAGGCGGACATGAACAGCTCCGTTTTTGGCTGATCCATGAACCGAGCCACCACTTGGTACCACTAATTACTACAGTCTGTCAAATGTCCACTGCTACCACCAAACCAAACACGGGACAAACGCCAAGTAATGCGATCGCATATTTTCGATGTGAAACAGCACCATTCAGACCAAATGCTCGGAATTGATGGAGAGCGCGGTGGCCAGGCGGCGACAGCGCATGCGGGCGGCGGGCCGGCGGCAGCACCTGCAGCCCTCCCTCTCGATCTACGACGGCCGGCCACTACGAGCGGCAAGGCTAGCTAGCTAGCGTGCGTGCGCTAATACTCTGCTGCTGCTGCTGTGTGTCTGTGACACCCAGGCCGTCCACGCGGGCATCATCACCGCCCCGCTCGGCCTCTTCGCCGGGCATGATGGCCGTGCCGTGCCGTGCGACGGGCGCGCTCGAGAGCACCGCATTTAACTCCCCCTGACGCGCCGCTCCAGCTACCTCCACTCCACTGCGCCTGCTCTGTTCATCCACTGCTCGCTGCCTCCGCGACTGCCAGCATAATTGTGCACCACCAAGCGCGGCAGCCTATGTCGACGTAGTAGTACGCTACTACTTGTGTCTAGCGGATGCATTTTAAGACCAACTGCACTGCACTCCCCCATGACCGTGCCAGTGCCATGCTTGCCAAATGCTTTTGCTCGTGCCGTGACTTGGAAAACTCGCCACGCACGGTCCTCGATCACACAAGGCCGTCAACCGAACCGTCCAAGCTGATGATTTTGGCCACATCAGTAACCCACTGTGAGCAGCCTAACTAAGCGCGAGGTTTTCCAGGTGAAAAGCTCGATCGATGTATGCATCGTCGTCTCCGTTCCCCAGAAGCCAGAACCCTGGCGCGCGCACCTGCACTGCCGGCCGGCCGGCAGCCGAGAAGGACTGGACGGGGCCCGTGCAGCTGCAGCCATGATGACGATCCAAACCTGCCCCGCCGTGTTCCTTTCCAACGCGCAGCTCCGGGTCCCGGCTGGCTGCGCGCCCACCGGCGGCGCCAGGCACCACGGAGTGAGGTCGACGGATCGGCGCGCGCTGTCCGTTCCGGCGAGGACAGAGGAACAAACTGGACGGACGGCACGGCAGGGCCGTGCCCCGGCTCTGCTATCGACTCTCTGTCACCCCGTGCCGTGCCGCGGTTCCGTGCGTGGCAATGGCGTGCGGTGTGGGGGACGGAACCGGGGTCTGGCTGGCTGGCACGCCAGCGGAGTGAACAGTCCATGCCAAAGTGGGGTGTGGCCGCTCCGGGTACATACGTGCCTGCTTGTCTCCTGGACGTACGTGAAAGCTACGCGTCGACCGTATTCTCGTTGTACGGAGATGGAGGTAAGATTTGAACGACATCACATTTGACACCTGATGAACGTACAGCCCAACTATGAGGTACATCAGCGAGTCGCCCTTTTGTTCTTTTTTGTTTGATGAGAGGGTCGCCCTTTTGTTCGACAAGTGCACATAGTCCTTATAGCATCTGCAACCGGACTTTGACAAATCCGACCCTCAAATGTCCGTAGACAGTGACCAGTCATCCCTCAAAAAACGCATTTCACATCCGGATACCTCAAATTCATATTATCACATGCAACGTACCGATCTTTGACCAGAGCTCGTCCGGTTCCGCTCGCCCGGCTCCGCCCTGGCCATGTCCGGCGGCCGGCTGCTCTCCTCAGAGTGTTGGGCCGGTCGCCGGCAAGGTAGGGTAGGGCATGCGACACGAGTTAGCTCACGGGACTCAAGGCCTCGCCGTGTCCCATGCCCTATTCTTCCTCGTCGAAGACCGAAACCCGAACGGTGCCGGTGGACGTCAGATCGATGATGGATCCGTCCGGGGACGAGCCGTCGACGTCCACCACGATGGGGTTGCGGCGCCCGGACTAATGTGGCTAGGGTTTGGTCCGGCGAGCGGATGGGAAGGATTTTATGTGGGGTCGGATGGGTCAGCATGGACGGGGTCCGACATGGCGGGCGCGCCCGGACGCCCCCATATCGCCCCATATTTGAGCTGGATATGGGGTGCCCCGGCTCTCCTGCTATCGACTGTTTGTCACCCCGTGCCGTGCTATGGCTCCGTGTGTGGCAACGGCGTGCAGTGTGGGAAGGAACCGGGGTCTGGCTGGATGGCACTGACACGGCAGCGGGGTGCACAGTGTGATTTGTGCGAAGTGGGTGGCCAAAATCACGAGTGAAGTCTGAAACGAACCCTGTCGTTGTAGGCGCAGTCGCAGATGAACCCCGACCTCCAAATCCCTGAACTCCGTACCCTGAACTCTCTGATCCCGGACTTTTTTAGTCTTAAGCTTGTTTTAGGCCAGGATCTGCTGATGTGGCAGCATTAGAGGGTGGGATTGCAAATTAATAACGCCACCTGTGCTCGGGCAGTTCTTTCTTAAACAGCGGACGCGGGTGAGGAAATTTTCTAGGGTTCGACGGCGAGAGAGGAAAGGGGGCGACTTCAATCCAGAGCAAGGCGACCAAGGGAGGGCGGCGATTGTCGGCGGCCGGGGCATGTCGTCGTCGTCGATTGGTTCCGCCTGTTCACAGGGCAGAGGGAGGCACTGCAGCAAGGTTGCCGGTGCCGTATCGCGAGCGGCCGATGGAGTACGAGCCGGCGGTTTTCTGCGGCCGTTGCGGGAGGAAAGCGCCGCGGTGGATATCATGGAGTGTGGCGAACCCTAGCCGGAGATATTATGCATGCGTCGAAGCTCAGGTATGCTCTGTTCTTATCTGTCCCGTGCTCTGTCCTCCTCTGCTCTGTTCAACTCCCCTGTCTTATAAACTTCAATTTTTTGAACAGCATGGGTTCATACAGTGGCACGACGACCCAACATCTCAATTCATGCGTGTATTGCTGGGAGATCTTCGAGATAAGGTATGGAAGCTAGAGGATGATGTTGCAACATTATGTGCAGATGGAGATGTAGGTGCTGGTGCATTGCGTGTGGAAATGCAGAAGAGAACTGAACAAACTGCAGGAGATGGTGGTGCTGCTGCATCAGTTAGTGACAGTTTAGTTAGGAAAGGGTGGATGTTGGTGTGTGGTATTCTGCTATTTGTATCAGGTTTAGTTCTAGGGATGATCTTATCCTAGTTCATTTGCTACTGATCTTATCCACAAATGGTTGTGAGGCAATGTACTGTATTTTGTCAGGAAATGTACTGAATGAAATTCAGTTTGCAGAATTTGCCAGGCAATGTACTGAATATTTGAAAGGCAGTGTACTGAATTCAGTTTGCAAAAAAATTCAGGCAATGTAATGTATTTTGAAAGGCAATGTACTGAATTCAGTTTGGAAAAATTGTGAGGAAATGTACAGCAACAAAATAAATTGTTTGCAAATTTTTGTCAGGTTTCAAGTGTCATTTTGTACAGCAACAAAATAAATTGTAGGAAATGTAAAAGAGCAACATTTACTCATAGAGAATGTTCACATTAATGAACTGAAATTATCTGAAGCCATGCTCACTTTTGACAGCAACAAAATAAACCGAATCAAGCTGTTTTTTGCCAGCAACAATATAAACAACAAATCCACTGATTAAGACCTCTAATTACTACAGGTTCAGCATTCAAAAACCCTAAACCTAACCAAGACAGAAACAAAGAAAACACCTGAGATTGGAGAGGAGAGATGGATGAGGAGTACCTTGATCTTTTCTGCCAGAGTGGTCGTCGACGGCCGCCGCGATCATCAGCTCGTCGCCATCGCCGGCCGCCGTGGATGAGGAACCGAGGCGCGTCGTGGGAGAGGAAGAGGCGAAGTGAAAGACGAGGGGGGTGAGCGAGTTGGTCCGGCTCGACCAGGTTAGGCCAACTCCACCGCGCGACCCTATCCTGTCCGCCCCCGTCCGTTTAGGGTAAAAGGAACAAACGAGACGGCCCAGCGCGCGGGTGCAAACGGACTTTTGTCCACTTTGTGTCCGCTTTTGACCCATCCGCGGCCCAAGTTTCCGCCGCTTTTGGGGTGAAACGGACACCTTGTGACGCTGCAGGTAAATCTCTGGCGTGTCCTCACAGCCCGCCCGTCGGTGGCACAGACGGGCCTTTTCTATCCCCCTCCTTCCTCGGGCCGCATCCACTCCACTCATCCCTCTCTTCCTCACGCCGCCGGCTGCTCGGCCGCCATTGCAGTGCAACTTGACGCTTGCCCAGCCCTTCCTCTCGCCGCCGAAGCTACCCATGCACGGCCGCCTTGTTTGCGCGCACCGCCGGCCGGATTTGGGGCGGATCCGGTCGGTCTTGAGCTCGCCCTTTTGTGGAGGCGGGCAGCGCCATGGATGGCCGGGCACCTCATTGGAAAGGCCCTGGCAGGTCAAGGCCACATCTGACGATGTCTCGTCCTCTAGCCGCTCAAATCTGCACCGTCGGTGGTCCGCCGGCAGATACGCGAATGGCGGCCGGCCAGGCTCGGTGCTTGCCCAAAAGCTCGTCGGCGCATTGTTGCCCCTCATCAAATACGTCCACTGGCCAAGGGTGGTCGTGCGCCGCGTGTCTACAACGCCGGAGCATCCCGGATGGGTGTTCATCAAGTGCTTAAACGATGGGGTATGTGCTCTTTTAGCTTCAGTTTGTGCTCTTGGATTAGACTAGTGGTGCTAACTTTAAGTTTTATTGTGTAGAATGGATGCAAGTTTTGGTATTGAAAAGAAGAGTACATCGATATGTTGATAGAGCGAAATCCAGTACATGTTCGTGCATTTTTAGCTAGCCTAGAGGCTTTAGACGAGACAAGTGCATTTGTTGCTAGATTAGAGGCTAGGCACGACACTACGTGCGAAGAAGCAACAAGGCACGATACTACGTGTGAGGAAGCAACGTCGACTTCTGGCTTGAAGAAGAAAGGAGGGTGCAACGTCGTGCCTCCTCCACAGATCAACAATGAATGCATCGAGAAGGCCCTAACCTAACTCAAGGGAGCAGTTATGGAAGTTGGGTATCTTCTCAAATGTATTCTTGTGGTTCTTGTTTTCTTTGGCCTTGCTTTACTAGTCAAAATGTGATGATGTATTGTCATGTACCAAAAATGAATGATAAAAAAAGTTTAAGGACTTGCAAAGAAATATACGCGGATAGGATGGGGCAAATGGATGCGGCGGCGTGCTGGGCGCACGGCCACCGCATCTCAGGACAGGCCCGGACACGACCCCAAATCCCTACCCAAACGGACAGAATCCGAACAAAACGAGCGTCCGTTTGGGGTCGCGCGGTGGAGTTGGCCTATATAGCCTGAGACTCAGGCTATTCCCACCCTTTCCCGAGCCACGTACGAATCCCAGCGTTTGGATAAGACACAAGGATCAAAAAGTCCGGGATCACAGAGTTCGGGGTATGGACTTCCGGTATTTGGAGGTCGGGGTTCATCTGCAACTGCGCCTACAACGACGACAGGGTTCGTTTCAGACTTCACTCCCAAAATCACCGTTGCTTTGACCATAAACGAGAAGATAATCACGATTTGAACCCGTCTAGAAGAAAAAGTAATAATCGGATCTGACCTCTCTCGGTCATGCCAACAATCCCCTGGCGTTCACGTTACACGTGGAATGCCACCGACTGTGACCTTTGGGCCCGGCGTTTCCTCCATGGGCCTTGGCATCTCTGTCTGGGGTAGAACATCACGGGCCACGGCGTTTGGGCCGAAAGGAAAACGGCGTGGGACAAGGTGTTTGGCCCAGGAGCAAACACCATAGCAACACAAACACCAGGGTTGTTGGCGTGAAAAAAAAATCAAACAATGAGGCACTCTCAAGATGAGGTCAAATCGTGCTAAACTTTTAAAAGAGGATCAAAACAGTGATTTCGACCTAATGCGTCGTGAAAGCTACGTGTCAAAATTACAGACTCGTTTTGGTTCGACAAGGTCTTTATTTGTTGCAACCAACAAAGTGGCCCTCACAAATGTGAGGGAATCATATATACTTAGTTGTGTCATTCTAAAATATTTAATTATTTTTATAAATAATCATAGTTTTAAATAGCCGACTATATATAGTTTCGCTATATCCCGCTATAGCCTTTTCAGCAGGGTGCCGCTAAATGATCGCTTTCATAAATAGCCGCGCCGCTATTTTTCATAGCCCGCTATTTAAAACATTGTAAATAATTAAACTATTTCAAAATATATATTATGATTCTATAGCCATTACATAAGTCATCATAAATAGAATATCATCCCGACAGACCGCATCTTCAATCATGCATAATTTATAAGTGATAAAATATGTTTCAAATTTGATTGTTATGTTATTTGTGAAAAAGACCATTAGTTACATGTGTTGATTGTGTGTGTTAGGAATTGTTAGAATAAATCCGAGGCATACCATCGATCATCCGAGGACCAAGCAATCACACGAGCACGACACCGAGATTTGTTAACGAGGTTCACCGATATGGCTACATCCCGGGGCCTGACTATGGGCGTTCCTCCCCATAATACCGCTACAATACCGCACCCGGTCGCGGCACATGCCGTCGGCTTCCCCTGCGTTCCTGTGCTATTATGTTGGCATAGGTTACATCGTGTGTCTACCCTCGCTATATATGAGAGGCCTAGGATACAAGTGTTCTACTTGGACACGACTCCATATCCTTCTAAACACAATACTGTTGGGAACGCAGTATTTCACAAATTTTCCTACGATCACGCAAGATCTATCTAGGAGATGTATAACAACGAGCGGGGAGAGTGTGTCCACGTAACCTCGTAGACCGAAAGCGGAAGCGTTAAGTAACGCGGTTGGTGTAGTCGAACGTCTTCGCAATCCAACCGATCAAGTACCGAACACATGGCACCTCCGCGATCTGCACACGTTCAGCTCGGTGACATCCCACGAACTCTAGATCCAGCTGAGGCCGAGGGAGAGTTTCGTCAGCACGACGGCGTGGTGACGTTGATGATGAAGTTACCGACGCAGGGCTTCGCCTAAGCACTACGACAGTATGACCGAGGTGAAAATTTGTGAAGGGGGCACCACACACGGCTAAAATCAACTTGTGTGTCTATGGGGTGCCCCCCTCCCCCTATACAAAGGAGTGGAGGAGGGGGAGGGCCGGCCTCCTATGGCGAGCCCCAAGGGGGGATTCCTACTCCTACTAGGATTAGGTCCCCCCCCCTTTCCTAGTGCAACTAGGAGGGGGGAGGAACGGAAGAGGGAGAGAAGGAAAGGCCCCCCTCCCCAATTCGGATTGGGCTTGCGGGGGCGCGCCCCACCACTTGGCCGCCTCCTCCTCTCTTCCACTATGGCCCATTAAGGCCCATTAACTCCCCGGGGGGTTTCGGTCACCCCCGGTACTCCGGAAAATGCCCGAACTCATCCGAAACCATTCCGATGTCCAAACATAACCTTCCAATATATCAATCTTCATGTCTCGAACATTTCGAGACTCCTCGTCATGTTCGTGATCACATCCGGGACTCCGAACAACCTTCGGTACATCAAATCAAAAAACTCATAATTGAAAGGACATGCGGTGCCCCCATGTGTGGTTTTGGTAATTGATGACATTCTCTATGGACTAATGGTTGCATTGAGTTATATTTGAAGGATTTGTCCATAGGCATTTCTTGAAGTCCATGTGTTGGTTTCAAGGAGTTTATGTGTTGACCAAGGTGCTATTAAGGAATTAACCAAAGATTGGTCATGTGAGTGTTGAGCTTATTGCAAGCATGTCTTGAAGAAGAAGATTGTGTGGTCATTCATGTTTACCTTCAAGACATCATCCAAACGAATAGAGTTGGAAAGATTCAAGGTTGATCAAGACTAAGTCAAGAGTGAACCAAATTGATCAACTCACAAAGCGTAGAAGATGTACCGAGAGGGATCAAGTGATCCCATGGTATGGTAAGCATTATCCATTGCACTTTGTGTACTAACCCATGGTCTATGTGAGAGTCTATGTGGGGTTAGGTACGTGTCCATGGGCTTGCGTCAAGAGGAAGATATCATACAACCCACGGAAAGGATGACATTAAGTGGTGATCGTCATCAAGATTGCCGTGTGCAAGTTCAAGTGGAGCACCACGAAGAGATCAAGTGCTTGAAGCTTGCCATCCATTGTGGTGTCAATGGACTTGTGAAGATGTGTCAAGAGTGGCTCACCCATAGTGGAGTATGGGGAGCAATCATCTAGTCTCCATCGACCCAACACAATCAAGAAAGGTGGTCCATCTTGAGGAGGACAAGATCGTCATCATCTAGCTCAAGTGGATCATGTGCAAGGCAAAGGTTTGCCCTTGATAGTTTTCTATTTTACCGTCTCATGGTGGTAGTTGGGAGACCGGGTTATAGGATCGATAGTCGTGACTATCAAGGGGGCTCTCAAGTGAGTAGCTTGATCGTATCGTTCGTCGAGAGCTCAAACCATTGCATCCTTGCATCATGTTTCTTGGTTCTTGTTTGGTTCTCTTTGTGAGTCTTAGAGCTTATGGTCATCTTTATGACAAGCTTGAGTTCATCGAAAACGGAGTTTGCATGCGTCTTCTATGATGTTTTCGGTGTTGGAGGTTTTACCGGTCTTTTCCGAGGAAGGGTTCTCACCATTTTCTTTTGGGACTTTTCTCATTTGCTTATTATTGGCCCTTGTCCCTAGCTTTCCAACAAACTTGGTTTCGTCGAATTCGGAGTCCGTATGCAGAAGTTATGGTAGTTTTGGTGTTCTGAAAAGGCTGCAGCGGTACTACCGCGGGTAGGAGCGGAAGTAATTTTTTACTACCGCCCTTGGGAGCGGTATTACCGCTCTTGGGAGCGGTACTACCGCTTGGAGCAGTACTACCGCGGCTACTTCCGTGGCTACTTCCGCTCGGGACCAAAAACTCGTCACAACTCCAGCGGTGGTAGGCACGGATGTAATTTTTTAGTACCGCTCGCAAGCAGTAGTACCGTGATGCCGAGCGGTACTACCGCTCGGTGCGGGCTGTGAGCATAACGGTTGGATTTTTCTCCACCTATAAAAGGGGGTCTTCTTCCCCATTGAACTCGATCCTTTGGGCTCGTGGTTCTTCCCCCATTGTTGACCTTCTTCGAAGCTTGCTAACTCTCAATCCCTCCATGGATTCTTGCTAGTTTTTGAGGGAAAAGAGAGAGGAGATCTAGATCCACATTTCCACCAATCACTTTCTCCTCTATGTGAGGGGAGCCCTTGGATCTAGATCTTGGAGTTCTTGGTGTTCTCCTTCTTGTTTTTCCTCTCTTTTTTCCACCCTAGCATTAGTTGCTTCGGGGGGATTTGAGAGAGAAGGACTTGGGCACTCCGTGTGCCCTTGCCATTGCATTTGGTGCATCGGTTTGAGTTCTCCACGGTGATACGTGGAAGTTACAAGTTGAAAAGCTTATTACTCTTGGGTGCTTGGTGCCCTTGAGCTTGTTCCTCTTGGGTGCTTGGGCGCCCTAGACTGTTGGTGGTGTTCGGAGCTCAATCATTGTGGTGCAAAGCTCCGGGCAAGCGTCGGGGTCTCCAATTAGGTTGTGGAGATCGCCCCGAGCGATTTGTCGGGTACCGCTGACCGCCCCCAAGGGTTGCCAAAGTGTACGGGTTCGTTGACCGCCCCCAAGGGTTGCCATTTGTAATCGGTTCGTGACCGCCTCAAGGGTCCCTTAGTGGAATCACGACATCTTGCATTGTGCGAGGGCGTTAGGAGATTACGGTGCACCTAGTGGCTTCTAGGGGAGCATTGTGCCTCCACACCGCCTCCAAACGGAGATTAGCATCCGCAAGGGTGTGAACTTCGGGATACATCGCTGCCTCCGCTGCGTGCCTCGCTTATCTCTTACCCGAGCTCTTTACTTATGCACTTTACCTTGTGATAGCCATATAGGTTCTTGTCATATATCTTGCTATCACCTAGTAGTTTATCTTGCTTAGCATAAGTTGTTGGTGCACATAGGTGAGCCTAGTTGTTGTAGGTTACTGCTTGACAAATTAACCGCTAGGTTTATTCCGCATTTGTTCAAGCCTAAACCGTAATTATTTTAAAGCGCCTATTCCCCCCCCCTCTAGGCGACATCCACGTTCTTTCAATTGGTATCAAAGCCTCGTCTCTCTTTGTTAGGATTAACCTCCTAGAGAGTAAATATGTCGACTAGGGGATTAGGATTCTCTGACACTCTTAGTTTCGATGGCACAAATTTTGATGTTTGGGTAATTCGCATGCTTAATCTCTTTAGGGTCATGGACCCAAACTTAGAGCGAATTGTAGATATGAGTTTTTCTCCTCCAAAGGATCCCCAAAGATTATCTTTAGAGGATGAGAAAAACTCTTATCTCAATGCTCAAGCTTCTAATGTGCTTTTTAATGCTTTGAGCAATGTAGTTATATTTCAACTCATGCCGTTCCGAGATGCTCATGAGTTGTGGGCGAAGCTTCAAGATAAATATGGTGTGTCCAAGATTTGTGGGGATGATTGTTCTCCCTCCACCTCCGGTCGTATAGTCTTCTCAACTTCTTCTACTTCACCTACATGTGGTTTGCCACAAGGTAATGATATGGTGAGCAGTGTTGGTCATTGCAATGATGATAGTATGCTTATTGTGGATGATCCTTCATCACTATATTATTGCAATGCTCCTTCTTTGGGCTTTAACACTTTGAGCACTCCAAATGTTTCACATGCTTGTGTTGATAGTCCTTGCATATCATGTAGAAATTGCTTGACTAAATCTCATGATGATATGCTTGCTATATCTTGTTTCCATGATAAAAATGCATGTATTTCCTCGAGTTGTTGTGCTAACAATGTAGATGAAACCCAACACCCATGGAACAAGATGTGGTCTTTAATGGTGCTTCAAGGGATCCTATATCATCATCTATTGCATTTTGCCTTATGGCCAAGGCTTCAAAGGTATCTCCCACTTTGAATCCCAATATATCTTGTGATGATATTGATGATGGCAAGAGTGATGATGATGTTGATTATGATGAAGAGAGTGATGATGTTGCCTCCTTAAAAATTAAGGGGGAAATGATTTTTAAAGCTCTTCTTAAGAATAAAATTGCTCGTTCCAACTTCATGGAAATTATGTCTATTGCTATTGAGGGCAAGAAATATATTGATGAGTTGGAATCTCATCTTGAGGAGCATGAGGTCACCATTGATAAAATGGAAGGTCATGAGCGTGATTACGCTAATGAGATTGCGGACCTCTCTCAAGCTCTTGAACTTGAACAAACCACCAAGGAATCTCTTGAGGAGACTTTTGCTCTAGAATTATCTAGAGTGAGGGAATCTCATGATAGAGCTCTCGAGGTGGCCAATGATTTTGAAACTAAAAATGAGGAGCTTGAAGTTGTGCATGCTAAACTCCTTGAGGACTTTGAGCACCTCGAAAATGGCTCAAGGGTCATTAAGAGTGAGCTCATCAAACTCACCGAGTCTCATGCTCAACTTAAAGCTTCATATTCAAAAGAGCTTGCCAAGTTGTCTTCTCCTCTTGTTGCTAATGATGATGCTTGTGCTACTAATTCTATCTCTTGTGAAGCATCCATATTGAAGGAGAATGTTGAGCCAAGGGCTCAATTTGAGTTGCTATCTAGCAATTATGGGATGTTGGAAGAAAATCATGTAAGGCTCACAAGCTCTCATGATGATCTTCTAGTATCCCATAATGTGCTAAAGATAGCTCATGAGGCCATGCTTGCTAAGGTAACATCTAGTGAGCCTCATGTTGATACTAGCACTACTTCTAGTCAAAATGCTATATTGATATGTGCTAGTCCTTGTAATTCATCTACTCACAATGTTGGTACATCTTGTGATGAATTGCTTTCCTTGCCTTGTTGCTCTAACAATGAAGCTTATACTTCCTCTAGTACTTGTATTGAGACTAACCATGTAGAGGAAATCAAAGAGCTCAAGGCCCAAGTCACTTATTTGAAGAAAGACTTGGAAAAGAGTCATGAAGGGAAATCCACACTCAACAATATCTTGAGTGTGCAAAATCCCCAATGACAAAGGTGGACTTGGATTCAACTCCAATAAGAAGAAGAAGTCCAAGATGAACAAAAAGAAGGGCCAAGAACAAGTCAAGAAATCGGCCAAGATTGTTTGCTTCAAGTGCAAAGTAGAAGGGCATCATGTTAGATCTTGCCCATTGAAGAAGAAGGCCATTACTGTCAAGCAACAAGGGAAGAGGGCACAAGTTCAATATCATGCTCAACCTCAAGTTGAAGAAAGGCCACTTCCCAAGAAGACTCAAGTTAATGCTTCTCTTGTTGAGAAATCAAGTGAGAAGAAAGTGAAGAGTAGACGTTGCTACATATGTCGTGAGAAAGGCCACGTCGCTTCTTCATGCACTAGTGGTAACTTATCCAACCCAATTATTATTGATGATGTCTATTCTCTTGGGAAGGATAAGGTTGGCAATGTGTTTGCCAAGTTTGTTGGTACTCAAAGTGGTGTCAAGAAAAGAACCATTTGGGTGGCCAAGCCTATTGTGACTAACCTCTTAGGACCCAACTTGGTTGGGGACCAACTAGCTCAAACTTGATCAATAGGTGTTGTTGGAGGTCATTGGAGACTTGGCTACATTATGAAGATTTAAGGGTCCTCATCATTCATATTGTGTCAAGCCAAGTCATTCGGATTATCTTTCTATCATATATCCAATGTTCCTCATTATGTAACTCGTGCTTAAATTGCTTACATTAAAACTTACTTGTCCCTTAGCATGTTGTGGTTTTGTATCTTGCATGTGCTTGTATATGTTGTGCTTCCAAATTGCTTATCTTGAGAAATCAAGTATGTGCATGTTGGTTTGCACATCATGTACATGTGTGTTGTGTGTTGAGCCTTTTGCATCTTGTTTATTTCTTAGTTGGCTCTTGTGAGATATTAATGGAATATCCCATTATGGGGGAGTGATGTGCTTTGTGCACCTCACAATCCTATAAATGTGTGTACATGAGTAATACCATCTAGTATTGATATTTCAAGATTATCTAGTCTCTGGGTGGTATATCTCTCATGAGAAATTCAAATTCTAAATTGTCCATTAGTTATCTCTTGTTGGATCCTTTTAATTGCCTCTTGTCTATCTTTAATTGGTATCACATTATGGGGGAGTAATATGCTATGTGTGTATTACTAGCCTAGAAAATGTGTACATTTGAGATATTGTCACCTAGAATTGATATTGTAAATTATCTTGTTCCTAGGTGGCATGATAGCTCTACAAGTTGCAATTTGCTTGTGTTTGATGTGAAGATGATGTCGGATATCCTTGCTATCTACCACCGGGAATTATTTCCAAATACGTCTTGTCTTTTGACAATTGGTACTCACTTATGTGTGGTAGAATTTATTGATCATCTTTACATTGGCTTTTATTTTTATTTGCCTTTTCTCTTGCCAAGATTTGTGTCAACTCCCGTTGTCTTCCCTACCACTTGTGGATCTTGTTTGTTTCTCGTTCTTGTTGCTTTCTAGATATAGTGAAAGTGGTGATCCCACCTTGTGCATTTTGTATTCAAATGCAAATCCTATATAATGCACAACTCGTGGGGGAGCTATCCTATTTTCTTTAGAACACTCTTCTTGTGATCCTTATCAAGTGTTTGTTGGTGGAAGGCAAGCCGTTTTTGTTTTGGTACTTTGTGCCATCATGAAACTTTGTAGAGAGCTTGGTTTGTTTGGAACCATCCTCTCTTTTGGGAGTTTGATATCTTTTATTTTGAGTGTATCAATGGATATCTCATTCCTTGATGTATCTTTTATGGATATCCTCCAAGTGATGTTTTATTCATTTGGTATCCTTTTCACTTGGCATTTCTTTGTCTTTTGGTTTTGGGTTTTGAAATCTTGAGCATGCATGTTTTCTTCATGTATTTTATTTGTCATGCTTTCTTTCTTTGACTCAATATATGGGAGAAACTCCACCTAGTCTCAATTTGGATGAGATGCGCATGATATTCATTTTGATATCTATATGCACATATTTATGTGGAGTTTGTCCTATGTATTGGTGTTTCTAACTATTTGGTCCCGATGAGTTTGGGTACCGTTTAGTTTGTGTTGTTCTTATAGGAACAGTTGGAGATGCATTGGATGCTCGGCTCACTCACAAGGAAGGTGTTGTCACCATGTGCATATTGGAGTCAAGCTAGGATGATCAATGAACTACTATCTACCTTCAATTGGTATCTACTACATCCTTCCAATGGTATCTCGGTAATAAGTATCATCATCTACTACATGCACACATTACTTGCATCAACCTTGTGTAGGTTGTATCATGGCATGTATTTCATTCTTTCTTGTGATACTTGTTTCCGTTCTCAAAGCATCTCAACGATGATCTCATGTTGCTAGTTGTGATGTCTTTGATGTTCATGCGTTAGGAATTCATTTATATACAATAAGACCATATCTAGCCAAGTGCTATGCTTTCAAGCAAATATCTTATTGGTATATTTATGACTTCCTTGTGGATATCTTGTTCCTTCATGTTGTAATTATTTCGGGTGTACATCCCTCTTTGTAGATATATATCATCATGATTTTGTCTACCTAGAACCTTATACACTTGAGAGAAATTACATCTCTAGTTGATATCTTTTCTTTCACGTCCACCTTGTCTTTCTTATGTTATTTCTTTGGTGGCTCCGTGAAAGCTTTTTCCTTGAGTGAGTGTCCTCTATCGTTGCATCTTGTTGCACTCTTGTGTGGTGAATATTATTTTCCTCTTGCTTATCTTTACGAGGCTTTTGCCATCTTAATTGGTACCCCTCGTCTTGATGAGCCTCCCATCGTCTATCTTCACCACGGGTTGTCACAAGCATAGGTTCTCTATTTTCTTATTAGTAAGCTTGTGAACCCATTTGCTAGTTGTGTGTGAGAATGAAAGGCTTTGCACCGTGTATCTCATTCATTCAAGACTATGTTGATGCTTATGCTCATCCGTATATTAGTCTTCTCATGTGCTTTGCCATGACTCACACACATCATTTTGGTTGAGCCTATTCTTAAGTTGCCTCTCTTACAATGTTGCTCAACCATGTGCTTGTTGCAAGCGCTAGGCTTAGTTTCCTATATGCTCTCTTGCACTTGTTGTTAGTTTCATTGACTTTGGGGAGCTATGATCCTATTTTGTGCACTTTGTATTCAAATACAAAATTCTTGATGTGCACAAATCATGGGGAGCTTCTCTAGTTTCTTTAGAACAATCCTCTGCTCATATCATAATATCTTTTTCATGTGGCTCGTAGGATCTTTGGTCTAGTTGGTTCAGTTGATATCTTTTGATAGCTTGCTTCAATTGGTATCTTTTGATTGCTTGATTGCTTGTTTCTCTCTTTGTTATGTCTTTGTGGCATACCATTCTTTTGCAATCTTGGTGCCTCAATATAGTTGGTCTTCCTCCAAGTATTACCTTTGGATATGTGTATGGCATTCCACTCTCTTGTTGAGAAATACACAACTTTTGGAGGAACACCTTTTATATTGGTCTTCTTAGCTTTTCGCCCATTTTGGCAATCGATGCCAATGGGCGAGAAGTTTCATAGAGTTTTATGGAGAAGTCTTCAGAGTTTTCTCCTTGCTTTGGTTTTGTTCCTAAGCATTTGCATCTCATACGCATGCATTATTGGTTGTTGCATTGCATGGTGATGCATAATTCCTTATATAAACTCTCTTGAAAGTGATTGTCATCAATTACCAAAATGGGGGGGATTGAAAGGACATGCGGTGCCCCCATGTGTGGTTTTGGTAATTGATGACATTCCCTATGGACTAATGGTTGCATTGAGTTATATTTGAAGGATTTGTCCATAGGCATTTCTTGAAGTCCATGTGTTGGTTTCAAGGAGTTTATGTGTTGACCAAGGTGCTATTAAGGAATTAACCAAAGATTGGTCATGTGAGTGTTGAGCTTATTGCAAGCATGTCTTGAAGAAGAAGATTGTGTGATCATTCATGTTTACCTTCAAGACATCATCCAAACGAATAGAGTTGGAAAGATTCAAGGTTGATCAAGACTAAGTCAAGAGTGAACCAAATTGATCAACTCACAAAGCGTAGAAGATGTACCGAGAGGGATCAAGTGATCCCATGGTATGGTAAGCATTATCCATTGCACTTTGTGTACTAACCCATGGTCTATGTGAGAGTCTATGTGGGGTTAGATGCGTGTCCATGGGCTTGCGTCAAGAGGAAGATATCATACAACCCACGGAAAGGATGACATCAAGTGGTGATCGTCATCAAGATTGCCGTGTGCAAGTTCAAGTGGAGCATCACGAAGAGATCAATTGCTTGAAGCTTGCCATCCATTGTGGTGTCAATGGACTTGTGAAGATGTGCCGAAGAGTGGCTCACCCTTAGTGGAGTATGGGGGAGCAATCATCTAGTCTCCATCGACCCAACACAATCAAGAAAGGTGGTCCATCTTGAGGAGGACAAGATCGTCATCATCTAGCTCAAGTGGATCATGTGCAAGGCAAAGGTTTGCCCTTGATAGGTTTTCTATTTTACCGGTCTCATGGTGGTAGTTGGGAGACCGGGTTATAGGATCGATAGTCGTACTATCAAGGGGGGCTCTCAAGTGAGTAGCTTGATCGTATCGTTCGTCGAGAGCTCAAACCATTGCATCCTTGCATCATGTTTCTTGGTTCTTGTTTGGTTCTCTTTGTGAGTCTTAGAGCTTATGGTCATCTTTATGACAAGCTTGAGTTCATCGAAACGGAGTTTGCATGCGTCTTCTATGATGTTTTCTTGTTGGAGGTTTTACCGATCTTTTCCGAGGAAGGGTTCTCACCATTTTCTTTTGGGCCTTTTCTCATTTGCTTATTATTGGTATTTCTCTCAATATTGTGTTAGCCCTTGTCCCTAGCTTTCCAACAAACTTGGTTTCGTCGAATTCGGAGTCCGTATGCATAAGTTATGGTAGTTTTGGTGTTCTGAAAAGGCTACAGCGGTACTACCGCGGGTAGGAGCGGAAGTAATTTTTTACTACCGCCCTTGGGAGCGATATTACCGCTCTTGGGAGCGGTACTACCGCTTGGAGCAGTACTACCCCGGCTACTTCCGTGGCTACTTCCGCTCGGGACCAAAAACTCGTCACAACTCCAGCGGTGGTAGGCACGGATGTAATTTTTTAGTACCGCTCGCAAGCAGTAGTACCGTGATGCCGAGCGGTACTACCGCTCGGTGCGGGCTGTGAGCATAAGGTTGGATTTTTCTCCACCTATAAAAGGGGGTCTTCTTCCCCATTGAACCTGATCCTTTGGGCTCGTGTTCTTCCCCCATTGTTGACCTTCTTCGAGCTTGCTAACTCTCAATCCCTCCATGGATTCTTGCTAGTTTTTGAGGGAAAAGAGAGGAGATCTAGATCCACATTTCCACCAATCACTTTCTCCTCTATGTGAGGGGAGCCCTTGGATCTAGATCTTGGAGTTCTTGGTGTTCTCCTTCTTGTTCTTCCTCTCTTTTTCCACCCTAGCATTAGTTGCTTCGGTGGGATTTGAGAGAGAAGGACTTGGGCACTCTGTGTGCCCTTGCCATTGCATTTGGTGCATCGGTTTGAGTTCTCCACGGTGATACGTGGAAGCTACAAGTTGAGAGGCTTATTACTCTTGGGTGCTTGGTGCCCTTGAGCTTGTTCCTCTTGGGTGCTTGGGCGCCCTAGACGGTTGGTGGTGTTCGGAGCTCAATCATTGTGGTGCAAAGCTCCGGGCAAGCGTCGGGGTCTCCAATTAGGTTGTGGAGATCGCCCCGAGCGATTTTTCGGGTACCGCTGACCGCCCCCAAGGGTTGCCAAAGTGTACGGATTCGGTGACCGCCCCCAAGGGTTGCCATTTGTACGGGTTCGGTGACCGCCCTCAAGGGTCCCTTAGTGGAATCACGGCATCTTGCATTGTGCTTGGCGTGAGGAGATTACTGATGGCCCTAGTGGCTTCTTGGGGAGCATTGTGCCTCCACACCGCTCCAAACGGAGATTAGCATCCGCAAGGGTGTGAACTTCGGGATACATCGTCGTCTCCGCGTGCCTCAGTTATCTCTTACCCGAGCTCTTTACTTATGCACTTTACCTTGTGATAGCCATATATGTTCTTGTCATATATCTTGCTATCACCTAGTAGTTTATCTTGCTTAGCATAAGGGTGCACATAGGTGAGCCTAGTTGTTGTAGGTTCTGTGCTTGACAAATTAACCGCTAGGTTTATTCCGCATTTGTTCAAGCCTAAACCGTAATTATTTTAAAGCGCCTATTCCCCCCCCCTCTAGGCGACATCCACGTTCTTTCAGTAATACATATCATCATCGAACGTTAAGCGTGTGGACCCTTCGAGTTCGAGAACTATGTAGACATGACCGAGACTCATCTCTGGTCAATAACCAATAGCGGAACCTGGATGCTCATATTGGTTCCTACATATTCTACGAAGATCTTTATCGGTCAAACAGCACAACAACATATGTTGTTCCCTTTGTCATCGGTATGTTACTTGCCCGAGATTCAATCGTCGGTATCATCATACCTAGTTCAATCTCGTAACCGGCAAGTCTCTTTACTCGTTCCATAGTGCATCATCCTGCAACTAACTCATTAGTTACATTGCTTGCAAGGCTTATAGTGATGTGCATTACGGAGAGGGCCCAGAGATACCTCACCGACAATCGGAGTGACAAATCCTAATATCGATCTATGCCAACTCAACAAACACCATCAGAGACACCTGTAGAGCATCTTTATAATCACCCAGTTACATTGTGACGTTTGATAGAGCACTAAGTGTTCCTCCGGTATTCGGGAGTTGCATAATCTCATAGTTATAGGAACATGTATAAGTCATGAAGAAAGCAATAGCAACAAACTAAACGATCATAGTGCTACGCTAACGGATGGGTCTTGTCAATCACATCATTCTCTAATGATGTGATCCCGTTCATCAAATCACAACTCATGTCTATGGCTAGGAAACTTAACCATCTTTGATTAACGGGCTAGTCAAGTAGAGGCATACTAGTGACACTCTGTTTGTCTATGTATTCACACATGTACTAAGTTTCCGGTTAATACAATTCTAGCATGAATAATAAACATTTATCATGATATAAGGAAATATAAATAACAACTTTATTATTGCCTCTAGGGCATATTTCTTTTATTATCCCACTTGCACTAGAGTCAATAATCTAAATTACATAGTAATGATCCTAACACCCATGGGGTCTTGGTGTTGATCATGTTTTGCTCGTGAGAGAGGCTTAGTCAACAGGTCTGCAACATTTAGATCTGTATGTATTTTGAAAATCTCTATGTCTCCCTCCTTGACTTGATCGCGGATGGAATTGAAGCGTCTCTTGATGTGCTTGGTTCTCTTGTGAAATCTAGATTCCTTTGCCAAGGCAATTGCACAAGTATTGTCACAAAAGATTTTGATTGGACCCGATGTACTAGGTATGACACCTAGATCGGATATGAACTACTTCATCCAGACTCCTTCATTTGCTGCTTCCAAAGCAGCTATGTACTCCGCTTCACACGTAGATCCCGCAACGACGCTTTGCTTAGAACTGCACCAAACGACAGTTCCACCGTTCAATATAAATACGTGTCCGGTTTGTCACTTAGAGTCATCCGGATCAGTGTCAAAGCTTGCATCGACGTAACCATTTACGACGAGCTCTTTGTCACCTCCATAAACGAGAAACATATCCTTAGTCCTCTTCAGGTATTTCAGGATGTTCTTGACCGCTGTCCGGTGATCCACTCCTGGATTACTTTGTTACCTCCCTGCTAAACTGATAGCAAGGCACACATCAGGTCTGGTACACAACATTGCATACATGATAGAACCTATGGCTGAAGCATAGGGAATGACTTTCATTTTCTCTCTATCTTCTGCAGTGGTCGGGCATTGAGTCTGACTCAACTTCACACCTTGTAACACAGGCAAGAACCCTTTCTTTGCTTGATCGATTTTGAACTTCTTCAAAACTTTATCAAGGTATGTGAAGGAAATATTCCCTGGAGGCAATAATAAAGTTGTTATTTATATTTCCTTATATCATGAGAAATGTTTATAATTCATGCTATAATTGTATTAACCGGAAACTTAGTACATGTGTGAATACATAGACAAACAAAGTGTCACTAGTTTGCCTCTACTTGACTAGCTCGTTGAATCAAAGATGGTTATGTTTCCTAGCCATAGACATGAGTTGTCATTTGATTAACGGGATCACATCATTAGAGAATGATGTGATTGACTTAACCCATTCCGTTAGCTTAGCACTTGATCGTTTAGTATATTGCTATTGCTTTCTTCATGACTTATACATGTTCCTATGACTATGAGATTATGCAACTCCCGAATACCGGAGGAACACTTTGTATGCTACCAAACGTCACAACGTAACCGGGTGATTATAAAGGTGCTCTACAGGTGTCTCCGATGGTACTTGTTAAGTTGGCATAGATCAAGATTAGGATTTGTCATTCCGATTGTCGGAGAGGTATCTCTGGGCCCTCTCGGTAATGCACATCACTATAAGCCTTGCAAGCAATGTAACTAATGAGTTAGTTGCGGGATGATGCATTACGGAACGAGTAAAGAGACTTGACGGTAACGAGATTGAACTAGGTATTGAGATACCGACGATCGAATCTCGGGCAAGTAACATACCATTGACAAAGGGAACAACGTATGTTGTTATGCGGTTTGACCGATAAAGATTTTTGTAGAATATGTGGGAGCCAATATGAACATCCAGGTTCCACTATTGGTTATTGACCGGAGACGTGTCTCGGTCATGTCTACATAGTTCTCGAACCCGTAGGGTCCGCACGCTTAACGTTCGGTGACGATCGGTATTATGAGTTTATGTGTTTTGATGTACCGAAGATAGTTCGGAGTCCCGGATGTGATCACGGACATGACGAGGAGTCTCGAAATGGTCGAGACATAAAGATTGATATATTGGACGACTATATTCAGACACCGGATGAGTTCCAGGGGTCAACGGATATTTATCGAATTGCGGGGGGGGGGGGGGGGGGGTTATTTGAACCCCCGGGGGATCTAATGGGCCAACATGGGCCTTGTGGGAAAGAGAGGAGAGGGCCTAGGGCTGCCCCCCCCCTTGGGAGTCTGAATTGGACAAGGAGGGGGGGCCCTCTTTCCTCCCTCTCCTTCCTTTCCCCTTCCCCATTCCTAGTAGGACTAGGAAATGATGAATCCTACTCCTACTAGGAGGAGGATTCGTCCTCTCCTTGGGCGCACCAAGGGCCGGCCGGCCTCTCCCCTTTCTCCTTTATATACGGGGGCAAGGGGGCACCCTAGGACACACAAGTTGATTTTTTCCAGTCATGTGCGGTGCCCCCTCCACCATAATCCACCTCGGTCATATCATCGTAGTGCTTAGGCGAAGCCCTGCGCCGGTAGCTTCATCATCACCGTCATCACGCCGTCGTGTTGACGAAGCTCTCCCTCGACACTCTGCTGGATCGTGAGTTCGTGGGACGTCATCGAGATGAACTTGTGCAGATCACGGAGGTGCCGTACTTTCGGTACAAGGATCGGTCGATCGTGAAGACGTACAACTACATCAACCGCGTTGTCATAACGCGTCCGCTTACGGTCTACGAGGGTACATAGACAACACTCTCCCCTCTCGTTGCTATGCATCACCATGATCTTGCGTGTGCGTAGGAATTTTTTTGAAATTACTAGTTCCCCAACAGTGGCATCCGAGCCAGGTTTATGCGTAGATGTTATATGCATGAGTAGAACACAAGTGAGTTGTGGGCGATACTAGTCGTACTGCTTACCAGCATGTCATACTTTGATTCGGCGGTATTGTTGGATGAAGCGGCCCAGACCGACATTACGCGGATGCTTACGCGAGACTGGTTTTACCAACGTGCTTCACACACAGGTGGCCGGCAGGTGTCAGTTTCTCCAACTTAATTTAGTTGAATTGAGTGTGGCCACGCCCGGTCCTTGTTGAAGGTTAAAACAACACATACTTGACAAAATATTGTTGTGGTTTTGATGCGTAGGTAAGAACGGTTCTTGCTCAGCCCATAGCAGTCACGTAAAACTTGCAACAACAAAGTAGAGGACGTCTAACTTGTTTTTGCAGGTCATGTTGTGATGTGATATGGTCAAGACATGATGCTAAATTTTATTGTATGTGATGATCATGTTTTGTAACGGAGTTATCGGCAACCGTGGTTGTCGCTTTATTGTATGAAATGCAATCGCCATGTAATTGCTTTACTTTATCACTAAGCGGTAGCGATAGTCGTAGAAGCAATAGTTGGCAAGACGACAATGATGCTACGATGGAGATCAAGGTGTCGCACCGGTGAAGATGGTGATCATGACGGTGCTTTGGAGATGGAGATCAAAGGCACAAGATGATGATGGCCATATCATATCACTTATATTGATTGCATGTGATGTTTATCCTTTACGCATCTTATTTTTCTTAGATCGACGGTAGCATTATAAGATGATCTCTCACTAAATTTCAAGGTACACGTGTTCTCCCTGAGTATGCACCGTTGCACCACGTGATGATCGGGTGTGATAAGCTCTACGTTCACATACAACGGGTCCAAGCCAGTTTTGCACATGCAGAATACTCGGGTTAAACTTGACGAGCCTAACATATGCAGTATGGCCTCGGAACACTGAGACCGAAAGGTCGAGCATGAATCATTTAGTAGATATGATCAACATAGTGATGTTCACCATTGAAAACTACTCCATCTCACGTGATGATCGGACATGGTTAAGTTGATATGGATCACGTGATCACTTAGATGATTAGAGGGATGTCTATCTAAGTGGGAGTTCTTAAGTAATTTGATTAATTGAACTTTAATTTATCATGAACTTAGTACCTGATAGTATTTTGCATGTCTATGTTGTTGTAGATAGATGGCCCGTCTTTGTTGTTCCGTTGAATTTTAATGCGTTCCTAGAGAAAGCTAAGTTGAAAGATGATGGTAGCAACTACACGGACTGGGTCCGTAACTTGAGGATTATCCTCATTGCTGCATAGAAAAATTACGTCCTAGAAGCACCGCTAGGTGCCAAACCCGCTGCAGGAGCAACGCCAGATGTCATGAACGTCTGGCAGAGAAAAGCTGATGACTACTCGATAGTTCAGTGTGCCATGCTTTACGGCTTAGAACCGGGACTTCAACGACGTTTTAAACATCATGGAGCATATGAGATGTTCCAGGAGTTGAAGTTAATATTTCAAGCAAATGCCCGGATTGAGAGATATGAAGTCTGCAATAAGTTCTACATCTGCAAGATGGAGGAGAATAGTTCTGTCAGTGAGCATATACTCAAAATGTCTGGGGTATAACAATCACTTGATTCAACTGGGAGTTAATCTTCCGGATGATAGTGTTATTGCCAGAATTCTTCAATCATTGCCACCAAGCTACAAGAGCTTCGTGATGAACTATAACATGCAAGGGATGGATAAGACAATTCCCGAGCTCTTCGCAATGCTAAAGGCTGCAAAGTTTGAAATCAAGAAGGAGCATCAAGTGTTGATGGTCAACAAGACCACCAGTTTCAAGAAAAAGGGCAAAGGGAAGAAGGGGAACTTCAAGAAGAACAACAAGCAAGTTGCTGCTCAAGTGAAGAAGCCCAAGTCTGGACCTAAGCCTGAGGCCCGAGTGCTTCTACCGCAAAGGGACTGGTCACCGGAAGCGTTAACTGCCCCAAGTATTTGGTGGATAAGAAGGATGGCAAGGTGAACAAAGGTATATGTGATATACATGTTATTGATGTGTACCTTACTAATGCTCGCAGAGCACACTGGTATTTGATATCGGGTTCTGCTAATATTTGCAACTCGAAACAGGGACTACGGATTAAGCGAAGATTGGCTAAGGACGAGGTGACGATGCACGTGGGAAATGGTTCCAAAGTCGATGTGATCGCGGTCGGCTCGCTACCTCTACATCTACCTTCGGAATTAGTTTTAGACCTGAATAATTGTTATTTGGTGCCAGCGTTGAGCATGAACATTATATCTGGATCTTGTTTGATGCAAGACGGTTATTCATTTAAATCAGAGAATAATGGTTGTTCTATTTATATGAGTAATATCTTTTATGGTCATGCACCCTTGAAGAGTGGTCTATTTATATTGAATCTCGATAGTAGTGATACACATATTCATAATATTGAAGCCAAAAGATGTAGAGTTGATAATGATGGTGCAACTTATTTGTGGCAGTGCCGTTTAGGTCATATTGGTGTAAAGCGCATGAAGAAACTCCATTCTGATGGACTTTTGGAATCACTTGATTATGAATCACTTGGTACTTAAGTAACCATGCCTCATGGGCAAGATGACTAAAACGCCGTTCTCCGGAACAATGGAGCGAGCAACAGATTTGTTGGAAATCGTACATACTGATGTATGTAGTCTGATGAATGTTGAGGCTCGCGGAGGCTATCGTTATTTTCTCACCGTCACAGATGATTTGAGCAGATATGGGTATATCTACTTAATGAAACATAAGTCTGAAACATTTGAAAAGTTCAAAGAATTTCAGAGTGAAGTGGAAAATCATCATAACAAGAAAACAAAGCTTATATGATCTGATCGTGGAGGAGAATATTTGAATTACGAGTTTGGTCTTCATCTGAAACAATGCGGAATAGTTTCGCAACTCATGCCACCCGGAACACCACAGCGTAATGGTGTGTCCGAACATCGTAATCGTACTTTACTAGATATGGTGCAATCTATGATATCTCTTACTGATTTACCGCTATCGTTTTGGGGTTATGCTTTAGAGACGGCTGCATTCACAATAAATAGGGCACCATCTAAATCCGTTGAGACGGCACCTTATGAACTGTGGTTTGGCAAGAAACCAAAGTTGTCGTTTCTTAAAGTTTGGGGCTGCGAGGCTTATGTGAAAAATCTTCAACCTGATAAGCTTGAACCCAAATCGGAGAAATGTGTCTTCATAGGATACCCAAAGGAGACTGTTGGGTACACCTTCTATCATAGATCCGAAGGCAAGACATTCGTTGCTAAGAATGGATTCTTTCTAGAGAAGGAGTTTCTCTCAAAAGAAGTGAGTGGGAGGATAGTAGAACTTGATGAGGTAACTGTACCTGCTCCCTTATTGGAAAGTAGTTCACCACAGAAATATGTTCCTGTGACTCCTACACCAATTAGTGAGGAAGCTAATGATGATGATCATGTAACTTCAGATCAAGTTACTACCGAACCTCGTTGGTCAACCAGAGTAAGATCCACACCAGAGTGGTACGGTAATCCTGTTCTGGAGGTCATGTTACTTGACCATGACGAACCCACGAACTATGAGGAAGCGATGATGAGCCCAGATTCCGTGAAATGTCTTGAGGCCATGAAATCTGAGATGGGATCCATGTATGAGAACAAAGTGTGGACTTTGGTTGACTTGCCCGATGATCGGCAAGCCATCGAGAATAAATGGATCTTCAAGAAAAAGACTGACGCTGACGGTAATGTTACTGTCTACAAAGCTCGACTTGTTGCGAAAGGTTTTCGACAAGTTCAAAGAGTTGACTATGATGAGACCTTCTCACCCGTAGCGATGCTTAAGTCCGTCCGAATCATGTTAGCAATTGCTGCATTTTATGATTATGAAATTTGGCAAATGGATGTAAAGACTGCATTCCTAAATGGATTTCTGGAAGAAGAGTTGTATATGATGCAACCTGAAGGTTTTATCGATCCAAAGGATGCTAACAAAGTGTGCAAGCTCCAGTGATCCATTTATGGACTGGTGCAAGCATCTCGGAGTTGGAATAAACGCTTTTGATAGTGTGATCAAAGCATATGGTTTTATATAGACTATTGGAGAAGCCTGTATTTACAAGAAAGTGAGTGGGAGCTCTGTAGCATTTCTAATATTATATGTGGATGACATATTGTTGATTGGAAATGATATATAATTTCTGGATAGCATAAATGGATACTTGAACAAGAGTTTTTCAATGAAAGACCTCGGTGAAGCTGCTTATATATTGGGCATAAAGATCTATAGAGATAGATCAAGACACTTAATTGGACTTTTACAAAGCACATACCTTGATAAAGTTTTGAAGAAGTTCAAAATGGATCAAGCAAAGAAAGGGTTCTTGCCTGTGTTACAAGGTGTGAAGTTGAGTCAGACTCAATGCCCGACCACTGCAGAAGATAGAGAGAAAATGAAAGGTGTTCCCTATGCTTCAGCCATAGGCTCTATCATGTATGCAATGTTGTGTACCAGACCTAATGTGTGCCTTGCTATGAGTTTAGCAGGGAGGTACCAAAGTAATCCAGGAGTGGATCACTGGACATCAGTCAAGAACATCCTAAAAATACCTGAAAAGGACTAAGGATATGTTTCTTGTTTATGGAGTGGACAAAGAGCTCGTCGTAAACGGTTACGTCGATGCAAGCTTTGACACTGATCCGGATGACTCTAAGTCACAAACCGGATACGTGTTTATATTGAACGGTGGAGCTGTCAGTTGGTGCAGTTCTAAACAAAGCGTCGTGGCGGGATCTACGTGTGAAGCGGAGTACATAGCTCCTTCAGAAGCAGCAAATGAAGGAGTTCATATCCGATCTAGGGGTCATACCTAGTGCATCGGGTCCAATGGAAATCTTTTGTGACAATGCTGGTGCAATTGCCTTGGCAAAGGAATCCATATTTCACAAGAGAACCAAGCACATCAAGAGACACTTCAATTCCATCCGTGATCAAGTCAAGGAGGGAGACATAGAGATTTGCAAAATACATACAGATCCGAATGTTGCAGACCTGTTGACTAAGCCTCTCTCACGAGCAAAACATGATCAACACCAAGACTCCATGGGAGTTAGAATCATTACTGTGTAATCTAGATTATTAACTCTAGTGCAAGTGGGAGATCAAGGAAATATGCCCTAGAGGCAATAATAAAGTTGTTATTTATATTTCCTTATATCATGATAAATGTTTATTATTAATGCTAGAATTGTATTAACCGGAAACTTAGTACATGTGTGAATACATAGACAAACAGAGTGTCACTAGTTTTCCTCTACTTGACTAGCTCGTTGAATCAAAGATGGTTATGTTTCCTAGCCATGGACATGAGTTGTCATTTGATTAACGGGATCACATCATTAGAGAATGATGTGATTGACTTGACCCATTCCGTTAGCTTAGCACTTGATCGTTTAGTATATTGCTATTGCTTTCTTCATGACTTATACATGTTCCTATGACTATGAGATTATGCAACTCCCGAATACCGAGGAACACTTTGTGTGCTACCAAACGTCACAACGTGAATCGGGTGGTTATAAAGGTGCTCTACAGTGTCTCCAGTGGTACTTGTTGAGTTGGCATAAATCTAGATTAGGATTTGTCACTCCGATTGTCGGAGAGGTATCTCTGAGCCCTCTCGGTAATGCACATCACTATAAGCCTTGCAAGCAATGTAACTAATGAGTTAGTTGCGGGATGATGCATTACGGAACGAGTAAAGAGACTTGACGGTAACGAGATTGAACTAGGTATTGAGATACCGACGATCGAATCTCGGGCAAGTAACATACCATTGACAAAGGGAACAACGTATGTTGTTATGCGGTTTGGCCGATAAAGATCTTCGTAGAATATGTGGGAGCAATATGAACATCCAGGTTCCACTATTGGTTATTGACTGGAGACGTGTCTCGGTCATGTCTATATAGTTCTCGAACCCGTAGGGTTCGCACGCTTAACATTCGTTGACGATCGGTATTATGAGTTTATGTGTTTGGATGTACCGAAGATAGTTTGGAGTCCCGGATCTGATCACGAACATGACGAGGAGTCTCAAAATGGTCGAGACATTAAGATTGATATATTGGACGACTATATTCGGACAACGGATGAGATCTGGGGGTCACCGGATATTTATCATAGTGTCGGGGGGTTATCGGAACCCCCAGGGGATCTAATGGGCCAACATGGGCCTTGTGGGAGAGAGAGAAGAGGGCCTGGGGCTGCCCCCCTTGGGAGTCCGAATTGGACAAGGAGGGGGGGGGGGCGGCACCCCCTCTTTCCTCCCTCTCTCCCTCTCCTTCCTTCCCCCTTCCCCCTTCCTAGTAGGACTAGGAAAGGTTGAATCCTGCTCCTACTAGGAGGAGGATTCCTCCTCTCCTTGGGCGCATGCTACCTCTTGAGCATAGCGTTGGTTTTCCCTTGAAGAGGAAAGGTTGATGCAGCAAAGTAGCGTAAGTATTTCCCTCAGTTTTTGAGAACCAAGGTATCAATCCAGTAGGAGGCCACACGCAAGTCCCTCGTACTCTACACAAACAAATAAGAACCTTGCAACCAACGTGATAAAGGGGTTGTCAATCCCTTCACGGCCACTTGCAAAAGTGAGATCTGATAGAGATAATAAGATAAATATTTTTGGTAGTTTTGTTATATAGATTAAAAAGTAAAGATTGCAAAGTAAACGGCGACAGAAATTGCTAGTTGATGAAAGATTAATATGATGGAAAATAGACCCGGGAGCCATAGGTTTCACTAGTGGCTTCTCTAAAGATAGCATAAGTATTATGGTGGGTGAACAAATTATTGTCGAGCAATTGATAGAAAAGTGCATAATTATGAGAATATCTAGGCATGATCATGTATATAGGCATCACGTCCGCGACAAGTAGACCGAAACGATTCTGCATCTACTACTATTACTCCACACATCAACCGCTATCCAGCATGCATCTAGAGTATTAAGTTCATAAGAACAGAGTAACGCATTAGGCAAGATGACATGATGTAGAGGGATAAACTCAAGCATATGATATAAACCCCATCTTTTTATCCTCGATGGCAACAACACAATACATATCGGTTCCCCTTCTGTCACTGGGATTGAACACCGCAAGATTGAACCCAAAGCTAAGCACTTCTGCCATTGCAAGAAAGATCAATCTAGTAGGCCAAACCAAACTGATAATTCGAAGAGACTTGCAAAGATAACAAATCATACATAAAAGAATTCAGAGGAGATTCAAATATTGTTCATAGATAATCTTGATCATA
Organism: Aegilops bicornis; assembly: GCA_021605145.1. Taxonomy (NCBI): domain Eukaryota; kingdom Viridiplantae; phylum Streptophyta; class Magnoliopsida; order Poales; family Poaceae; genus Aegilops; species Aegilops bicornis. Next base: position 653,888,255 of record CM038669.1, on the reverse strand, counting down.
AACCCACAATTCATCGGATCTCGACAAACACACCGCAAAAAGAATTACATCGAATAGATCTCCAAGAAGATCGAGGAGAACTTTGTATTGCGAATCAAAGAGAGAGAAGAAGCCATCTAGCTAATAACTATGGACCCGAAGGTCTGAGGTAAACTACTCACACATCATCGGAGAGGCTATGGTGTTGATGTAGAAGCCCTCTGTGATCAATGCCCCCTCCGGCGGAGCGCCGGAACAGGCCCCAAGATGGGATCTCACGGGTACAAAAGGTTGCGGTGGTAGAAATAGGGTTTCGTGGTGCTCCTGGATGGTTTCAGGGTACATAGATATATATAGGAGGAAGAAGTAGGTCGGTGGAGCTACAAGGGGCCCACGAGGGTGGGGGGCGCGCCCAGGTGGGCAAGGCACGCCTCCGTTCCTCGTGGCCTCCTCGTTTCTTTCTTGACGTCCACTCCAAGTCCTCCGGATCACGTTTGTTCCAAAAATAACTTTCCCTAAGGTTTCATTCCGTTTGGACTCCGTTTGATATTCCTTTTCTGCGAAACATTGAAATAGGCAAAAATAAAGCAATTCGGGTTGGGCCTCCGGTTAGTAGGTTAGTCCCAAAAATATAATAAAAGTGTATAGTAAAGCCCATTAAACATCCAAAACAGATAATATAATAGCATGGAAAAATAAAAAATTATAGATACGTTGGAGGCGTATCAAGCATCCCCAAGCTTAACTCCTGCTCGTCCTCGAGTAGGTAAATGATAAAAACAGAATTTTTGATGTGGAATGCTACCTAGCATATTTCTCAATGTAATTTTCTTTATTGTGGCATGAATATTCAGATCCGAAAGATTCAAGATAAAAGTTTAATATTGACATAAAAATAGTAATACTTTAAGCATACTAACAAAGAAATCATGTCTTCTCAAAATAGCATGGCTAAAGAAAGTTATCCCTACAAAATCATATAGTTTGGCTATGCTCTATCTTCATCACACAAAATATTTAAATCTTCCACAACCCCGGTTTCAGCCAAGCAATTGTTTCATACTTTAGTATTTTCAAACTTTTTCAACTTTCACGCAATACATGAGCGTGAGCCATGGACATAGCACTATATGTGGAATAGAATATGGTGGTTGTGGAGAAGACAAAAAGGAGAAGATAGTCTCACATCAACTAGGCGTATCAACGGGCTATGGAGATGGCAATCAATAGATATCAATGTGAGTGAGTAGGTATTGCCATGCAACAGATGCACTAGAGCTATAAGTGTATGAAAGCTCAAAAAAAGAAATTAAGTGGGTGTGCATCCAACTTGCTTGCTCACGAAGACCTAGGGAAATTTGAGGAAGCTCATCATTGGAATATACAAGCCAAGTTCCATAATGAAAAATTCCCACTAGTATATGAAAGTGACAAAATAAGAGACTCTCTATCATAAAGATCATGGTGCTACTTTGAAGCACAAGTGTGGTAAGAGGATAGTAACATTGTCCCTTCTCTCTTTTTCTGTCATCATTTTTTTGTTTGGGCCTTTTTTTATGGCCTCTTTTTTTCGTCCGGAGTCTCATCCCGACTTGTGGGGGCATCATAGTCTCCATCATCCTTTCCTCACTTGGGACAATGCTCTAATAATGAAGATCATCATACTTTTATTTACTTACAACTCAAGAATTACAACTCGATACTTAGAACAACATATGACTCTATGTGTATGCCTGATACGTCTCCGTCGTATCTATAATTTTTGATTGTTCCATGCCACTATTATTCACTTTCATATACTTTTTGGCAACTTTTTATATTATTTTTGGGACTAACATATTGATCCAGTGCCTAGTGCCAGTTCCTGTCTGTTGCATGTTTTATATTTCGTGGAATATCCATATCAAACGGAGTCCAAATGGGATAAAAACGGACGGAGCTTATTTTTGGAAAATATGGTAAATTCCAGAAGAAAAATCCACGCGAGACGGTGCCCGAGGTGGTCACGAGGCAGGGGGGCGCGCCCCCTACCCACGTGAGCCCACCGTAAGGCAGTTGATGCTCTTCTTTTGCCGCAAGAAAGCTAATATTCGGAAAAAAATCACTGCGAAGGTTTCAGGCCAATCGGAGTTACAGATCTCTATATATAAGCGAAACGGTGAAACAGAGCCGTAATGTAACGCAGAAACAGAGAGATAGATCCAATCTCGTAGGGGCTCTCGCCCCTCCCAAGCCATGGGAGCCAAGGAACAGAGGGGAAACCCTTCTCCCATCTAGGGAGAAGGTCAAGGAAGAAGAAGAAGAAGGAGGGGGGCTCTCTCCCCCTCGCTTCCGGTGGCGCCGGAACGCCGCCGGGGGCCATCATCATCACCGCGATCTTCACCAACACCTCCGCCATCTTCACCAACATCTCCATCACCTTCCCCCCTCTATCTACAGCGGTCCACTCTCCCGCAACCCGCTGTACCCTCTACTTGAACATGGTGCTTTATGCTTCATATTATTATCCAATGATGTGTTGCCATCCTATGATGTCTGAGTAGATTTTCGTTGTCCTATCCGTGGTTGATGAATTGCTATGATTGATTTAATTTGCTTGTGGTTATGTTGCTGTCCTTTGGTGCCCATCATATGAGCGCGCGCGTGGATCACACCATAGGGTTAGTTGTATGTTGATAGGACGATGTATTGGAGGGCAAGAGTGACAGAAGCTTCAGCCTAGCATAGAAACACTACAACAGGAACCCCCCTTCAGCAACGTATAGATGCGTTGTCGTTTTTTCGTATAAGCGTTGCTAAGGTCTACACCAACGAATTCATATGCGTTGTCGTTGGTGGCGTTGCAAGGGTATACAACAACGTATATAGATCCGTTGGTAATCTGGAGAATAATGTGTTGCAAGGCAACCACAAATCCATGCAACGCTTCTATGCGTTGGTGATTGCAAAATAGAATAACCTCCATATATAGTCGTTTATAACACTATTGTTCTATGCACTGGTGCTTGCACAATAGAATAACCTCCATATATGATCGTTTAAAACAATACTTAGTGCGTAATGGCGATGCAGGTATAACTTTAGTAGAATGGCAGTACAAGGTATAACTTTAGTAAGATTCGATAGAGTAGAAATGGAAGTCGTATATTGATTCAACGAAACAATCTGTTATTACAATGCAAGTATCATCAACTACAAGTACATCACTTTCTTAGAAAAAAAAGAAATTTCTAAACATTCATAGAACTGTCTTGTTTCTCCTCCAAGTACCAAGAATCACCATACGTTCTCCAAGGATCCAATTAATCATCTAGTATTGAAATTCTCAACCTACAAAGAAAAATCATAATACTATTTAGGCATAAATTCCAAGTGAAGTTCAAAAACATACATACTATACATTGTACTAAGGAACCACATAAACGTCTCAGCCTTAGTTAGTTTTGTGTCACCATTACTTACGTCTGACTCATGCTTGGTATGATGTATTAGGAAAAATCTGAATGCCAATAGCCCAAAAATCATTAACTAATCTACATCGCAGAAAACTTTGTAGATACCTGAGAACTACATTGTCACATTGGAATTTCTCAATTCAAAAATAAAATTCTCAGAACCAGTAGAACAAACAACATGAAAAGAAACAAATCATTATGTTTGGGCTCCTGAGAATTTATATCTAGAGAAGGTAGGATCCAGGGAGTTTACACAAAATTAAAAATTATTTAATGTGGCACTATTTAATTCTTGAGGACCAGACCAAGCACTAGAGCTAAATACATATTTATGAAAATGCATGAGGGGTGACCTATGTAATGGCTGAACTATCCGAATAAAAGCAAAGCTGAGTAATGGGTGAACGTTTTTTTTCTCAAAACTAAGAAACATGACCCATGTGCCTTTACTGCCAATGTGAATTTTCATTTAACCCAGAGAATTTGATATTTGGTCGTAGCTCAGCTCCCTAATCACGTATTGTTTGTCATGTCATTTAATAACCGAATATCGATACCTATATGACTCTACATAATATGAGCCTGGACAAAAATTAAGACCGGAAAAATAGACATATATTGGCACAATTAACTAACAAAGATTCATTGGACCAGTTAGTGTAAAAATTAAGGATATGGAATAAATAAGAATGCTAGGAGAAGATAAAGAAATGGACACCTTATAGTGGCCTGAACCAGGGGAGAGGGTTTACCAAGTAAGCGAATGGGTTACCCCACTTTTTGCGACCTTGTCGTAATTAAGCCGTACATTTCCTTCCATCTGCCCCTGAAGCTGCACGCCATTAATGCAAGTTAATCACTTACACAATCTTATCTATTGTGCATCTATTGTCAATAATTCAAAACCTGAACTGTAGGAAAGTTTCATACCAACATCACGGTTACTACAAGTGTTTAGAGACTGACTGACTATTAGCTGACGTCTTGGCAGGCAAAAACTGCAAGGGAAAAATCAAGAGCAGAGATTATTACTATACGCATTGTACATATTGAGTAATACACTTCAGTCAAAAAATTATTGAGTAATATTTGCAATGGAGAGCATAAAAGAGAATCTGATCAAGGGAAGAGATTAGAGAAGAGATGACAAGTAGTTGGTTCAGTTTGCAAGAATTTTAGAACATACAGATTATCTATATTTTTATTTGGGAATGCATATCATCTTCTATCTACTGTATAGGTACTAAGTAGCAGCAAAATCAGCACCAGTAGCAATAACAACCAGAGGCAGCAGTAATAGCAACTTGCTGCGGTAGCAAACAATCAGCGTCACCAAGGGCTGCACTTTCTATCAGAACGCTTACACCACACAGACACATGCACAACAGCCAAGCACGCACGCAGCTGCAAGCAGACGGACGCAGGGCCACCAAAGCAAGACTACGCCGGGCACCAAAGTAAAGCCAAAAGTGTACCATCGCCACTGAAGGCTTTGCGAGCCGCAAGAACCACCCGCACTGGAGGGATCCAATTGATAGTCGAGGTCTCGAGGAACATGGCCGGAGCTACACCCCCGGCTCCCCTAACCTCGGGCCCGTCTCCACTGCAGGTCACCACCGAGAGAAGGGAGCAGCACCCTACACAACAGCTTGTTTCAGACCCATGTCCGAGCCAGCAGCAGCGACGCGGGGTAGTGGCCTCCAAGACAGAGGCGGGCAAGCTGCGCCGGCGATCCATGGCGGCTAGGGTTACCGCGGGGATGCGTGCGATGCTTGCAGACGGCAGCGCCGCATGTAATATAGGAAGAGACAATTGAGGGGGAGCCTGGCCTACGAGGGACGGCGCGGGACAGTGCCGGATCTATCTAGAATCAAAGGTGCGGCGGCAGGCCATGGAAGTCGCGGGTGAGAGAGAGGGGATTCGGGGGGAGAGAGCGGATAGAAATTTTGGCTGCGTGATTTGGGTGGATGAGGTGTGGGTACGGGGAGGTGTTTTTTAGGGACGAGGAGGTTAGCTCTAAGTGCGGGAGGTGGGAGGTGGGATAAACAACACATCCTGTGATATCGTTGGTACAAATGCGTTGGTATAGGGGGGTGTTTGTTGTAGTGAAATTGATGCATACGGGATTGAAGGGGGACCAATATATCTTAATGCTATGGTTGGGTTTTTACCTTAATGAACGTTAGTAGTTGCGGATGCTTGCTAATAGTTCCAATCATAAGTGCATAGAATTCCAAGTAAGGGATGACATGCTAGCAGTGGCCTCTCCCACATAAAACTTGCTATCGGTCTAGTAAGGTAGTCAATTGCTTAAGGGACAATTTCACACACCTACCATCACTCTTCCACACTCGCTATATTTACTTTAGTTGTGTCTTTACCTTAACAACCCCTAGTTTTATTTTCGTGCTTTTTACTTTCTTGCAAGCCTATCCGAAAACTCCTACAAAGTACTTCTAGTTTTATACTTGTTCTAGGTAAAGTAAACGTCAAGCGTGCGTAGAGTTGTATCGGTGGTCGATAGAACTTGAGGGAATAGTTGTTCTACCTTTAGCTCCTCGTTGGGTTCGACACTCTTACTTATCGAAAACTGCTATGCGATCCCCTATACTTGTGGGCTATCAAGACCTTTTTCCGCGCCGCTGTCGGGGAGTCATAGCGTGGGGTGAATATTCTTGTGTGTGCTTGTTTTCTTTATCACTAAGTAATTTTTTTTGCTGTTCTTAGTTGTTCTCTATCTTTAGTTATGGATATGGAACACGAAATACCAAAAAAATTAGGTGTACTTGCCACTCATGGAGATGGGGAACCTCCTAAAACCCTCGATGCTGGTTATGTGAAAGATATTATGTACTACTTTAATAATCCTGAGAAAACCCCATTCAATTATGTAATGGGAGTAACGTTGGATCAACGTGAATACTTTAGGGATTATCGCTTGACACTAAAAGGGAAACTATTATGGGATCAAATTCATATATTGAAGTGGTATGCTTGGCAACTATGCGTGGAATATGATTATACTTGTTGCTCTAGGATGAATTCTCCACACCTTCCCTTTTCATGGAAATTTAATGATAATGAAACCTTGACTTCTTATGCTAGAGGTATATATGATTACTATGATGTGGAACAAATAGAAGAATTTGTTGCTTTTATGGGTGCTTATGAAATTGAAGCTATGTGTAAAGAGTTTGAGGATTTTGATGATGTTGTTTATAGATCTGAAAATTTAGCTATCCTCAAATATTGCTATGAGAATTATAAATACAATTATGAAATTAATGCACTTATTAAGAAAGTCTCTTTGTCCAAGAAGAGACTATTATTTTGCAGGAAGCTATGGAAGAAGAAATTGATGAAACTGTGAGCTCATTGGATGAATAAGATGATGAGAAGAGCGAAGAACAAAAGGAGGAAGAGCGGATTAGCTACCCGTGCCCACCTTCTAATGAGAGTAACCCTTCAACTCATACATTGTTTAATTCCCCTTCGTGCTTACCGAAGGATGATTGCTATGATGATTGTTATGATGATTGCTATGATGACTGTTATGATCCCTATGATTCTTTTGAAATATCCCTTTTTGATGATGCTTGCTATGCTTATGGCCAAGATGCCAATATGAATGATGCTTATGGAGATGAACTTGCTATAGTTCCTTATGTTAAACTTGAAATTGTTGCTATTGCACCCACGCATGATAGTCCTATTATCTTTTTGAATTCTCCCGAATATACTATATCGGAGAAGTTTGCACTTATTGAGGATTATATTGATGGGTTGCCTTTTACCGTTGCACATGATGATTTTGATAGATATAATATGCATGTGCTTGCTGCTCCTACTTGCAATTATTATGAGAGGAACTATATCTCCACCTCTCTATGTTTCCAATACAACAAAATTGCAAGAAACAGTTTATACTATGCATTGGCCTTTACTATGTGTGCATGCATTGTTCTTTTATGACATGCCGATGCATAGGAAGAGAGTTAGACTTCGTCATTACATGATACATGTTACTTTGTGCTCACTACTAAATTACAAATCATTGCTAATTAAAATTGGCTTTGATATACCTTGGGATCCGGGTGGATCCATTACTTGAGCACAATATGCCTAGCTAGCTTAATGGCTTTAAAGAAAGCGCTGTCAGGGAGACAACCCGGAAGTTTTAGAGAGTCATTTATTTCTGTTGAGTGCTTTCATATAGTTTAAAAACAACAAAAATAAAGAGGGGAACCGAAAACTTCTTCAAAAAGAAAAGTGAAAGTAAGAGAGACAAGCATTATTGAAGTGGGAGAGCTCCTTGAGCTTTGTTCATGCTCACGGCAACTTTGTGAATCTTGATTACAGAAACTTTTCAACAAAAATAATTATCCCCTTGTACAATTCCATTGTATTATAAAAATAATGTGCCAAGGTTTGCCTTTAGGATTTTTACAATGCTTGTTGGTTTGTGCGGTGCAGGACAGACACTTTGGCTGTAGTGCGTGAATTTTAGTTTTTTACTGGAACGTCAAATGGTTCTTATTCGTTTTGCACTGTCTTGCTGTATAACTTGTTTATTTTTCCTAATTTTGGCAGAATTGTTCAAGTATCAGAAGTATGGTGAATGTTCAGATTGCTACAGACTGTTCTGTTTTAGACAGATTCTGTTTTTGATGCATAGTTTGCTTGTTTTGATGAAACTATCAATTTATATCAGTGGATTAAGCCATGAAAAAGTTATATTACAGTAGACACAATGAAAAAACAAAATATGAATTGGTTTTCAACAATACTTAGAGTAGTGATTTTCTTTATTATACTAACGGATCTTACCGAGTTTTTTGTTGAAGTTTTGTGTGGATGAAGTGTTTGATTGAGAAGGTTTCGATGTGAGAAGAAGGAAGAGAGGCAAGAGCTCAAGTTTGGGGATGCCCGAGGCACCCCAAGTAAATATTCAAGGAGACTCAAGCGTCTAATCTTGGGGATGCTGGGAAGGCATCGCCTCTTTCTTCAACAAGTATCGGTATGTTTTCGGATTCGTTTCATTCATGTGATATGTGCAAGTCTTGGAGCGTCTTTTGCAATTAGGTTCTTATTTTTCTTTTATGCACCATGCTGGTATGAGATAGTCCTTATACTTGTTAGAGCATGGGCATATCTTTTGTAGAAAGAACTAAACTCTCTTGCTTCACTTATATCTATTTAGAGAGATGACAGGAATTGGTCATTCACATGGTTAGTCATAAAATCCTACATAAACTTGTAGATCGTTGAATATGATATGTTTGATTCCTTGCAATAGTTTTGCGATATAAATATGGTGATATTAGAGTTATATTAGTGGGTGGTTGTGGATTGTAGAGACACTTGTGTTGAGGTTTGCAAGTCCTGTAGCATGCGCGTATGGTAACCGTTGTGTGACAAATTTGAAGCATGGGGTGTTTCTTTGATTGTCTTCCTTATGAGTGGCGGTCGGGGACGAGCGATGGTCTTTTCCTACCAATCTATCCCCTAGGGGCATGCGTAGTAGTACTTTGCTTCGAGGGCTAATAAACTTTTGCAATAAGTATATGAGTTCTTTATGACTAATGTGAGTCCATGGATTATACGCACTTTTACCTTTCCATCATTGCTAGCCTCTTCGGTACCGTGCATTGCCCTTTCTCACCTCGAGAGTTGGTGCAAAACTTCGCCTGTGCATCCAAACCCCGTGATACGATACGCTCTGTCACACATAAGCCTAATTATATCTTCCTCAAAACAGCCACCATACCTACCTATTATGACATTTCCATAGCCATTCCGAGATATAATGCCATGCAACTTCCATCATCATCATATACATGACTTGAGCATTCATTGTCATATTGCTTTGCATGATCGTAAGATAGCTAGCATGATGGCTTGTCCGTTTTTTGATGTCATTGCTACGCTAGATCATTGCACATCCCGGTACACCGCCGGAGGCATTCATATAGAGTCATATCTTTGTTCTAGATATCGAGTTGTAATATTGAGTTGTAAGTAAATAAAAGTGTGATGATCATCATTATTAGAGCATTGCCCCAGTGAGGAAAGGATGATGGAGACAATGATTCCCCCACAAGTCGGGATGAGACTCCGGACGAAAAAATAAAATAAAATAAAAAATAAAAAAAGAGAAAGGCCAAAAAAAGAGAAGGCCCAAAAAAAAGAAAAAAATGAGAGAAAAAGAGAGAAGGGGCAATGTTACTATCCTTTTACCACACTTGTGCTTCAAAGTAGCACCATGTTCTTCATAGAGAGAGTATCCTATGCTTTCACTTTTATATACTAGTGGGAATTTTCATTATAGAACTTGGCTTGTATATTCCAACGATGGGCTTCCTCAAATGCCCTAGGTCTTCATGAGCAAGCAAGTTGGATGCACATCCACTTAGTTTCTTTTGTTGAGCTTTCATATAGTTATAGCTCTTAGTGCATCCGTTGCATGGCAATCCCTACTCTTGCATTGACATCAATTGATGGGCATCTCCATAGCCCGTTGATTAGACGCGTCGATGTGAGACTTTCTCCTTTTTTGTCTTCTCTACATAACCTCCATCATTATATTCTATTCCACCTATAGTGCTATATCGATGGCTTGCGCTCATGTATTGTGTGAGGGTTGAAAAAGCTGAAGCGCATTAAAAAGTATGAACCAATTGCTCGGCTTGTCATCGGGGTTGTGCATGATGGGGGCATTTTGTGTCACATCCCCAGTTCTGGTAATGCTTAGTGCTTGCATTAGAGTGTTGCATCATGTTTACTTTTCCAGAAAACTTGAAATGGGGGATTGATCAATCCCTAGCACCAGATCAAATCAAATAGGCTCAACATAAAAACATTTCCAATGAACCTGAAATGCACATCTAAAATGTTCATCACCTCTGCCTTGGTCTTAAACCACTGTCAAAAGTGATGCACAAATTTCCAGGACACATAAGGTCACTGAATTAAATCATATGGTATTTTCATTTGGGCATTTAAATACTATAAAATATTTTAAATGCTCAAATAATCATAAACTTAAATGTTTGCTGTTGGATATTTTCCAAACAGTGGGCTTGAGCAAGTTTCATGATTTTTGGGATAGCATTAGTATTTTTAATAAAGCCCTAAAGACTACAGAATAATAGAAAAGAGAAATAAAATAGAAATGGAGCAGAGAGAGAGAAACCCACCTGGCTTACCTGGCGATTACCTGGCAGCCCATCTGGCTGGCCCAGCCCACCAGGGGCAGGGATGTCTTCTTCCTCCCGCCAGTCGGACGCACAACGTGTGCCCGCGGCGCACATGCACGCGCAGCGCCACCTCCTGCCTGCCTGTTGCCTCCCCGACGCCGCTACGGATGCCACGCGGCCCCTTGGCGCCCTCTCACTCCCTCCCGTGTCTCTCCCTCGTCTGCCCCTCTTCCCCGAGCACCACCGAGCGGAGCTCGTCGCCACCGACACCGTTCGCCATGCCACCGACCCTCCCTCTCCCATTCAGTGTATCCAAGAGCTCCAGGTCGTCCTCCTCATCCTCTCCACCAAGCCATGGAACGGCGGATGCACAACAACGTCGCCAGCATCGCCATCTTCCTCGCCGGCCACCGTGGATTCTCGCCGTCGATTCGGGAGCTACCGGGCGTCCCCGACCTCGCTCTCGCGCTCATTGGACTCGCTGTGAGCTTCTCCACCTCCTCCCCTTGCCCCCGTGCTCAGCTTCTCGCCGCAGCCGTCGTTTCGACGATGACCGAATCGCGCCGCCGCCTGAGCTCCTCGCCGCCGTGGCCACGGTCACCGTAGTCTCCAACCGAGCTCACCCACGTGCTCGCCGTGCCGTGTAGGTGCCGTGGGAGCCAAGCACGCAACTCCACGGCCACCATAGCCTCGTCCCCGAGCTTGGCCGAACTCCGGCCGCCGCTGCCATTGCCATCGCCGTCGTCTTAGACCACCCCGACCCAAGCTAACCCCACCAGTCGTTGCGTGTGAGCCCCAACTCCTCGTAGATGGGCTCAGCCGTCGACTTGGTCGCCGGAAGTCAAATCCCGAGCCCCTCCACCGTCTCTGGCCTCGCCGGCGACAAGCCCCGGGTCAACTCCGGCGAGTTTGACCCGGGTTGACCCAGTTGACCTCCCTTGGGTCCGGGCTAGTGGGCCCAGAGCCCTGCTAAATTAGTTTAGTGCTAATTAACTTTTAGTTAACCAGCTAAGTCACTGACATGTGGGCCCATGCCTAATCAACTTAGGTTAGCATCTAACTTAGCACTAATTAACTCCGTTAATTAGGCGTGAAATCGACACGCGGGACCCGCAGCCGTGTTTGACCTGGACCGGGTCTCTGACCTCTTGAGGTCAGCATGACGCAAAGATCTTGACGCATTAAACCCCTTTTCTGGATTTTAAATAAATCTAAACGATTTATTTATTTCAGGAAATAGCTAAAACTTCTAAAAATCATAGTAATTCAACCGTAGCTCCAAATCAAATAATTTATATATGAAAAATGATCAGAAAAATCCAAAGAATATGTTTATGGCATTTGCATGCATGTTAGAGCAACTTATATCATCTGTTTAGGACAATTCAATTAAATGGCATTTAAGATAGCACATATGGAGTTTGAATTTGAACCTAGTGTTCAAACCAACTCCATTTTAACTTGTTGCTAGTTGCATTAGGCCAATCAACAACATATTGCCATGTCACATCCATGCATCATATTGTTGCATGGCATTGATTGTGTTTCTTCTTTGTTTGTCGGTGTTTGTCCCCTCTCGATAGACGTATTCCGACGATGAGGTCGATGACACCGATGAAGAGTTATACTATCTTCAGAAGTTCCAGGCAAGCAAAACCCCCTTGTTCATTTCGATAAAATCCCACTCTCTCGCTCCTGCTCTCTTTTACTACATTAGGACAACAACGATTCATCTGTTACTTGCTGCGGTAGCTGAACCCCTTTTATCCTCTGCATGACCTGTCATTCCACAAGAATAGATGAAACCCACTAGCATGAGTAGGAGTTGTTTGAGCCCTTTTGTGCCTACTCATTCATGCTTGTTTGTCATGCCTGCTACTGCTTAGAATTGAGTCAGGTCTGATTCATCGGGAATGAATTGGAATGGTGTGTGAACATGTCCCTCTTGTGTGTGAGCTAAGTGTGTGAACACGATTTGGTAAAGGTAGCGGTGAGAGGCCATGTAGGAGTACATGGTGGGTTGTCTCATTGCAGCCATCCTCAGGAACTGAGTTCTGCGTTTGTGATCCATGAAACAGTTACTACCACACATTGGGATCCTTAATTGACTCTCACGGCTTCTTAACCACGCTTGTCCTTTGTCCGGGAGTTGCAAAGTAGTTTCTGGTGTTTGTAGCATGCTGGGGGCCGCATGCAGCGCTGACCTTAGGGGTGGGCTGTGTTGCGGTAGGCATGTGGCCCGGTGTACCGATTCGCCCATTTGGTGTCTCGGGAACCCTGCAGACATCGTTCGGGGCCGTTAGTGGAAACCTCGGCCGGACTCCCTGCGGATGGAACCCGAATAGGCGATAAACCTGGACTAGGGACTTGAGTGTTTAGGCAGGCCGTGGCCGACACCCTCGCCAGGCTTCCGCTTGAAGGTTGCCGCGATACAAGACGTGTATATGGCGGTAAGTGGCGAGAGCGTGTGTGAAGAAGTACACCCCTGCAGGGTTATAAATGATCTATTCAATAGCCGTGTCCACGATAAAGGACTTCTGGGTTGCCTATAACAGTTCATAGACAAGTGAAAGTGGATACTCTAAAATGCGCAAGATAAGCGTGAGTGCTATGGATGGCGTTCTCGTAGGGAGACGGGAGCGGATCCATAGTGGTGTATTGATATGGTGAATATGTGGACTCGTGAGAGCCACCTCAAAAGAGTTACTTGCAGTCGTAGTTTAGGATAGCCACCGAGTCAAAGCTGGCTTGCTGCAGTGAAACTCCACCACCCCCTTTGTTGATAATGATGCATATGTAGTTAGTTCTGATGTAAGTCTTGCTGAGTACATTTGTACTCACGTTTGCTTATTTTATGTTTTGCAGAGAGACGCCAGTCTCGCTAGTAGTTCCGCGTGGACTTCGACGTTTAGCTTGTTACCTCAGCTACGATCTTGTGCCCTCGGCAGGATCTGGTAGATAGTTAGGCTTCTCAGCCTTTTTCATTTGTAGATGTCTGTACTCAGACATGTTAAGCTTCCGCTTGTGCTTTGACTTGTATGCTCACGAGTGTTGGGTCATGAGACCCATGTTTGTAATATCTCGCCTCCTCGGAGCCTAATGAATAAATACTTGAGTCGTAGAGTTATGTTGTGATGCCATGTTGTATTTACACATATCGAGCATATTGTGTGTATGTTTGAAATGCTTGGTATGTGTGGGATCCGACAATCTAGTTGTTTATCCTTGGCAGCCTCTCATATGGGGAAATGTAGTCTAGTGCTTCCTGAGCGATAGTAGTCCGCTACAGCCCGGTTCACCGGAGTCCTGCTAGAGCAGCACTACTGGTCTGGACACTTGACTGGCCGGCATGTGTTTCACTTCGTTCCTGTGTCTGTCCCTTCGGGGAAATGTCACGCGGTGACATCCGGAGTCCTGCCTAGCCTGCTACAGCCCGGGTTACCGGAGTCTTGTTAGCCCAGTGCTACAGCCCGGATTCACACGTTGATGACCGACATGCTCGATGTGATTCATGTATGCATGTACCCATGGGTTAGCGACGCTTTGGGTTCACGACTAGCGATGTCGGCCCGGTTCTCATCATATGGATGCTAGCGACACTATCATATACTTCAGCCAAAAGGCGCAAACGGTCCCGGGCCATGGTAAGGCGACACCCATGGGAATACCGTGCGTGAGGCCGCAAAGTGATATGAGGTGTTACCGGCTAGATCGATGTGACTTGGAATCGGGGTCCTGACAGCGTTGGTATCAGAGCCCCGACTGCTCATCAGGATTACCAAGCCAAACCGGCCGGTTGTGTCTACAAATGCTTTAGTTATGTAAGGGAATTGATTGTGGAAGGGAACGTAAGGCTCTTTTTACTCCTTATACCTCATGGCCTTCTGATCTGAGTCATCCTCTTCTCTTCTACGGGGTTAAGAACTAGGCTTCTCATCTATCTATCAGGATGACGTGTTACTAATCCATAGACCTTTAAGATTGTTGGTTTTAAGCCCAGTTCAGTTTCTACTACTTTCGTGTGTTCATAGTTGGTCTCGGAACCTTGATTTTGTGATGTTGAGTGGTCATGCCACTATTTTGCAGGATGTCTCAAATCATTTTGAGCATTTACAGCCGTTATCTATGTCAGTCCGAGTCATCCTGTGTTTCTAAACTATCTGATGCATTTGCAAATCCCTTCTTTCCGTTTCCGATGTTCCTTTGGGCCAGGTTAATCATACTAATTGCTGAGTTGAGGTATTCTATTGCCTCGACATATATGTTGGAGTTATTATTATGACCCTAGGTGTTTTAGGGAATCATCTAGTAATCCAGCCATGATTGTGTCCCAGTGTGATGATTTTGGCCATTATTCTTGAAAGCATCCTGTGATGCCATTTAGTAGTAGGTATTCTATTCCTGGGTCCTTGAACCCGAGATTCACCCTACTTACCTCGTGTTGATAGTGTTGCTCGTACCTTTAGGATATTATTAACCTTTGCATTAGCCCTAGAGGTTTGTGGTATTTCCTTCTTCCAAATACTATGAACCGCTTATGGCAGAAACTCCTCGCTGAACCGAAGGATCACAATCAGAGTACTCTTGAGGAGTTCTCCATCCATAATTGTGAATCTGCCAGTTCTACCTTTCCGCATGGGTTACCCGGAAGAAACATGTTGAACTTGGTTCGACATATTAATCTATGCATCCACAACTCAGAAAGTTATATGTTCCTCGAGTTGTTCCTCCTTAGTTATTTCTGACCCCCGTCTATCAATTGATAGTCAAGGGTATGTGTGCGATCGTGTTTATCGATGCCTATTATCCTTGTGGTCCGTCAAGCCATTCTATTCCGGAATGACTAGGAGAAACAAACTCCAGTACCTCATCCATTTCCAGGATTGGGTCAAAGCAGTTGTAATCCGCAGATCAAATGCAATCAAGCTTTTGATTCTGTTCTATCCTGAAGTATTACCCACTTTATGTCAGGAACGTCATGAGAATTGCACCTTCTCTTATGAATTCTTGATGCAGTGATACTATCACCATCATCCTTCATTTCTCGGCTCTCGTGTTGTTGTAACCGGTATGCCGACAAGTGAATTGTGGTGTGTGAAATCGATACCCCTAGCAACCTCGTTGCTTGGTAGTAAATGGACAATATTCTCATTCTTAGCGTGTTGGTTATTGAATCATCATCCTAAGATTAATCGTGCTACCTAGTCCTTATTTCTGGTGCACTCTTCGATCAATGAGTTAGGATTGTGTCAATCCCTCACTCTTTTGATCATATCGTCTTGCCCTGAAAAGCAAGATTGTTCTCGAGCCTAGTAATATATCGGTGGTTCGTGATATTCTGAATATCTTCTCGGAAGTATCACCAGGTTGTCACCTGACCGCTATGTTGAGTTCGTGACCAAGTTGGTTTTCTTGTAAACCACCCTTTCTCCAAGAATCTGTGTTGGATACCACGAGCTAGTTGGTTAAGCTAAACAACAACTTGGAGAGTTGGAAGATAAAAGCTTTGCCGAATTTGGTTCTTTCTGAAGGGATATCTTTGTGTTTGTGTGTGTGTTGAAGAAAGATGATACCTTCACCAATGGTCCTCGTGATCAGTTGTTGGATCTATTACCTTGTCAAAACTTTGACTTGAGTATGGGCTATCGTTAAGTCAAATCAGAACCAACGATGCTCGTAATGTTGTCTTACTCGTGGTTGATCCCTCGAGCATACCCCATTACATCTTTTGGTCTGACCAATGCTATCACCGTGTTCACATGATGGTGGAAGTCCAGTGATATGGAAATTCCGATGAATTGCTGTTAAGCCCATCAGCAGCATTTTGTCTTCCCCGTGATTCATGTTGAACATCAACCTAGTGTTGGAAACTTCGTAAGCAATGCCTTTGTGTTCCGTTCATGAAGCTTATGCTTGGATGGAAGAAGTGACTTCCTCTAATTCACGTGCATTAGGTGTAAGTTGCCGCCATGAATTCGAGAAATGTTTGCTTTGTTTCCCTTGGAATCATCCCAAGTCAGTCATGCATACGTGCGAAGTATTCTATGGTTTGGTAGATTAATTACCTCCACTCCATATGAGTTCCTAGCACACCAAGCCAATGATTGATTTGCTCAAGGAAAATGAGCGTGTAGTGCTAATTCTAGATCATGCACAAGATTCCATTATCCTCGATGATGGTTCCCAACCAGAACTCGGTAGTATTTTTATTATAAGACTACTATGTGGTCATGCTTGTCTGGGACAGCGTGTTCACATGTTGTAGCAAAACTCGCTCATGTTTTGGAGCTTGCTATCATAGTTCATTCCTTGGGAATCTCGCAACGCCATCTCGTTGAATTGTCTTGCAAACTTTCTTTTCAGACATGCTAAGTCTGAAGTATCCTATTACCAATCGGATCTGAATCTCAGGCAGATATGATGGTTGGAACATTCCCAACAGTTGCATTTTGTTCCCATCTTGCACCGCCATTGTGCCAATTCCCCATGGGATGCCCTTCTCGGTAGTTGCTATCCAAGATCATCTTCCAAAGTGGACTTACCATGGGTCCCACCCATTTCCGATGATAAGCAAGTTCATCCATTGCGTTGTCTTCAACAAGGTAGTCCACATCATCCATCCTAGTCCGAGTATGCCATTTCTTCGAGCTCTTTCAAACGATCAAATGTAAATTTCCTTAAGCTGGTATGAAGGGTTTCAATGATCTATGGATCAAAAGTAATTATTTTTGCCACTTAAGGGAACAGTTCAACGAGTCACCTTTTTCAAGGTGCCCCATTACGGGACCATGGAAATTATTTCCTCGCCACCTTGACACCATCCACCATTTTTCTAAGCGTGGAATTGTTGCCCACCAAATCAAACCCCGTCGCTTGTTTTTCCATTCCTCTCGATGTGTTTCAATGTCTCACTCGATGAGTGATCCTGAGTTGTTCGATCTTTGAGAAGATCGGTCCCTCTGGAGTTTATCCTTTCCACTCGTTGTCATGTTGGATGTAGTTCTCAAAGCAAGACGTCAAGATCAATTTGAAGCAATGAATCAACATCTTCGAGAAATGCAATGGATCATGAAGACCGTATGCCGGTTCCGTGCCTCCTCTGACTTCTTACCTCACGTCTTGAATCTCGGGACGAGATTCTTGTTTAGTGGGGGTGAGTTGTCACATCCCCAGTTCTGGTAATGCTTAGTGCTTGCATTAGAGTGTTGCATCATGTTTACTTTCCCAGAAACTTGAAATGGGGGATTGATCAAACCCTAGCACCAGATCAAATCAAATAGGTTCAACATAAAAACATTTCCAATGAACCTGAAGTGCCCTTCTAAAATGTTCATCACCTCTGCCTTGGTCTTAAACCACTGTCAAAAGTTATGCACAAATTTCCAGGACACATAAGGTCACTGAATTAAATCATATGGTATTTTCATTTGGGCATTTAAATACTATAAAATATTTTAAATGCTCAAATAATCATAAACTTAAATGTTTGCTGTTGGATATTTTCCAAACAGTGGGCTTGAGCAAGTTTCATGATTTTTGGGATAGCATTAGTATTTTTAATAAAGCCCTAAAGACTACAAAATAATACAAAAGAGAAATTAAATAGAAATGGAGCAGAGAGAGAGAAACCCACCTGGCTTACCTGGCGCTTACATGGCAGCCCATCTGGCTGGCCCAGCCCACCAGGGGCAGGAAGGTCTTCTTCCTCCCGCCAGTCGGACGCACGACGTGTGCCCGCGGCGCGCATGCACGCGCAGCGCCACCTCCTGCCTGCCTGCTTCCTCCCCGACGCCGCTACGGATGCCACGCGACCCCTTGGCGCCCTCTCAGTCCCTCCCGTGTCTCTCCCTCGTCTGCCCCTCTTCCCCGAGCACCACCGAGCGGAGCTCGTCGCCACCGACACCGTTCGCCGCGGCCACCGACCCTCCCTCTCCCATTCAATGTATCCAAGAGCTCCGGGTCCTCCTCCTCATCCTCTCCACCAAGCCATGGAACGGCGGATGCACCACAACGTCGCCAGCATCGCCATGTTCCTCGCCAGCCACCGTGGATCCTCGCCGTCGATTCGGGAGGTACCGGGCGTCCCCGACCTCGCTCTCGCGCTCATTGGACTCGCTGTGAGCTTCTCCACCTCCTCCCTTGCTCCTGTTTCGGCTTCGCCAGAGCTGCTGCTTCGACGATGACTGAATCAAGGCCGCTGCCTGAGCTCCTCGCCGCCGTGGCCACGGTCACCGTAGTCTCCAACCGAGCTCACCCAGGTGCTCGCCGTGCCGTGTAGGTGCCGTGGGAGCCAAGCACACAACTCCACGACCACCATAGCCTCGTCCCCGAGCTCGACCGAACTCCGGCCGCCGCTGCCGTTGCCATCGCCGTCGTCTTAGACTACCCCGGCCCAAGCTAACCCCACCAGTCGATGCGTGTGAGCCCCAGCTCCTCATAGATGGGCTCAGCCGTCGATTTGGTCACCGGAAGTCAAATCCCGAGCCCCTCCACCATCTCTGGCCTCGCCGGCGACGAGCCCCGGGTCAACTCCGGCGAGTTTGACCCGGGTTGACCCAGTTCACCTCCCCTGGGTCCGGGCTAGTGGGCCCAGAGCCCTGCTAAATTAGTTTAGTGCTAATTAACTTTTAGTTAACCAGCTAAGTCACTAACATGTGGGCCCATGCCTAATCAACTTAGGTTAGCATCTAACTTAGCACTAATTAACTCTGTTAATTAGCTGTGAAACTGACACGCAGGACCCGCAGGCCAGGTTTGACCTGGACCGGGTCTGTTGACCTGCTGAGGTCAGCATGACGCAGTACTGACGCATTAAACCCCTTTTCTGGATTTTAAATAAATCTAAACGATTTATTTATTTCAGGAAATAGCTAAAACTTATAAAAATCATAGTAATTCAATCGTAGCTCCAAATCAAATAATTTATATATGAAAAATGATTAGAAAAATCCAAAGAATCTGTTTATGGCATTTGCATGCATGTTAGAGCAACTTATATCCTCTCTTTAGGACAATTCAATTAAATGGCATTTAAGATAGCACATATGGAGTTTGAATTTGAACCTAGTGTTCAAACCAACTCCAGTTTAACTTGTTGCTAGTTGCATTAGGCCAATCAACAACATATTGCCATGTCACATCCATGCATCATATTGTTGCATGGCATTGATTGTGTTTCTTCTTTGTTTGTCGGTGTTTGTCCCCTCTCGATAGACGTATTCCGACGATGAGATCGATGACACCGATGAAGAGTTATACTATCTTCAGAAGTGCCAGGCAAGCAAAACCCCCTTGTTCATTCCGATAAAATCCCACTCTCTCGCCTCGCTCTCTTTTACTACATTAGGACAACAACGATTCATCTGCTACTTGCTCATGTAGCTGAACTCCTTTATCCTCTGCATGACCTGTCATTCCACAGTAAATAGATGAAACCCACTAGCATGAGTAGGAGTTGTTTGAGCCCTGTTGTGCCTACTCATTCATGCTTGTTTGTCATGCCTGCTATTGCTTAGAGTTGAGTCAGGTCTGATTCATCGGGAATGAATTGGAATGGTGTGTGAACATGTCCTACTGTGTGTGAGCTAAGTGTGTGAACACGATTTGGTAAAGGTAGCGGTGAGAGGCCATGTAGGAGTACATGGTGGGTTGTCTCATTGCAGCCGTCCTCAAGAACTGAGTTACGTGTTTGTGATCCATGAAACAGTTACTACCACACATTGGGATCCTTAATTGACTCTCTCGGCTTCTTAACCACCCTTGTACTTTGTCCGGGAGTTGCAAAGTAGTTTCGGTGTTAGTAGCATCTTTGGGGGCATATGGCCGACCTTAGGGGTGGGCTGTGTTGCGGTAGGCACGTGGCGGTGTACCGATTCGCCCGCTTGGTGTCTCGGGAACCCTGCACACATCGTTCGGGGCCATTAGTGGAAACCTCGGCGGACTCCTGCGGATGGAACCCGAATAGGCGATAAACCTGGACTAGGGACTTGAGTGTTTAGGCAGGCCGTGGCCGACACCCTCGCCAGGCTTCCGCTTGAAGGTTGCCGCGATACAAGACGTGTATATGGCGGTAAGTGGCGAGAGCGTGTGTGAAGAAGTACACCCCTGCAGGGTTATAAATGATCTATTCGAATAGCCGTGTCCGCGGTAAAGGACTTCTGGGTTGCCTATAACAGTTCATAGACAAGTGAAAGTGGATACTCTAAAATGCGCAAGATAAGCATGAGTGCTATGGATGGCGTTCTCGTAGGGAGACGGGAGCGGATCCATAGTGGTGTATTGATATGGTGAATATGTGGACTCGTGTGCGCCACCTCAAAAGAGTTACTTGCGAATGTAGTTTAGGATAGCCACCGAGTCAAAGCTGGCTTGCAGTCAAACTCCACCACCCCTTTGTTGATAATGATGCATATGTAGTTAGTTCTCGATGTAAGTCTTGTTGAGTACATTTGTACTCACGTTTGCTTATTTTATGTTTTGCGAGAGACGTCGGTCTCGCTAGTAGTTCCGCTCGACTTCGATGTTTAGCTTGTTACCTCATTTACGATCTTGTGCCCTCGGCGAGATCTGGTAGATAGTCAGGCTTCTCAGCCTTTTCATTTGTAGATGTCTGTACTCGGACATGTTAAGCTTCCGCTTGTGCTTTGACTTGTATGTTTCTGAGTATTGGGTCATGAGACCCATGTTTGTAATATCTCGCCTCCTCGGAGCCTAATGAATAAATACTTGAGTCGTAGAGTTATGTTGTGATGCCATGTTGTATTTACACATATCGAGCATATTGTGTGTATGTTTGAAATGCTTGGTATGTGTGGGATCCGACAATCTAGTTGTTTATCCTTGGCAGCCTCTCATATGGCGAAATGTAGTCTAGTGCTTCCTGAGCGATAGTAGTCCGCTACAGCCCGGTTCACCGGAGTCCTGCTAGCCTAGCACTACTGCTCTGGACACTTGACCGGCCGCATGTGTTTCACTTTGTTCTCGTGGTTCCCTTCGGGAAATGTCACGCTGTGACATCCGGAGTCCTGCCTATCCTGCTACAGCCCGGGTTACCGGAGTCCTGTTAGCCCAGTGCTACAGCCCGGATTCACACGTTGATGACCGACATGCTCGATGTGATTCATGTATGCATGTACCCATGGATTAGCGCCGCTTTGGGTTCACGACTAGCCATGTCGGCCCGGGTTCTCTGTCTTATGGATGCTAGCGACACTATGATATACGTGAGCCAAAAGGCGCAAACGGTCCCGGGCCATGGTAAGGCGACACCCGTGGGAATACCGTGCGTGAGGCTGCAAAGTGATATGAGGTGTTACCGGCTAGATCGATGTGACTTGGAATCGGGGTCCTTACATTTTGTGTGACGAAAATGAAGCATGGCCAAACTGTATGATTTTGTAGGGATAAGCTTGCTTTGGCCTTGTTGTTTTGAAAAGACATGATTGCTTTATTGGTACGCTCGAAGTATTATTGTTTTTATGTCAAATGATAGACTATTGCTTTGAATCACTCGTGTCTTAATATTCTTGCCATGATTAGACATATGATCAAGATTATGCTAGGTAGCATTCCACATCAAAAATTATTCTTTTTTATCATTTACCTACTCGAGGACGAGCAGGAATTAAGCTTGGGAATCCTGATACGACTCCGTTGTATCTATAATTTTTGATTGTTCCATGCCAATATGATTCACTTGCATATACTTTTGGCAACTTTTATATTATTTTTGGGACTAACATATTGATCCAGTGCCCAGTGCCAGTTCCTGTCTGTTGCATGTTTTATGTTTCGCAGAATATCCATATCAAACGGAGTCCAAACGGGATAAAAATGGACGGAGCTTATTTTTGGAAAATATGGAAAATTCCAGAAGAAAAATCCACGCGAGACGGTGCCCGAGGTGGTCACGAGGCAGGGGGGCGTCCCCCTGGGTACACCTCCTACCCTCGTGAGCCCACCGTAAGGCGGTTGATGCTCTTCTTTTTCCGCAAGAAAGCTAATATTCGGAAAAAAAATCACAGAAAAGGTTTCAGGCCAATGGGAGTTACGGATCTTCATATATACGCGAAACGGTGAAACAGAGCCAGAACAGAACACAGAAACAAAGAGATAGATCCAATCTCGGAGGGGCTCTCGCCCCTCCCAAGCCATGGGAGCCAAGGAACAGAGGGGAAACCCTTCTCCCATCTAGGGAGAAGGTCAAGAAAGAAGAAGAAGGAGGGGGGCTCTCTCTCCCTCGCTTCCGGTGGCGCCGGAACGCCGCCAGGGGCCATCATCATCACCGCGATCTTCACCAACACCTCCGCCATCTTCACCAACATCTCCATAAACTCCCCCCTCTATCAAAAGCGGTCCACTCTCCCGCAACCCGCTGTACCCTCTACTTGAACATGGTGCTTTATGCTTCATATTATTATCCAATGATGTGTTGCCATCCTATGATGTCTGAGTAGATTTTCGTTGTCCTATCGGTGTTTGATGAATTGCTATGATTGATTTAATTTGCTTGTGGTTATGTTGATGTCCTTTGGTGCCCATCATATGAGCGCGCGCGTGGATCACACCATAGGGTTAGTTGTATGTTGATAGGACTATGTATTGGAGGGAAAGAGTGATGTGAAGCTTCAACCTAGCATAGAAATTGATGCATACAGGATTGAAGGGGGGCCAATATATCTTAATGCTATGGTTGGGTTTTACCTTAATGAATGTTAGTAGTTGCGGATGCTTGCTAATAGTTCCAATCATAAGTGCATAGAATTCCAAGTAAGGGATGACATGCTAGCAGTGACCTCTCCCACATAAAACTTGCTATCGGTCTAGTAAGGTAGTCAATTGCTGAAGGGACAATTTTGCCACACCTACCATCACTCTTCCACACTCGCTATATTTACTTTAGTTGTGTCTTTACCTTAACAACCCCTAGTTTTATTTTCGTGCTTTTTACTTTCTTGCAAGCCTATCCGAAAACTCCTACAAAGTACTTCTAGTTTTATACTTGTTCTAGGTAAAGTAAACGTCAAGCGTGCGTAGAGTTGTATCAGTGGTCGATAGAACTTGAGGGAATATTTGTTCTACCTTTAGCTCCTCGTTGGGTTCGACACTCTTACTTATCGAAAACGGTTGCAATCCCTTATACTTGTGGGTTATCAATGCCTTCAGCGGTGTACCGGGATATGCAATGAATCAAGAGTGACATGTATGAAAGAATTATGAATTATGGCTTTGCCACAAATACGATGTCAACTACATGATCATGCAAAGCAATATGACAATGATGAAGTGCGTCATAATAAACGGAACGGTGGTAAAGTTGCATGGCAATATATCTCGGAATGGCTATGGGAATGCCATAATAGGTAGGTATGGTGGCTGTTTTGAGGAAGGTATATGGTGGGTGTATGATACTGGTGAAAGGTGCGCGGTATTAGAGAGGCTTGCAATGGTGGAAGGGTGAGAGTGCGTATAATCCATGGACTCAACATTACTCATAAAGAACTCACATACTTATTGCAAAAATCTATAGGTCATTAAAACAAAGTACTACACGCATGCTCCTAGGGGAAGGGTTGGTAGGACTTAACCATCGCGCGATCCCGACCTCCACACATAAAGAAGACAATAAATAAATAAATCATGCTCCAACTTCATCACATAACGGTTCACTATACGTGCATGCTACGGGAGGACGTAGCGTGTGTGTTTCTGTGTGAGAGACTTGTAGGGCGGGGTAGATAGACGAATTTAACCCTGACGGAGGGAGAGAAATACATGAAGTGCGCGTGTGTGATTCCGATGCCCACAGGGAAATGAGATATGTATGCGTGTGAGAGAGATTGCACAATTCATTCACGTATCACTAGCTAGCGATCGTGGACGTGCATCGCTTGAACATAAGTCAATATCTACTTCATATCATGGCCAAAGGTACAATATCGATTCAACGCTATAAAGATTGGACACTCACATATCCCATTTTTTTATTTAAATAAACCTTTTCAGTTGTGCATGCCAAAGTTACAGTGATGTTTCTTCAAACAACCAATGTAGCTATCATGCACATGCACCATTGTTACTCTTGCATTCAAATTCATTAGTCTTGGATGATTTAAGTTTCAATTTTGAAGTAATATATGTAATATTCATATATGAATTCAACGGGAACACAATTTATGAAATGGAGGCTATGTAATCATATGAGGTAACACTTTTAAGTAGCTAACTACAATATCCATTTCTTTTTGTGCGCCTCTACACTAACACGTCAATGCATTATGTTTAAAGTAAATAACCAATGGCACTAAATTATCTATTTACACGAGAAATACATAGGCTGAGCGTTTGATCCCTTTTTTGTGAACACGCCACTACACCCGTACGATTGGCCGCGCCCGTGTGAACGTCCAAGTTATCGGCGCATCATCCCGAGTTATTGTCTTTTTCCGGGTGGACTTCACACCGCTTATTAATCACGACGCGTGCCCCGTGTACACAGTCTAGCATGACCTTCCCGCTAGCATGGTCCAAAATTAGTTGAAACTGGATACGGACGATCCCGCGGGCGGCAAATCGCCTCCTTCTAAAATTTCCGCCACCTTAGTCTTTAGCATGCTAAATCCCCCTTTTGTCCTTGGTGCACGGAGACCAACAGTTACAATACCGCCCTCATCTACATGATAGGTCGGGGCTTCTTTGGTAACTTCCGGTTCCCCCCACTACACGGCACCCCCATTTCCTCTCCCCCTCCCGCAAAACGACTAACTCCACAGCACCAGAGCATCTTACATCACGCCGTCCGTACTTCATCGCCCTTTCTCCCCTCCCCTCTCGAAACCCTAGACTGCTCATCCACCAGCGTACCATAGCCCATTCACTGCCAGCGGCGTCCACCTCGCCGGATCTGCTTCTGCGACCGCATCTACCCCTCCCACCTCCCCTAGAAACAAGTAGACTGCTCATCCACCATCGCATTACAGCCCATTCAGTGCCGGGCCTTGTCCACGGGCGCCGGATCTGCTCACGGTACTCTCGCCAACCGCCCAGATCTGCAGCGGCTCATTCGTACTCCCCACCGGAGACGCTTCATCCACACCCCCCGGAGCCGCCCCACCGACGCCCCCGTCGACGGCCTCTGATCCTCTTTGACGACACCTTCCTCAACCCTGCCGGAATCGCTTCGCCGACACCTTCCTCAACCGTACCGGAGCCGCTTCGCCGACACCAGCGTCAACCCTACCGGAGTAGCTTCGCCTATACCATTCTCAACCCTACCGGGGCCGCTTTGCCAACTCACAAGTCCACGGCCTCAGATCCGCTTCCTCGCACCCTCATCCAACCTACCGGAGTAGCTTCTGACGCCCCGTCCACGGCCACAGATCCGCATCGTCGACACCACCCTTAACCCAACCACCGGAGCAGCTTATGACGCCCCGTCCATGGCCGCATATCTGCATCGTCGACACCATCCTTAACCCAACCACCGGAGCAGCTTCACCTACGCCCTCGTCCACGGCCACAGATCCGCTTCGCCCACACCGTAGTCCACCCTACCGGAGCCGCTCCACAAACACCCTACTCGACGGTTCTAGATCTCCTTACCGGACCCCGACAGCCAGCGCAACGTCATCACCCTCGATGTTTCTAACCTGATTCCCACCGTCTGGAGAGATGCCAAGCACCCGCCACGGCCTAGGTACTTGTCACCTTTAAACCCGTCCAGCATCACCTGCCCGATGTACTTCAAATATACTAACCGGTCATTACATTCGTTATGCAGCCGGCAAAACTACAAGGACGATGTTTCTTCCGGATCTAACAGCTTGGCCAACCAAGATCCTGGATCGAGGCATTGCTATGATCTTGTAAGCGCGTCTCTCTCTCTTGTATTGTTCTCAGGCTCGCCAAAGTGCTTTGCTAGGATTTTCGACCAAGAATCCCTTTGTGCGCATAATGATTTCTCCCTCTTGGCTGCTAAATTAGATATGTAGATGTCATACATGATACTACCTCATACCTCCGTTCCTAAATATAAGTCTTTCTAGAGATTCCACTATAGGCTACATACAGAGCAAAATGAGTGAATCTACACTCGAAAATGCATCTATATACATCTGTATGTGGTCCATACTGGAATCTCTACAGATACATATATTTAGGAACAAGGGCAGTACATTACACAAAATCGTAGGTGGCATGTAGGAATTCCAGTGCACTACATTAGGCTCCCTTAGAGTGCCTGCCAGTCCAGCATACAGAGTCATGGCTAGTTTATGGTACGCACACAATCGTTAATTGGTGGTTTAAATATGCGCAAGGGATATGCAATGTAGTATCATGCAGAGATGTCTGAAATTAGCCGTGTCAACTTGCAGGTAGGGTTACACAATGAAAAAGTACAAGATGTATGTGGCAATTTCATGGAACATCGCAAAAAAAGGAGAGGCAGCGGTGAGCCTATACAGTGTGATATGGTACGACACTCCTCCATTGCAATCATCGTGACATGTTATTTGTATGCCAGTTCTATTAGCCAAGTTTCTTAGGGACAGTTATTACGAGTTATCCTAAGAAAATAAGCACCTGTGAATATAAGCTCCATGTAATACGCCAACCAGTTCTTTTCATTGCGTTTTTAGCTTATCTTTGGTATATTCAGTGGAAAGTCTAGATTGCATTATATATGATTTTCATTTTGCTGCCCATATGGAAATTAATTTGACTTGCAAACATCACGAATTGAACCCAGTGCAGTAATTAATATGATAGGAAAACAGACCATCACTATTTGCTCAAAATGCAAATACAAAGATACCATCTACTTGGCACAATCTACTTTGGTCAATGTTTTCCATAGAGATCCCATTGCCTAATTTAAACGAAGAACGCATGACCCACATTTAAATAAAGAACAATTATTTATTGAAATTCGATGGTCCAAGTGGCTGGTTATTATCATATAGCAGCACCACATTAAAGCATCATATAGCAGCGGAAGAACTCATAGCAACTCATCATACAAAGACATCGATGCGCAATTCATCATATACCAAAGCAGCTCATAGCAATTCATCATATAGCAGCAGCAGGAGCAGCTCATAGCAATTCATCATATAGCAGCAGCAGGAGCAGCTCATAGCAATTCATCATATAGCAGCAGCAGGAGCAGCTTGTAGCAACTCAATTCATCATATAGCAGCAGCAGCAGCTCATAGCAACTCATCATACAGCAGCAGCAGCTCATAGCAATTCATCATATAGCAGCAGGAGGAGCAGCTCATAGCAATGCATCATATAGCAGCATCAGAAGCAGCTCATGGCAATTCATCGTATAGTGGATCAGAATGAAAATTTGGCAAAAAATCAGAGGAGATCCTCACCTTGTTGGATGAGCTCATCCTTCAACAAAGACCTCGTGGCCATGGCACGGGAGGAGGGAGGAACAAGGTGCCTTCTGCGCATGATGTGGCATCACCGTAGTTGTGCAGCGCCCGCGGAGTAGTGCGTTGGGACGAACCACGATGGAGCACCTGGGAGACCATGAGAATGAGGGGCGGCGCCAGAGGGAGGAGCAGCCAGGAGATTTGCCCCTACCACTGGCCATGTAGCCTAGCTGGACATAGCATCGCCGAGACCAGGCCAGATGGGACCGATGGCGACGGCTCATTGGAGGAACCATAGTCCTGTGGCGGGGATCGAGGTAGAGGGAAAGGGAGAGGAGATGCAAGCGGGCAGGCAATGAATGCTTGCGTGTTTGTTTTTACTTGAGGGTCGGGTGTGACACGTCGTCGGCCGATTGCATTTTGAGTGTAATATAGGCAGACAACAGAGTCATTTCACTATTCCCCTTCCCTTCAATTTTTAGCGAGGTTCTACCCGAAACACCCCCCTCCAAATCGAAATTAGTTAAGCCCAAGCCCGTAACTCAAAAATGACTTCTTTACATCTTTTATGGCTTATTTTGACAATATGCCCTGAAAAGGCGGAATCGAATCGGCCCTTAACCTGCAATTCAATTGTCGTGCAATGATGAATCACTCCTGCACCGCTATCTCTGTACATTTAGGCATCATCATACATGGCATAACCTAATACATGTGCATTCCATTGTAGAATCTGGAATATGCAATGTTTATGTTAGTTCATCGTTGCACATGATGTTTAAATGCCCCTTAAATCTGGTCACCAAGTGATGGTCTTTAAGCCTCCTTCTTTGCTTCTTTTCTTGATATGTAAGATTTTCTCACACATCTGTTCAATTGCTTGTTTGCATCAGCCAGCCATACTAGGACTGTTTGCTTTGATTACTTGTTGTTCTTGACCTAACACTCTAACAGAGCTTGTCAAGGATTTAAACACTAAGGGCTGCTGTAGTGGGGCCTTGTCTAACTCATAAGTGACATAAAGGTTTGGCTGTACACTACAATAGGCTCTCCAAGAGTACCTGGAGATCCAGTTCGAAGGTATGCCTAGTTTTTACATAGTGCAGACATAGTAAATGCTCATTTCATTGTGTGCAAGTGCAAGAGATGCGGCATGTTTCATTATGTGGTGTTGTTTTGTTATAATCTCATCCTTTTATGCTCACAGACTTGAAAGTATGCATATTTATCTTCCAAGGAGACGAGTAACTAGTTTGTGTCACCTTGCAGAGGGGGCGCAATGAAGATAAGATTGAGGATTTCCAAGTACAAGATGTTAGGAAGGAGCCTTGCAAGAGAAGTAGGAGCTGCACTGAGCCTCTTCAACATGCTAAGGTAAGTCACTGTATGCAACTCAATAGTTCAATTCCTTGTTTGTTTCAGGCATAGTTAATTTTCTCTTTTCAATTGCTTTATTTGTCCTCACTTAATGAGATTCCCAAATAATTATGCGTGATGTTCGCTACTTGTATCACTATTAGTTGACATAATTAAAGGCCTTACCATTTAATTACTCTGCCGAAGTGTGCCTGAAGCTTTGAAGTCTATTAACCAACTATTATTGCATGAGGCTCACAATCTAGTTTATACTACGCTAATGATTCCATAGTTTTGCCTCTTTGTAGTATGTTTGTATGAAACCCTCTGCTGTTCATTATGCTCCCTAAGACTTTAATTGAGGTACAGAATGGCCAACTGCTTGCTTACTTATACGCATAGCGTGCAGTCTAAATTCGTAACTTGTCCGTGTTTTCAATTGGGCCCCAACATCATGCTCCTCTGGTGAGCTAAGAGGATTTCTGTGTATGCAGGCTGCACAGACTATCTTTTTTATAAATTTTAAAATATCACTTGCTTATGCTTCATGACGTGTAACATTTTTTTTGTGAAAGTGACGTGTAACATTATTGTTAGTCCTGTTTTGCCATGTAGTACAAAATAGTGTCTTGTTCGCTTCACTGTTGTAACTATATTTTTGCCCTAGTCATGTGTATCACAGAAACATTTCAGGATGAAGTGACATCAACACAAAAATCTGCGAGTAGTGCGGCATGGCCGTTACCAAATGATTATGGATTGGAATTGGAATGTGCTGATGTTCTCGAGCATCAACTAGAGGTGGCAAGACAACGTGTACATGATTGTCAACTATAATCAACAAGTTGAGAGTGGACCTGCAGGTATTAGATGCAGGAGTCAAAAAAATGAAACAGGACACCGAGGTAACCATGACGGCGTTGGAGATTTTGCAGACTGAAATTTGTGCTATCCTGAATCCGCCAATCCTATTTTCTGAAGAGATTATAGTTCAACTGGAGTTAAGTTGATGCGCGTCCATGATGTATGAGCCGTATTTGCCCAGTGTATGTAATTTGCTGTTTGTGTATGCTTTATTATCACCTGTGCTGTACCATAATGCCCAGTGGGTATAATCGGCTGTAATTTCTTTATTGTATAGTGTAGGATTATTCTACCTTTCTATGCCTTGATCTCTTTGTTGTATAGTGTATGCTTTTTAGAGGTGATAGTATTGAGTAGGATAATTCTTTGAATATGCTATATCGTTCAAACGGGGGCCAACTCGCCCGACCATGGGCCTTCTACGTCTCGTAGGATCCATGGGCCTTCTACGTCTCGCAAGATCCATGTGCCTTCTATGTCTAGCAGGATCCATGGGCCTTCTACGTCTCGCAGTGTCCATGGGCCTTCTATGTCTCGCAGGATCCATGGGCCTTCTACGTCACGTAGGATCCATGGGCCGCCGCCTCATTTATGGGTCTTGTCTTGGCCTTTAATGGGCCGTGAAGCAGACCTAGAATGGAAATAAATCGACGTTTTATGGGCGGACCATAACGGACCGTTAATAGGCCGTATTTGGTGATGCTATGAAAATGGCCCAACAGACTAATGGACCACAAACGGGCCGACTATAACGACGGGCTGAATTTGGCCCACAAGCAGAAAATGACAGTAACGGGTCGTAAGTAACCGAATGCTGCAAAGGAGCCCAAGAATAAATGGGCCCTCAGAAGGCCGAAAGTTAACTTGGGCTGAAAGCATTAACGGAATAACGACCCGTTAATGGGTATAAAGTGTTACACTATTCATTACGGGCCAGTTTCACCGCGGGTCGTTAATGGGTGTAAAGTAATACACTGTTCATTACGGGCCAGTTTCAGCACGGGCCGCTAATGGGCCAAGAGTTACAAAGGGCCTCATATGGGGCGAAGACGTCATGGGCTATACATGGGCCAGAAGTGAAAATGGGCTGGAATCATATTGGATGGCCCAGATGACGCTACTGGGCCTAATTCGGATAGGGCGTAACGGGCCTTGGGTTAGCGAGCTGTAAATGGGCTATATGCTAACAGGCCGTTAACGAAGCTTTCCATGGGCGGCCCGCCACTTTTGACCAAGTCAAGCGGGCTAGCATTTTCACGTGAATGGGCCCTTTGTTGGGCGTGCCACGTGTCGACGTATCATAGGCGCCTTCTGTCCAGTGAGTGGATGACATCTGTCCGAATGATGAGCCGACACGTGTTTCCTCCAGTCAATGATGATTTTACACGTGGAAAATCCCCATTGGTCGGGGTTGTTAACGGGTTATCGGATCCAAAACCCGACCCGATAGCTTAACGGCGTTCCGTTACGGTGGATGTCACGTGTCGGTCACCCTTGACGAAAGCACTTGTGATCGCTACGATTTATCATCATGGAAGTGGACACTTCCGTGATGATAATTTTGGTAATGTCATGGAACACTTCTACGACAACACAGGTATGACTATCTTGATTCTGTCATAAATTCTTCATGGATGTACATGCATGACAAAAAGCGTGACCTACTGTGACAAACGCGTATCATCACAGAAGTGTATTTTTTTTGTAGTGTTTATGATTGTGAAGCACTCATTAAGTATGACATGCTAAAAGAGTTGATGTTGGCCAAGGAATACAACGTAATGCTTTATGTTTTCCGACATCTCAGTTAAAGTATATTGTCATTGACCTTCCAAACATGTTGAGCTTGCCTTTCCCCCTCATGCTAGCCAAATTCTTTCCACCAAGTAGAGATACTACTTGTGCTTCCAAATTTCCTCAAACCCAGTTTTGCCATGAGAGTCCACCATACCTACCTATGGATTGAATAAGATCCTTCAAGTAAGTTGTCATCGGTGCAAGCAATAAAAATTGCTCTCTAAATATGTATGACTTATTAGTGCAGAGAAAATAAACTTTGTACGAACTTGTTGTGGAAGTAATAAAAGCGACGGACTGCATAATAAAGGTCCACATACAACGGGAAATATAAAGTGACGTTCTTTTGCACTAAGACTTTATGCATCAACCCTAAACGCGCATGACAACCTCGGCTTCCCTCTGCGAAGGGCCTATCTTTTACTTTATGTTTTTTACTTTATGCTTGAGTCATGGTGATGCTCACCTTTCCCTTTTTATTTTTATCCTTTGGCAAGCTCCTCGTGTTTGAAAGATCATGATACATATATCCAATTGGATGTAAGTTGGCATACGCTATTATTGTTGACATCACCTAAAGGTGAATACGTTGGGAGGCAACACAATAAGCCCCTATCTTTCTCAATGTCCGACTGAAACTCTATAACCACAAGTATTGCGTGAGTGTTAACAATTATAGGGGACTACGAGATAGTTGAGTATGTGAGCTTGCTGAAAAGCTCCATTATTGACTCTTTCTGATGTTACGATAAATTGCAATTGCTTCAATGACTGAGATTATAGTTTGTTAGTTCCCAATGAAGTTTTTGAACCATACTTGACATTGTGAATCGTTTATTACTTGAGCATAGGAAATCATATGACAAAATCCATATATGTTGCTATTATTATAATGATCATGATGCCCTCATGTCCGTATTTTATTTTTATCGACACCTCTATCTCTAAACATGTGGACATATTTTTCAATTTCGGCTTCCGCTTGAGGACAAGCGAGGTCTAAGCTTGGGGGAGTTGATACGTCCGTTTTGCATCATGCTTTTATATCAATATTTATTGCATTTTGGGCTGTTATTACACATTATATCTCAATACTTATGGCTATTCTCTCTTATTTTACAAGGTTTACCATGAAGAGGGGAATGCCGGTGGAATTCTGGCCGAAAAGGAGCAAACGTTGGAAACCTATTACGCACAACTCCAAAAGTCCTGTAACTCCACGAAACAACTTTTTGGATTTATTAATAATTTATGAGCAAAAGAAATAGGCCAGGGGGCCCACACCCTGTCCAGGAGACAGGAGGGCGCGCCCCCCTGTAGGGTGCGGCCCCTATCTCCTGGGCCCCTTGGTGGGCCTCCGGCGTCCATCTTCTGCTATATCATCACTTTTACCTAGAAAAATTCGTGGGCAAGCTTACGGGATGAAACTCCGCCGCCACGAGGCGGAACCTTGGCGGAATCAGTCTAGGGCTGTGGCGGAGCTGTTCTGCCGGGGACACTTACCTCCGGGAGGGGGAAATCATCACCAACGTCATCACCAACGATCCTCTCATTGAGAGGGGATCAATCTCCATCAACATCTTCACCAACACCATCTCCTCTCAAAACCCTAGTTCATCTCTTGTATCCAAACTTGTATCAAAACCACAAATTGGTACCTGTGGGTTGCTAGTAGTGTTGATTACTCCGTGTAGTTGATGCTAATTGGTTTACTTGGTGGAAGATCATATGTTCAGATCCTTTATGCATATTATTACTCCTCGATTATGAACATGAATATGCTTTGTGAGTAGTTACGTTTGTTCCTGAGGACATGGGTGAAGTCTTGCTATTAGTAGTCATGTGAATTTGGTATTCGTTCGATATTTTGATGAGACGTATGTTGTCTTTCCTCTAGTGGTGTTATGTGGGCCTAGAGGAAGGCATAGGGAAGTAATAAGTAGATGATGGGTTGCTAGAGTGACAGAAGCTTAAACCCTAGTTTATGCGTTGCTTCGTTAGGGGTTGATATGGATCCATATGTTTAATGTTGTGGTTAGGTTTACCTTAATACTCCTTTTTTGTAGTTGCGGATGCTTGCAATAGGGGTTAATCATAAGTGGGATCCTTGTCCAAGTTAGGACAGTACCCAAGTACCGGTCCACCCACATATCAAATTATCAAAGTATCGGACGCGAATCTTATGAACATGATGAAAACTAGCTTGACGATAATTCCCGATGTGTCCTCGGGAGCTCCTTCTTCATTATTAGAATTTGTCCAGGCTTATCCTTTGCTACATAAAGGATTGGGCCACCTTGCTACACTTTATTTACTTTATTTACTTTTTGCTCGTTACTATTTATCTTATCACAAAACTATCTATCACCTACTATTTCAAAGGTTTGCAGAAAACCTTACTGAAAACCGCTTATCATTTCCTTCTGCTCCTCGTTGGGTTCGACACTCTTACTTATCGAAAGGACTACGATAGATCCCCTATACTTGTGGGTCATCATGTGCCGATTGCGGAGGTGTCGTGCATTCGGAACTAGGACCGGTCGATCGTGAAGACGTACGACTACATCAACCGCGTGGTCATAACGCTTCCGCTTACAGTCTACCAGGGTACGTAGACAACACTCTTCCCTCTCGTTGCTATGCATCACCATGATCTTGCGTGTGCGTAGGATTTTTTTTTGAAATTACTACGTTCCCCAATAGTATGTGCTTTGTGAAAGTCCAATTAAGCGTCTTGATCTATCTCTATAGATCTTGACGCTCAATATGTAAGCAGCTTCACCGAGGTCTTTCATAGAAAAACTTTTATTTAAGTATCCTTTTATGCTATCCAGAAATTCTATATCATTTCCAATCAACAATATGTCATCCACATATAATAGTCGAAATGATACAGAGCTCCCACTGACTTTCTTGTAAATACATGCTTCTCCAAAAGTCTGTATAAAACCATATGCTTTTATCACACTATCAAAACATTTATTCCAACTCTGAGATGCTTGCACCAGTCCATAAATGGATCGCTGGAGTTTGCACACTTTGTTAGCATCCTTTGGATCGATAAAACCTTCGGGTTACATCATATACAACTCTTCTTCCAGAAATCCATTCAGGAATGCAGTCTTGACATCCATTTGCCAAATTTCATAATCATAAAATGCGGCAATTGCTAACATGATTCAGACGGACTTAAGCATCACTACGGGTGAGAAGGTCTCATCGTAGTCAACTCCTTGAACTTGTCAAAAACCTTTCGCAACAAGTCGAGCTTTGTAGACAGTAACATTACCATCAGCGTCAGTCTTCTTCTTGAAGATCCATTTATTCTCTATGGCTTGCCGATCATCGGGCAAGTCAATAAAAGTCCACACTTTGTTCTCATACATGGATCCCATCTCAGATTTCATGGCCTCAAGCCATTTCGCGGAATCTGGGCTCATCATCGCTTCCTCATAGTTCGTAGGCTCGTCATGGTCAAGTAACATGACCTCCAGAACAGGATTACCATACCACTCTGGTGCGGATCTTACTCTGTTTGACCTACGAGGTTTAGTAGTAACTTGATCAGAACTTTCATGATCAACATCATTAGCTTCCTCACTAATTGGTGTAGGAATCACTGGAACTGTGTAGCGATCCGACCTCAGATGGTCAAATCTCTGTGCATAAGTGTCATCCCTGGATCGGTAATGCTGACACACACAGTACTTGAAGGATTTATAACAGAGTGCAATCACACACTTATTACATTGAATGTCTCAAAAGAGAACTTATTACAATAATATGGCTTAAGGACATCTAAATACGATAACAGGGGAAGACTTGGAAGATAAAGTGAGTCCGTCAACTCCAACGGCATAGCTGAGTGCACGACAACGACCTAGCGCACCTTACTCTTGGTTTGAAAAGTTTGCAACATGATATGTTGCAGCCCGAAACGGGTCAGCACATGGAATATGCTGGCAATATAACACAGTAGAGCAATGAACAAGTGAATACTATCACTATATGCATATATGGCTGGTGGAGGCTCTATGGTTATAATGTTTTGCGAGAAGAGAATTTTTCCTACAACAAAGGAATATATTTTGTTTAACTATCATGGTAGTTGATAAACATTGAGAATGGTAACCCCGTCTCAATCCCAATTAAACAGTAATTAACAACCCAACAAATTAATTTAGAGTGATGAGATCAACATGATAATCCAAGAACCAGATACTAAAGATGTCCATAACCGGGGACACGGCTAACCATGCATGATTAGTTTGTACACTCTGGAGAAGTTTGTGCACTTTTCCCCACAAGACTCGATCTCCTCCGTTGGATTTCTCGCACTACATGGTGTTTGAGAAATGGATGGCCGAGACACAGTCTTTCAGAAACATTAACTCGTTACTCTGGGTAGACAGTTACACCTACTTTCCCCTACATTTGCTACCCTACCACTGAAAGAGGTCATGCAACATACTCAACTATGCTAGAGCCCATAATAGCTTGTGGCTGCACACGGAAGTTTCTAGCATGAATAATCTTATGATCCCTTTGAGCCTGGGTGGCAAACCAAAGGACAACACTGGTATAGCCCAGTGCCGCAACCAATCCACCCAGATGTGTATTTAAGTAGCCACCTTAAGTTAACCATTAATTAACAATCTCACATCTGTCATGGATCACTCAAACCAAACCACGTCTACGAGCATAGCATAGTAGTATAAGCATAACGTAGAAGTAACTCCCAAGGGTTTGATAATAAAAGGGCAATAGGTTCTACCTCATCATCTACTTCCCAATACCCACAAGTTAAATCACATCCTAATCATGCAGTGTTTGAGGATTGTAACTAATGCAAAAAATCTGGGTAATAAAGGGATATGATCAATGTGTTACTTGCCTTGCTGACGATCCGCAAACCCTAGAGACTCGTAGTAGCACGTTCGCACTCCGGGAATTCTACCGCAATCAAACAGTAGCATACATAAGCAATCAAGCATAGATGCAAGGGTAAAACTCAGAGGAGAAAGTCAAATCTGAAAGTCCAACTGAAGAACTACAAATTGCAAAAAGAATCGATCAAATCGGAGCTACGGCACTGAAACTACGATCAAAAGAAGTTCGAAATCAAATCTTCTTGAAACCAAATTTTAAATCGTAAAAACCATGTTTAAGTTGTTTAACCGAAAAGAGGGGTCTGGGACGAAGATTTTGGCGTTGGTTTCACTGGATTTGGACGAACGGTTAAAAAGTAACGAGGGTTTGAAGATCAGGGGCTAATCTACAATAAAAGTAATCGCAGATAGGTCCCTAGCCGAAAATAAAATAAAAAGAAAAACTAAGGCGCGAACGTTTGCTAACAGAGGCAAACGAACGAATTCGTTCGTTAAATTAACTAACGAACGAACATTCGTAAAATAATCTAAACCGAGAAAACCGAACCGATCTAAATAAAAAAAACCGACCTAGTGTTTTTTTTAACCCGAACGGTTTATACCTAAAACCGAAAATACCGACGGCGACGAAGTCAACGGCGGCGGCGGGATTTCGGCGGGCGGTGGCGGCTCAGTTAAGCGGCGTGGCGTGGGCGTCGATGGCGTGGTCTTGGCGATCTTGGCTACACGGCTGGCGGGCGAATCTGGCGGCAGCAACTTGGGAGACGAGGAGGAGAGGGAGGCGGGCGGTTGTATTTAAGGGGAGGCGGTGGCTTGGGGCATGGGCGGCCTTCGGAGCCAGATCCCACGCGGGCACGGCGGGCGGTGGCGTGGCAGTGGGCCTTCGACCCAAGGCGGTCTGTGAAACTTAAAAAAAAATTCTGTCGAAAGGAAAAATCCTAAATAAATATTAAAAAATTCCAAAAATGCTAGAAACAATTTTCGCCGTCTAAATAAAATATTTAGAACAAAGTGAACATTTTTCTAGCCTAAAACTGCAATTTTGAAAAATGCAATTTTTTATAATTCAAATAAAATAGCAATAAAACCAAATAAAACTATTGATTTTATTTTAATATTGTCCCCCAATATTTCTTTTTATTTCGGAGAAGTCATTTAATCTCCTCTCTTTTATACTTAGTATTGGAAATATTTTGGAGAGAAAAATAATTAAAACCAAAATGATCCTCTTTTCAAATTTGAGAAAATTCAAATATGAAAATAAACGAAATCCCCAACTCTCTCCGTGGGTCCTTGAGTTGCTTAGAATTTCTAGGATCAAAACCAAAATGCAAATAAAATATGATATGCATATGATGACCTATGTATAACATTCCAAATTGAAAATTTGGGATGTTACAAACTGGCTTCTGTGACTACTTTCCAATTCAGGAGAATGTACAATTACCTAATCAAGTTCTACTTTCCTCCCACTCACTTCTTTCGAGAAAAACTCCTTCTCTAGAAAGGATCCATTCTTAGCAACAAATATTTTGCGTTCGGATCTGTGATAGAAGGTCTACCCAACAGTTTCCTTTGGGTATCCTATGAAGACACATTTCTTTGATTTGGGTTCGAGCTTATCAGGTTGAAGATGTTCACATAAGCATCGTAGCCCCAAACTTTAATAAATGACAACTTGGGTTTCTTGCCAAACCACAGTTCATATGGCGTCATCTCAACGGATTTAGATGGTGCCCTATTTAACGTGAATGCAGCCTTCTCTAAAGCATAACCCCAAAACGATAGTGGTAAATCAGTAAGAGACATCATAGAGCGCACCATATCTAATAAAGTACGATTACGACGTTCAGACACACCATTACGTTGTGGTGTTTCGTGTGGCGTGGTTGCGAAACTATTCCGCATTGTTTCAAATGAAGATCAAACTCGTAACTCAAATATTCTCCTCCACAATCAGATCGTAGAAACTTTATTTTCTTGTTACGATGATTTTCCACTTCACTATGAAATTCTTTGAAATTTTCAAATGTTTCAGACTTAGGTTTAATCAAGTAGATATGCCCATATCTGCTCAAATCATCTGTGATGGTCAGAAAATAACGATACCCACCGTGAGCATCAACAGTCATCGGACCGCATACATCAGTATGTATTATTTTCAACAAGTCTGTTGCTCGCTCCATTGTTCTGGAGAATGGAGTCTTAGTCATCTTGCCCATGAGGCATGGTTCGCAAGCATCAAGTGACTCCAAAATCCCATCAGCATGGAGTTTCTTTATGCGCTTTACACCAATATGACCTAAACGGCAGTGCCACAAATAAGTTGCACTATCATTATTAAACTTATATCTTTTGGCTTCAGTACTATGAATATGTGAATCACTACTATCGAGATTTAGTAAAAATAGACCACTCATCAAGGATTCATGACCATAAAAAATATTACTCATATAAATAGAACAACCATTATTCATTGATTTAAATGAATAACTGCCTCGCATCAAACAAGATCCAGATATAGTGTTCATGCTTAACGCTGGCTCCAAATAACAATTATTCAGGTCTAAAACTAATCCCTAACGTAGATGTAGAGGTAGCGTGCCGACGGCTATCACATCGACTTTGGAACCATTTCCCACGTGCATCGTCACCTCGTCCTTAGCCAATCTTCGCTTAATCCGTAGCTCCTGTTTCGAGTTGCAAATATGAGCAATAGAACCAGCATCAAATACCGAGGCGCTACTGCGAGCATTAGTTAAGTACACATCAATAACATGTATATCAAATATACCTTTCACTTTGCCATCCTTCTCATCTGCCAAATACTTGGGACAGTTCCGCTTCCAGTGACCAGTCCCTTTGCAGTAGAAGCACTCAGTCTCAGGCTTAGGTCCAGACTTGGGCTTCTTGACTTGAGCAGCAACTTGCTTGCCGTTCTTCTTGAAGTTCCCCTTCTTCCCTTTGCCCTTCTTCTTGAAACTGGTGGTCTTGTTGACCATCAACACTTGATGCTCCTTCTTGATTTCTACCTCCGCATCCTTTAGCATTGCGAAGAGCTCGGGAATTGTCTTATCCATCCCTTGCATATTATAGTTCATCACGAAGCTTTTGTAGATTGGTGGCAGTGATTGAAGATCTCATTAATGACACTATCAACCGGAAGATTAACTCCCAGCTGAGTCAAGTGATTGTGGTACCCAGACATTCTGAGTATATGTTCACCGACTGAACTATTCTCCTCCATTTTGCAGCTGTATAACTTATTGGAGACTTCATATCTCTCAATTCGGGCATTTGCTTGAAATATTAACTTCAACTCCTAGAACATCTCATATTCTCCATGACGTTCAAAACATCCTTCAAGTCCCGGTTCTAAGCCGTAAAGCATGGCACACTGAACTATCGAGTAGTCATCAACTATACTCTACCAGACGTTCTTAACGTCATCTGCAGCATCTGCAGCAGTCCTGGCACCTAGCGGTGCTTCTAGGACGTAATTCTTCTGTCCAACAATGAGGATAATCCTCAAGTTACGGACCCAGTCCGTGTAGTTGCTACCATCATCTTTCAACTTAGCTTTCTCTAGGAACGCATTAAAATTTGATGGAACCGTAGCACGGGCCATTGATCTACAATAACATACATGCAAAATACTATCAGGTACTAAGTTCATGATAAATTAAAGTTCAATTAAAAATATTACTTAAGAACGCCCACTTAGATAGACATCTCTCTAATCATCTAAGTGATCACGTGATCCAAATCAACTAAACCATGTCCGATCATCATGTGAGATGGAGTAGTTTTCAATGGTGAACATCACTATGTTGATCATATCTACTATATGATTCATGCCCGACCTTTAGGTCTTAGTGTTCCGAGGCCATATCTACATATGCTAGGCTCGTCAAGTTTAACCCGAGTATTCTGCGTGTGCAAAACTGGCTTGCACCCGTTGTATGTGAACGTAGAGCTTATAACACCCGATCATCACGTGGTGTCACGGCATGACGAACTGTCGCAACGGTGCATACTCAGGGAGAACACTTATACCGTGAAATTTAGTGAGAGATCATCTTATAATGCTACCGCGGAACTAAGGAAAATAAGATGCATAAAGGATAAACATCACATGCAATCAATATAAGTGATATGATATGGCCATCATCATTTTGTGCCTTTAATCTCCATATCCAAAGCACCGTCATGATCACCATCGTCACCGGCTTGACACCTTGATCTCCATCGAAGCATCATTGTCGTCTCGCCAACTATTGCTACTATGACTATCGCTACCGCTTAGTGATTAAGTAAAACAATTACATGGCGATCGCATTTCATACAATAAAGCGACAACCATATGGCTCCTGCCAGTTGCCGATAACTGTTACAAAACATGATCATATCATACAACAATTTATATATCATCACGTCTTGACCATATCACATCACAACTTGCCCTGCAAAAACAAGTTATACGTCCTCTACTTTGTTGTTGCAAATTTTACGTGGCTGGTACGAGCTTAGCAAGAACCGTTCTTACCTACGCATCAAAATCACAATGATTTTTCGTCAATTGTGCTATTTTAACCTTCAACAAGGACCGGGCAAAGTCACACTCGATTCAACTAAAGTTGGAGAAAGAGACACCCACTAGCCACCTGTGTGCAAAGCACGGTGGTAGAACCAGTCTCATGAACGCGGTCATGTAATGTCGGTCCGGGCCGCTTCATCCAACAATACCGCCGAACCAAGCATGACATGCTAGTAAGCAGTATGACTATTATCGCCCACAACTCTTTGTGTTCTACTCGTGCATATAACATCGACGCATATACCTAGCTCAGATGCCACTATTGGGGAACGTGGTATTTCAAAAAATTCCCTACGATCACGCAAGATCTATCTAGGAGATGTATAGCAACGAGCGGGGAGAGTGTGTCCACGTACCCTCGTAGACCGAAAGCAGAAGCGTTAAGTAACGCGGTTGATGTAGTCGAACGTCTTCGGGATCCAACCGATCAAGTACCAAACGCACGGCACCTCCGCGATCTGCACACGTTCAGCTCGGTGACGTCCCATGAACTCTAGATCCAGCTGAGGCCGAGGGAGAGTTTTGTCAGCACGACAGCGTGGTGACGGTGATTATGAAGTTACTGACGGAGGGCTTCGCCTAAGTACTACGACAATATGGCCGAGGTGGAAATCTGTGGAGGGGGGCACCACACACGGCTAAAATCAACTTGTGCGTCTATGGGGTGCCCCCTCCCCCGTATATAAATGAGTGGAGGAGGGGGAGGGCCGGCCTCCTATGGCGCACCCCAAGGGGGGATTTCTACTCCTACTAGGAGTAGGTTTCCCCCCTTCCCTAGTCCAACTAGGAGGGGGAAGGAAGGGAAGAGGGAGAGATGGAAAGGGGGGGCCGGCCCCCCTCCCCAATTCGGATTGGGGGGCGCGCCCCACCACTTGGGCGCCTCCTCTCTTCCACTATGGCCCAATAAGGCCCATTAACTCCCCCGGGGGTTTCGATAACCCCCCGGTACTCCGGAAAATGCCCGAACTCATCTGAAACCATTCCGTTGTCCAAACATAATCTTCCAATATATCAATCTTCATGTCTCGACCATTTCGAGACTCCTCGTCATGTCCGTGATCACAACTGGGACTCCAAACAACCTTCGGTGCATGAAATCACAAAACTCATAATACATATTGTCATCGAACGTTAAGCATGCGGACCCTACGGGTTCGAGAACTATGTAGACATGACTGAGGGAATCCTGGATTACGGGGTCCTCAGGCGTCCAGGCTATGCGACATGGTTTGGGCTCATGGTCCGTGAAGATGAAAGATAGAAGGCTCTCTCCCATGTCCGGATAGGGTTTTCCTTGGCGTGGAAGGCAAGCTTGGCGTGCGGATTTGAAGATTTCTTTCTCTATAAACCGACTCTATACAACTAGAGGGTTTAGTCCGTAGAGGCAATCATAATCATACAAGCTAGACATCCAGGGTTTAGCCACTACGATCTCGAGGTAGATCAACTCTTATACCTAATCCTGGTATTATACTTATGATCAATGACCTTCTTACAAAGTTTATCCTCATCATCATGATACCTCTTGATCCAAGAGCCTAGTAAGCTAATGTTGAGCTCTTGCAAGTTAGGAATACCTAATCCTGCAAAAAAATTCATACAAACCATTCTCCAGTTGGCTAGATGGATTTTCCTATTTCCTTCAAAGTCATTCCACAAGCAATTGGCCATCTGAGTGTTAATGAGCTCTAAGGCACATTTGGGAAACTTGAAGAAAGATAAGAGGTAAAATGGCATGCTGGCTAAACAAGCCTGGACTAGCACCAGTCTACCTTTATGAGAGAGTAGTTTCCCTCTACAACCTGCTATCCTCTTTAGGATTTTGTCTATCAGGGGTTGGAGATCTTCCCTTTTCAACTTATCATAATGCAAAGGGATGCCTAGATACTTAATGGGGAAGGCCCCTTGCTTGCACCCTAATGTGCTGGCAAAAGGTAGAGTTTCCTCCAAGGTCATGTTAATTGGGATCAATTCACTTTTTGAGTAATTGATTTTCATCCCAGAGACCTGCTCAAAACATGTGAGCACCACCTTTAGATTCGAGGCTTTTTCTAAGTTATTCTCCAAGAAAAGGATGGTGTCATCAGCATATTGCAGACAAATTATCCCTCCTTGACAAATGTTAGCACCGAGGCCTCTAATCAGCCCACTGTTAGCAGCTTTCATAAGCATCCTAGACAACACATCTACCACTAGGTTGAAAAGCAAGGGTGAGGCAGGGTCCCTCTGTCTAAGCCCTTTGGTGGTAATGAAGAAATCACTTTCAAAATCATTCACCTTCACCCCACCGACCCATTTCTAGTGATAGCAGAAATCCAAGATATCCATTTACTCCCAAAACCTCTCAAGGACAGAAGTTCAGTGAGGAAATCTAGGTTAACAAAATCAAAATCTTTCTCATAATCTATTTTAAGCACTAAACCTTATTCTTTGCCTGCGTGTACAGAATGCAGGACTTCATGGGCTGTAACCATACTCTCTAAAATGTATCTGCCTTTCAAGAAGGCGGATTGATTGCAGGAAATCAGTCTGTTTAAAAGAGCATTAATCCTATTAGTTAATACTTTGGTGAAGATCTTAAAACTACAGTTAAGAAGACTAATAGGTCTGAATTTCTTCATACTAGTAGCATCAGCCTCCTTGGGGATAAGAGAAAGGAGGGCAAAATTCAACCTAAAAATGTCTAACTTGCCTTTATGGAAGTCATCAAACATAGCCATAAGGTCATGTTTGATCATATCCC
Organism: Aegilops bicornis; assembly: GCA_021605145.1. Classification (NCBI taxonomy): domain Eukaryota; kingdom Viridiplantae; phylum Streptophyta; class Magnoliopsida; order Poales; family Poaceae; genus Aegilops; species Aegilops bicornis. The sequence goes on along the minus strand of CM038669.1, from coordinate 653,843,998 downwards.
AAAATTTTTGGTAAAAAAATAAAGGGATTCCATCAGGGCCAAGGGCCCCATTAACATAGGAGCTAAAAACTGCTTCCTTGACCTCTTCTTCAGTGAAGGAGTGTGTCATTTTTACTGTCTGTGACATTTTCCTCCTCAGAGAAAAAGTCCCTATCTAATGAGCAAACTCTATTAGAGTCACCACTAAACATATTTTTATAGTAATCTCTAGCTACTTTCAAGATATCAAGTGTGTCAGTGAGTATTCCATCAGGGCCCTCAAGGGAGTGGATCCTCCTCTAGTTTGCCACTGCTTGGAAGTAACTAGTGTTTCCTCCTCCTCCTGACCTTCTCCTGCCAAATGTCCATTGAGGTATTACCACAGGTGAGGGCATTCCATCATGTATTTGCCATGCCCTGGAAGTCCTCTCTAAGAAGCCACCATTTCTCTAGTTTATAGCTAGATGTTCTAGCCTGTTGACTCAGACCTGAATCCCGCACAATAGGCACGTGGTCACTTCCTAATCTAGGCAGTGCAGTACTAGTAGCTACGGGAAAAAACTTATCAAGCTCTGTATCACATAACAGCCTATCTATGGTGGACATAATGGTGTCCTGCTGATTGTTTGCCCAAGTGTTTTTTTAGATGAGAGTTTGATCTCAAGCAAATTCCATATCTCAACCCAAGCATTAAACTTATCACTCCATCTATCATTGATATTACCATTACTTTTCTCATAATTAAACCTAACAAGATTAAAATCACCTCCTACTAAGGTAGGTATCATTTTGTCAATGAACAGAGAATGCAGTTCTAAAAGGAAATCATCCTTCTTTTCATCATATGGAGAACCATAGGCAGTAATAATTCTAAATTCTAGAAGATTACTTTTCATTCTAACAGTACAAGAGACTGTAAATTTACCAATGTGCCAATCTAGGATGTCAAAGACATCAGTATCAATCCTTACCAGGATCCCTCCTGTTGAACCTACAGCAGACAGGTGCATCCAGGAGAAATTCCTATTGTTGGCAAGAGATTTCAGAAAAGAATCAGAGAAATTCTCTTTCTTCGTTTCCTGGAACCCCACCATGGATGGTTTTACCTTGTTAAAATAATCCAGGATGAGGGTTTTCCTCCCTGGGGCAGTAATGCCTCCGATATTCCAAAAAAGGCAATTCATGACACTACTGTTTCTGACGGTGCTTGCCCCGGTTATAATCACAGGCAATAGCCCATGTGTCTAGACTTGTAGGAGAAGGACACTTATCTATTTTGCTAGTAATAAAATTATTCTTAAAAGGCTTACTAGGAGTAAGATGAGGGCTTCCCAACTCAACATTACCTAGTGTGTCAAGTTGTGCAACATCAATCATAACATTATCAGAACTATCTACCTCTACTCCAACTTTCTTAGCAATTTCAATGAAAGAGGAATTGTTGAAAAACGATAAGGCATGATTGTTTTTACCTTTTCTAGCAGTTTCCAGGTCTTTTACTTGTTTGAGTTCCTGGGCTTTCTCCAAAATTGATTTGCCAGATGGGGCAACTCTTGTGCTGCATCTTGTAGCTTGGGTAGGCCCACATTTTTGCTTCAGTGAGTTGGCTTTGGACAAGGTGGGGAACTCAGCATCATACTCTTCTAGTTGATGCATGCTTGATTGCTCCCTAGCTTGTTCAGTGCTGTCATCTGGCATTTCCATCTCCTTGTGTAAATCTAATATGCAGTTGTTGTCCTCCTCCATTTCCATTTCCCTCAGGATAGAGTAACATTCTCATCAGAAATAGAGTCTTCAACAATTTTATCTATCATATTTCTCCTGGCCTTTTGAAGAGATTGTGGGACCTAGCTCTTTAGGAGGGAGGGGTGTTCCACTCCATCAGAGGGGCAGGTATCAGGCATTTGTTGCAGGAATTCCAGCACTGCCTACTTCCCAAGGTCAGAGTTAGTCCCACTCTTCTCCCCTTGTTCACATCTGACACTTTTGGTGGATCTGTTGTCATCAGTCCTATGTGAAGTCCCTGCATCAGACTAGATATCATGTCCTCCAATGTGCAAATTATTCATTGTTGTCAGTCCTGTTCTCACCATCTCTTTCCACTTGTGTGAAAGGCTCAACCTCAAACAACAGCTTATAAAATTTTCCATTGATGCCAAAAGTTCTTTCCTTAGGGATCTTGCTGGCATCTCTACAGGAGAGTCTGACTCTAATCACCTCAAAGAAGCTGTTGAAATTATATTGCCAGTCCACATCAACCAAGGTGCCAAAAACTAATGTGATTTGGTCAAGAATGGTCCATTCACACCATTTTGGATTAATTTTCCTGATCTTCATCCAGACCACTTGCTGACAAGCAGTTGTAGTGATCTCTCCCATCCACACCTCTACATTTACTATGACATTACTTCTGGGGAGACCAAAACATGGATATCCAGCTACTGATTCTACTGGTATTTCGGGTGGGAATTTTACCAGCATTGTCCAATTGTCAAGATCATTTATCTGCCATGGCCAATTAGTCTTGTAGATTTTAGAGAATTCCTTTGCAAGGTCCTCTTTGCTGGTATCTCCATGCTCTATGAACACAATACCCACATTCTTGAGTCTCCAAAAGTGCTGCAAGTTTATGTCAGACATGTCAACATGGTAAAATCCTAGACCTATGGCAGCACTCCTAAAGTATCTAGCAGCCAAGTGGGGCCTTTTCTTCACTGAGCAGTTATCCTCCTAATGGGTGACCATCATGCATATGAAGCAGGTCCTGATTTTGGTGCACTTTCCTTTCTCATGTCCAGGCTCTCCACAATTACCACAGACCCCTTTTGCATAGGACATCAGGGAATTAGTGTTGTCTGAAGCCACAGATTTGTTCTCCTGCCTCTTTTTGCTCTGCTTGCCCATGCTCTTAGGATTAACCTGCCCAGCAATTGTAGAGCTCCCTAATCCTTGGCTATTGTTACTGACAGAATTCCCCTGTTCCCCTCCTTGCCGCGGCAGAGGCTGCTGTGGAAACCATGGGGGAGGCATTCCTTGCCATGGCTGATGCGGAGGGGACCCACCATGGAATTGCCTGTTAAAGCCCCAGGGTGGAGCTTGCCCTAGAAATCCAAAGCCAAAACCAAAGGGGGGTGGTACCTGATTGATTTGTGGTGGTGGATCTTGCCACTGCTGCTTCTGATTATGGCGATTTCCATCCCCACGCCCTGGTCTATTCTTCCCTCTTCCTATCCCACGACCAGTGTCCATGGTGCTTCCCAGTAGTGTGGTGGCGGCGGCAGGGGGAGAATTGGGGTCACGCTGGATGGGGGTGGTTTTTTTGTAGCTCCGGGGAAACCCTAGCATCAACCACTCCCCTGCTTCCAAAAGGGATCCGAAGCTGGGTTAGGTGAGTGCTGTCACCCCCCACATGGGCTCCACTGTTTCCTCCTTTTTCACTTTGGGCTTGTTTCTGCTTTTGAACGAAGCTGAATCCATTACAGCCGCTGAACACAAGTTGCATGGGGTTTGGTGGCCTCATCACACCATCTCTAGCAAGCTTCTCTCCAGGGGAACTGGCAATTCTCACAGTTGAGGCACCCCAAGTTGGATCTCCCAGAAGGCTTTCCACCGAGCCCTCTAATACAGATCCGCCGCTGTTCTCATGGCGAGCACCCAGGAGATCACCTCCTCCGCTGTTCTGCTTCTTCCATTCAGCTGCATCCAATTCTTCTTCGGTTGTCGCTACCAGAATCCTCGTCATCAGCTTCTGCAGATTGTCTCTCCCTCGACATGGAATCCTCAGCTCTCTCCTTAGCCTCTCTCTGTAACCGGCAATCAGAGCTTGCTCTCGTCTAGCGCAGTTCAATTCTACCAGACAGGGGATTGTATCCATGGCAGCAGCTGTGTTCGAAGTGGTACGGCGAGTCGACACCAAGCATCTTCCAGAAACGCACCTGATCTTCAGTTTGGAAATGCAGCTCGTGTCCCGAATTTAGCAATCCAACAGCCTTACAACCAGCCAAAAACCTACTTCTGGTACCAGCAGTCACAGGCTGCATTTTTGTCTGATTGCTCTTATCTTCTTCTACCAATTCCCCAAACAGCAGATCTGGTTCCTGTATGCTCAGCGCAATTGTGCTGTCTCCATCCTCTAGCCCAAGCTTGCTGACTGTTGAGGCAACTGATCCACATTCACTGACGGTGGGCAATTGAGTTTCCTGAGAACACATGTGAGGGAGTCCTGGATTAGGGGGTCCTCGGACAGCCAGACTACATACTTTGGCCGGACTGTTGGACTATGAAGATACAAGATTGAAGACTTCGTCCCATGTCCGGGTGGGACTCTCCTTTGCGTGGAAGGCAAGCTTGGCAATTCGGATATGTAGATCTCCTTCTCTGTAACCGACTCTGTGTAACCCAAGGCCCCTCCGGTGTTTACAGAAACCGGAGGGTTTAGTCCGTAGGACAACAACAATCATAATCATAGGCTAGCTTCTAGGTATTAGCCTCTACGATCTCATGGTAGATCAACTCTTGTGATACTCATATCATCAAGATTAATCAAGCAGGAAGTAGGGTATTACCTCCATCGAGAGGGCCCGAACCTGGGTAAACATTGTGTCCCCCGCCTCCTGTTACCATTAGCCTGTGGCACCCCGGCTAAGAGCGACCGGTTTACCATGCATTGCCAGCCCAGAGATCATGTCTTCTGGCAACACACAACATCTTGGTACAGAAAAACAACCGCTTTATTGATGCTAGCGGAACAGAGTCTACATTACAACAGTTGTCGAGGCCAAGTGGCACACTCGGTGCGGCTGAACAATATGTACATTATTTAGTGAACATAAAGGGGCCTCAATCCAAACAACTACGTGGCAGCGGAATAACGTCGTGGCGGAAGCTCCATCTCACAGGGACACCGATGCGGACACGATCTAGACTCGAACAGCGCTCCTCTCCAACGGTACTTTCCTGAAATCTGGCATGACACGCCAGGTCAGTACATTGAATGTACTTGCAAACTCACAATAGGCATAATCATAATGTCAAACAATATCATGATATTTAACCAATTATTAGTAATGCAACACTATATGTCAAACATGTTGTGATCATGCTCGAACGTCCCTCGGGATAGCTTACCAACCGTGATAATTCTCGGATCGCAAGCAAACCACCAACATGGTTTTTAACAAGAATAACTCATGATCCTTACGGCGATCACAATCACGACCAATGTCTGGTCCCGAATGCCTCGATGGCCTTTCTGCCATCCATCAACAATGCAAAGTTCATAGCTTAGTGTGCAATTTTTATTAAACGTTGACTCATGGTGGGACCTACTACAAGGTGTCCGTGACCGTGGACTCGGCTATCGATAGATTATACACTCTGCAGAGGTAGCACACTGTACCCACACCACGGAACCCATGGCCTCGCACTCCCATTCGAGTGGACCAACGGCATTCCGACAAAACCCTTCCATTGCCACAGCACTCTCCCGACCACTCCGACCCAATCCCCAACGGGCTGGTCCTGGGTGGCCCCGTGTCTACCAAAGACACCCCGACTACCGTCGCGGCCAAAACAATCCCACTCGGGGACTCGGTACCATAATCTCATCAACGAGCACACAAGATTATGCCTGCTTACGGGCCAGGCAAGCACGGCGTAACCTTCCCTAGTTGGAGGCACCGACCAGAGGCCATGTCAATGGACCGAATCAAGGCCTTCCCAAAAAGGCAAATGTGGTTGCACTGGGAAAGAAACTCGATTCAGCGGCATCATGACCCAGTCAACAGTATATTCAAGTTGAGTTATATTCAGGTTCAACTTAAAATAAAAATGACCGGTGTCATCGCATGCCATGAAATGCAAACCACACATGCATCACTAAATAATAAAAATGACCGATGTCATCCATATACACACCAATCATAAACATTAACAACTCATATTACTATTGCTGCTCAAAGTGAATCACATCTTAACTAAAATATTTTGCAACAAGTTTTATTAGTTTCTCACGCAAGAACGTAACTTCGATAAATTTCTCATACGCTTAACAAAAGATTTCACTATCAACAATTCTTAATTCCTTTATCAACTAAGTGAGGTTCAAACATTCTGTAAGGAAAGTAAAATGACTAAACAAGTATTTAACAGAGTATTTTCTAGCAAATTTTTATCAATTTATGTATGCAAGAACAAAACTTTAAATAATTATTAACATGCATAACAAAAATCATTTCTAACATCACCACAAATAAATCTTAACTTGCCCTACCAACTAACTAGTTTCAAACACTCTGTAAATCAAGCATATTAACTAACAAATATCTAACACAATATAAATAACACAATAGTTATTTAAATGCATGGATTAATCATTTCATTCAAGTAAGAAAAATCACAAATATTGAAATGACACCATGAAAATGTTGCTGTGGCTTGCCTTAGTGCAGATGAGGTTCACAAGCCTTCTGGTGATCCTCAAGACAAGCCTCACCCTCTGAAAATAAATTTAAACACAAAAGAAAATATCAAGAACACTTCTGAAAATCACCAGAAATTCTAAACAGCTCAGAAAAATCTCATCTTTGGTGAGCTGCTAGATTTCTTTTCAAAGAACACAATGCAAAAAGAATCAATTCATTTGGACCTATGGTTGGAGAGTTATAACTGTTTGAAGCTCTCTAGAATATAAATGATTTTGAATTTAAATATACAGCTGGGGGGGTGACGTCGAAGGCGTAAAACCTCAGGGCGCCACCACTTGTACCGCTTGTCTGAGTGGATGACTAGCGGGCCACGATAGTCAGGTTGGGGAAGGGGAGAAAGAAACAGAGAAGGTCAGCGGCCACGGAGCTCTCGCCCGGCGGCGAGGCTTCTTGGCCAAAACGAGAGGGAGGGATTTAGAGAGGGACGATGGCGCACCTGCCCGTGCAGTGGCGTGGCTAGGGGTGGTCGGACGGCGTCGTAAACAAGCTCACAAGCGGAGGCAGAGCGGTGGTTGCCGGGTTGAGGAAGACAGCGAACGGAGGCCACTCCGGGGGCTCCAAGCGGGCGAGGCAGCCTCACGGAGAGAGGCGGAAGCCTGGAGGGTTGCCACAGCACAGGAGATGCTAGAGCTTCCGCAGCAACGAGAGGGATCGCCGTGAGCTCGAGCTCGGGGACGGCGGCCCGAGGCCTGCCCGGCCGGGCTATGGCTTCCTACGCAATCGTGGAGTGTGTGGGAGTGCTGGATGGTGCTCGAGGAGGCTGGGGGTGGCCCTATTTATAGGCGAGCGGCGAGGAGGGTTTCGGGCTCCGCCGGTGGACACTTGTCCACGGCGCCCTGCGATGAGCGGCGTCAGTGAGAGGGGGAGAAGGCGATGGAGGTCACGCGGCAACTATGGGCGGACGGAGACGATCACAGGATCGAGAGGATGGTGACGAGCACAGTGCGCTACGCAGTGTTGGGCTGGCCGGATCTTGCCCGTGCTCGCTGCGGCGAGCTCCGGCGTCGGCGAGTGCCAGGGGGAGGTTAAGGGCTTAGAGACGAAGATGGTGGCGCGGTTTGGCACGCTCGGGCAGGCGAGGGAAGCGAGCGCGCGTGAACAGAATGCTCGGCGGCCTTTCGAGGCCGTCGACACGCATGCCAACACCCCTGGACGAATGTGGTCACCGCGTGAACTATGACATCAGGCCGATCTAAGCATAAACTTGATGTCTGGCATGTTGTTCGTGGTAGTTTTGAGTGTTACCATGATTTGGTTTGGACCCAGGTGCAGTAGAGAGGTTTTTACAAACCAGGTAAGTTTCTGATCAGTAACTTTGAACAGTTATTGTGGTCAAACGGCTGAGAGTTTGAGGCTGTGCTTTGGAGTCTAGTCATGAGTTACAAAGGTAAAGATGCACAAGAAAATTCAGGTCAAATGGAGCAAGTAAAATGGTAGTTGCTGTAGAAACCACCATTTCTGTCCAGAACAGAAAATATTTTCTGTAGAAAAAATATTTCAAAAAGTGATGAAACATTTTTTCTCAGGAAGTTTCCCTAGTGTTCACAGAATATTTGTTAATTATCTCAGATTTTTCTGAGCCATAAAAATTAGGGTTGCTTTGAAGCAAACTGATCTGGCTAGGGTTTCTGAAAGAAATTAAATATTTATTATTTAAGAAAAATATTACAAAGATCATTTTGGGGTGAATCAGAAGAGAAATGATGATCTAGGAGGGAAGTGAAGCACTTGGGTGAAAGCCAAGGATGCCCAAGTGTTTAAGTCCATATGAAAATATTCAAGACCTCCAAGTTCAGAAAATTTTCAAATGAAAATCAAGCAAATAAGAGAGGGCGAAAACCAGGCTGTCACATAGCCTTAGACGCACAGTTCGGGACCCCCTACCCGAGATCCGCCGGTTTTGACACCGACATTGGTGCTTTCACTGAGAGTTCCACTGTGCCGTCACGATAAGGCTTGATGGCTCCTTCAATCATCTGCAGCGATGCGATCCAGGGTGAGGTTTTTCTCCCCGGACAAATCTTCGTGTTCGGCTTCATACTGCGGGCCAACTCGCTTGGCCATCTGGAGCAGATCGATAGCTACGCCCCTGGCCATCAGGTCAGGTTTGGAAGCTTGAACTATACTTCCGACATCTGCGGAGACTTGATCTTCGACGGATTCGAGCCCATGTCAGGTGCGCTAAACAGTCACGACGAGCATGACTTAGATCTGCCATCGGACGGTGTTCGGGAGATCACACCTGCGGCTGCCCCGACCCTCAAGCCGGAGCAGATCGTGCCATCCGAGGACGGGTGGATGGACCTCGCCACGGAGGCCGCACACTTAGCGGCGATAGAGCCGAACACTGACTTCACCTCCTATGAGGCCTGTGTCATCGGACCCTCGGACTCGTCTCCGGCCACAGGCTCCGAACCGCGTGCATCCGTGCCTATCGAATCTGATTGGGCACCGATCATGGAGTTCACCTCCACCGACATCTTTCAGCACTCGCCCTTGGGCGACATGCTAAATTCATTGAGGTCTCTCTCCTTGTCAGGAGACCCTTGGTCGAACTATGTCCGGCTTGAGTGGGAAGCGGACGACGAAGAAATTCGTTCCCCACCGACCACCCACTTAATAGCCACTATCGACGACTTAACTGACACGCTTGATTTCGACTCCAAAGACATCGACGGTATGGACGACGATGCCGGAGAGGCACAGGAACCACCGCCCTCAGGGCGCTGGACAACCACCTCATCATATGATATATATATGGTGGACACCCCCAGAGAAAGCGATGGCGATAAGGCAATGGAGGATAATCCCCTCGAGAAGCAATCCAAGCATCGGCGTCATCGGCGCCGCTCTAAGCCTCGCCATAGCAAAAACAGCGAATATCGACACAAGAGACAATAACGCTACGGATGGTGCCGAAGACGAAAATAATCCCGCCCAGCCAGGCTTCGAGCGGGAGGATGGGCAAGCCAGCACTAAGGAACAGGCAACAGATGGAGAATTAGAGGATGACAATTACATGCCCCTCTCCGAAGACGAGGTGAGCCTCGGCGACGAAGAATTCATCGTGCCAGAGGATCTCGTCGAGCAGGAGCGCTTCAAGCACCGACTTATAGCCACTGCAAAAAGCTTGAAGAAAAAGCAGCAGCAGCTTCAAGCTGATCAGGATATGCTAACTGATAGATGGACTGAAGTCCTGGCAGTCGAGGAATATGGACTCAAGCTCCCAACCAAAAGTTACCCAAAGCGCAGGTTGCTACCTCAACTCGAGGAGGAGCCATTAAGGCCTACACTACCAGCGCATGATGCGGCTGACCGGCCACCTCGTGGCCGAGACAAAGTGACGTATCAAGCCGAAGCCCAGCCCGCATCCCATCGCCAATCATACAAAAGCACCAAGGCCCGGGGCTACACGCAGGACCTGCGAAACGTATTGGGAAACAAAGCAGGACATACAAGATCGATCTACGGATCATGGGGGCGCGCCCCAACGCGCGACGATGACCGTCACGCCGGATATACTAAAAGCAAATCCGGCCAGGCTGAATACAACAGACCAGACTCGTTTAAACTGCGTCGTGATGTCACCCGGCATAGAGGCGCCGCACACCCCCTATGCTTCACTGATGCAGTAATGGATCATGAATTCCCAGAAGGGTTTGAACCCGTGAACATTGAATCATATGATGGTACTACAGACCCCGCGGTATGGATAGAAGATTTCTTCCTCCACATTCACATGGCCCGCGGGGATGATCTACACGCCGTCAAGTACCTCCCACTAAAACTTAAGGGACCGGCAAACTCCATCAGAAGTTGGGACAACCTGGCAGACGCATTCCTGGATAACTTCCAGGGCACTTATGTGCGACCACCGGATGCTGACGATTTAAGTCACATAACCCAACAGCCCGGAGAGTCAGCCAGGAAATTCTGGACTCGGTTCCTAACTAAAAAGAACCAAATTGTCGACTGTCCGGATGCCGAAGCCCTAGCGGCCTTTAAGCATAACATCCGTGACGAGTGGCTTGCCCGACATCTCGGCCAAGAAAAGCCAAAGTCCATGGCAGCCCTCACGACACTCATGACCCGCTTTTGTGCGGGCGAGGATAGCTGGTTGGCTCGTAGCAACAACACAGCAAGCAATCCCGGCACATTAGAGGCCAGGGATAACAGCGGCAAGCCACGACGTAACAAACACAAGCGTCGCAAAAATGGTGATAACGCCGAAGACATGGCAGTCAATGCCGGATTCAGTGGCTCTAAGTCCGGTCAGCGGAAAAAGCCATTAAAAAATAACAATTCGGGCCCATCCAGTCTGGACCGCATACTCGACCGTCCATGCCAAATTCATGGCACCCCAGGAACACCAGCCAATCATACCAACAGAGAATGCTGGGTCTTCAGACAAGCCGGCAGGTCAGGTACCGAAAACAAGGGGAAGGGGTCTCAAAGCAACGATGATGAGGAGGAGCCCCGATCACCGAATACAGGAGGGCAAAAGAAATTTCCCCAGAAAATCAAAACGGTGAACATGATAAACGCCACCCACATTCCCAAGCTGGAACGGATGTGCACTCTTAGGGATGTCGACTTAACGGAGCCAGTCGCCCCACAATATAAACTATGGCCGATCACTTTCGATTGTATGGATCGTCCGGCCAATACCAATCAGGGCAATTCAGCCGCACTCTTCCTTGACCCAATAATTGACGGATTCCACCTCACACGAGTCCTTATGGACGGAGGCAACAGTCTAAACTTGCTTTATCAGGACACAGTGCGCAAGATGTGTATCGATCATTCGATGATCAAGCCCACTAAAACCACCTTTAAAGGTATTATACCAGGTGGGGAGGCCCGTTGTACAGGCTCCATCGCTCTCGAGGTAGTCTTCGGATCACCGGACAATTACCGTACCGAAGAGTTAATCTTCGACATCGTCCCCTTTCACAGTGATTATCAGGCACTGCTCGTGTTGGAAATATGCCCTAGAGGCAATAATAAAAGCATTATTATTATATTTCCTTGTTCATGATGATTGTATTTTATTCATGCTATAACTGTATTATCCGGAAATCGTAATACACGTGTGAATACATAGACTACAATACGTCCCTAGTAAGCCTCTAGTTGACTAGCTCGTTGGTCAACAGATAGTCATGGTTTCACGACTATGGACATCGGATGTCATTGACAAGCGGGATCACGTCATTAGGAGAATGACGTGATGGACAAGACCCAATCCTAAGCATAGCACAAGATCGTGTAGTTCGTTTTGCTAGAGCTTTTCCAATGTCAAGTATCTCTTCCTTAGACCATGAGATCTGGCAATTCCCGGATACCGTAGGAGTGCTTTGGGTGTATCAAGCGTCACAACGTGGCGGGTGACTATAAAGGTGCACTACGGTATCTCCGAAAGTGACCATTGGGTTGACACGGATCGAGGATCGATTTGTCACTCCGTATTGCGGAGAGGTTTCACTGGGCCCACTCGGTAATGCATCATCATAATGAGCTCAAAGTGATCAAGTGTCTGGTCACGGGATCATGCATTGCGGTACGAGTAAAGTGACTTGCCAGTAACGAGACTAAACGAGGTATTGGGATACCGACGATCGAGTCTCGGGCAAGTAACATACCGTTGGACAAAGGGAATAGAATACGGGGTTGCTTGAACCCTTGACATCGTGGTTCATCCGATGACAACATCGAGGAGCATGTGGGAGCCAACATGGGTATCCAGATCCCGCTGTTGGTTATTGACTTGAGGTAGTCTCGGTCATGTCTGCATGTCTCCCGAACCCGTGAGGGTCTACACACTTAAGGTTCGGTGGCGCTAGGGTTATTAGGAAGACAAGTATGTGATTACGAATGTTGTTGAGTCCGGATGAGATCCCGGACGTCACGAGGAGTTCGGAATGGTCCGGAGGTAAAGATTTATATATGGAAAGTGGTTAAGCGGACTCCGGAAAGTTTGAGGGTATACGTAATGTATCGGGGCCACCGGAGAGTTCCGAGGTCCACCGGAGGGGCCACCCCTCGAGGGGCCACATGGGCTAAGTGGGAGAGGGAGCCAGCCCTGGTGGGCTGGGCGCACCTCCCCTTTGAGCCCATGCGGCTAGGGCAAGGGAGGAGAAACCCTAAGGAAAAAAAGGGGCGCCCCTGGCTTGGGGGCAAGCCACCCTCCCTCCTCCCCTTTGGCCGCCCCATCTAGGGTTTCCCTAGATGGCCGGCCCCCCTGGCCCTCTCCTCCTATAAATAGAGGGGTGGGGGAGGCTAGACACACCATTGAAGGCGCAGCCCTCCCTCCCCAACTCCTCTCTTTCTCCGCGTGTGCTTGGCGAAGCCCTGCCGGAGAACCTCTGCACCAATTGCACCACGCCGTCGTGCTGCCATTGGAGTTGTCTTCCTCAACCTCTCCTTCTCCCTTGCTGGATCAAGACGGAGGAGACGCCATCGTCCCGTACGTGTGTTGAACACGGAGGTGCTGTCCTTTCAGCACTTTGCTCATCGGTGATCGGAATCACGTTGGGAACATCATCATCATCACCACTCCCTCGAACGCTTCCGTACTCGATCTACAAGTGGTATGTAGATGCAAACTCTCTCTCTTGACTCGTTGCTTAGATGAACTCATAGATAGATCTTGGTGAAACCGTAGGAAAATTTTAATTTTTCTGCAACGTTCCCCAACAGTGGTATCAGAGCTAGGTCTATGCGTAGTTCTCTTTGCACGAGTAGAACACAATTTTGTTGTGGGCGTGGATCTTGTCAACTTACTTGCCGTTACTAGTCGTTTCTTGCTTCCGCGGTATTGTGGGATGAAGCGGCCGGACCAACCTTACACGTACTCTTCGTGAGACCGGTTCCACCGACTAACATGCACTAGTTGCATAAGGTGGCTGGCGGTGTCTGTCTCTCCTACTTTAGTTGGAGCGGATTCGATGAACAGGGTCCTTATGAAGGGTAAATAGAAGTTGACAAAATCACGTTGTGGTTATTCGTAGGTAAGAAAACGTTCTTGCTAGAACCCAATTGCAGCCACGTAAAAGATGCAACAACAATTAGAGGACGTCTAACTTGTTTTTGCAGCAATTGTCATGTGACGTGATATGGCCAAGTTGTGATGAATGATGATATATTGTGATGTATGAGATCATGTTCTTGTAATAGGAATCACGACTTGCATGTCGATGAGTATGACAACGGCGAGAGCCATAGGAGTTGTCTTTATTTTGTATGACCTGCGTGTCATTGAAGAACGCCATGTAACTCACTTTACTTTATTGCTAAACGCGTTAGCCATAGAAGTAGAAGTAGTCGTTGGCGTGACAACTTCATGAAGACACGATGATGGAGATCATGATGATGGAGATCATGGTGCCATGCCGGTGACAGGATGATCATGGAGCCCCGAAGATGAAGATCAAGGAGCTATATGATATTGGCCATATCATGTCACTACTTTATAATTGCATGTGATGTTTATTATGATTATGCATCTTGTTTACTTAGATCGATGGTAGTAAATAAGATGATCCCTTAGAACAATTTCAAGAAGCGTTCTCCCCTAAGCGTGCACCGTTGCTACAGTTAAATCGCTTCTAAGCACCACGTGTTGATCGGGTGTGATGGATTCTTACGTTCACATACAACGGGTGTAAGACAGATTTACACGCAGAAACACTTAGGGTTAACTTGACGAGCCTAGCATGTACAGACATGGCCTCGGAACACGGAGACCGAAAGGTCGAACACGAGTCGTATGGAAGATACGATCAACATGAGAATGTTCACCGACGATGACTAGTCCGTCTCACGTGTTGATCGGACACGGCCTAGTCGACTCGGATCGTGTAACACTTAGATGACTAGAGGATGTCTAATCTAAGTGGGAGTTCATTAATAATTTGATTAGATGAACTTTATTATCATGAACAATAGTCTAAAATCTTTATAATATGTCTTGTAGATCAAATGGCCAACGCTCATGTCACCATGAACTTCAACGCGTTCCTAGAGAAAACCAAGCTGAAAGATGATGGCAGCAACTATACGGATTTGGGTCCGAACACGAGGATCATCCTCATAGCTGCCAAGAAACAATATGTCCTAGAAGGACCGCTAGGTGAAGCACCCATCCCAGAGAACCAAGGCGTTATGAGCGCTTGGCGGTCTCGTCTTGATGATTACTCCCTCGTTCGGTGCGGCATGCTTTACAGCCTAGAACCGGGGCTCCAAAAGCGTTTTGAGCAACACGGAGCATACGAGATGTTCGAGGAGCTGAAACTGGTTTTAGGCTCATGCCCGGTCGAGAGATATGAAGTCTCCGACAAGTTCTATAGTTGTAAGATGGAGGAAAACAGTTACGTCGGTGAGCACATACTCAAAATGTCAGGTTGCATCACCGCTTTGTCCCACTGGACATAAACCTCCCGGATGAGGCGGTCATTGACAGAATCCTTGATCGCTCCCACCAAGCTACAAGAGCTTTGTGATGAACTACAATATGCAGGGGATGGAGAAGACCATTCCTGAAGTATTCTCAATCTTTGAAGTCGTGAGAGGTTGAAATCAAGAAAGAACATCAAGTGTTGATGGTCAATAAGACCACTAAGTTCAAGAAGGGCAAGGGCCGGAAGAACTTCAAGAAGGACGGCAAAGAGGTTGCCGCGCCTCGCAAGCAAGTTGCCGGAAGAAGAAGAAGTCAAAGAATGGACCCAAGCACGAGGGTGAGTGCTTTTATTGCAAGGGAAGGGTCCTTTGGGCGGAACTGCCCCAAATACTTAGCGGATAAGAAGGCCGGCAACACTAAAGGTATATTTGATATACATGTAATTGATGTGTACCTTACCGATTACTCGTAGTAACTCCTGGGTATTTGATACGGTGCCGTTGCTCATATTTGTAACTCTAGCAGAGCTGCGGAATAAGAGGAGATGGCGAAGGGCGAGGTGACGATCTTGGCGTCGGGAATGGTTCGAGTCGATGTGATCGCCGTCGACGCTACCTCTACATTTACCTACGGGATTAGTTATAAACCTTAATAATTGCTATTTGGTGCCAAGTTTGAGCATGAACATTGTATCTGGATCTCGTTTAATACGAGATGGCTACTCATTTAAATCCGAGAATAATGGTTGTTCTATTTATATGAGAGAAATGTTTTATGGTCATGCTCCGATAGTCAATGGTTTATTCTTAGTGAATCTCGAACGTAATGTTACACATGTTCATAGTGTGAATACCAAAAGATGTAAAGTTGATAACGATAGTCCCACATACTTGTGGCACTGCCGCCTTGGTCACATTGGTGTCAAGCGCATGAAGAAGCTCCATCTTTGATGGACTTACGGAGTCTCTAGATTATGAATCATTTGACACATGCGAACCATGCCTCATGGGCAAGATGACCAAGACTCCGTTCTCCGAGCGATTGGGCGAGCAACCAACTTATTGGAAATCATACATACCGATGTGTGTGGTCCAATGAGTGTTGAAGCTCATGGAGGATATCGTTATGTTCTCACTCTCACGGATGACTTGAGTAGATATGGGTATGTCTACTTGATGAAACACAAGTCTGAGACCTTTGAAAAGTTCAAAGAATTTCAGAATGAGTTAGAGAATCAACGTGACCGAAAGATAAAATTCTTACGGTCAGATCGTGGATGAGAATTTTTAAGTCACGAATTTGGCACACACTTAAGAAAATGTGGAATCGTTTCACAACTCACGCCGCTTGGAACACCTCAACAGAACGGTGTGTCCGAACGTCGTGTCGCACTCTATTGGATATGGTGCGATCTATGATGTCTCTTACCGATTTACCGCTATCTTTTTGGGGATACGCTCTAGAGACAGCTACATTCACTTTAAATAGGGCACCGTCTAAATCCGTTGAGATGACACCGTATGAATTATGGTTTGGGAAGAAACCTAAGCTGTCGTTTCTAAAAGTTTGGGGATGCGATGCTTATGTCAAGAAACTTCAACCTGAAAAAGCTTCGAACCCAAGTCGGAAAAATGCGTCTTCATAGGATACCCTAAGGAAACCCTTGGGTATACCTTCTACCTTAGATCCGAAGGCAAGATCTTTGTTGCCGAGAACGGAACCTTTACGGAAAAGAGTTTCTCTCGAAAGGAGTAAGTGGGAGGAAAGTAGAACTTCGATGAAGTACTACCTCTTGAGCGGGATAGTGGTGCAGCTCGGGAAAATGTTCCTGTAATGCCCACACCAAGCAAGAGGAAATCAATGATGATGATCAAGGTACTTCGGATCAAGTTGCTCTTGAACTTCAGAGGGTCCACTAGGACACGTTCCGCACTGCAGTGGTACGGCAACCCTGTCACGGAAATCATGTTGTTGAACAACGGTGAACCTTCGAACTATGAAGAAGCGATGGCGGGCCCGGATTCCAATAAATGGCTCGAAGCCATGAAATCCGAGATAGGATCCATGTATGAAAACAAAGTATGGACTTTGATGCACTTGCCCGATGATCGGCGGCGATAGAAAATAAATGGATCTTTAAGAGGAAGACGGACGCGGATGGTAATGTCACCATCTATAAAGCTCGACTTGTCGCTAAGGGTTATCGGCAAGTTCAAGGAATTGACTACGATGAGACTTTCTCACCCGTAGCGAAGCTTAAGTCCGTCCGAATCATGTTAGCAATTGCCGCATACTATGATTATGAGATATGGCAGATGGACGTCAAAACAGCGTTCCTTAACGGATATCTTAAGGAAGAGCTGTATATGATGCAACCGAAGGTTTTGTCGATCCTAAGAATGTCGACAAAGTATGCAAGCTCCAGCGTTCCATTTATGGGCTGGTGCAAGCATCTCGGAGTTGGAACATTCGCTTTGATGAGATGATCAAAGCGTTTGGGTTTATCTTGAGACTTATGGAGAAGCCTGCGTTTACAAGAAAGTGAGTGGGAGCTCTGTAGCATTTCTCATATTATATGTAGATGACATACTTTTGATGGGAAATGATATAGAACTCTTGGACAAGCATTAAGGCCTACTTGAATAAAAGTTTTTCAATGAAGGATCTTGGAGAAGCTGCTTATATATTAGGCATCAAGATCTATAGAGATAGATCGAGGCGCCTCATAGGTCTTTCACAAAGCACATACCTTGATAAGATTTTGAAGAAATTCAAAATGGATCAGTCCAAGAAAGGGTTCTTGCACTGTATTGCAAGGTGTGAGATTGAGCTCAGCTCAATGCCCGACCACGGCAAAAGATAAAGAAGAGATGAGTGTCATCCCCTATGCTACAGCCATAGGATCTATTATGTATGCCATCTTGTGTACCGGACTGATGTAAACCTTGCCATAAGTTTGGTAGGAAGGTACCAAAGTAATCCCGGCAAGGAACAATGGACAGCGGTCAAGAATATCCTGAAGTACCTGAAAAGGACAAAGGACATGTTTCTCATTTATGGAGGTGACGAAGAGCTCGTCGTAAAGGGTTACGTCGACGCTAGCTTCGATCTGATCTGGATGACTCAAAGTCACAAACCGGATACGTGTATATGTTGAATGGTGGAGCGATGGCTGGTGCAGCTGCAAGCGTAGCGTCGTGGCGGGATCTACATGTGAAGCGGAGTACATGGCAGCCTCGGAGGCAGCGCATGAAGCAATTTGGGTGAAGGAGTTCATCACCGACCTAGGAGTCATACCCAATGCGTCGGGGCCGATCAAACTCTTTTGTGACAACACTGGAGCTATTGCCCTTGCCAAGGAGCCCAGGTTTCACAAGAAGACCGGGCACATCAAGCGTCGCTTCAACTCCATCCGTGAAAATGTTCAAGATGGAGACATAGAAATTTGTAAAGTGCATACGAATTTGAATGTCGCAGATCCGTTGACTAAACCTCTCCATGGGCAAAACATGATCAACACGAGAACTCTATGGGTGTTCGATTCATCACAATGTAACTAGATTATTGACTCTAGTGCAAGTGGGAGACTGTTGGAAATATGCCCTAGAGGCAATAATAAAAGCATTATTATTATATTTCCTTGTTCATGATGATTGTCTTTTATTCATGCTATAACTGTATTATCCGGAAATCGTAATACACTTGTGAATACATAGACTACAATACGTTCCTAGTAAGCCTCTAGTTGACTAGCTCGTTGGTCAACAGATAGTCATGGTTTCCTGACTATGGACATCGGATGTCATTGACAACGGGATCACGTCATTAGGAGAATGACGTGATGGACAAGACCCAATCCTAAGCATAGCACAAGATCGTGTAGTTCGTTTTGCTAGAGCTTTTCCAATGTCAAGTATCTCTTCCTTAGACCATGAGATCGTTCAATTCCGGATACCGTAGGAGTGCTTTGGGTGTATCAAACGTCACAACGTAATCGGGTGACTATAAAGGTGCACTACGGTATCTCCGAAAGTGACCATTGGGTTGACACGGATCGAGGCGGGATTTGTCACTCCGTATTGCGGAGAGGTTTCACTGGACCCACTCGGTAATGCATCATCATAATGAGCTCAAAGTGATCAAGTGTCTGGTCACAGGATCATGCATTGCGGTACGAGTAAAGTGACTTGCCGGTAACGAGACTAAACGAGGTATTGGGATACCGGCGATCGAGTCTCGGGCAAGTAACATACCGTTGGACAAAGGGAATAGAATACGGGGTTGCTTGAACCCTTGACATCGTGGTTCATCCGATGACAACATCGAGGAGCATGTGGGAGCCAACATGGGTATCCAGATCCGCTGTTGGTTATTGACTTGAGGTAGTCTCGGTCATGTCTGCATGTCTCCCGAACCCGTAGGGTCTACACATAAGGTTCGGTGGCGCTAGGGTTATTAGGAAGACAAGTATGTGATTACCGAATGTTGTTCGGAGTCCGGATGAGATCCCGGACGTCACGAGGAGCTCCGGAATGGTCCGGAGGTAAAGATTTATATATGGAAAGTGGTTAAACGGACTCCGGAAAGTTTCGGGGTATACCGTAATGTATCGGGGCCATCGGGAGAGTTCCGAGGTCCACGGGAGGGCCACCTCCCGGGGGCCACATGGGCTAAGTGGGAGAGGAGCCAGCCCCTGGTGGGCTGGGCGCACCTCCCCTTTAGGCCCATGCGGCTAGGGCAAGGGAGGAGAAACCCTAAGGAAAAAAAGGGCGCCCCTGGCTTGGGGGCAAGCCACCTCCCTCCTCCCCTTTGGCCGCCGCCCCATCTAGGGTTTCCCCTAGATGGCCGGCCCCTGGCCCTCTCCTCCTATAAATAGAGGGGTGGGGAGGGCTAGACACACCATTGAAGGCGCAGCCCTCCCTCCCCAACTCCTCTCTTTCTCCCGCGTGTGCTTGGCGAAGCCTGCCGGAGAACCTCTGCACCAATTGCACCACGCCGTCGTGCTGCCATTGGAGTTGTCTTCCTCAACCTCTCCTTCTCCCTTGCTGGATCAAGGCGGAGGAGACGCCATCGTCCCGTCGTGTGTTGAACACGGAGGTGCTGTCCTTTCAAAGACTTTGCTCATCGGTGATCGGAATCACGTTGGGAACGTCATCATCATCACCACTCCCTCGAACGCTTCCGTACTTGATATACAAGTGGTATGTAGATGCAAACTCTCTCTCTTGACTCGTTGCTTAGATGAACTCATAGATAGATCTTGGTGAAACCGTAGGAAAATTTTAATTTTCTGCAACGTTCCCCAACAGCTCGGACGAACCGCCTTTGCTCGATTCAAGGCGGTGCCACATTATGCCTACCATAAGCTCAAGATGCCCGGTCCGCGTGGCGTCATTACAGTTAATTGCAAGGCCGAACTCCCCCTCGGTGCAGAAGAGTATACCGCTGCTTTAACAGCAGAAGCAACGAGTGGCACCTTTCAATCGAACCTCGAGTCGACAGCCAAGCTCCCGGACACATTCAAAGTAGTCCGAACTACTTCACGGAAGGATAGCCCGGCACGTCCGGAGCTCAATTAAACACTCCGACAAAAGCTAGGATAGGCCACATACCGCGGCTCAACCGCTCTGTGGCACACAAACATTTCTTACATTTTCTTTGCAGGTTCACCTTTGCGCAGACCAGGACTGGCGACATGGAAACAGATCGAATGCGCAAGGGAATCCTTAGATATTCCCCTCGATGACCATCTGACTACACTCCGGATCCGCACACAGCTTCTTCCCCCCTGGTCTCAGCAGGTTCCGTAGTCATATTTCTTTTTTATCACATTACGTGTACCCATACGCATCGACGTACTATTCAAATACAACATGTGGATTTATATATGACGCTTATCTGCTGTTATTTCTTATTGAACCTCTTTTGTCAAATGGCATCTGTACACCGCGATATGCCTTAATATGCCAGGGGCTTCATGGTACCCATAATACGGCAATAAAGTCCAAACACCTTCACGGTAGTTCGGCACCCCGAACTTATAGCATTATATGCATCAGCTCCGAATCATGTCTTGGGTCAATAGTTGGGTTTGCCCGGCTCCCATGTTTTGCTACCTTACGTTCCGCTATATCGGCTAAGGCGGCACAGGGAGAACTACTGTGATTGTGTCCCGGTTCTTTCGGACGAGCACCTCAGTAGAGAAAGCCGAAAACTGACTGTCATGCTACGGCGAGAGTTGGTCAGCTGTTCGAGAGGTTGCAAAATCTTTAAGGATTTCTTCCGCATAATGCCATAACTAATGCAGCGTGCGATGGATCGGCTTTTCTTCCGATCAGGTGCTTATAGAGCCCCTCATGCGGTCTTCCGAACACCAGGGGCTGCGCCCACCTTCCTTTTGTCAAGCTCCTATGGCTAAGTGAGAGTGATAAAGACCTATAGTCCGATTGCCTGGTTCGTTGTGCTGAACACCTCCTTCAAGGACCCAAAACTGGGATAAAGAGTGATCATGTTTATCCCGAACACCCCCGTACTTCCTACATGGGGGCAGAAGCCGACGACTGGCCAACTCTCAGGATTAATATATAAAACGGCCGCGCAGGAGGAAAAACTTTCAAATAACAGGCAATAAATAATAGAATGACCTTGTTCAACATTACAAAGGACAACATGACAGTATTCATGGAAATATAATGTCCTTGGTGCATTGCTCCACCGCAAGGCGGAATCCTTTCAGGACACTATCATAATATAATTCGGGCTTGCGGTGCTCCTTCCCCTTCGATGGTCCCTCGGTCATCAGCTTTTCAGCATCCATCTTCCCCCAGTGCACCTTTGCGCGGGCAAAGGCCATTCGCGCACCCTCTATACAAACCGACCGCTTGATGACGTCAAGTCGAGGGCAGGCACTCACAAGCCGCTTGACGAGCCCGAAGTAGCTGCTTGGAATCGGCTCGGCGGGCCATAGCCGGATAATCTAATCCTTCATGGCTAGTTCGGCCGCCTTATCTTTATTCGATCAGCTGTTTGATTGATCGGCAAAAGGCACCGGATAATTCGGTGCCGAATCGCAACCGTAAGAACTTATCCATGATGTTCCTTTCTTCGGCTAGGTAGAATTGGGCGACATCAGATATGCTGCGGGGCAGCTCCGCAAATACCCATGGAGAAATCCGAACTCAAAATTGGAAACATGATTTTCTCCCCAAATACTTGCTTTACATGGAAAAAGCCTTACCCGCCGTGATCTTCCTCGCCTCTTGGATCTCCTGCAGGGCGCCTTGGATTTCCCCCCGGGCATCGTGTGCGGCCTGATGAGCCCTAGTGAGTTCAGATTCTTTCTCCGTTAAACTCCGCTCCAAGGTCTCGCGTTTCTTCACGGCCTCTTGAAGCTCTTGCTCAGCTTCAATAATTCTGGCCTCGTGCTTCTCACGAAGAGCCTGCTCTGCGGCTGCCTTTTTCTCGGCCTCGGCCACAGCCTTCTTAAGAGCCTCGACTTCGGTCATCGCCCCTAGCGCAAATCATGAAACATATTTTTATCATACTTAAAATTCGTTCGCACTGAACGCGAGCAAAGTTTGTGCATACATTGTTTATCCTCCAACTGCCTTTTCAACTGGCCAAGTTCTTCTTTGGCCCGCTCCAGTCTTTGATTCAGTCCGGAGTCCTCCGCAGTATGAGAGGTGGCAGTTGCTATAGACGCCTGCTTATAAAAGAAGAGAGATAGATGTCATCAAGTGAGTCTCCTGCGAACATAAATTCTCTGTCCGGTTCTTTCTTTCACCGAACAGTGTATCAGGGGCTACTATCTATACTATGACACTCTTCGAAACCTCATAAAACATACCTCAAAGCCTCTTATAAGGCCGATGCAGGCTTCATTCAGTCCACTCTCAGCGGACTGAATCTTCTCAATCACCGTACCCATAAGGGCACGGTGTTATTCAACGATGGAGGTGCTCTGCAGCGCCGCCAATTAAGCATCCAGCACCTCTGGTTGGACAGAGGTTGCCGGTGGAACAGGCACACCCCCTCCAGCCGAGGGAGGCAGCCTGCCTGATTCTGGAGCCGTATTGGTCTCCGGAATTGCGTCCGGCTGGGGGCCGAATTCAAGGTGGCCCCCGCCGTCGACGCCCATGTGAACCTTCTCTCCCATGTGTCCGGCCCCTGAAGTTTGACCTCCTGGCTCTGCCTTTACGATCTCCCCCCCCCTCCTTGGCCTGGGTCCTTCTTGGACGAAACCTTGCTGTCATTCACATGTTTGGGGGAAGGGGCCTTCAGGGGTGTCCCGCTCTCCATAGCATTCGAGCTCAGCAAATCCTCCGACGAGGATTGTTCGGTGCGGGACCCTGCCGGACTACAAAAAATATGGCTCAGATTAAAATATTATGCCATGATGAGTCTGGACGCATAAACGTTTTCGGATTTTATATACTCACGAGTTCACCAGGGGCTGGGCCCTGGGATCCCAATCCGGGCTGATGTCGGCAGCAGCGGTGGACTCCTCTGGAAGGGGCGCTTTTCCCTTCTTAGGCGACTCGGCCTCCAAAGACATGGAGGCCGTCCTTTTCTTTCCTCCCCTCGATCGGGACGGGTCTTCCTCCTCTTCCTCGTCCTCTCCAGAGGAAGATCGGGCATCAGAATCTTCGGATATTGTGTCCGAAGTGCCGGGGCAACGAAGGCCGCCCCTGGTCTTTTTGGCCTCCTTCTCGGCCTTCTTCTTCGGCGCCTTGTAAGGTGCCGGGACCAGCATCTTCGTCAGAAGTGGGCCGGCCGGTTCTTCTGGCAGCGGGGCCGGACAGTGGATCCGCCCTGCCTTCTTCGCCCAGCCCTAGGAGAGTTGTAGAAAATACATTAAGCATTTCCCTTGGGTTATGCGGATAAAACGTAAAATGACTTACCGAGCTTGCAGGGCGGGACAGTTGGTACCCGCGGTCCTCGGCTGAGTCCGGCCATGGTTTGCCGGACTTGAAAAGCACCTTCCAGATGTCTTTGTGCGAGGAGCCAAAGAGCTCTCGCAGGGTCTGGTGCTTGGCCAGGTCGAATTCCCATAAATTGCAAGTCCGGTGTTGACAAGGAAGGATCCGGCGAACTAACATCACTTGGACTACATTGGCAAGTTTGATATTCTTGTCTTCCATATCCTTGACGCGCGTCTGGAGCACTGACAGCTCGGCGTACGAAGACCAGTTCAGGCCCTTCTTGGGCCAGGACGTAAGCCGCAGGGGGGCTCCGGATCGGAATTCAGGAGCAGCGGTCCATTCCGTGCCGCGCGGCTCAGTGATGTAAAGCCACTGCTGCTGCCACTCTTTGACGGAATCATTGAAAGTACCTGTTGGCCATGTGACGTTGGGCATCTTGCTCACCATGGCGCCTCCGCACTCGGCGTGCTCGCCGCTCACTACCTTGGGCTTCACATTAAAGGTCTTCAGCCATAAGCCGAAGTGTGGCGAGATGCGGAGAAAGGCCTCGCACACGACGATGAATGTTGAGATGTTGAGGAAGGAATTAGGGGATAGATCATGAAAATCGATCCCGTAGTAATACATGATGCCGCAAACGAATGGGTGGAGGGGAAACCCTAGCCCGCGGACAAAATGAGGGAGGAATACAACCCTCTCGTGGGGTTCCGGAGTAGGGACGTTACATCCGCAATCGGGAAGGCAGTGGCTGATTTTCTTGGCCAGATACCCGGCCTCCCGAAGCTTTTTGATATCCTTCTCCCGGATGGTAGTGGCCATCCACTTGCCTCCTGCTCCGGGTCCAGACATTTTCGGAATACCTTTGTGGGCGGAGAAGACGAACGCTTGGGTATTGGAGCTCGAGCGAGGGGGAATGGATGAGCAGAGGAAGAAGAAGGCATGGGTGCACAAGGGAGTCCTTATCCCCTTATAAAGGCAGGAGGGATCCTGCGCCTCCCCACTTGCCCGGTAAACTCGCTTATCCCCCAAGCGCCGCGTTGATGGCGCGGTTGGGTTACCCATACATGTATTGATGAGAATCTCGAGATAGGGGGACACGATCTCTGCTTCGACAAGACGTGCCAATAAAACCACCTCGCAATATGCACAGTGGCAGGTTGAGAAAAACGGTGCGAATAATGACCGGGCCATGGCGTGATGTCACGCTGTGAAAAGTTGTCAGCAGATTAGATTTGTGGAATATTGTACTCTCTACGGTGGTATGTGGAATTTGTTTTGCAGAGCCGGACACGATCCTTGTGTTCGAAATCTTCTGTGGAGTATTCGGAGAAGGAACCCGCCTTGCAATGCCGAAGACAATCTGCGCACCGGACTCATCGTCATTGAAGCCTAGTTCAGGGGCTACTGAGGGAGTCCTGGATTAGGGGTCCTCGGACAGAACTATATACTTTAACCGGACAGTTGGACTATGAAGATACAAGATTGAAGACTTCGTCCCGTGTCTGGTGGGACTATCCTTTGCGTGGAAGGCAAGCTTGGAGATTCGGATATGTATATCTCCTTCTCTGTAACCGACTCTGTGTAACCCTAGCCCCCTCCGGTGTCTATATAAACCGAAGGGTTTAGTCCGTAGGACAAAAACAATCATAATCATAGGCTAGCTTCTAGGGTTTAGTCTCTATGATCTCGTGAAAGATCAACTCTTGTAATACTCATTTCATCAAGATCAATGAAGCAAGAAGTAGGGTATTACCTCCATCGAGAGGGCCCGAACCTGGATAAACATCGTGTCCCCCGCCTCCTGTAACCATTAGCCTTAGACGCACAGTTCGGGATCCCCTACCCGAGATCCGCCGGTTTTGACACCGACAACAGGGCCAGCGGTGATTCTACACTGGGTCTGAAGATTTTTCTTCTGACACTGCCCATTGGAAGATTTGGGCAGGCTTTTGCTTCCAGGGTTGCGGCATCCTGGAATTCTCCTCTTCAGTCACCTCCAGAACGATAATCTCCGCGTGTAGTTCTGCCTCGAAGTCGCTCCTCCTTTGACAGATTTGAACATCGCGCAACATCCCTCCTCTCAAATTCTCGTGCACTATCGCCTTCTGCTTCGCCATCTTCATCTCGTTGAGGCACTGGTGCACCCTGCTCGCCGCGTCCTGGATCCGATTCGTGCGCGCTGACCACCATCTCCAACGTAGCCCCTCCAACTCGTCTGGCGTGATCTGCCTGGTGGTGTCGAACGCTGGGTCGCCACGGTACGGGGGCCGAAGTACATGTATGAGCGACTGCGGGGCCCGCGCACCTTCTGTCGCCCTGCGCCGCCCAGGATCCATGCGGGATGTGGCTCTCTGACGTCGCACGAATTCGAAATCCCACAGATCTAAGTGGGGAGAGATGCGCAACCGCGAGGATTGAGTATGGCATAAGACTACCTAGCTAGGTGGGGGGCTATTGGGAGGTGGTGGGAGGCGCCCGCCGGGGGAGGTCGCCGTCGAGGCCGGCGAGGCCGCCAAGGCGTGGGAGCGGGGGAGCCTATCTTGATTGTAAACGTTTCCCGTCGTATGCATAGTTTGGATCTAAAATGTGTTTCCTTCCTATAGATTTTCTTGCAAAACAAGTTTGCGTGTCAACTTTTTTCATTTTCGACAAATTTGAAGGCCCGCAAGACATCAGACACACATATACTCCCTCCGTTTCAAAATAGATAACCCAACTTTGTACAAAGTTAGCACAAAGTTGGGTCATCTATTTTGGAACGGAGGGAATACATGCCTTTCTTTTTCATTGATTCATAGATTTAAAAAAAAAAACACTTGACTGTTCCACATTTTAAAACAAACGCATCATAATAAGATTGGCAAGCAGAGTAAGAATCGTTTTTGATCTAAAGAACATCATTCGTCATAATCTTTACCTAATAATAAAGTAAATTGAATTTCTTTCGTCCATCATGATATTTTTTTAAAAAAGTCCCTCTATTTCAGTGAATTAAACCCGCGGTCCTGTTTTAAGTTAAAACGAAACTTTTTTTATATATTTTACACAAGAATCCCTGTGTTTTCTTGAAATCAACCCGCAGTCCGGATTTAAGTCATATCCGAACCGTTATTTTACATTTTTTGAAACCCCCCTGATGTTTTAGGTAATTCATCCGCGGATCATATTTATGTCAAACAATGTTTCTTTAAATCATCCATATCTTTTAAGCGGTAACTCCGATTTGAACATGTTATATATGAATTTTGATTAGAAAAATATGTAGAATATGAATATGAGATTATTTTTACCTGTTAAGTATTTTTAAATATTATTTTGAAATATATTTAAGTCAAACAAATGATTTTCTAAATTATCCGTATTTTTAAAACCGTAACTTCGATTTTAACATATTGTACATGAAATTTTATTAGAAAAATGTGTGGACTCTGAATATGATGTTAATTTACCTGTTAAATATTTTTAAAATATTTTTGGGAGCAAACTTATAATTTATAGCGTAAGATCCGTTTTCCTTTCGTACCGGCGGTGATCCGGATTGTAAATAAACACCCCAATGTAACAATATAGGGAAAAGTAAACATCGATAACTACACATGCATACCTCTGAAAAATGTCGTAGGAGAAAACTACAGATTTCTTATCGCGAGAGTGAGAGAAAGCGAGAGAGAGAGAGAGAGAGAGAGAGAGAGAGGGAGGAGAGAGGGAGAGAGAGACGCCTTAACCATATTCAAATACGTTTTTGTTTTGTTTTGTGTGAACACCGAGGCCATCGCCGGCGAGGGTGAGAAGGAGGATAAGCGGCAACACAAATATGATGCCTCGTAAAAATAAAGGACATGGACCTATTGTGGTCTTGAGTGATGGTTGTTGGGTTAAGAGCGTGTGTTGTGTTTTCTCTCCCGTTGTAACGCACGGGCTCTTTTGCTAGTAAGGACTAAGGAGGTTGGTTCTCTCCCGCGAAAAATAAATAAATAAGAAGGTCGGCTCATTCTTTTTCTTTTTCCTTTTCCTTTTTCGGAAAGCCTGCCACTCGATGAAGCTGGAGAAATGGATCCTGCAGATCTGTGAGCTGAGCAGATCAAGGTCCCCAGCCCACACACCTCTCTTTACAGCAGCAGCAGTGACAAAAATGTTTTGAGCAGTGCTGAAATGGAATAAAGGGGATACAATTTCGTCACGTGTGCTGCACGTGCTAACCAAACACCTGCTGTGATGTAGACGGCGGGACAGACAGACAGACCAGGGACGGGGGCCTTTGGACTAGTGTAGGTGCGAGTTCTGAAGCTGGTGGATTGGGCCAATGGGCGCGCTTCGGCTGACGCCTCTGCTGCTCCTGGTGCTGCTCGCCGCCGCGGCGAGGGCGGCCACGGCGGCAGGGGCGCGGCCGAGCGAGGTCGCCGTGGGCGCGCTCTTCACCTACGACTCCGTCATTGGCCGCGCGGCGCGGCTCGCCATCGAGCTCGCCGTCGACGACGTCAACGCGGACCGCACGGTGCTCGCGGCCACCCGGCTCAGCCTCATCGCCCAGGACACCAACTGCAGCGGCTTCCTCGGGACCATCGAAGGTTTGCCGCTCTCTGCAGTCTGCATCCCCCCTCTCCCCCCTCTATCTCGTCTGTTCATGTTCATGTCGACCTCAAGAGCTACACTTACAGTAATTTCGAGTGCAAAGATTCAACTTCAGGCAGCAAAATGCAATGTTTTCGAATAGAGTGATCAGACCAATGACTGCTAATGTAGCCCTACTGATATGTAAATTATCGATCTGCAGCTGCAACCTGCAAACCCTTCAAAAAACCAAAGTGGCTGTCACTACTTTGATTCAGAATGCCAGAGCTAAGTTGCGCATTGGGAGTGGTAGTTGGTAGCCTTGATTGCTTGCTTTGCTTTCCACTTTTGCAGTACCACATCTTTTATTAGTAGTTACTATTTCATCTGCTTTTATCCCTGGAAATTCATTAGACAATTGCTTGCACAGTTTCAGTGACATTCCCTCTTGGGTCAGGTAACACAAATTTACAGGACCTAAATGTCGACAACCAAGAAATATCCATTTCAACTCCAGTGGATTATTGGTATAGTGTCTTTATCTGTCTGAACTAAGGCCAAGGTGACCCCTTGCCCATTATGTATACTGGTTTAATTGCAATAATTGCCTGCTTCGTGCCTCATGAGATGATTTGATAATGTTTAAACTGGAAACAGAGAGACCAACTTCCTTATGATGGCATTGTCCTTTCTTAACAGTTTTGGTAACCACTCTCTCTTTGGAAATATAAGAGAAAAAGACAAAAACCATGCCGGTGCAGTGATACCACAAATGGCAAAACTTATGAACTTGCTTTATAGTATTCCGTATGGCGCAAGAAACGTGTCTCACCTACTATGGGGAATCCAATTCTGCACTTTATTCTCATGCAAGATCCCTTTTTTCTTTTCTTTTTGTGTCATGTGTGAGCATCAGAATCAACAGATTTATCGGATTCTGCTCCGCTTTGCTTGAAGCAGCACTAGTTTTCCTGTTTCTGCCAGACAATAAAGTTTGCTTACCATTTGTAGATCCTGACTTTTGAGCAGAATGAGCACTTACAGATGTGAAAATTTAGCTTCGATTTATCAGACGTAGCTGCTGCTCTGTTAGATAGTCCGATTCACAATTTTATTTTTTTACTTGGTTGCAGCATTGGAGCTAATGGAGAAAAATGTAGTTGCTGTGATTGGCCCACAGTCATCTGGAATAGGCCATGTCATCTCCCATGTTGTTAATGAGCTACATGTTCCTCTTCTATCATTTGCGGCCACTGATCCGACGCTTTCCGCATCAGAGTATCCTTACTTCATAAGGACAACTATAAGTGACTACTTCCAGATGAATGCCGTTGCTAGCATTGTCGATTACTACCAGTGGAAAGAGGTGACTGCTATATTCGTCGACGATGATTATGGGCGAGGTGGCGTGTCGGCCCTCGGCGACGCACTTGCAACAAAGAGGGCAAAGATTTCACACAAAGCAGCCATTCCTCCAAATTCAAACACAGAGGTGATCAATGATGTGTTGTTCAGAGCAAATATGATGGAATCAAGGGTCATGGTTGTGCATGCCAATCCTGACACAGGGATGAGGATCTTTTCTGTTGCCAACAAGCTTCAGATGATGGCCAGTGGCTATGTCTGGATAGTGACTGACTGGCTAGCTGCTGTCCTGGATTCCTCGGCGTCTGGAAATCTTAAAGGTATGAGTCATATTCAGGGACTGATTTTTCTTCGCCAGCACACTCCTGAATCTGATGCCAAGGATAAGTTCACTACCAAATGGAACAATGCCGCTCGTAGCAGAGGCATTACTTCTGGCTTGAATTCATATGGTTTCTATGCATACGACTCGGTCTGGGCTGTCGCTCGCGGCATCGATAAGTTTCTTGATAATGGGCAGCAGGTCAACTTCTCTACAGATCCAAGGCTGCACCGTTCAAAAGATAGTACTTTGCAGCTGTCAACTCTCAAGGTATTTGATGGTGGTGAGCAGATGCTGCAGCAGCTTCTGCTCACGAATTTCACAGGCCTAACTGGTCTGGTGCAATTTGGTCCGGACCGTAACCTGGTACGCCCAGCGTATGACATCCTTAATGTGGGTGGTTCTGGCTCCCGGTTGATTGGCTACTGGTCCAACTACTCAGGCCTTTCTGTCGCTGCTCCTGAAACTTTGTATCAAAAGCCACAAAATGCTTCTTCAGTTGCCCAACGGCTCTACAATGTCGTCTGGCCGGGTGATTCCACCACTACACCTAAGGGCTGGGTTTTCCCGAACAATGGTCAGCCTCTCCGCGTCGGTGTTCCGATCAAGGCGAGCTTCAAGGAGTTAGTGGCAGATGGCAGGGGCTCTGATCATGTGACTGGCTACTGCATCGATATATTCAGCGCAGCTATCAAACTGCTTCCTTACCCGGTTCCTTGCCAGTTCATAACAATCGGGGATGGTAAAAAGAACCCTAACTACGACGACATTATTAGTATGATTGCTGACAATGTATGCTCGATCTCATTCTTCGTTCCGGTGCATGTATTTAACCATTTCATTATCAGTCCTCTGATCTGTTTCATTTTCACTAGTCCCTTGATGCAGCTGTAGGAGACTTTGCTATTGTGAGAAACAGAACAAAGATGGCAGAATTCACGCAGCCTTATATCGAGTCAGGGCTTGTGATAGTAGCGCGGGTGCAAAGAGCACCTTCGAGTGCCTGGGCTTTCATGAAACCCTTTACATTGGAGATGTGGTGTGTAACATGCGCTCTTTTTATTTTTGTGGGGATTGTTGTTTGGATTCTTGAACATCGGACCAATGAGGAGTTTCGAGGCTCTCCACGACGACAAATTATAACAATAATTTGGTAAGCTTCTGTTGCTACATAGGGATGTATTCTATCCTATGCTTGCTACCAAGTCTGTCTTGAGTCTGAAATTCAAGAGGCAATTTTTGTAAATGTTACTTGTATGTTGGGAAAGAATTGACTGACATTTCATTCTTATAATATTTCAGGTTTAGCTTCTCAACAATGTTCTTCTCACACAGTAAGTACACTAGATCCATCACATGATATTATGGTTAACTCATCCATGGTGCTTTCCATGTTTTTGATGGAAACATGTTGACATGAAACTCACTTCAGGGCAGAACACCGGGAGCGCGCTTGGGCGGTTCGTGTTGATCATATGGTTGTTCGTTGTGCTGATAATCAATTCGAGCTATACTGCTAGCTTGACATCAATCCTCACAGTCCAACAGCTATCCACAGGAATAACCGGGATCGACAATCTGATTTCAAGTGGTTTACCTATTGGATACCAGGCTGGAAAATTCACCAAAAACTACCTGATCGAAGAGCTCAGTATCCCCGAGTCTCGATTAGTGGCGCTAAATACGATCCACGAGTATGCCGATGCCCTTAGACGCGGACCAGGAGACGGAGGCGTCGCCGCAATCGTCGATGAGATGCCATATGTTGAGATCTTCCTGTCATACCACTGCGATTTGAGAATAGTGGGACAGGAGTTCACAAAGGAGGGATGGGGCTTTGTACGTTCGTCATCTTCCTTGCTCTAACCACTCTCTCTTGGTCACTCATCCACATTTCATCTCATTGTCAGGGAAACTACTTATTCTTCTCCATTATCTTCTTTTTTGCAGGCATTCCAGAGAGACTCCCCCCTCGCCGTGGACTTATCGACGGCCATCCTTCAACTTTCAGAGAGTGGCCAGCTCCAGAGGATCCACGACGAGTGGTTCACGAGGCCGAGTTGCTCCACTGATGACACTGAGGTGGGAGCAACCAGCCTTGGCCTCCGAAGCTTCTGGGGCCTTTTCCTCGTGTGTGCCCTGATATGCCTCTTGGCTCTGCTGGTGTTCTTCATACGGGTCTGCTGGCAATATAGCCGCTACTCTAGCTCTGAAGCTGCCGGTGAGCCCGGTGCAGCTGATGCTGTCGAAAGGCAGCGGAGACCGTCACGCTTTGGCAGCTTCAGAGAGCTGGTAGAGTTTGTTGACAAGAAGGAGGCAGAAGTCAAGAGAGCGATGAAGCGGAGACCGAGCGAGAAAGATAACCAGGGCGCGGGATCCTCGGATGCTCAGCCAGTAGCTTGAGCAGAGGACGAACTCTCTGACTTCAGTCCTTCAGATGGCAAAACAGGGAAGGAAGGAAGGACGATACCGATAATATGTTGAATTGGGTTCTCGCCCGTAAAGAATAGGGAAGTGTTTGTGGCCAGGGCGCCGGCCGAACCGTTGCGCCGGTCGCGTGCGCAGCGTACGATCCTCCCTGATCCACCGGCTCATGTTGCACTCACGCGCACATGCTGGTGGGCCCCGACCAGTTTTTCTTTAGCTGCCAGACCGCTTTTTTTCCCTACACTTGTCTTTATCCCTACCCGTGTCCACTCGTTTCCTCTTGCAATTAGCCGTCGGAGCCCTGACCGGTTGATATCGAGCTACAACCTGCGAGTTGTTTTTTAGGGACCGGCGTGATTTTTTGCTACGACTGGCGACGGCTAGGCATTTTTTGCTACAGCCGACGAGTAAATTTGCTAGGACCGGTGTGACCTTCTGCGGCTACCAGCGATGATGAACTTTTCTACGAACGACGACGAGTTTTTTTTGCGGGATAAACTCCGATCTATTCACCTTCAATCATAGTAGTACAGCGAACACTAGAAATAATAAAAATTAGCGAATTTTTTGTTATGTCCTACCGATGGCAAGCCATGTTTTTTGCTACAACCGGCTATTACTTTTGCTGGGATCGATGAGATTTTTGTCGCGACCGGCGATAATTTTTTTTGCTACGACCCACTGATGGCAAGTCATTTTTTTTGCTGGAACTGGCAATCATTTTTGCTGGGACCGGCGAGAATTTTTTTTGTGACAGGCGGCCGGCGAGAATTTTTGCCGCGACCTGGCAATGGCTAGCCTTTTTTTGCTGCAACCGACGATCAACTTTGCTCAGACCCGGGAGAATTTTTGTTGCGCCAGCGACCGGCGGGAATTTTTGCTAGGACCGGGTGATTGCATTTTTGCTGCAACCGGTGTTTATTTTTGTTGCTACCAGCGAGAATTTTTGTTTTGACCAGTGACCGGCGAGAATTTTTACTACGACCCGGTGATGGCCATTTTTGCTGCAACCAGCGTTCATTTTGCTGGGACCAGCAAGAATTTTGTTGTGACCAGCGAGAATTTTTGTTACGATAAGTGACCGGCCAGAATTTTTGCTACAACCCGGTGATGGCCATTTTTTTGCTGCAACCGGCGTTCATTTTTGCTGGGACCAGCAAGAACTTTTGTTGCGACCAGCCAGCGAGATTTTTTGTGGCTGAGATTTTTTTTGCTAGGATAGGGGAGATGATTTGCTGGGACTAGCGAGACGGAAAGCTGCAACGAGCAAGACGATTTGTTGGGTCCAGGAGAGGCCATGCTACAGCGAGCCTTTTTGCATGAGGCAATGACGTCGAGTTGCGACGGTGATGCAGGGCGGCGGC
Source organism: Aegilops bicornis (assembly GCA_021605145.1). Classification (NCBI taxonomy): domain Eukaryota; kingdom Viridiplantae; phylum Streptophyta; class Magnoliopsida; order Poales; family Poaceae; genus Aegilops; species Aegilops bicornis. Next base: position 653,810,186 of record CM038669.1, on the reverse strand, counting down.
ACTGAGCTGCAACAGTGGACGGGATATTCATGGGAGCTCGGTTATCACGATTCGACGAGCAAAGCATCGGAGCATGGCGCTGGCAACTCGTTTCGTGCATGCGCGGCCGGACGACAGAGTGCTTGCGAGGCGACAACAGCAAGTTGCAACCGCGATGCAGGGCAGCCATGGTGAGTTGTGATGGTGGACACTCGCGGAAGCTGGGCGTCACGAGAAAAGCTACGGCGCATGGCAACCACTACCCCCGTTCCATGCGGCTTCAGTGGGCTCGTTTTGCATGGGCTTCAGTGGTTTCAGTTTTGCATGACCCAAACGAGCTAGATCCAACGTTTCAGGATGGACGAATCCAATGGATGCAAGTGGACCGGCGGAGTGACTCGGCCGGTCGACCGGCGCAGAGTAGCGCCCTAAAGAATAGCGCGGTGATCTAACTTGCTAAAGGCTTTGTTGTTATTGTAGAATGATCTAAGATTCCTTTTTCATCAGGGTTATTAGAATGATCCAACACCTAACATCTAATGTCGGATGCCCCATCCAAGCTACAATACTTGCACAGAGTTACACATCGGTCTGGCGCACTTTCAATGGGCACCACATGCGCATGCTGAATTGTTCACTACTACCGGATCTGACTCCTCCCGACCCCTTCCGTGTTGCCCCTGCACGGCGACCGGGGGAACCCTAGTGCCGCCGCGTCCTCGTCCCTCCTCCGACCTCCTCTCGCCGCCCGTCAGGCGCGCCCGGCAAAGCCGGTTGGCGTCGGCGGCGGGATCTTCTCCCATGACTCATTTGGATCCGTGGCGGATCGCGGCGGTGGTGGCAGCCTTGAGGCGAAGCGCGCCAGCGCGGGCTTAGAAGCGACGGCGATTTCCCGGTGTGCATGGGAGTCCGCTTGGGGCGCGCGGTGGCGGCCCTCGGCAAGCAGTGGCGGGCGTTGGGCTCTCGGCGGCGCTCCGGCATGTGCAGGCGGTACTGGCCCCTGTGCACGGTCGGCGGCTCCGTCTCTGACCCGGACATCACGGGGTATGGCGGCGGCCCGGCGTGGCCGGCGATCTGATGCGGTGGTGCCGGCAGCTCGCTGATCTGTCAGTGCTCCAGGGTTCTGCCTGGTGGTGCTGGTGCTGACGGCGGCCCGTGCACTAATATCCCACAAGTATAGGGGATCGCAACAGTTTTCGAGGGTAGAATATTCAACCCAAATTTATTGATTCGACACAAGGGGAGTCAAAGAATATTCTCAAGTATTAGCAGTTGAGTTGTCAATTCAACCACACCTGGATAACTTAGTATCTGCAGCAAAGTAGTATGATAGTAACCGTAACAGTGGCAAAAGTAAAGATAGCAGTTTTGTAGTAGTTGTAACAGTAGCAACGGAAAAGTAAATAAGTAAAGCACAATATGTGAAAAGCTCGTAGGCATTAGATCAGTGCTGGATAATTATGTCGGATGCGATTCCTCATGTAATAGTTATAACATAGGGTGACACAGAACTAGCTCCAATTCATCAAGGTAATGTAGGCATGTATTCCGAATATAGTCATACATGCTTATGGAAAAGAACTTGCATGACATCTTTTGTCCTACCCTCCCGTGGTAGCGGGGTCCTAGTGGAAACTAAGGGATATTAAGGTCTCCTTTTAATAGAGTACCGGACCAAAGCATTAACACATAGTGAATACATGAACTCCTCAAACTATGGTCATCACCGAGAAGTATCCCGATTATTGTCACTTCGGGGTTGTCGGATCATAACACATAATAGGTGACTACAGACTTGCAAGATAGGATCAAGAACTCACATATATTCATGAAAACATAATAGGTTCAGATCTGAAATCATGGCACTCGGGCCCTAGTGACAAGCATTAAGCATAGCAAAGTCATAGCAACATCAATCTCAGAACATAGTGGATACTAGGGATCAAACCCTAACAAAACTAACTTGATTACATGGTAAATCTCATCCAACCCATCACCGTCCAGCAAGCCTACGATGGAATTACTCACGCACGCCAGTGAGAATCATGAAATTGGTGATGGAGGATGATTGATGATGATGACGGCAACGAATCCCCCTCTCCGGAGCCCTGAACGGACTCCAGATCAGCCCTCCCGAGGGAGATTAGGGCTTGGCGGCGGCTCCTTATCATAAAACGCGATGAAACTTTCTCTCTGGTTTTTTTCTCCGCGAAACAGAATATATAGATTTTGAGTTGAGGTCGGTGGAGCATCAGGGGCCCCACGAGACAGGGGGGCGCGCCCAGGGGGAGGGGGCGCGCCCCCCACCCTCGTGGATAGGGTGTGGGCCCCCTGGCCTTGATTCTTTCGCCAGTATTTTTTATATTTTCCAAAAGTTATCTCCGTGGATTTTCAGGTCATTCCGAGAACTTCTGTTTTCTGCACAATAAACAACACCATGGCAGTTCTGCTGAAAACAACGTCAGTCTGGGTTAGTTTTATTCAAATCATGCAAGTTATAGTCCAAAACAAGGGCAAAAGTGCTTGGAAAAGTAGATACGTTGGAGACATATCAACTCCCCAAGCTTAAACCTTTGCTTGTCCTCAAGCAATTCAGTTGATAAACTGAAAGTGATAAAGAAAAAATTTTACAAACTCTATTTGCTCTTGTTGTTGTAAATATGTAAAGCCAGCATTCAAGCTTTCAGCAAAGATTATGAACTAACCATATTCACAATAACACTTAGGTCTCATGTTTACTCATATCAATGACATAATCATCTAGCGAGCAATAATAATATAACTCGGATGACAACACTTACTCAAAACAATCATGATATGATATGACAAAATGGTTATCTCTCTAGCCCTTTCTGAGACCGCAAAACATAAATACAGAGCACCTTTAAAGATCAAGGACTGACTAAACATTGTAATTCATGGTAAAAGAGATCCAGTCAAGTCATACCCAATTTAGATACATTAAAACCGAGCACTTTTCCTGCCCTCTCAGGCCATTAGCATTTACAGCCGTCGGATCAACACTTCTAAGCGTTTTTAGTCGTCCAATTAAGTGTGAATCCCGATGCGCTCGGTTAGCTCGCTTGACGAGCGCTACCGTGACGGGCCGCTGCTCGCAACATTTTTGGCGTCCGCTATTAAAATTGGGCCTATTGGGCCTGAGGTGTCTTTATCGTGCATCCAAAAAGAGATGGACTCTCGACGCCGACAACCCTCGCTTACGTTCGCAAGGTCGCAACCCTAAGCGTGGCGGCGGGCGATGGGAGATGCTTGACTCGGCGTGGCGCGACAGCTGAGCTATGACGGCACATCGCCGCGACGGCAACAAAATGACCTCCTTCCATGCCCGACCTTTCACAGCCCTCCAGCCATTGGTGCCGCTGTCCACAACCTCGGCGGCGCGTCCTGGCGATGCATGATTTGCCGGAAGGCGGCACCACTAGATCCGGCGTCCGGACGATTACCGTCGAGGCAGGCAGGGTGGGCCGATCCCAGCAGGTGCGTCTCTCTTTCTCCTCTGCTCGACCTAACCACCCGTGGTGGAGGTTCCCTCCGCTTTGTCGCTCCTCTATTTTCTCTTGTTCCCGTGGGGATTGGTTGATTGGTTAGTCCCGTGCGATTCGCTTCTTGATCGCTGGGATGCTTGGGATTCCATTCGTGGAATCAATGGCCATGTTCTTGGGACGATATAATAGGGCATTGGAAATATTGGTTGTCGAAGGACACAAATTTTCAACATGGGTTGTGCCGTTGGTAGCTTAAATCTTGCTATTCGATCTCTGATTAGTCTACTTCCTTCATCACTAATATATTTGGTTAATATTTTCCCTTTTAAGACCAGATATATTGTCTTGGTTTAGGGTTTAGAAATTATGGTTACGAGCGGTGAGTGATCGTGAAGCCACGACAAGGAAGAACAAAGAGTCGATCGTTTATGAAAAGTTTCAATGATTCAAGATGGTAGTACAAGTGTATGCAAAATATTTCAACTGTGCTAATGTAGTGGCATTGTGTCCCCCCTTGCAGAAGCTGATAACTTATGGAGTTCCAGAGAGCAGCTGCGACTAACTTCGTATTAGTATATGCCTTATATGTTCTACGGAATTCTACTTTCTCATTGGAACAGAATTGCAAAAATGATGTATGTTAATTTTGATTTTCGTACTACTAATGCACGGTCATTGTTCTTGCAGAATTTAACATTTTATGTTGGACTGGTGGCATCTACAGTATGATATGTGAATCACTGATAGCAGGAATGTTTCTTCCGATGAAACAAATTCGTGTTTGCTTTGATATGACTTAAAGTAAGCATTTTTTTATTGAAATGGTTATTTGAAAGAGGCTATGGCTGGAAAATATGTCCACCAACTCCATATCTTGTAATTGATTATGTCATATAGTTTCAAAATAAAACTGTACTAGCATTTGGAATCTCAAGATTAGGTCTGTATAACTATCTACATATAGGAAAATATCTATAACTTTGAAGTACAAATGTACAATAATGATATTCCAAGTTATTCATTATGATGTGGAATAAAGAATTTTTAGGATCATTTTTCTTCTTCTTTATGTTACAATAGTTTGTCATAGCATAGGGCATTGTTGCATCTTATCTGGATGTGTACAAAACTATCATAATATTACCCTTTATCTTACATCTTTAGTTTAGCCCTCACATATGTTCATCTTCCCATTCATCAGATTTGATGAGAGAATAATGCTGATGAGTGTCGGTGATTTTTGTACATGCACTGAACCAGTGAAAGATGCCATTGATTCTGTAGATTTTGTTGGTAAAGATAATTTGCACTAATCTTCGCATAGTTTTTAAATAGTTAACTTTGTAATGTACATGACCAATTTCAGTCGCACAGCTCACTAAATAGTATTTTTATAGTGTTTGGGACTGTTATTTATGCTAGATTTTCATTTGTATTGATATGAACAGAAAGGCCATGGTTGCATTTTGGTTCTATATATGTAGTACTTGCACATCTTTTTCCTGATAAAATTATACAGGGCTCAAGCATTGATAGTATCAAATGCACCAATGGTTGAAAGAGCTCATCCATTCACCGAGAGTGATGCAACTTTCCACATGCCATTGATTAATCCATCTGCTGCTTATTCTCATACTTCATCCTCTAATTGTATTGTCGATGTCATTTACATTTATATAATTGAGAGAAAATACTCCTTAGGTTTCTAAATGTAAGACGTTTAGGTGGTTCAATTGAACTACCAAAACGTCTTATATTTAGGAATGGAGGATTAGGACATTGTAAGGATGGCACACTACTATTATTTTTGGTGGTCATAAAATGCTTACCTTAAGATTAGTACAGACTTCTACGATCACCTTTTGGTACATTGGTGGTCATAAAATGCTTATGTTGTAGATTTATGGTCCAATTTTATTTTATGTTGCGGTGTTTATGATCCTATATATGAGATGCTAGAAAAATCTAGGAAGACATGAAACTAGGAGGATAGCTAATATGACCTGAAAATATAGAAGATGAGCGCAAAATGATAAATATTTGGTTTGCCTACATGATTGTTCAGAAGTTCTTTCACTGGAAATAGGAATTCAGTCTTTCCATGTCTATATATTTATAAAATTACTACCATTCTATTGGAAAATTAGACGGGTGCAACAACGCGCGCCAATCATGATCTAGTATAAACTAATAGTAATGCATGCAAATGACAGCTGTGCTCTCCAGCGGGTGCTTTTTAATAAGAAGGTGATGGCTCAACATAAAAGTAAATAGATAGACCCTTCGCAGAGGGAAGCCGAGATTTGTAGAGGTGCCAGAGCTTGATTTTAAAATAGAGATGAATAAAATTTTGAGCGGTATACTTTCACTGTCAACGCAACAACTATGAGATGGCGATATCTTCCATGCTACACAGATTATAGGCGGTTCCCAAACAGAAGGGTAAAGTTTATACTCCCCCACCACCAACAAGCATCAATCCATGGCTTGCTCGAAACAACGAGTGCCTCCAACTAGCAATAGCCCTGGGGGAGTTTTGTTTAATTATTTCGATTTCCTTTGATCTTTTTTATCATGGGACTGGGCATCCCGGTTACCAGCCATTTTCTCGTGAATGAGGAGCGGAGTCCACTCCCCTTGAGAATAACCCACCTAGCATGGAAGATACAGACAGCCCTAGTTGAAACATGAGCTGCTCGAGCATACAAAACATAATTTCATTTGAAGGTTTGGAGTTTGGCACATACAAATTTACTTGGAGCAGCGGTAGATACCGCATATAGGAAGGTATGGTGGACTCATATGGAATAACTTTGGGGTTTATGGAGTTTGAATGCACAAGCAGTATTCTCGCTTAGTACAAGTGAAGGCTAGCAGAAGACTGGGACGATAATAAGATGAATCAGGAACGATGAACTCATCATATTTACAAAAACAAAAGAGGTCGATTTCATACCAGCTTCTCTCATCTCAATCAGTCCATCATATATCGTCATTATTGCCTTTCACTTGCACGACCGAACAGTGTGTATAATAATAATAGTGTACATGCATTGGACTAAGCTAGAACCTGCAAGCATTCAATTCAAGAGAGAAGACAAGGTAATATGGGCTCTAAGTTAAATCAACAATCCTGCATATGAGAGCCACTAAGCATTTTCATTATGGTCTTCTACTCTCGACCCCCAAAAGAAAGAAAAGAAATAAAAACTATTTACACGAGAAAGCTCCCAACAAGTAAAAGAAGAACGAGAAATCTTTTTGGGTTTTCATTTAATTACTACTACAAGCATGAAAATTAAACTAACTATTTTTGTTGGTTTTCTTAAGGTTTATCAAACACACAAGAAGAAAACTCGAAAAAGAGATTAAAATAGCATGGATAATACAATGAAAGAGTATGAGCACCGACAACTGGAATAGTGTGTGAACATGAATGTAAAGCCGGTGAGAAATACATACTCCCCCAAGCTTAGGCTAAGTTGGTCTAATGCCAGGGGTAGCCTGGCTGATATCCGAAGTTATAACCAGGGTCGTACTGAGATGCAGCAGCCAATGCCTCCTGAGCTGCGACATGTTGGCGAGCTGCCTCCGCTCTCCTCTCGTGTTCGGCTGCCTCCTCCCTTGTAACAACATATCTTCGTTCTGCCTGGTAATCAAAAAGGGAAGGAGCAGGGAGAGTAACATGAACAACGCGACGTCTGTCAAAGATTAGTCGATAATGGAGGAATGGTTCATTCCTCACAAGAAAACGGTGCCTGACCATAGCGTCAAAAACTAAATAAGCGGCAGACAACTCTATGTCACCCTCATGTGGGGATATACCAAGATAATTAGCAACACGTGTCGCATAAATTCCTCCAAATAAATCTCGAGATGTCGTGGTGGGCGCACGGCAGATGCCAAGGGATGGCTAAAGAGAGGAGGAGGCTCGAGGGCGCTGGTGGGCTCTAGAGGCGAGGTTGGCATGTGCGGGCGCGGGACACCGGACATACCCAGGTTCGGGGCTCGCCGGAGAGATAGTACAGTATTGCTCCTGGAGCTATATGGAGGAGGAAGGAAGCTGGCCAAGGCTTGGGCTGCTCCTTCTCTCTGGTGTTGCCGTTGGGTGGCTAGTCCTATGCTTACTTGTGTTTCTCTCGTGTCTGCTTCTTTTCCTTCTTGCCACTCCCTATGATCGTGGGCTCCCGGGGGGTTTTATAGACCAACCCCCTGGGGGTACAATGGTAATGTTACATGTCGGTGTCCGGGGATCCGGCTGGGTCCCGCTGAGGGCTTGTGGTTCGCCGGGTTCCCCTAGGTGCGGGGCCCCGCGTACCTAGGGGGACTGTGCACTGTCTTGTCGATCGTCAGGGTATGGCCAAGTCGAGTCGTGTATAGTGGCTCTCTGCCAGGCTGCCGCTTGCTGCCGTCAGCGGTGAGGGCGGGAGCACTGTTGCCACGCCGCCACAGTCGGTGGTAGGTGAGGGGCACTGTTGCCACGCTCCGGCTGACCATAGGTATGGGCGCAAGCACTGTTGTCTTGGTCATCGGTGATTGAAGTCTCGTTCCATCATACGGCCTGGATGGGACGGGAGCTGACCAGTGGCTGGGTTGCCGTGCACGCCACGGGTGGGGTCGGCTTGTTTGGGAAGCCTTGGTTGCGCCGGGTTGAGTCGTCTTGCGCCAGTTGCTGTGGCCGGGTCGACGTACCTTGCCGGGTCGGAGAGCTTGGCCGGGTTGCGGGCCTTGCTGGGTCGAGCGACCCGGCCAGGCGCGTGCCGGTTCGCGGGGCGATGCGGGCCCTGCCGTTTTTGAAAAGGATCCGGGTTCCGTTGCCTGCCCAGGGTTCATCCCCCCGGTAGTAGTCCCCGAAGCTGTGAAGGTCCGCCGTCTTCGGATGAGTGGGCCTTCGCAGTTTCCTCCTTGAGCAAGGCGGATTCTGCGAGCGCCGGGTCCGGCAACACCCACTGTGTGTTGGTTTTCTCAGAAACCGGATCACGGCATCCCGGCCGTGGCGGGAACCGAGGAGTCCATCGAATCTTGAGGCAATCCCTCGGGCTTCGCGCAGGCCACGCGCATGACGGGACCGGGCGACGGGCCGGGGCCCGCCACCGCGCACCCTTGGTCCACGCGCGTGGATTTATTGCGGCGTCCGGGGGTCGGTTGCTCTTCCCCTGGCAGTTACTGCGCGTGTGCATGCGCACTTATTGCGGTGTAGTGGAACGGGTGCGTGGAGACGATCCCACTCCCCCACGTTTGAACCGAGGGTTATAAATTGAGGGGGGCAAGGGGGCGGCGGACATCATTCTCGCTCGCGCCCTCCTGTCCCCCTGCTCCTGCGCTGCTCTACACCACCGACGCACAGCTGCTCCTGCCGCCCCGAGCAGAGCTTACTCCGTCGTCCATCTTCTTTCCTCCTTCTTCTGTCCATGGCGCTGCCGTCGGGCTCCTGGATGGGTTCCAACGTCACCATCGAGGACATCACCCAGCTTCGAGCTTCGCGGTGCCTACTGATGACCCACAAGTGTAGGGGATCTATCGTAGTCCTTTCGATAAGTAAGAGTGTCGAACCCAACGAGGAGCAGAAGGAAATGATAAGCGGTTTTGAGTAAGGTTTTCTGCAAGCACTGAAATTGTAGGTGATAGATAGTTTTATGATAAGATAAATAGTAATGAGTAACAAGTGAATAAAGTAAATAAGGTGCAGCAAGGAGGCCCAATCCTTTATGTAGCAAAGGATAAGCCTAGACAACTTCTAATAATGAGAAAGGAGCTCCCGAGGACACATTGGGAATTATCGTCAAGCTAGTTTTCATCACGTTCATATGATTTGCGTTCGGTACTTTGATAATTTGATATGTGGGTGGAACGGTGCTTGGGTACTGCCCTTACTTGGAAAAGCATCCCACTTATGATTAACCCCTATTGCAAGCATCCGCAACTACAACAAAAGTATTAAGGTAAACCTAACCATAGCATGAAACATGTGGATCCAAATCAACCCCTAACGAAGCAACACATAAACTAGGGTTTAAGCTTTTGTCACTCTAGAAACCCATCATCTACTTATTACTTCCCTATGCCCTCCTCTAGGCCCAATAATGGTAAAGTGTCATGTAGTCGACGTTCACATGACACCACTAGAGGAGAAGACAACATACATCTCATCAAAATATCGAACGAATACCAAATTCACATGACTACTAATAGCAAGACTTCACCCATGTCCTCAGGAACAAACGTAACTACTCACAAAGCATATTCATGTTTATAATCAGAGGAGTAATAATATGCATAAAGGATCTGAACATATGATCTTCCACCAAGTAAAGCAATTAGCATCAACTACAAGGAGTAATCAACACTACTAGACCCCCACATGTACCAATTTGTGGTTTTGATACAAGATTGGATACAAGAGATGAACTAGGGTTTTGAGAGGACATGGTGCTGGTGAAGACGTTGATGGAGATTGACCCCCTCCCGATGAGAGGATCGTTGGTGATGACGTTGGTGATTATTTCCCCCTCCCGGAGGGATATGTCCCCGGCAGAACAGCTCCCCAGAGCCGTAGATTGATTCCGCCAAGGTTCCGCCTCGTGGCGGCGGAGTTTCGTCCCGTAAGCTTGCCCACGATTTTTTCCAGGGTAAAAGTGATGATATAGCAGAAGATGGACGCCGGAGGCCCAGGAGATAGGGGGCGCGCCCTATAGGGGGGGGGGGCGCCCCTGTCTCCTGGACAGGGTGTGGGCCCCCTGGCCTATTTCTTTCGCTCAGAAATTCTTATAAATCCCAAAAAGTTGTTTCGTGGAGTTTCAGGACTTTTGGAGTTGTGCAGAATAGGTTTCCAACGTTTCCTCCTTTTCGAGCCAGAATTCCAGCTGCCGGCATTCCCCCTCTTCATTGCAAACCTTGTAAAATAAGAGAGAATAGCCATAAGTAAGGAGATATATTGTGTAATAACAGCCCATAATGCAATAAATATTGATATAAAAGCATGATGCAAAATGGACGTATCAACTCCCCCAAGCTTAGACCTCGCTTGTCCTCAAGCGGAAGTCAAAATCGAAAAATATGTCCACGTGTTTAGAGATAGAGGTGTCGATAAAAATAAAATACGGACATGAGGGCATCATGATCATTCTAATAACAGCAACATATATAGATTTTGTCATATGATTTCCTATGCTCAAGTAACAAGCAATTCACAATGTCAAGTATGGTTCAAAAACTTCATTGGGAACTAACAAACTATAATCTCGATCAACAAGCAATTGCAATTTATCGTAACATCATAAAGAGTCAATAAAAGAGCTTTTGAGCAAGCTCACATACTCAACTATCTCGTAGTCCTCTACAATTGCTAACACTCACGCAATAGTTGTGGTTATGGAGTTTTAGACGGACACTGAGAAAGATAGGGGATTATTATGTTGCCTCCCAACGTATTCACCTTTAGGAGATGTCAACAATAATAGCCCATGCTAACGAACATCCAACTGGATATGTATATCACGATCTTTCAAACACGAAGAGCTTGCCAAAGGATAAAATGAAAAAGGGAAAGGTGGAGATCACCTTGACTCAAGCGCAAAATAAAAGCATAAAGTAAAAACATGAAGTAAAATATAGGCCCTTCGCAGAGGGAAGCAGAGGTTGTCATGCGCTTTTAGGGTTGATGCATAAAAGCTTAATGCAAGAGAATGTCACTTTATATTGCCCCTTGTGTGTGGACCTTTATTATACAGTCCGTCGCTTTTATTACTTCCACAACAAGTTTGTACAAAGCTTATTTTCTCCGCACTAATAAGTCATACATAATTAGAGAACAATTTTTATAGCTTGCACCGATGACAACTTACTTGAAGGATATTACTCAATCCATAGGTAGATATGGTGGACTCTCATGGCAAGACTGGGTTTAAGGGTATTTGGAAGCACAAGTAGTATTTCTACTTGGTGCTAGGAATTTGGCTAGCATGAGGGGGAAAGGCAAGCTCAACATGTTCGGAAGGTCAATGACAACATACCACGAGATGTGAGAAAACATAAACCATTACGTTCTCTTCCTTGTCCACCATCAACTCTTTTAGCATGTCATACTTAATGAGTGCTCACAATTATAAAAGATTCCAAGATAGTATATTTATATGTGAACCTCTCTTTCCTTATCACTTCCTATTAATTGCAACGATGACCAAAACTACGTTCGTCAACTCCCAACAATTTTTATGCCTCATACTTTCTATGTGTGAAGTTATCACTATCCATAAGATCAATATGAACTCTTTTATTCTTTCTACTTTCTCAAGATCATAGCACATAGCAAAGCCCTTGAGTCAACACTAATCTTTATTATAGATAGCTCGCGGACTCGAATACAAAAAGAGATCACAAAGCAAAACTCAAACTACTTGATATCAAAACTTCAATCTACTAGATCAAGATACTACTAAAAGGATCGAACTAAATAAATCGATAAAGATAGGAGTGTGATGGTGATACGATACCGGGGCACCTCCCCCAAGCTTGGCAGTTGCCAAGGGGAGTGCCCATACCCATGTGATTATATCCTCGGAGGCGATGGAGGTGGTGATGATGACGTTGGATAATTGCACATTGAGCCTAAAAGCTCCTCCAACTTGCGGATAATGCCCTTAAGCCCAGCAATATGATCCTTCAACAGAATATTCTCCTGAGTGAGATACTTGTTCTGTATGCGAGCTAACTCAATCATCTTGAAAGATTCAATCTCTGTTGGAGTAAAGAGGTTAGGTAAAGGTTGAGGGATATCTTCTTCTTTCACCGCCGGAGCTTGCACCTCCATGGCTTCCTTGATCCCTTCATCCTTGTTGATCTCTTCTGGCTCTTCTCTTTTTAGCTCAATCTTCAAAAGCCAAGCATCCTTGTCTTCATTGTTGGAGGAGGGTGAAGTCATCGTGCTCTAAATCTGCAATGGAAACAGCTCGAAACGAAAACAGAGGATATTTGCGTGATATGGTGGTCAAAACCTTCGGGAGTATATATAATGAATTTTTACCAACCAAAATACGTAACGCGTACGAAAACAGAGTCCGGGAGGCACATGAGGTACCCACGAGACAGGGGGTGCGCCCTACAGGGGGGGGGGCGCCCTCCACTCTCGTGGGAACCTCGTGTCCCTTTCGGACTACTTCTTTCTTCCTAAAATTCTTAAATATTCCAAAACTGATAAAAATTGCCATTGGAGTTGTTTTGGAGTCGGTTTACTTACCGTACTACATACCTATGCCTTTTCGGAGTATGGAACGTTCTGGAAAGTGTCCCTTGTATATTCCTCAGGGGTTACGGTTTCAATAATATTAGTTTCAACATTGATAGGATTACCTGAAATATAGTGTTTAATTCTTTGACCGTTTACCACCCTCGGATTTGTCCCTTCGAAGTTGTTGTTTTTTATGGCACCAGAACGATAGACCTCCTCGATAACATTTGACTTTTTCTTTGAAAAGCTTGGTGTTCTTATAGGCTTGGGTTCTCCATTCATCAAGTGAGCTAATATCAAATAACCTCTTCTCACCGGCAAGCTTGAAGTCATAATTGAGCTCTTTAATAGCCCAATATGCTTTATGTTCAAGTTCAAGAGGTAAATGACATGCTTTTCCATAAACCATTTTATACGGAGACATACCCATAGGATTTTTGTATACAGTTCTATAGGCCCATAATGCATCATCAAGTTTTTTGGACCAATTCTTTCTAGATCTATTCACAGTCTTTTGCAAAATTAATTTGATCTCTCTGTTGCTCAACTCTACTTGACCACTAGACTGCGGATGATAAGGAGATGCTATTCTATGATTGACATCATACTTAGCGAGCATCTTACGGAAAGCACCATGAATGAAATGTGAACCACCATCAGTCATAAGATATCTAGGGACTCCAAACCTCGGAAAAATAACTTCTTTAAGCATTTTAATAGAAGTGTTATGATCAACACTACTAGTTGGAATAGCTTCTACCCACTTAGTAACATAATCAACAACAACTAAAATATGTGTATAACCATTAGAGGCAGGAAAATGTCCCATATAATCAAAGCCCCAAACATCAAATGGTTCAATAACAAGAAAATAATTCATAGGCATTTCTTGACGTCTACTAATGTTACCTATTCTTTGACATTCATCACAAGATAAGACAAACTTACGAGCATCTTTGAAGAGAGTAGGCCAATAAAAACTAGATTGTAGTACCTTGTGTGCAGTTCTATCTCCAGCGTGCTGTCCTCCATAAGCTTCAGAGTGACACTTACGTATAATCTGTTCCTGTTCATGCTCAGGCACACAACGACTAATAACAGCATCTACTCCTTTATAAAGGTGTGGATCATCCCAGAAGTAATGACTTAAATCATAAAAGAACTTTTTCTTTTGCTGGTATGTGAAACTAGGCGGTAAATATTTAGCAACAATGTAATTATCATAATCAGCATACCAAGGAGCACTACGAGAAGCATTGATGACCGCTAATTGTTCATCAGGAAAGCTATCATTAATAGGCAGTGGGTCATCAAGAATATTCTCTAACCTAGACAAGTTATACGCAACGGGTTCTCGGCTCCCTTTCTATCAATAATATGCAAGTCAAATTCTTGGAGCAAGATAACCCATCTAATGAGTCTAGGCTTAGCATCTTTCTTTTCCATAAGATATTTAATAGAAGCATGATCAGTGTGAATAGTAACTTTGGAATCAACAATATAAGGTCTAAACTTCTCACATGCAAACACAACTGCTAAGAACTCTTTTTCAGTAGTAGCATAATTTCTCTAGGCAGTATCAAGAGTCTTACTAGCATACTAGATAACATTCAATTTCTTATCGACTCTTTGCCCTAGAAAAACACCTACAGCAAAATCACTAGCATCGCACATAATTTCAAAAGGTAAATTCCAATCAGGTGGCTGGACAATAGGTGCAGTGATCAAAGCTTTCTTAAGTATTTCAAATGCTTCTACACAATCATCATGAAAGACAAAAGGAATATCTTTTTGTAATAAATTAGTCCGAGGCCTAGAGATTTTAGAAAAGTCCTTAATGAACCTCCTATAAAAACGGGCATGACCAAGGAAACTTCTTATACCTTTTATGTCCTTGGGACATGTCATCCTTTCAATAGCATCAACTTTGGCTTTATCAACTTCAATACCTCTCTCGGAGATCTTATGTCCCAAGACAATGCCTTCATTAACCATAAAGTGACACTTTTCCCAATTCAGGACGAGACTAGTGTCTTCGCATCTCTGCAAAACTCGATCAAGGTTGCTCAAACAATCATCAAAAGAGGATCCATAGGCAGAGAAGTCATCCATGAATACCTCACAAATCTTTTCACAAAAATCAGAGAATATAGCCATCATGCATCTTTGAAAGGTAGCAGGTGCATTCATAAACCAAAAGGCATACGTCTATAAGCAAAAGTACCAAAAGGGCAAGTAAAAGTAGTTTTAGATTGATCCTTCGCTGACACAGGTATCTGAGAGAAACCAGAATAACCATCTAGAAAGAAAAAAAATGAGTGTGTTTGGATAGCCTTTCTAGCATTTGGTCAATAAAAGGTAAAGGGTAATGATCTTTCTTAGTAGCTTTATTTAACTTACGGAAATCAATTACCATCCTATAACCTGTAATAATTCTTTGCGGGATCAATTCATCTTTATCATTAGGAACGACGGTAATACCTCCCTTTTTAGGGACACAATGGGCAGGGCTTACCCATTTACTATCAGCAACGAGATAAATAATACCTGCCTCAAGGAGCTTTAGTATCTCCTTTCTTACCACTTCCTTCATCTTGGGATTTAATCGTCTTTGAGGATCTCTAACTGGTTTGGCATCGTCCTCTAATGTAATTTTGTGTTGAGATAACGTGGGACTAACGCCCTTAAGATCATCCAGAGTATATCTAATAGCTTCTCGGTGCTTCTTCAGAGTTTTCAATAATCTTTCTTCTTCTTTCTCTGAAAGGTTAGAACTAATAATAACATGATATATTTCTTATTCATCAAGATAAGCATATTTAAGATTATCAGGTAATGGTTTGATTTCAAACACGGGATCACCCTTGGGTGGAGGGGGATCCCCAAGAATTTCAACGGGAAGGTTATGTCTCAGCATAGGTTCCTATTTAAGGAACACCTCATCTATTTCTTCCCTTTCCTTCATAAACATATCATTTTCATGGTCTAGCAAATATTGTTCTAACGGATCAGTTGGAGGAACAACAATGGAAGCAAGACCAATAATCTCATCCTTGCTAGGTGGTTCCCTTTCACGAGGTTGTCTACTAAACTTAGCGAAATTAAACTCATGAGACATACCATCTATGCCAACAGTGACAATATTCTTTTCACAATTAATCTTAGCACTAGCAGTATTCAAGAAGGGTCTACCAAAAATAATTGGACAAAAGGCATCTTGTGGGGAAGCAAGAACAGGAAAATCAGCAGGATATTTAACCTTCCCACACAAAACTTCAACATCTCTAACAATCCCGACATGTTTATCCCTATTAGCAAGCTTAATAGTAACATCAATGTCTTCTAATTCAACGGGTGCAATGTCGTGCATAATTTCTTTATATAAATCATAAGGGATAGCACTAGCACTAGCACCCATATCACATAAACCATGATAACAATGATCTCCTATTTTAACAGAAATAACAGGCGTGCCTACGACAGGTCTACGTGTCTTAGTATCTGGCCTAGCAATATTAGTCGTCTCACCACAGAAAGAAATAACATGCCCATCTAGGTCCTCATCCAAGACATCTTTAACCATAGCAATACTAAGTTCAACGTTAATTTGCTCAGGAGGTGTATAAGTCCTAGTATTACTCTTACGAACAACAGTCGAAGCTTTAGCATGATCCTTTATCCTAACAGGGAAATGAGGTTTCTCAACATAAGTAGTAGGAACAATAGGATCACTATAGGTAATAGTCTTTTCTTCGACTGTAATAGGTGCAACTACTTTAACTTCAACAGGAGGATTATATTTAAACCACTTCTCTTTAGGAAGATCAACGTGAGTAGCAAAAGATTCACAGAAGGAAGCTACTATCTCAGAGTCAAGTCCATACTTAGCGCTAAATCCACGCAAAACATCGGTATCCATAAAAGATTTAACACAACCGAACTTAGGTGTCATACCTGACTCCTAACCATCGTCGGAACCCCAATCTTCAGAGTTGCGTTTAATTCTTTCCAATAAGTACCATTTGAAATCAATAGTCTTCAGCATATAAGAACCAGCACAGGAAGTATCGAGCAGGTTGCGATTATCAAGAGAAAGCCGAGCATAAAATTCTGAATAATCATTTCCCGAGAGAGCTCATGATTGGGGCATGAATATAACATTGACTTAAGCCTCCCCCAAGCTTGAGCGATGCTTTCTCCTTCGCGAGGCCAGAAATTATATATGTAATTACGATCACGATGAACAAGATGTATAGTATAGCACTTCTGGTGAAATTCCAACTTCAATCGCTTATAATTCCAAGATCCCGTATCATCACATAGCCCATACCATGTCAATGCATCTCCCTTCAAAGATAAAGGGAAGACCTTCCTTTTGACAACATCATCGGGAATACCTACAAGCTTAAATAATCCACAAACTTCATCCACAATGATAAGGTGTAAATCGGGATGCAATGTTCCATCTCCTGCAAATGGATTAGCTAGCAATTTCTCTATCATACCCGAAGGAATCTCAAAGTAAATATTTTCATAAAGTTCAGTAGGTTGAGGAGAAAATCTTTGCTCTTCTGGTTGGGGTGAAGATACCCCAAACAAGCCCTTTAAAGGATTAGTTTCCATAGTGACAAGTAACAGAAAATTTCAGCACACTATATAAATGTTTCCTTACCAAGTTCCACTCACCAAAAGGGCTACACTCCCCGGCAACGGCGCCACAAAAGAGTCTTGATGACCCACAAGTGTAGGGGATCTATCGTAGTCCTTCGAATAAGTAAGAGTGTCGAACCCAACGAGGAGCAGAAGGAAATGATAAGCGGTTTTTAGTAAGGTTTTCTGCAAGCACTGAAATTGTAGGTGATAGATAGTTTTATGATAAGATTAATAGTAACGAGTAACAAGTAAATAATGTAAATAAGGTGCAGCAAGGAGGCTTAATCCTTTATGTAGCAAAGGATAAGCCTGGACAACTTCTAATAATGAGAAAGGATCTCCCGAGGACACATTGGGAATTATTGTCAAGCTAGTTTTCATCACGTCATATGATTCGCGTTCGGTACTTTGATAATTTGATATGTGGGTGGACCGGTGCTTGGGTACTGCCCTTACTTGGACAAGCATCCCACTTATGATTAATCCCTATTGCAAGCATCCACAACTACAACAAAAGTATTAAGGTAAACCTAACCATAGCATGAAACATGTGGATCCAAATAAGCCCCCAACGAAGCAACACATAAACTAGGGTTTAAGCTTCTGTCACTCTAGCAACCCATCATCTACTTATTACTTCCCTATGCCCTCCTCTAGGCCCAATAATGGTAAAGTGTCATGTAGTCGATGTTCGCATGACACCACTAGAGGAGAAGACAACATACATCTCATCAAAATATCGAACGAATACCAAATTCACATGACTACTAATAGCAAGACTTCACCCATGTCCTCAGGAACAAACGTAACTACTCACAAAGCATATTCATGTTCATAATCAGAGGAGTAATAATATAAATAAAGGATATGAACATACGATCTTCCACCAAGTAAACCAATTAGTATCAACTAGAAGGAGTAATCAACACTACTAGCAACCTGCAGGTACCAATTTGTGGTTTTGATACAAGATTGGATACAGGAGATGAACTAGGGTTTTGAGAGGAGATGGTGCTGGTGAAGACGTTGATGGAGATTGACCCCCTCTCGATGAGAGGATCGTTGGTGATGATGTTGGTGATGATTTCCCCCTCCCGGAGGGAAGTGTCCCCGGTAGAACAGCTCCGCCAGAGCCCTAGATTGATTCCACCAAGGTTCCACCTCGTGGCGGCGGAGTTTCGTCCTGTAAGCTTGCCCACGATTTTTTCCAGGGTAAAAGTGATGATATAGCCGAAGATGGACGCCGAAGGTCCACCAGGGGGCCCAGGAGATAGGGGGCGCGCCCTATAGGGGGGGGGGCGCCCCCCTGTCTCCTGGACAGGGTGTGGGCCCCCTGGCCTATTTCTTTCACGCAGAAATTCTTATAAATCCCAAAAAGTTGTTTCGTGCAGTTTCAGGACTTTTGGAGTTGTGCAGAATAGGTTTCCAATGTTTGCTCCTTTTCCAGCCAGAATTCCTGCTGTCGGCATTCCCCCTCTTCATGGTAAACCTTGTAAAATCAGAGAGAATAGCCATAAGTAATGAGATATGTTGTGTAATAACAATCCATAATGCAATAAATATTGATATAAAAGCATGATGAAAAATGGGTGTATCACCTGCCGCGGGAGATGGACGTCGGTGTCCGCCTGCCGTGCGGCGAGCAAAGGCCCCGGCCCGAGGGGTAGGAGCGCGTGGTCTTCCTCACGCACTTTGAGCGCGGGTTTGGGCTGCCGGCGAGCACCTTCTTCCATGTGTTCTTGGAGTTCTTCGGGCTCTAGCCGCATCATCTTGGCGCCGGCGCCATCGTCCAGCTTTCCGGCTTCGTGACCCTGTGCGAGGGGTACCTGGGGGTCGAGCCCACGATCGACCTCTGGGCGCGCTTCTTCTCCTTGAAGCAGCAAGGCCCATCGGCCAGGGAGTTCGCCGACTGTGGTGCCGCCGTCATCTCGAAGCGGTCGGGGGTGGATTTCCCCAAGATCCCGCTGGAGGATTCTGCCAAGAAGTGGCAGAACTCCTTCTTCTACGTCCGCAACCTTGGTGCGGACCATATCAATCTTCCGCTCTTCGCCATCGCGCCGCCGCGGGCAAAGATGAACTGGGGTTACTCGCTCCAGCGCCCGTCGCAGGAGATCGTCAACCTCTGCGAGCGGGTGACGGTGATGAGGATGCAGGATGGGCCTCACTGGCACCGACCTCCTTGCCGCGTTCATCACTCGCCGTGTCCTTCCGCTTAAGAGGTGCTCCTGCCTCATCGGCGAAATGATCGGCCTTCAGGACCCCAACCGCATGGGGTCGAGGCGGCTGTCCGCAGAGCAGGTCGTGCACGGCGTGAACGACATCTCCAAGGCCAACCTTAGAGAGGACTGGCGGTTCGGCAAGGCACCGTACAACCAGTCGAACCTGGCACCGCAGGTGAGTGTCTGGTCTTCTTACTTTGCTGCTGCGCATCTTCTCATTCGTCCTGACATGACGCTGTAGGTACTTCTGAATGCGATTCGGCATCCTTACGCCCGGGTTCCGTCGCAGGTGGCGCCGGTGGTGCCAGAGGAGCCTGCGGCCCATGGCGGCGAGGAGGTGGCCGAGTCCGACACTGGCGCTGGGTGTCACGCGGGTAAGTCCTGCATCTTTCTTTCTTCATTTGTCTCGAATTGTTGATCATGTCACGGTGTGGGTGATGCTGACGCCGATTGTTGGTGTAGTGGCGTTGGGCGGGGGAGGTGGCGACGAGGGCGGACCCAGGTCCTCGCATGGGGCGGCGCCAAGCCGCCCGCATGGGAAAGATAGTGTCGCGCCGCGACCCCGGGGCCCGAAGCGCACAGCGGACCCGACCGAGCCCGGGAAGCCGGCCAAGAGGAGGCGCGGCGGGAGGCCGACCCCGGTCCCGGTCTTGACGGGGTAAGTTTTGTCTTCTGTATGCGTCCGGATTGTTGAGCCGGACTTGTCTTCCTTTTGGCTTATTCTGCCTTTTTTTTCAGGTCGCCAATCACGCTGGCGAGGGCGGCGGCGGAAGCTGCGGCCGCCGAAGGGGCCGCGTTCCGCAGTAGTCGGTCCGATCTCGCCGACCAAGCCGAGGTGGAGGGACGGGCCGACTCGGACCTCGGCCTGGACCCGAACGACGACGAAGCCTTGGCTTGGCGGGACTGGAACCGGGCCGAGGCGGAGCTGGAGGCGGCGTCGGTCCAGTCTTGGACCGATGCGGCGGTGGTATGGGCGTGAGCCGGCGCGGAGCCGGCCTGGCGTGAGATGCCGGAGGGCACGGTGGTGGCAGTGACGGTCTTTGAGCCGTCGTCGGTGAGGGAGCGCGGCCGGGGAGGCTGGGCTGAGGTGGTGATCCTCGACCAGGAGGTTGTGGAGGTGGGGGGTGATACCCCGCCGCGGGCCGACGTGGTCGTGCGCGTGGGGGCTGATGATGGTGGAAGCGGCGCCGTTTTGGAAGAGGCGCCGCGGGTGTTGGAGGAGGTGCCGCAGATGGTGGTGCCGGAGGCCACCCCGACAGCTGGGCCGGTGGTGGCGCAATAGGCCGTTCCGGCGTCCGGACCGGAGGCGGCGACGCAGGGCGTCCCGACTTTCGGATCGGTGCCGGGAGGGGCGTCGGAGGAGGTGCTGGCCGCGTCGCGAGCGGCTAGCGGGGAGCACACCTTGGTGCCACGGCAGGGAGGACGCCGAGCTGCCGCGCCGCAGCCGGCACGGAGCGGGGGTGCCGTTGTCTTCGGGCCTCAGACCCAGGAGGAGGCGGCGCTGGATGCCGTTAGCCGTCGTCTACAGGGGCGGACGGACCGGCTCGAGGCCTTCGCCCAGGCCGAGGTGGAGCGGACGCGTGATCTGGAGCGCGCCATTCTGGTAAGCCTTATTCTTTCTTGTAATTTCTTCCTTGTGGGGGCGCGCCAGCGCACCCACTGGGTGTAGCCCCCGAGGTTCGGGCCAACTACGTAGTAGTTGGGTCGAATCTTTAGATAGTTGGCCTTGTTCTGACTTCTGTCTTTTTCAGCATCTTGACGCCTTCCGGGTTGCCGCTTTCAACCGTCTCCTGGGCAAGCACTGGGAGCTCAAGGAGCAACTTGCTGCCAAGGAGGAGGAGCTTCACGTCGCCGCAGGTACTCTTGTGCTCATTTCTAGTGGGGGCGCGCCAGCACACCCACTGGGTGTAGCCCCTGAGATTCGGGCCAAATGTGTAACAGTTGGGCCAAATCTTAAGTCTTTGCCTTTTTACTTCTGCTGAATCCTTCTTCCACTACTAGGGAAAAGGCTAGCAGCAGCGCGGGTTTTAGGTGTATCAGTAGCGCGGGGACTGGCGCTACTAATAAGGCGCTACAACTAACACATAGCAGTAGCGCGTGCTCACCGGCGCTACTGCTACACAAGTGTAGCAGCAGCGCGGTTAGTGGAATCTCGCTACTGCTAGTAGCTCTAGCGCGCTTTGCCTAGACGCGTACTGCTATCGCGGCGCTGCTGCTAACTTTTATACACTCGCTACTGCTAATTAAGTAGTTTTTTGTTTTTTTTCCGGCATATTTATTTTGTATTTGAACAGGCTTTATAGAAGAATCTTTAGCACATAGAAATGTCATCATCATACACATACAAATGCATGCGAGACCACAAATGTAATCATAGCATATACATACAAATAGTCTCATCATAATCATCATCCAACACAAAGTGGTATCTTGTCATCATCTCGAAAATAGCGATACATGCAAGTCTCGAATACTTGCAACTACAACAACGTCATCCATCTAAACAAAGGTATACGCAAGAAGAGCTATCACTATGAGTGAGAGCGGAACTATGCAAAGACATGAGGTGGCGATTCTGAGTCCTCTCTCGCTAAGCATGAACCTCAAGTAACTAGCTTCTCCTTCTTGTCTGCTTTTGAAGCCTTTATGGCTGGCGCCCGTGAACCCATTCACTTGCTCCTGACACTCATGCCACTCGTTGTACACCCTCGGAACCTTCCCTTTGTACACGACATAGCAATTCCATCTCGCCATCAAAAACTAGGTACCTGTTAGAGATGCATGTTCATGAAGAGGATGTACAATCATATATATGCAACAAAATATACTAGAGCAACACCGAAAAAGAAAGGGTTAGCAACTAGATGCAACATACAGTATGCAAATTAATTAACTAGAGGTACGCAGGTCATCGTACGCAAACTAACAAAGTAGCGTTACGCAAGTTCGGTAGGGACCGTGGACATCACAAAGTTTCATCGCTACAAAAAGTATACAAGTTCAACCGACACATATCATCATCATCGGCATCATAAATCACTAGAAGTTCCATCCTTCCATATCATCGAGGATGAACCCTAGCTTCTTGAACGGCGTGAGGTCTAGACGTTGCATGCCTATGCGAGTTCGGATGTCAGCTCGCGATATAGGGCCGTGGTGGAACATCCCCTTCTCATCGACGACTTCTTTCATGATGATCATCGCAATTTCGCTTTGGATGCGAAAGAAGTCATCTCTAAGTTTATAATCCGCTTCTCCATGAGATTCTAGCCACTTGTGGATATGATCATCATTTCTGCTTCTCATGCGAAGGTTTTGGTGATCCGTGTTGAACTGAATCATGAGATGGACGATGTAGAATCCATCCTTCTTGCTTGGTTTTGGGACATGGATGCAGGAGAAGTTAGATTTATGCGTGAAACCCATCTTCTTGTTCCTTTGTTTCCTGATCTGCACGTGGCCACCTCTAAAGCTGAAGCCTTGGAGAGCATCATCTAGAATATTCATTATGTGGGTGTAATCTTTTTTCTCGTAGTCTCTGGAAGGGTCAAAATACACGGCGTGGGAGACTTGCGAGTAAAGAATGATAAGGACGGCGCGCCCGTTGCTGCAGGGAAAAGACACCTCAAATTATTCCCCATATGAGAGAGAAGGAATGATTGAAATGTACGAAAGGGTTGTCCGGAACTGACTTACTTTTGATGATAAGGCATGAGAACAATTTCCCGGTCCTTATTCTGTACCATGAAGTTTTGGAGGTACTCCCTAGCAGTTTCACGCTCAAAGTTGCCGAGACTCAAGAAAGGCTCGTGCATGTAGTACGGATCCGCCACACAGATTTGCGAGACTTCTTCACTCTTCATGACGGAGCTCATATGTAAGCGCAAAAAAGCGGACGATTGTAAAATCGAGCCGCCTTGTTAGAAACATCTCAAAGATATGGTCAAACCGCAGGAAGAACACCTCCATGGGCCATGTCTCGACATAGCACTTCCCCTCGTGCACACGAGCAGCGTATGTCGGATATCCCGGATCCTTTGAGGCTAGTAGGCTTTCTCGATCGGCGGCACATGGTCGTGCAGTCTCCACGAGATCCCCGATAGTGCCTCCAAATGTTTCGGCGGTAGCATCGGCTCGCCTGTAAGATGGAACATGACCGCACCTTTCACGCAGCGTACACGCTCTTGAGAATGCATCGTCTGGCTGCTATGTGCTCGCTTGTTTGGAGGCGATTATCTTCCCGATCTCTTCCTCTCCTTTTTTGGGCACACCTTCCGGACCCTTCCTAAACCCCTGCCCCGGTGTTCCCGGGCTAAATCAGTATGACCCTCGCGCTGGCTAGTTGAGCCTGTGTTGAGGCAGCATCTTCAGCGTGTCCTGTGAGGTTTTCATGATGAGAGTCTTTTTTCAATCACTTCTAGGACCCTGCCGGGGCTTATCTTCCATATCCTCATTAGCAAGTTTATAGCCCGATTCGTCATATGGTTGACTCATCATATCTATGTCACGGTCGACGCTGCGTTTGTATTGAGGAAATCCATAGGGTCGACCTCCGTCTCATCATCCATTTTCTGTTCTATAGGAGAAATTACATCAGCCAATACTATTGCACCCCCTTCATCATGTCGTCCGCCGCTCTCACCCGGCACTACAGGAGCTGGTAATTGCGTAGGCGGGGTGGTGGTCTCCGCACATGCTTGTTGATGTGTGGTTATTGGTGTGCTCTCGGCCGGCTCCAGACAAATAAGATTCTTCGGCCATAGCAGCACCCAACCCTTGCAGCTTCCAATCTGCGGCGGGGTCTCGTCGTCCACTCCCACATGCTATATTGAAGGAGGCAAATCCTCGTGCCCTGATTTCACACTAGTCAAGCTAACCCTGAAGTGCCCAGCGGGGATTGGCTGGTTGTGAAACGTGGGTTGCGAGGGGTCCACTATCATCCCCTTTCCCACGTCCACCTTCTGGCCTTTGATCAAGTAGAGTATGGTGCACGGTGTTTCTTTCGCCTGCAAACACATATGTCTGTGGCGTAAAACAACCGAAAGGCAACAAAAATGAAATATTATATATATATATATGTTGGTGCGACATGTAATTACTGTGACGGCGTCGAGCTCATCCAAAGACGAAGGCCCACCTAGCACGCCTGAGACTGAGGACGGGCTGCTATGAGCGGGAGTGGCTGCGATAGGAGGCCCGGTTGCGTGAGGAAGTGATGGTGCGATGGTGTTGTTGTTCATGGAGTTGCTCCCGACAAAACTGGGCAACGGGAAATCATGTATCGTCTTGTCTGGATTTTCCTTCGTCCAGTTGATGATAACTGGAACCAAGTTAGTAGCGAAATCATTTACGCGGTGAATTACTGACTACATTGACAACTCTTTGTAGCAACTCATATTTGTCCTCGGCTACTTTTTGCACGTCCTCAGCTGCATTTTTCTCGACCACAAGCTTCACCTTCTCGTCGATGTCCGCCTGACTAAACTCCTTTTTATGCTTCTTGGCCTCCGGGCCCTCGTTGTAAAACACCTTCCACGTGGCGCCGTCTCCGGCGCCGTGCACACGTCCATATTACGGCCGCTCGCCCAAAGGGAGTCCCTTAAGTTCGCTCAAGGCCCGGTTGAGAGGGGTGTCCCACTTGGGCCTCATCGGAGAAGTAGGGCTTTTCGGCTGCAAGCTGGTGTTGCTTCTCCAAAGAGTCTAATCAATTTCCTTGTGATCTTGTCCGTGTAAAAAACCTTTTTCTCCTTGTCCCACTTGTGGCGGGCCCTGATGAAGTCACGCTCCAAGGGGTTGGTGAACTTCACGAAGGGGTCTGGGAGACCTGCGGCTTCACGTTCCGCGTCCTCCTTATCCCATATGGGCCTTTTACCGAGGTAGCCACGGCTTCCGAGGCGATGCTTCCCCGTGTTCCTTTGCTGAAGGCTCTTGAATTTCGCAGCCTTAGCCTTGGCTGCCTCGGTAGCGCAAGTGTCCTTGAAATTTTCGAACTCCTCTTCCCTAAGTGTCGTATTTTCCTCCAGAATCTTGGACAGGGGTTCATCAGCCTCAACAGCTCATTTCACCCTCCCTTTCCAGGAGGCCAAATCATTGCTGAACATGCCCATGGCGTGATTGTTAATCTTTTTCATCTTCGGATCATCCCACGGTTGTTCTATGTTATCATCCCGGTCGGGGAACTTGAATCTCTTGTGCAACTTCGTTAGGAGCAACTGCGTCAAATGTTCTTTACTCCTTAAGTCATCGTTGTTGATGCTCGCGCATTCCCGTAGGATGCATCCTACTTGGTTCCCATAGCACTTGCGAGGTTCTTCCGGCTCTAACAGCTCAAACTTGCCAGGTGCCATCTTTGTGATCACAAGTCGTCCAATCCCTAGTTTATTAGGTTTTCGTATCCTCTGCTTCTTATGCTTCCTCTTTTCGGTAGCGGCATCGGGGCCGGTACCTTCCCTGCCAGTATCTTCCCTGCCGGTACCTTCCCCATCGGTCTCGGCGCCGCCATCGGTGCCGGCGCCGTCGGTGTCGATGTCGGCGTCAGTACCATCATCGATGCCGACCTGCAAACCTTTCTTAGCAGTCAAATAGTCGAGGTACTCTTGTTCACCCTCATAATCCATCTCGTCTGCATCTTGGTCATAAGGCCCAGTTTCTTCGTTGTTCGACATGTTTCCTATGATTAAGTGTCCTCATTATTTCTAAAAGTATGAATAAATGAGAAATGACATAAAAAGAAATCTATGTGCCAAAGACTCGATATGCCAACTATGTAGCACAACTCATGCCTTTATTCACGGAAATTTTGGCATGACCTTTGCTAAAAATGGACATATCAAGCGCTGAAATTCACCGGAGCGGAAATGAATCAACATTCCGGCATAACATAGGCCACTCGGATCATTTTCCAAACATGACATGTCCAAAACATGACATATCCACATATCACATGTCCAGTTCAAATTTGCATATAAATTCAGCTAATTTTGAAACCTAGCTAAATTCATAACTAAATAGATAACCTAATTAACATACTTCCCTAACTAAAACCTAAGTAAATTAACCAAGAACCCTAGCAGAGAGAGAGAGGCGGGGTTTACAGAGGGTCTTGAGGCGAGGAGGCAGGCCGATGGCGGCCGAGGTTGGGAGGAGGAAGCAAAGGAGGGAGGCGAGGGCCGACGGGTCGAGGCGGCCTTGGCGCCGAGGTCGTGGCCGAGGCAGGTCGGGGCGACCGCCGGGGTCGGGTCGAGGCGGCCTTGGCCTTGTGGTCGAAGCGGCGATGGGGGAAGAGAGTGGGTATTTGGGGAAAAGGCGGGATGAAGCAGGGATAGTGAGAATTTTGTGTTAAGTGGACGTAGCAGAAGCGCGTTTGGACAAAACGTGCTTCTACTACCTTCAGTAGATGTAGCGGTTTATACGAAATGCGCGACTACTACCTTCAGTAGCTGTAGCTGTTTATACGAAATGCGCTACTACTACTGCCAGTTTTCCTTTTTCTTTTCCTATATTTTCTCCCACTTTTATTTCACGAAACCTTTGAGCGAAGGGAGGCGATATATATTGCAACATTTGACGGTTAAAAATGTATGCAAAAAAGGAACATATATATTACATCATTGGACCCATGCATAATAATGGCTAAGTGTGTATACAAAATAGGAACATATATATATAAATATAAATATATATATATATATATATATATATATATATATATATATATATATATATATTACATCATTTCACCAATAACATACGGTTCCTCAGAGCTGACGTTTTCGTTTTTGAGTCAGCTTCTTTCCCTTCTTGTTCGTCGAAGAATAATTGAGCCCCTCATTGTGACTTTGCCTTTTCCATGGAGTACGATTTTTCTTAGGTAATGTAGTATTGATTCTTCTTTTGACGTATACTTCATCATCATCGTCATCTTCCCTAATTGGTTTGCCGTACTGATCATAGTCTTCCTCGTTGGCGACTCCTTCCATTCCAATGATGTTCCTTTTGCCTCTCCTCACGACAACACGATTGGGATTGCATGGGTCGGTTATGAAGAAGCATTGTGTCACGTTCTTAGCGTGTACCCATGGCTCGTTTTTTGCGATAGCGTTCACGGTAGCGCTCTTGGCGTCGGGTATACTCATGGTAGTGAAAATCCGGTTTTCTCTTTCGACATTCTTTGCCCATCTGACACGGAACATCGTCGTGTTGTGCAGTCCAGAGTAGTCAAGCTCCCAGATCTCCTCGACCCTTCCATAAAATCGTTCAGTTGCACCGTTGTCGCTGCCGGTCATGCATTCCATCGTCACCCCTGAGTTCTGATCATCACTATCCATATCTTTGGCGTCCGTGTAGAACGTGTATCCGTTGATATCATATGCCTTATAGGTTACGAGGTTGGGCGAGGGGCCATGTGCTAAGGAGTATATGAGCAATCCATCCTTAGAGCCCTCCTCCGGGGGATTAGCAATAATATGCTCTTTGAACCAATGCAGGAAAGTGGAGTTGTGCTCTCTAGTAACTTCGGCGTTAAATCCTGCATACCCCGGTCACGATACTTCTTTGCGATAATTTCTTTGTGCGATTGCCACGAAAGGATCTACCTCGTCTAGGTGTTGTAGCACTACCAAGTTTGCTCTGTCAAAGTCGCTGCATCGATCTGAGTATGCCACGTGCAGTTCCCTGCGACCGTTGCAGTGACCATCGCCTTCGAGCGTCCCATCGTGCTTGTTAACGGGCAAACCAACACTAACACCAGGCAGCTGGTCTGCGCCATATAGAAAATTCTCACAAAAAGAGATGCACTCTTGTGTCAAATAGCCCTGGACGATGCTTCCATCCAGACGGGACATGTTACGAACGAATCCTTTGATGATCCCATTCATCCTCTCAAACGGCATCATGTTGTGCAGGAATGACGGCCCCAGGTCTATTATGTCATCCACAATATGGACACACAGATGCACCATCACGTCAAAGAATGCGGGCGGGAAGTACATCTCAAGCTCATTCAGTATCACAACAATCTCTTCCTGTAGCCTTCGGAGCTGCTTCACATTGATCGACTTTCGAGACATGGCGTCGAAAAAGTTGCAGAGACCAATAAGCGTGTTACGGACGTGCTTGTCCATTATCCCTCTAAGGGCAACAGGTAGTATATCTGCATCATCATCACATAGCGGTCATGAGACTTCATCCCTCTGAACCTTTTCTTGTCCGTGTCTAGATATCTTCTTATCTTGCCACGATAACGGAACTAACTTTGACTCGGTAAGGCACTTAAAGAATTGATTGATCTCAGCCTGACTTAAGGTGAAGCAAGAAGGGGGGCAATAATCCTCTTTCTTTATTTTCTTGCCCTTCTTCTCCCATGCCTCTGTCTTCGTCTCTGTCTCGTCTGACATTTTATGGGGCGGCATGTGCAGATCTTCCCTGATTTTCAAATCTTGCAAGTCTTTTCTTGCCTTCGGCCCATCCTTGGTCTTATCCGGCATGTTCATCAGTGTTGCGAGCAAGCTCTCAAGGACATTCTTACAGATATGCATTTGATCAAGGCAATGAGGTGTATCGAGTTTGTGCCAGTACTCCAAGTCCTAGAACACGTACATCGTCTTCCATACCTTCAATGGGCTCCGGCGCCTTTCTCATCGTATTTCCGGTAGCGGGCACTCCTTCCAGTTTTTCAACAGCTCATCGATTTCGGCACCGCTCCGCTTACGTGGAGGTACTCGATGCTCAGAGTGACCATTGAATAGATCTCCATGGTTTCTCCACGGTTCGTCCTGTTCAAGCCATCTTCGATGCCCCATGTACACGATTTTCCCAGACCCGGCATCTTTCACTACAAAAAAATACACTTCCGTGATGATACGTGTTTGTCACAGTAGGTCGCGTTTTTTGTCATGCATGTACATCCATGACAAATTTTGAGTAATCAAGATAGTCATACCTGTGCTGTCGTAGAAGTGTTCGATGACATTACCAAAATTATCATCACGGAAGTGTACACTTCCATGACGATAAATCGCGCGTCACATAACTGCTTTCGTCAAGGGTGACCGACACGTGGCATCCACCGTAACGGAACGTCGTTAAGCTATTGGGTCGGGTTTTGGATCCGATAACCCGTTAACAGCCCCGACCAATGGGGATTTTCCACGTGTAAAATCATCATTGGCTGGAGGAAACACGTGTCGGCTCACCGTTGGGACAGATGTCATCCACTCATTGGACAGAAGGCACCTATGATACGTCGACATGTGGCCCGGCCCAACAGAGGCCCATTCCTATGAAAAGGCCAGCCCGTTTGACTTGGTCAAAAGGTGGCGGGCTGGCCCATGGAAAGCCTGTTAACGTCCTGTTTGCATATAGCCCATTTACAGCCCGCTAACCCAAGGCCTGTTACGCCCTATCCAAATTAGGCCCCGTAGCGTCATCTGGGCCATCCAATATGATTCCAGCTCGTTTTCACTTCTGGCCCATGTATGGCCCATGACGTCTTTCGGCCCATATAAGGCCCTATGTAACTCTTGGCCTATTAATGGCCTGTGGTGAAACTGGCCCGCAATGAACAGTGTATCACTTTACACCCACTAACGGCCCGTGGTGAAACTGGCCCGTAAGGAACAATATATCACTTTATACCCATTAAGGGCCCGTTATTCAGTTGGGTCGTTTCCAACAAATGTTATCTTTCGGCCTTCTCAGAGCCCATTTATTCTTGGGCTCATTTCCAGCATTCGTTTACTTACGGCCCGTTATTGTCATTTTCTGCTTGTGGGCCAAATTCAGCCCGTGGTTACATCGGCCCGTTTCTGGTCCGTTAATACGTTGGTCCGTTTTCATAGCGTCATCAAATACAGCCTATTAACGATGGCTCGTTGTGGTCATACGGCCCGTATAAGGCCCATTGATGATACGGCCCGTAGAAGGCCCATTGTTTCTATGGCGCGTAGAAGGCCCATTGTTTCTACGGCCCGTAGAAGGCCCATTGTTTCAATGGCCCGTAGAAGGCCCATTGTTTGTACTGCACGTAGAAGGCCTACTGTTTCTATGGCCCGTAGAAGGCCCACTGTTTCTACGGCCCGTAGGAGGCCCAGTGTCACTACAGTACTCCCTCCGTTTCTTGATATAGGGTGTATAGTTTTCTTGCACGAATATTAACGCACGGGCTGGGAGGGGAGATTTCGTTAGTTTTGGACGTAAAAGCCCCTGCTGCAAACACGTGAGACTAGAGAGAAAAATAGGACAATCACGATCCTCTCTATCCCGAGCGGTTTACTTCCTTATTTAGCCCGACAAATCCCACAATATCCACAATAAAAGGACAGTGATACGATCTAATCTTCTCTTTCCAAACAAACCTACATCACATGCACAACATGCATATACGAGATGGGGATTTGCCATCTTTTTTCTAGGAAGGTCATGCGTGGGCTGTAGCTAATGGAGGGGTAAAAGTGTCAACTAAAGGGATACACCTTATAATATGAACTTTTTCACAAAAAACTATACACCCTATATCAAGGAACAGAGGGAGTAAATATTAGCCCATGGTTATTGTGGCCTAGTTTTAAAAAGAACTGCACTGACTACAAGCAAACAAATAAACAAGACAACAAGGAAGTAAATAAGCAAGCAACTTATGCTAGGCTATCACGGTACATTACACATATTACATCCTTTGGGCATCAAAGTTCGCCACCGGTGCAAATATAGGGAACAAAGCAGCATATCATATACACTTTGGTTGTCAAAGTTGGCGACCAGCGCAAATAAACGCATACAACAAAATAAATCCGAACTGAAACCAATTCGTAAGATCTCAAGAAACAATATCACAGGTACCCATAATCTTTGGCAAGATGCTTAGCAAGCTTATTAACTTTCTCATCTTTGGCACTTAAATCCTCCAACGCTTGTAATTGCACCGGAAAATATGCATCTGAATTCTGCGAGGACTCCCTCAGTCCTTGACTTCTGTCGCTGACATCGATCGATGTCTTTCAACTTGAAGTTGAGACTCAAGAAGACGAACTGATTCAGCAGCGAGTTCGAAGAGCTTGTGCCGGCAGAGTGGCCGATAATCGAACACTACATCAAGACAGGACTTTTGGGTTCCCTCACTGTCGTCAATATAGTTTTTATCAGCTTTCGTGGAGACCAACAGGGATGTCTCACTATATTGAACCTTATCTGCATTACTTCCTTTACCATTGGATAACGCGGTACTGTTCTCCAATATTTTGTCCGCATTCTAAAAGAGAAACAAGCAGACACATCACATGTTTACCATGTTGTATATGAAACTCATTTTGGTAAATGAGTTCAGTAGTAAAGTGGACACGATAACAACATGAAACAAACATATATCTGTGTGCCATGGTCACTTTATGGTCTATATCATTCTAGTTTTTGTTGCCAAATCAAGATAGAGACACAGTTCAAATAATATTTGTTCAAGACAAAGAAGAATAGACATAATATAAGTGTGGGTAACTATAGAGCAATAACAACACTTGTAATGTGCATGCCATGGGAACATAACAATTTATTCAATTGAAACTGAAATCAACATAGAGCGGGTTACAACAGCAAACCAGTTAAAGAAACAGGTTTAAAACATACCTGTTGCACCATTGGAGTTTCAATTCGATCCTTCAAATTTGAAAATAGTTGGTATGAGTAAATACAGTAATGCAAGAGCAAAGGAGTATGAACCATAGCTACGTAACCTGACACGAGAACAAATCTTCTTCTCCTTTAAGTGTTGAGTTGGGATTCGGAGTGGTGGTCCTCGTGCTTTGGGCACTGCAGTTCCCTTACTAACCGCTCGTGTTTGGGTGCTTTCTGTGGTGGAGATGGTGCTGTGTCAAGCTGGGCTGGGTTACTATCTGCCGGGCTTGGGGTTAAAAGGGGTGTAGCTGGTTCTCTGTCCAAGCTGGTAGGGGTACAATCTGCGAGTCTGGGTTATGTGTGGTGGATCTGGTCCTTGGGCAAGTACAACCATGGTTCTATCTACATCAACTGGTAGCACTATCTTTTCAAGACCGTGTTGTTACTCCCTTAGATCACGCCATCACGCTCTCCAATTCAAATGGCTGATAAACAAGAAAAGTAATTGAAACTATAGACATTGTATGATAGACAAGTGCAATGGATAGTGGGGAATAAAAGAGGGCATGAAATAATTCATATTTATGTTGTCTAACCAAACAGGATAGCATGACACAATTTCACATATATGATGGCTAAATAAACAGATAGCATGACACAATTTCACATTATGATGGCTAACTAAAAAAGATGGAAAGACATAGTTCAAAATATGAGACTATGTAAACAGCATGACATGACATAACTATATAATGTGTTTATTAAATAGGTTGGCATGCCATAATTCACATACATTCATGGATAGAATGCCATAATTCTAAATATGATGACTGTAAACACTAAACAGGATGAGATGATATAACTATATGATGTCTTTATTAAATGGGTTGCCATGCCATAATTCAGATAGATGATGTGTATGTACTATGTAAACATGATGGCATGATATAATTCAAATATATGATTTATATAGTAAGCAAGTAAGCAGATGGCAATCTATATATGATGTAAAAACTAAGCAATGCAAGACAACATGCATGACATGGGTAATATAACCATGCCAAGTTTGAGCATAGACCTCAGGGGGGAAATAGGACTGGTCATTAGTCTCTGAATCCTCCTCTGAGGAGCTCTGTAACCGACAAGATGTCGCCTTGTTGAGTAGCATTGTCTGCTCTGAATACCTTGTTTTCACTCCAGATACTTCCATCACCGCTTCAAATGGCTGATGCACAGGAAGAGTAGTTGAATATACAAACGTTGTCAACAAATGGAACACGTAATAAAAAAATGATAGCATGATATAATTCACATACATGATGATTGGCTAAATAGCATGGCACCGGCGGAGCTACATGCAGGCAAAAGCGTGCCGTGGCCCGCCCTGCCCAAAAGCCGAAAGGTAAATTACTATGCCCAGTGAGTGTGAGGCGTCATGCGTCAACAGCCTGAACGCGTATGAGAGGCTGACTTTTCCTCATGAATATGCAGGAGGGACTTGTTCCCGTTACAGCCGAGTCTGGTTTACAGTGAGCATAGATTAATATACCTAGTAGCATCCAAGTATTATGGCTTAAGTTGTGATTTTTTTGTGTTCTCTTTTACGTTGGCCCGCCCAACTATTTGGTTGTAGCTCCGCCACTGCAGCATGACATTGCATAATTCACATATATAATGCCTTTGCAACAAGATAGCATTGTATAATTCACATATATAATGTCTTGCAACAAGATGGCAATGCATAATTCACATATATGGTAATTAGACACTGAACATGTGGCATTCACACAAAGCATGTCTAAACTAATCAAATGGCATAGCAATGCGAGACACCATACGCACGATATGAGCAACATAACGCTGCCAAGTTAGAGCATACTCCTCGGGGGATAGGACTGGTCATCTGTCTCTAATCCTCCTCACGAGGAGCTATCCGTAACCAGCGAGATATGCGCTTCGTCGAGATAGCATAGTCTGCTCGTAAGACCTTGTTTTCACTCGAAATTTGCCATCACCGTGTCAAATGGCTGATGCACACGAAGAGCAGTTGAATGTACTAACATTGTTGACGAATGTAATATGTAACGAAAAAAAAGATGGCCTAATATAATTTACATATAAGATGACTGGCTAAGCAGGATGGCATTGCAAAATTCACATATATGATGCCTGGCTAAACAAGGTGGCGTTGCATAATTCACATAAACGATGAATAAACTAAACAGATGGCATTCGCACAAAGGATGTCTAAACTAAGCAGATGACATATTTGATGTATAAAGTAACCAATGCACGACACCATATGCATGATAGAACCAACATCAGCATGCCAAGTTAGAGTGAAGACCTCAGGGGGTAAATAGGAGTTATCTTCTCATACGAATCCCCTCGTAATGCAGATATCTTCCTCTCGATTACAATCCGAAATGCATGGAGGGGGGCTGCCTTTGCGCCTACCATGGAGCGATGTCTGCATGAAATTATATTGCCATGCAAGGCTCGTCTCTTTTTCTCTACATGTTCAGTTCCATTGTTTACAATAACTGTCATGCATAGGAATAAAACATAGTGAGATTATGTAAGGAGTGCATGCAGAAATCCAGAGTGATGGTAGCAACATGTGGATAGACCCAAAACCAATAATAGCAGGCAGATAATGGCTTCAGTTAATAAATACAGATAATGGCTTCTTTACTGTTTGTTTCCCACCCAACATGAAACTCATAGTAGACACCGGAGATTAACCAGATAGTAGATAGATACTATTGATAGCGGCCCCGATATGTACCCCACAACCATTTAAAAACTCAAGTTTGACCATTAGTTTGGAGCTGACTCAGAGTCTAATCGATGAACAGGACGATAAAGTAGCATGTAATATTAAGCAATGCATAGCGTAAGCAGACACGAAAGAGTGTGACCTCTCTTGCGGACCCGTGTAGTCCTCGAGGTCATCTGCTCGTTTGATGATGGTAATGCAATTTTCATGGCTGCCAGCGGCGGGGGAGAAGATCTGAGGCGGCGAAAGTCAGTCTCGAGGCCGGATCCCTGCTCTGCTGGACCCTTCTGTCGTTGGAGCAGCTGAGCTGGGGTGGACAACGGCGCAGCAGGACCGGGACAAACCACGCAAGGTTTTCTTTGACAACTATCTGTAAGAGAAGTAATTTTGTAAAGGCTCGTCTGAATTGGAGGATTCCAACAATGCAGGGATAGGAAATAGACAGGAATAGGATAGGAATGCACGTGCAAAACAGAGAATTTAAAAACACAGGATTTCTGCCAATCTGGGTGTTTGATTCACAACAATTGGAAGATCACAGGATGCAAAGAAGCATGGTGAGATTAAGTCAAACCACAAGAAAAATGTACGATTATAATGCTATTATGCTACTATCTCTTAGTCTTGTGCTTCATGAATAGGAATTGGAAAAGGAGGACAAGTGAAAATTAAAATTCCTATGTTTTTTCTTTCAAGGAGACACTAAAGCAACAAATCCGTGTGCTCAATGGACAATATATATAACATGTAGAGTAAAAAAGAGATGCAACAAGTGCACAACCTCTTTGGCGAAGCCATGTCGATCTCAGCGTGATTGGGTTGGCCGGTGAGGATGCTCCGTCGACTTTCTTTGTCGGAGGAGGGAAGAAGATCTTAGGCGTCTGGAGATGGAGCCCGAGGTACTGCTCCGCTGTGATGGAGGGATTCGTCATTGGAGCAGCTCCGGTGAGTTGTACGACGCCGAGGCTGAAGCAGGACAAGAGAGACAGCGAACAACGTTAACCTGAGTGGAATTCTAATAACATCTCCAATACATGACGTAAAATACATAACCACGAAGTGATAGATGTAAAATACATCAGCCGCTCATCTCTGAACTTAACTGTTGAAACTGAATTTAACTGTCGAAAATGAACCTAACTGTCGAAACTGAATTTTGTTGTCGAAACTGAATTTTGCTGTCGAAACTGAATGCACTATCAAGGTGAGGCTACACGTCGGTCGACTGACTTTTTCATCTCTGGGCAGTCGATTTTGCAGCCGTTGGATACGAAATCAAGGGCCTGCGGTTCATCTTCAACCTCCACACCCCCTGAGCCGCCAGCCACCACCGGCCAAACAGCAACCCCCACCGCCCGCGGCCGGCTGTGCGCCGCCCGCCCGCCCCGAAAACACTCCCCACCGCCGGTCCGCCGCCGCCCGGCCATCCCTCTAGGCCCCCCCGTGCCGAGCTTTTTCTCCGGCGATCCCCACGCCACCGCCCCGCCAACGCCCCGCCACCGCCAGCGACCACCGCCCGCATCCTGAACCCTAAGAAAGATAGTGGGGTACCTCTCCGTGAGCCCCTCCTCAAGCGGCTGGTTCTTCCTTCACCCAGCGAGCCCACCTTGGAAATCGACTGACCCCAAAGTTGATTCAGTCGATCAAGTGTAGCCAAATCGAGCAGCATCGCAAGCAAGAGCAAGAGCGAGAGCAATAGCGAGCAAGAGCAATAGCAAGAGCGAACCCGCGGGGGACCGAGCAAGAGCAAAGCGAGCAGCAGCGGCGAAAGCTAAAGCAGCAGCAGCTCCTACTGATGTGGACGTTGCCGCCGAGGGAGCGACGCCGTGGAGGAACTGGCCGGCGATGCCGCCGTGGATGGAGCCGCGCCGTGTCGGCTCGGGACGGAGCGCCGGCAGCACCGTGAGATCGAATAAGGAAGAAAATGCGGCGATTAGTGTACAACCTCTTTGGTGGCGCCGATTAGGCCGCAGCTTCATCCGAGGATACGGTGATGATGATGCTCTTCCGGTGGTGCAGGTGAAGACGGCGGTGTGGGAATGGAGCTGGCGCAAAAGACGAGGGGAACATCGGGGCAGCTCCTTGGAGGTGGACGACGGGGTGGCTGAACCGGCGGGACGATGAGATCGACGACGGATCCTCATCCGGTACGGTGGATGAGGGACATCGAGGTGTTCTTTGTGGACGGCGTCGTCGGGGAAGAAGCTCCGGCTGGGTGGCGGACATAGCGAGGGTGTGGGGTTAAATCGTCGTGGGTTTTCAGCGGCCTCGGTGAATGCGAATGGGTGGGCGGATGGGATGGCGATGGGGAACCATGGCTTAGAGGCGCTTGTCCGAAATGTGGGGTAAGTTCTGAAAGTACCCCCACCGATTTGAGGCGGTTCTTTCGGTTCAGGGTACCACGGGCATTTCGGCGTGTCGGGATTTCACAGGAGGTGGGAGTTTTCACGCCGTTGTTATTTCGGAATAGCAAAGGCGGGTTGAGATGGAGGGAGTTAGTCGAGCACAACGAGACAAAAATATATCTTAAATATTTCGGGCTAATAAGGCGGGTTGAAATTTCGGACAAGCCTAACGTGTCTTGTACCAAATCAATGCGCACTACAAATGTCATTCAAAACTTTGAATTCATGTTATGTTCAATTAAAATATTTTGCTACGTGTATAATGCATGCAACCTACTACTCAAATGAACGTTTTAGTGCATTCCAAACGTATATACTACCGCTTCAATATGAACTAAATTTGAATAGATCTACAGTAATGATTGTTGTGAAGTCAAATCATTTGAATTCATTTCTCTGTTTTAATAAGATCTACAATCATCATTATTGTCAAGATAAACCATCGTTTTTGTATTATCTTCACAGCACACCACATGATCAGTATCGAGTTACATATGAACTATGTGTACTATATGGACTCGAATTAGATTTTTTGAATCCACTTTATTTTGATTTCAAATCACATTACATTTCTAGCTCTAGTTAGATCTTCATAATCTAAACCATGTCTCATATGTATAACGTGTTTATCACGTTATGTATGGTGGCCCGCCCCCTACGCCTACAAGTATTTAGATGTGAGTTGCAAACACCACACATTACCACAAATTCAAATAAAATGTGAGAATGTTCGATCTATAGTATTGTTTAGATTGCTCGATATTCAGTTGTAAGCTGCAAACGCCGCACATTATCACAAATTCAAATAAAATGTGAGATTGTTTGATGTATAGTATGGTTTAGATTTTTCGGCATTTAGCTGTGAGTTGCAAACGCCATGCATTATCACATTATGGTATAACATGTGCACATCACGTGTATCACCGGTATATTCATGCATGCAATGTTTAAA
The DNA here is from genome assembly GCA_021605145.1 of Aegilops bicornis. Taxonomy (NCBI): domain Eukaryota; kingdom Viridiplantae; phylum Streptophyta; class Magnoliopsida; order Poales; family Poaceae; genus Aegilops; species Aegilops bicornis. Next base: position 653,771,861 of record CM038669.1, on the reverse strand, counting down.
ACACTATGATCTCCTATTCAAATATATGAATCCGCTTTCATATCAAATTATGATCTTTGTTAGTCTCTTACACCCACACAGTCCTCTAACCTTTGTAGCTACCACTAACTTTCTCTCGTGCATGCACATGCCCTCCTCGCCCTCCCCCTCCCTCGGCATTCTATCCACCGGGCACATTCATTTTTTCCTTTAGGTTGTTCTCCCAGAGTCTCCACAACTCCTTTCCAACACACATCGATCGATAAACCTTTCCAGCGATGCCTGCCTACAACATACACACACTTCTTCAATCTCCTCCTTTATGTGTCCTTGCCTCGTGTCTCTCATATGGTCAGACACACGTGTAAACTCTCACCCGTCTTTTAATCGATCTCACAACCGCACACTCCTCCCCCTATTCAGCTAGTAGTTGGGCCTCTCCCACCACCTCCTAGCTCCATTCTCTCTGTCTATCCGTCTTGCTGGGCCTTATTTGCCTCTAACAAATGGACGTACACCGACCGATCTCTCGCTATACATATAGCCAGATAGGTCCTTATAACTCGTTTTTACCCACACATCGATCGATCTACCTCATTAGTTGTGTCTCTCCCTTCCTCCGACAAACAACAATTGATCTACCAATCTAGTTAGGTTTGCTTACAAAACACATGGTTCCCCTTCATCATCCATGGATGCGTCCCGACAAATCTATCACGCATGTGCACACACACGTAAACACATCCCCACTCTTATTGATAACATTGCAGTTCCACCCTCGGTTTGTCTAGTAGGCCTCTCCCAAAATCTCGGAGAAGCAACTCCATCACCCATCCAGCACTCTACCCCTCTCCCTCCCTCTCCTCCCTCTCTCTCTCTCTCTCTCTCTGTCCCATCATATTTCCCGTCCTTGATTATGTATGGATGTCGACCGATCTCCCTCATGACATAGCTGGGTCTCTCCTTCTCAACACATATACGAGTCGTTCTACCTCTATAGTTAGGCCTCTGCCTACCCCTCCCCCCACCCCCTACCCCCCACACACACCGATACATCAAGCGCTCTAGTCATGTCTCCCTGCCACACACAAACTTGAACAGTGCCCTCTAATGTTCCGGTAGGCCAGTCGCCCTATATCTTTGACTTGCACACACACACGCTGTCGTGGAATTGTCACGGCAGATGTCCTCATGAAAGGACTTAGTCGTGAGGCCATCGTACGGGTTAACTTAAAGGGGTTAAAGCGGACGCAAAGACACGAGATTTATACTAGTTCGGCCCCTTCGATGAAGGTAAAAGCCTACGTCTAGTTGTGATGGGATTGATGTGATTTCGGCGACTAGGGAGCAATAGCTTCGCCTAAGCCTCGAATTGTTGTTGTCTGTCCCTAAACCGCCGCCGGATCGTCCCCTTATATACACGGGTTGACGTCCGGCCGGTCTCTGAGAGTCCCGAGGCCGGCTCATACAAGTGTCTGACTCGGTCTCTTCTTTCTCTTATCTTACAACACAAGTTACATGGTTATGGCGGTTTTACCATTATGGGCCCTAACTCGCCCTGGGCTCCGGGCCTCTAAACTCTAGAGCAATCGCCACCTTCTGAGTCTTCGTGGGCCCCAATATTGGCCGAGGGTAAACCGGCCCCTTCTGGGCGGTTTATATTCGTGAGTTACATCCCCAACATTAGGCCCCAGATTGACTTGAACCTGTTCATGTTAATCTTCAACATCTTAGAAAACTCTGAATCTCTTCCTTCATATTTCGTAAACCGCCATCCGCTTAAACCGCCGTGACGTCATCCTCCGACCACAGCAACGGAGCATCTTGACGTCATCTCTATTAACGAAGGCCAACAGTAAGATTCCCTTCATTTAATACTATCCCGGAAATCGAGGCGACCGCTGCGCCGTCTGCCGCTTTCAACGCCTCTATTCTCACGCCCGTTAATTACTCCGTCTTATTATAAATAGACCGGCAGGCCCTTTCTCTTCTTCCTCCTTCCGTGCTTCTTCTTCCTCGCGACGCTCCAGCCACGAAGCTCCGCCGTCGCCTCCGACCTCCGAGCAGCGTCGATTGCAAGGTCATTGCATCAACCTGGTTGTACCGAGAGACTCTCGGCGCTCCTCCGCTGTTACGTGCATCGGGTAAGGCTCCTCACGCCCTAGATCTGCATCTTGAGGCTCCTGTTCATGTAAATGCGTTCATAGGTGTTCATCCTTAATCTCTTCATACCTGCTCTGCCATGGCTTTTTAATCCAACCGTAGCGTATATCCTGTGTAGTAACTGTTCCGCCTTCAGTTTAGCACGTTGCAAATCTGTCTTTTTGTTCAGACCCTCTTGTTAGAACGCACGAACTTCCCTGCCCTTTATAAGGCTTGCATGGGTCGCAGAAATTTTTCCTTACTGAATCTTCGGTAGATCCAAATTAACTCTATTCATATGTGAAACCTGTTTCTGTCCACACTTAGCAGATTTTCCGATTCATCTCTTCCTCCTAAGGGCGGTTTAACTTTTTGATAGCTAATCCGCCATACTCCATTAGTCCTCAGTTAAACCGAAAGTTGGAATTGACTGCCAAACTGCCGGTTTAGCATTGTGTAATATGTCTGAACCGTTAATGGTGAACTGTTTTTTTACTTTTCCTTTCGCAGTCTCTTCTTCCGGAATGGCCAAACAATTCTCAGCTTGCAATTGGGTCCGGTCCAAGATCACTGAGACGCAACTCAATGGATATGTCACCACCGGCGCTTTAGCCTCCAAAAATGTCCTCCATTGGCATGTTCCGGATACCGAATGCCCTCCTGAACCTCAATAAGGCGAAGTAATTGTGTTTATGCAGCACTTAGACCGTGGATTCAGCCCGCCCGGATCGAGATTCTTCCGGGATGTCCTCGCAAGTTTCCAACTCCATCCACAAGATATTGGTCCGAACTCGTGTCCAATATATGCAATTTCCAAGTTTTCGTGAAGTCTATCTTCAAGAAGAACCATCTGTGGAGCTGTTCCGGATTTCTTTCATCCGAACCGCCCGTGCGGAGTTTTCGATGGTCCTAACACGGAACGGGTGGCGTTTCAATCCAGAAAAGGAAGGAAGTAGACTTTCCTCACGCAAAACACCATAGCCATCCGAAAGATTGGAACCAAACCTGGTTTTATTGCCGGAATACTGCTCCTGACAGCGAGATCCCCTTGCCGGGCTACCGCCCTCACCGACTTAGCAACCATCACCCATTGCCTTTACGTTTGACCGCCGCAGAACGGAAGAATTTTGCGCCTCAGATTATCAAACTCCGGGCTCTAATGGCCAATGGCTTAACTGGTATCGACCTTGTTTGATGTTGGGTTTCTTGGGGCATCTTGCCATTAAGCCGCCGCCCCGGATTGATGCACGAATACACTGGTAGCATCAAAGACCCTCAAAGACGTCATGAGCTAGCAATAACTGAGCTTGAAGTCACTGAGACAGTGAAGAAGATGCTCGATGAACCATCTCCGTCTGCAGCCAAACCGGGTTGGCCCCATTCTGTGTTTCCAACAAACCGCCTGCGGTAAGGCTCCGCTCATCGCCTTTCTCTTGATGTTAATGCCTTATTGATATGTATTAATCCGTGTTACTTCTCGGGCTAACAGCTCATACGAAACGAACCAAACCGCCCGGGTTCCTCGTGTAAAGTCCAAGACCACCAAGAAGGCTGGTAAGAGGAGAACCGCCGAATCTTCCGATCCGCCGGAAGAAGAAGAATCAGAAGCTGAGGTAAAGCTTGATTTACTTTGTCTCTTTTTATCCTTCATCCTATTGACAGTTTCAATTCCCAGGATGATGCTGAAGCCAGTCATGCCGATCCTGTTGAGGTAATCTTTCTTTCTTCCGAATCTGATCTTGTGCCAGTTAAAAGAATTCGCCGCACAGTCCGGAAAGTGAAAAATCTCACTCCATGCTCATTTGAATCTGAACCTTTCTTTGAAGACACAAGAGCTGAAGAGCGCCCGTCTGACCCGGCACGGCGGTCAACAAATTACATCGTCCGGTTTACTGACACCCCAACCCGAAGCGTCGTCCAGAGGTGATTTGTTCTCCTGAAAAGCGTTATCCTTTGAAAGGTTTGTTCCGATGTCCTCTCAATCCGCCTGATCCGAATTATTAGGCCTCTTCCAACTCATCTGGCGGTTCATCAACCACGCAACTGCCTCCTCTGAAAGTTGCTGCGGGGTAAGCATATTGCTCTTTTTTGTTTTCTTCGCTTTAGCCAGTTCATCACATTCTAACTCTGAATATTGCAGCACCAAGGCTCGCTTAAGTAAGATGGCGAAAACCCTTGACCCTACTGTGGATGCTGATCCGGAGAAGACTCCCGAGCACCATGGCGGAAAGCCTGAAGTTGCTAAAAACAGTTCTGCCGGGTTGAACCAAGACGACAATGCTAAGCCGCCAGAGGCTGAACCGGACGCCCAAGTGGAAACATCACATCCTGCTCCACCGAGTTCTGCAGCGGAGCAGTAATGATTCTTTGAAACATCGAGCACTGGGTATGAAAACACCAAGCCCAAGGAAGAATGCCAATCCGGCCAGCCCGGTCAAAGATGATGATGTCGTAGTGACGGGCACCGCCTATACCGCCCCTGGCAATCCGGTCGCCCTATCAAAACACAGTGCCAAGGAAGAATTTACTGCCATGAGTAAAGAGAAGGGAAAAACTGATCTGTCAGCTTATGATAACTTCTCTGCCCAAGAACTTCACTCCGGCTTCCTGAACCGACTCTACACAAGTCGTGACTTCGAAGCTGGCCTGGTGAATCATATGAAGGACCGCTATGAGGTAAGGAGTTCTGCCTTTCTTGTACTTTCGTTGTATAGTAGCCCCCAAGGGCCGGTTCAACTTAGCATAGTTAAACCGGTACTTTAGCATGTATCACCATAGCAAGATGAAATCAATTAGCCATTAGCCCCCAAGTGCCAAGTTGAATACCTGTATTGAGCTTGGGACTTCATAATGAAACAACTAACGTGATTCATTTTTTATCAAAGCGAGATAGACCAGCAAACCGTACAACTCAAGGACCTTCGTGCCAATCTGAAGACTCAACAAGCAGAAACCACCAAGGCCAAGGACGAATTGAAAACTGCCTTGACCACTATGGAGCAGCTCAAGGAGTGGTATAAATCCTAGCGAGCCAACCGGGAGACGGAGAAGGCGGGCTGTTGAAATGGGCTGAAGATCTTTGAAGCGGCTCTTAAACCGGTGATGTAAGAGCTGACCGGACTAAAGCGCCAGATTAATGCCATGACCCTGCGATCTTTGGTAAGAGATTTTCACTGATTACTATTCCGTTTTGATATTTCCGCCAGTTTAACCTGAGCTGTCTTAAACCGGTATAGGGAAGCGTATTGCTCATCTGGGCTCTGATATGCGGAAGAAACTCAAGGCTGCATACACGCTGATTGAGCAGCTGTATGCCGGCACCCAGTGAGTCATATGCGCTACATCGTATGATAACACAGCTCCGTCCTTGATCAAAGATATGCTGGACCGCTATCCATGATTCCGCACAACTTGGAGAGTTGAAGCGATCCATGACCGGGCTGGCACTTTATTGGCTTTAACGCCGCCAAGGCGTGGATAAGCGGACCTTGATCCGGCTGACATAGCCAAGGGCTTCCCCAGCGCTCAAGAAAACGGCGAAGCCTTTGATAATGACGCCCTCAAACGAATAACAAAGGAGATGCGTCCTCTGGCGAGTCAACTGGCAGCAGAAGCCAACCTGGCGGTTTACCGCTCTTTCTATGATGCAAACAACAAGCGGGTGGAATTTGTCATTCCAGAAGTGCAGAACCTTGTTCCTCCAATCCGTAAGCACACTTATGCCCCTGACGTTGATCCGGCTGAGCTTATAAGTGAAGAAGCTGTCTTTCAGGCTTTAAACCGGATTGACTGGTCTACCACTGACTTCCGGCCATTGGGTGATGAAGAGGAAGAAGCTGAACCGACGCCAGACGACCCATCTTCTTCACGTCAACCCGGCGAGGAAGCTTAATCCGTCAAGCCGGTTGATGCATCATAAACTGCTAGTCATAACGCCATTCGAAATGTTGGGCCTCGGAAGGCCTTGTAATAGAATAGCCAGCATCTTTGTTTTTGAATATAACTTTTATGCCTTGATGCGCAACCTTCGCACAAAGGTGCTGATACTTTTGATTGAATAATCGAAACCTTCAATCTATTTTGTCTGCAACCACAAATTCTTAAACTGCCACGGCGGCTTGTGTCGCCAGCCGGTTTATGACGCTCATATGTATATGTAAGGAAATATTGAGGTATATGATCAAAATTTTGTGATACAAAAATACCTGCCAGCGTCGGGCATGTAGTTGGCTTTAGCCAACCTGGAAGCGGAGGTTGTATAAACCATTACCGTCAAAGGAGAAAACAGCTCCTGTATTTATAATGCCGGTTTACCATGTAAACCATGCCGTCATGTTAAGCCCCCTGTTACTCCATAATGGGGCGTTAACGAAATAGTCAAACCGGGTAAGTTATTTCCGGATTAACATAAACTGAAAGCCGTCGATTGACTGGCTGAACCGGTTTGAAAAAATGTTATCGGAACAAAAAATCAAATAGCAATTTGCAGAAAGAGGCTTTACTGAGCCGATCAGATGGTATTACCATGGTCGGACACGACCAAGCTCCCAATAAGGTGTAGCTATGGTTCAAGTCAGCCAGGTCCCCAACCGAAACCGTGGCATTATGCCGATCAAGTGGTGTGGCAATGGTTCGGGTTCGACCAAGCCCCCAAGTGACTCTATGGCCTTAGGCCGATCAAGAGGCGTGACTGGTTCAGACTTGACCATGTCTCTAAGTGACCTGGTGGCTTTCGCTTATCAAGAGGTGTGGCATTGGTTCGGATACGACCAAGCCCCCAAGTGATATCTAAAAGCTTCTGACGAGCAAGCTCAAGGGATAAACCGGAGGCCGTTTTAAGACAATAACTCCATGTACCCAAGCCGGATTTTTACAGAACGGATACCCGCTTTAGCGAGGCTCCGGTTTATTGCTTTTATTCATAGTATATACATTGTCATAATATGTACATAAGGAGAGCCGATGGCTCGGGTATAATAAGGCGAAGATGAGCTATGTTCCCACGGCCTGTTGGTCTCCTCTTCGGCGTGCGTGAGTCTTTATGCTCTCGAATATCAATCGAGATAGTATGACCCGGTGCAGATTCTTGCTGACTACAAAGGCCCTTCCCAAGGTGGGGATAGCTTGTGCATATTTATGCGGTCTTGAATGAGCCGAAGCACCAAGTCTCCTTCTTGAAAGGTTCTGGTTCTGACCCGTCGACTGTGATACCGACGAAGATCTTGCTGGTAAATTGCCGAGCGAGCAGCCGCCATATCTCGTTCTTCGTCCAGTCGATCCAAAGCATCCTGCCGTGCTGCCTCATTATCTGCCTCAACATAGGCTGCCACACGGGGCGAGTCATGACGGATATCGCTGGGGAGAACCGCCTCCGCTCCATAGACCATAAAAAACGGTGTGTATCCAGTGGATCTGTTAGGGGTAGTATTTATACTCCATAACACAGATGGTAGCTCTTCTACCCAACAGCCCGACGTCCTCTGTAAAGGGACCATAAGCGAGGGCTTAATACCTCTCGGGATCTCTTGATTGGCTCTTTCCGCTTGACCATTGGACTGTGGGTGAGCTCTTTGAAGAAACGTCAAGCGGATGTGCTCACGTTCGCAGAACTCCTTCATGGCGCCTTTGGACAAATTGGTACCATTATACGTGATGATCTTGTGTGGAAACCCAAACCGGAAAATCACCTTTTGATGAACTGAACCGCCGTGGCCGCATCACACTTGCTAACAGGTTACGCCTCTACCCACTTTGTAAATTTGTCAACCGCCACCAACAGGTGGGTCTTCTTGTCCTTGGACCTTTTGAAAGGTCCAACCATATCCAACCCCAAGTCGCAAATGGCCAAGTAATTGGAATCATCCTCAATTCTTGGGCGGTATATGAGCACGCCTAGAAAACTTCGCAACCATCACATCGCTCGACCGGATCTTCCGCATCGGCATGGGCGGTCAACCAATAAAAACCATGGCGGAACGCCTTAGCCACCAAGGATTTTGAACCGGCGTGGTGACCACGATCCCCTTCGTGGATCTCACGCAATATTTCGCAGCCTTCCTCGGGGACACACAACGTTGAAACGCCCGACACACCGCAATGATGCAACTCTCCATTAACAATGGTCATAGACTTAGACCGCCCGAACTATCTGTCAGACCCAACGTCTCATCTTACGGTAATTCGCCCGGCTCATGTACGCCAAATAAGGGGCGTCAATCCGGAATGACATGCAGGGCTGCCACCAAGCGAGTCTCCGGATCAGGAATAGCCAAATCTACTTCATCGAGCAGCTTGGTGACGGATTGTGTAGTACATCAAGGAAGACATTAGGCGGGACGGTTTATGCGTTGAGAGCCCAACCGGCTTAAAGCGTCCGCCGCTTCGTTATTCCGTCGATCCACATGGTCCACCTGATAGCCTTTAAAATGACCTGCAACAACATCCACCTCCCGACGATATGCAGCCATGAGTGGGTCTTTGGAATCCCAAGTGCCTGACACTTGTTGGGCCACCAAGTCCGAGTCACCGAAGCACTTAACCCGGCTGAGATTCATCTATTCATCTCCTTAGCCATCCGAAGACCATGGAGCAAGGCTTCATACTCAGCTGCATTGTTAGTACAAGGGAACATTAGGCGGAGGACGTAACAAAACCTTTCACCTCGTGGGGAAGTTAACACAACTCCAGCCCCCGAGCCCTCCAACTGCCTGGACCCGTCAAAGTGGATGGTCCAATAGGTATGATCCGGCTTTTCTTTAGGCGCTTGTAACTCTGTCCAATCATTAATGAAATCCACAAGTGCCTGGAATTTTACTGCCGTCCGAGGCACATACCTTAAACCGTGCGGCCCAAGCTCTATGGCCCACTTAGCAATCCGGCCCGTCGCTTCCCGGTTCTGTATGATATCACCCAAGAAAGCTGAACTGACCACCGTGATGGGATGCCCTTGAAAATACTGCTTCAGCTTCCGGCTTGCCATAAAAACTCCATACACCAGCTTCTGCCAATGCGGATATCTCTGTTTGGACTCAATGAGCACCTCACTGATGTAATAAACCGGACGTTGAACCGGATACTCCTTCCCTGCCTCCTTCCGCTCGACCACAATGGCTACGCTAACTGCCCTGGCATTAGCAGCAACGTATAGCAGAAGCGGCTCTTTGTCAATGGGAGCGGCGAGAACAGGCGGGTTGGCCAATTGCCGCTTCAAGTCCTCCAACGCTTCATCCGCAGCCGGGCTCCAGATAAACTGATCTGTCTTCTTCAGCATCTGGTACAAAGGAATGGCCTTCTCTCCGAGGCGGCTGATAAACCGGCTCAGCACGGCAATCCGGCCCGCCAATCGCTGGACATCATTGATACACTTTGGCTTAGCCAGGGAGGTGATAGCTGTAATCTTCTCCGGATTAGCTTCAATCCCCGTTGGACACAAGGAAACCCAATAACTTGCTGCGGAACACCGAAAACACATTTGGCCGGGTTAAGCATCATCTTGTACACCCGCAAGTTGTCAAAGGTTTCTTTCAAATCCTCAATCAGTGTTTCCTTCTTCCTTGACTTAACCACAATATCATCCACATAAGCATGCACTTTACGGCCGATCTGCTCGTGCAAGCAGTTTTGTACGCAACGCTGATAAGTTGCTTGGGCACTCTTGAGCCCAAAAGGCATAGACACATAGCAGAAGGCTCCAAAGGGAGTGATAAACGCTGTCTTCTCCAGGTCCTTAACCGCCATTTTGATCTGATGATATCTAGAATACGCATCCAAAAAGCCCAATCGCTCACAACCCGTTGTAGCATCAATAATCTGGTCAATGCGGGGGAGGGCGAAAGGATCTGCTGGACAAGTCTTGTTAAGATCTGTGTAATCCACACACATGCGCCAAGTGCCGTTTTTCTTAAGGACCAACACCGGATTAGCAGGCCACTCTGGATGGAAAACTTCAACGATAAAACCTGCTGCTAAGAGCCTGGCAACCTCTTCTCCAATGGCCTTGCGCCTTTCCTCGTTAAACCGCGAAGAAACTGCTTTACGGTTTGTACTTGGGATAAACATTAAGAGTGTGCTCAGCAAGTTCCCTCGGTACACCTGGAATGTCAGAAGGCTTCCATGCAAAAATGTCCCGGTTCTCACGGATGAACTCGATGAGCGCGCTTTCCTATTTAGGATCCAAGTTAGCACTGATGATGAACTGCTTGGGACGAATCACGGGCACAAAGTCAACAAGTTTAGTCTCAGCCGCCCGACTTAAACTTCAGATCCGGATCGTGCTCTGTAGTTGGCTTCTTCAACGGGGTCATATCCGCCGGATCAACATTGTCCTTATAGTACTTTAGCTCTTCGGTGGCACAAACCGACTCTGCGTAAGCCGCATCACTTGCCAGGCACCACACCATGAAACACCGTATTGGACGGCCTGAGATGTTTATCCGTTAACCCCATACGACGGAAGGTCTCATAATACGTGATGTTGATGCGCTCCCTCCGTCCATAAGGACCTTGGTGAACTTGTATCCTCCCACCGAGGCGCCACCACTAGGGCTAGCTGACCCGGATTGTCAACCCGGGGAGGATGATCCTCTCTACTCCACACAATAGGCTGCTCTGACCAGCGTAGGTAATGCGGCACGGCCGGTTCAACAACGTTGACTGCCCGCTTCTGAAGTTTCCAGTCTAGCTTGTCCAAACTAGTGGTGAAGACGTGATACTGTCCACCATTCAATTGCTTCGGATTGCTTTGATAACCCGACTTCTGCTGCTGCTGATTGTAACCACCTTGGTTGTTCTGATTGTTCTGATTGGTCTGATTGTTCTGCCCACCCGGATTACCATTAAACTCTGGACCGGAATTTCCTCCACCGTAATCCGGGCCGGACCCTGAACCGCCGCCGGGGCCTTGATCATACCGGAAAGAGTTGGAACTTTTAAACTCCTGCATAATGTAACAATCTTTCCAGAGGTGGTTTGCTGGCGCCTCCTTCGTCCCATGCTTCGGACAGGGTTGACTCAACAGATAATTCAACCGGTCCGGATTATGATTAGGCGCACCACCTCGGTTCGGATGTTTACCCCTGCGCCGTTGGCCCTTGTCTTGTGCGTTGGTGTTGGCTACAAAGCCCATGTTACCATTCGCATTACGCTTGTTTCCTCCATTACCCGCCGCCTGATGCTGCTGGCCTCTGGAGTTGTTGTTCTGTTTTCCCTTCCCTGTATCATCCTCCTCGGACTCGGGATCCTTGGTACTATCAGAATCAGCATACTTCACTAAAACGCCCATGAGAGTGCCCAAGTCATTGCAAAAGCGCTTCATGCGACCCAGCTTCAATTTTAAAGGCTCGAACCGGCAGTTGCTCTCTAGGGTTAAGATGGCAGAATCAGTGTTGATCCGGTCTGAAGAATGTAGAACTTCTGAAACGCGGCGCACCCAATGGGTTGTGGATTCTCCTCGGCTGGACACAAGCCGCCAAGTCCACCACAGACATGGGCTGCTTACAGGTGTCTTTGAAATTCTGAATGAACGGGTCCATAGCTGGGTCCATGAACTGATGGAATTGGGTGGCAAGTTTTTCAACCAAATGCAGGCCGTACCTTCAAGCATCATGGTAAAATACTTTGCACACACAGCTTCATCCACATCCAGCATCTCCATGGACATCTCATAGCTTTCTATCCATGCTTACGGAGCGGATCGGCGGTATAATTGGTCACCTTGCGTGGCCCCTTGAAATCTTTGGGCAAGCGTATATTGCGTAAAGCGGGGACGAGGCAAGGCACCCCCAAAGAGCTAGATGTAACTCCAGGCTCGAAGATAGTCGGTCGAACCGGCGCAAGCTGATAATCCTGATGATGTGCTGCTAACTCGGTCTCCCTACGTGCCCTGGCCCGGTCCACCACCTCTTGAGCGTTTTTGAAACCACCCGCCGGGTTGTTGCCGCGGGGTGCACCGCGCTGCGCCTTACTTGACACGGCCGGTTCATCTGCATGCCTGCTATAGCTCCGGCTCGGGCGGGGGGTGGAGTGGATCCGATCGCGGCTGTTTGAATACGCTTCCTGTTGGACCAGAGCCATCCTAAGGAGCTCTTTGACCCGGCGTGTTTCCACCGCTGTGGTGAATCGCCTTCGATTGAATCGCCTCCAACCGCGCCGCAGCCGCAACAAGGTTATCCATCGGGTTGGAGTAGTGACTGGAGGTGTTTGCACAACTGGTAGCGCCCGGCATGATGGCGAGGTAGATCTACCACACGAGGCTGAACTGCACGCCCGTCCCAAAGTGCTTCCGCCCGGTTCACCATCGCGGCGGATTACTGGTCCCTGCCCACAGGGTGTTGAAGAGGTCTCTTCCCTCGAAAACCGAGGGCGAACGGGATCTGTACTTTCTTTTCATGACTTCATGCGACGCATTCTGATCCAGCATGAGCCTATAAGCCTGCGCATCCAAAGCGGCCCGCTCTGCCGCCATCCTAGCGTCTGTAGCTGCCAGATCCGCTTTAGCCTGAGTAATTTGCTCCTTCACCTTTGCAATCTCTGCGTTATGCATATCTTGATCCGCCGGGTTAGCCTCTGCCATGAGCACAGCCAACGCATCAAATAATTCTGATAAAACTTGAGCGGCGGGCGCCGCGGGGCCTCCTGCCCGGCTGCCACCGCCATTGTCGAGCCGGGCGACCGTTGTCGCGCGGTTGAGGAGTGAAGCGTCGCTTGTGTACCGCCATAAATATTCCAACCGGTTGGGCAGATCAAAGGGTCCGGAATCTGTTACCATCGGAACAGCCACGATCTGGCCATCTTGCGGTGATACTGAGACTCGGTTTCCCGATTCGACGACTCGTCATCGAGTAGACAACGGTTTCGCCACCGGATGCTGATCCGCCCTCATAGTCTCCTCCGTGGATAACTCCCACGCAAGCACGCTGACAACCGGTTTAGCGGGGCAGGATTCTTCTTTGCCCGCTGAGCCGTCTCGGCGAGGTCGGTGCGGATGTCCGGCCCAGGCCCTGGCTCACCGATCTTGCCGATGAACACGTGTATGCCACCAAAGGGGACCCGGTACCCGTACTCAATCGAGCCGCCACGGGCCCCAGCCTGCATCGTCAATGTAGAGCTTGCCGCGACGACTCTTGGTCATCCGGCCCACAGCATAGCCTTCGAGTCCTTCGAACTTGCCCTCTAAGATCATCAAACCATCGTGCGATAGCCCCACGGTGGGCGCCAACTGTCGTGGAATTGTCACGGCAGATGTCCTCATGAAAGGACTTAGTCGTGAGGCCATCGTACGGGTTAACTTAAAGGGGTTAAAGCGGACGCAAAGACACGAGATTTATACTAGTTCGGCCCCTTCGATAAAGGTAAAAGCCTACGTCTAGTTGTGATGGGATTGATGTGATTTCGGCGACTAGGGAGCAATAGCTTCGCCTAAGCCTCGAATTGTTGTTGTCTATCGCTAAACCGCCGCCGGATCATCCCCTTATATACACGGGTTGACGTCCGGCCAGTCTACAGAGTCCCGAGGCCGGCTCATACAAGTGTCCGGCTCGGTCTCTTCTTTCTCTTATCTTACAACACAAGTTACATGGTTATGGCGGTTTTACCATTATGGGCCCTAACTCGCCCCTGGGCTCCGGGCCTCTAAACTCTAGAGCAATCGCCACCTTCTGAGTCTTCGTGGGCCCCAATATTGGCCGAGGGTAAACCGGCCCCTTCTGGGCGGTTTATATTCAGTAGTTACATCCCCAACACACGCAATTTCGATGGCTCTCTTCATCGATCTTGCACCCACCCGTACTTGATCCTCTCTTCGACTCTATCGATAGCTATGACCCCTCCCTCTCTTCTCGTGGATTGCCCGACCCTCTATGTATGATATGGATAGGCCTCCATTTCACACACATTGCATGCAAAATTTTGTTTGAGATGTCATCCACACATATTCCCACAAATAATTCACAAAATCAGCCCCCCACCCCACCCCAACCCCCATCACAAAACAAAAAACACTCATGAACGTGGTTTGTATCTCTCACACACACCCACGTAGGTGGGGGACATGCACGAAGAGAAGAGGTGCATGCACGGCGCACGTACTCCCATCTCTTTCCCAACCACACCCGCGCGAGTACACGGTGGAGCTCATTTCTGTACGAAAAAGGCAGCCCACGTGGTAATTTGGCACGTGTACTGGTTGTTCACTTGGTGGAGGGAGGATCGTCTACCATGGGTGAACAAACAAATTGCGACTTGACGCGTTATGTTAAATTAAAAAAAGAGGCAAACCATGTGGGGCCTACCTTAGAGGCAAGGCTCTATACACTGGAGTACTTTTGATGTGTCCCGTCAACTCGCAGAACGAGGAGAAGCTTGCTTAGTACGCCGTATCCCCCGCCCACTGGCGCGGTGGCTCGCAGGATGAGGTGAAGCACGCTCCTCCCTCGCCCATGCGCGTGGTGGCTCGCAGGACGAGGATAAAAATTTACTACTCCCTCCGTTTACTACTCGTCCCTACTACCTTGGTTATAGAGATTATATCATATTGTTTGGAATATATATGTCCTTAGTAGATTTCAATATGAACTACTAGTATATACTCCAAACACTGATGCATATAGACGTATTTTAGAGTGTACATTCACTCATTTTGCTCCGTATGTAGTAGCACTCTCCCTCGCCCCTCGACCCTGCATACGTGGTGGGCGTGCAGCAATTCATTCGGTCTCATATAGCGAGCGATATATACTGCACGACCATTCTTGCTCGACTTCCCGAAGAGGCGAAGAGCCAATCGCAAGGTTAATATTTTGGAGATGCCTTGCGCAAGGTTATAGGAGAACGAGTAGTAGGTGCCGCGTCATTTATAAATAATTTTTTTTCTTCAGTGGCACGCACGCAATATGATAGGTTCATATGGAGAGAAAAGGAAACCGCTCCACTATATACATAGTCAGGACGGGCCAGCCTACACGGTTGCTTGCTGGGGTTGCTCTCTTCACACTCTCTCGCACAAAACGACTGTGGCCACATCTCTAACATCCCGGCGGATCACGTCTGCTTGGGGAAGGGGTGGATGCTTAGTGTAGATGTGGTGTCCGTCGCCGACGGTGAAAACCCACTGTCGGCACGTCCCGATCAGGGGTCCCCGCCGTTCTCTCTCACAAAGCCGGTGAGGTTACCTTCGTCCGTTGCTCACTGCCGCAACATGGGCAGTTGCCGCCTCCCGCCGCCCTCCTCAAGGTCGAGCTATGTCCCTCAGGTACAACTCCCTTTACAGCCGGCTTGCACCACTGCTCCAGCTGCCCACATCACTCCCTGTGGATATTTCTACTTCGTTGCCCCGCACATACCTGATACCTCTACTGGCTTCTACGTACTGTATTTGTGATGAGTTTATGTCTCATCAACTAGTCCTAGTAATTTTAATCTAATCATGCTTCTTCAATTTCTTTGCCACAGGGATGCTCATCTCGATTTTGGTGAAACTGCACAAAATGATCCGGTGGTCAAAAGGTTGCCAACTTCATTTATTAGGAAGCTCGAACTTTGCCAGCAAATTGAAGCCTGGTCAGGGTTCACGGTTCAAGGGCTAGGGACTGCATGGATTGTTTTTTTCTTTAGCTGCCTCTGTTCCAAAATAAGTGTCAACTTTAGTAGTAGTACAACTTTGTACTAAAGTTTGCATAAAGTTGAGACACTTATTTTGGAACGGAGGGAGTACATATTTGCTATGATCTGTCAATCATTGAGATGCAATAGCATGCATGTTAGTCTCCTTTGTATTTGATGAAATCTTGCAACGGGCAACCTTGGACGCAAGATACATGTAACAGGAGCTGGAAGCTTCATAGCATTGTACAAATTTATCTCGCTGATAAATTACAGTACGTACTAGTACTACACTAGTACTTCCTCTGTTCCTAAATATATGTCTTTGTAGAGATTTCACCGTTAACCACATGCGGATGTATATAGATGCATTTTAAGTGTAGATTCATTCATTTTGTTCCGTATGTAGTTCACCTAGTGGAATCTCTACAAAGACTTATCTACTAGTAATAGCTAGCCCCCACTAATAGGAATTCTCTATCCTCTCCTTGAGCCACATCATCAAAATTGACGTAGCCGTTAGATGAAGTAAATCAGTCATAATAGCCGTCGATCTAGACGTTGAGAGGCTCAAGACTAAGCCACATGCAAGCATGCAGAAATACCGTGGCACATGCATGTGAGTGGGTTTTAAATCACATCAACATGTCTGCATGCAAGCATGCACCTGTAGCATGCATGTAAGTGAGCTTTTAAGTCCCATTAACATGTCAAAAAGAAAAATATAATCCCATTATGCAGTAGGAGTTGGCTGATCTTTTTTCCTTATGCGGGATGATCTAAATGATGATGGGAGTTTACTTAGTTTGGCTACCACATTTGTCATGCGGTTATAGATTTTTTTTAGTTCTATGAAATCAATAATTTTGCGCAGAGAGATATACCGCTGATCCGCGGCAATGAGCGGGGACTCATCTAGTAATATTTAGGAACGGAGGGAGTACTATGTAAAGAGTTAGGTGTCGCACGGTGATAGTGTGAGGTGGGCCATGTAATCACTGAGCCTGTGTGTTTTCACTGCTCTTGCACTCCTCCGCTGTAAGAATGGAGAAAATTATAATCTACTACCTCCTTTCGCCGAAAGTGTGGGACATCCAGCAGTCCTACCACCTTAGTAATAAAGACCAATGAGCCGTCAAATCACATGGACCCAGCAGTAAGTTGGACGGACGAAGCATCACTCTTGCGCCAGTGAGAGGTCGCGTCCGCTCTTCCCGGGCATGAATGCGGCACCGATTCTTTGGAGCGGCGCTGACCGTTTTGGCGGGAAGCCTTGAGCGATGGAGGGGCTTTAGGCGGCCAGGCTGGTCAGGAGCGGGCGTGGCAGCTGTCGGCATGTCCCTACCGGACACGCCCGGAAACGAGAGGATGCACCGACTCTCGCGGCTAAAATCGTACACTACACACCATATCTCTGTAGGAGTAGGTCGATCTGTCGCACTCTCTAACACACACATGCTGTTAAACACACACACGCACCTTGGTCCCGTTGCACCTTCTAACGTGACTTATTACACCTAGACGGAGGGAGTAGTAAGTATACGAGATACGGTGGCACACTGACTTAAGTCGAATACAAGTGCCCAAAATTTGTGTGCATGTTATAATAAGGATTCACTTAAAATAGTATGTGAGGGAACAGAGGGATCAATTGGATAGTGCTCCCGAGCAGTAGCGAGATGTGTGAGGTAGTAAGATACACCGCTGGCGCTTTTAATTTTTCTTATTAATTTTTTTGTTTCACCCTCTGACTGGTGGGACCCAACGTACTACGTGGAGAGAGGTAAGGTGACTAAGGCTGCATTATTTCTGCACCACTGTGGATAGTCTTACCACCAAAGCCACATGACACGATTATGATTGAAATCCTAATGACTCCCACACACACACAAAAAAACACAGCATGCCTGTCACAGGAATGCAGGAATGTATAAAAGGTTATTTTCCTCTCGTTGAACATAACGGGAGGGTTGTGTAGCTGGTTAGCCTATTCGCTCATCAAACTTGAGGTCTCGTGTTCGATAACTACACTTGAGCATAATTTTTGCCAGGAGGATTCTTTGACTGGTCAAAATGTTTTCTAGGGTTTGCACGCTTCACACTCTCTCTCCAGTATATATATACACGCTGGAGCCTCAGCGCTTGTAGTTGCTCTCTTCACACTCTCTCGCCCTCTCCCGCTGGATCCTCAGCGCTTGTAGTTGCTCTCTTCACACTCTCTTGCCCTCTAAAGATATAAACAAGACTTCGTTGGCCTCTCTCTCCCCTCACTGCTGCTCAAAGAGCCGGCAGGATCCGTCCACCGGGAAGGGAAGGAGGCTTAACGCTGTCGCCGTCGGCGAGGGAGGGAATCCACTACCGGCGCTGCTGTTCACTTTCCACCCAGCGGCGGCGCGGGAGGGCCTCCGACCCTTCTTCTTTGCCGCCGTCCCGTCGCCCACCGAACCACGCCCCAAGAACCTTAAGGTATATTTTACTTACTCCACATGCATTGCTCTAGCTGCATGTATACCATGAATCTAGGACGTGGTTCAAAGAGGAAAGGAGTGGGGGAAAGTAGTGGGGAAAAAGTTGTATATAGCATGAATCTAGGGCGTGGTTCAAAGAGGAAAGGAGAGGGGGAAAGTAGTGGGAAAAGTTGTATATAGCATGAATCTATGACGTGGTTCAAAGAGGAAATGAAGGTGGAAAGTTGTATAGCATGAATCTAGGACGTGGTTCAAAGAGGAAAGGAATGGGGGAAAGTAGTGGGGAAAGTTGTATCGAATAAATCTAGGACGTGGTTCAAAGAGGAAAGGAAGGGGCAAAAGTACTAGCTCAAAAAGGAAAGGAAGGGACAGGGTTGTAGAGTTTGAGCTGGACTAGATTTGCTACGGTCACATAGGGAAAGGTGTCTAAAGATAACAAAACTGGGACCAACACAAATATGCTCCTTGGTTGTTTGTTATTTGTTGCAACAGATCGCATGACCACGATTACATCGTAGAATGCACATGGTGCTGGTGCGTCCACTGTCCCGTGCAACTCATTAGCTGTTGTTAATCTATGGCCCTGTTTGGTTAAAAACTCCCTAGTCCCTACCTGCTTGGTTCCAGGGACTAAACATGGACTAGAGGTTATTAAATGACATGATAAAAGACCATGTTACCCCTAGTAATGAACTAATAGAAACAAGGTGCGATGCGTGGCAGGGGCAACTATTGGAAAAAGTCCCAAAAAGACTCCCTCGGGGTCTTCTTTCTTTAGTCCCAAATGCCCACTTTTAGTCCCGAAAAGTCCCTCCTGTTTGGTTTAGATGTGACTGACACAGAGTTTTTTTAGTCCCTACACCAAAATGTCCCTGTAAACAAACACCCTCTAATAATGCCGCTGGAAAATTGATGCAATGCCACAGTTAAAAGCAAATTACATGTTTAACAAATTTTATTCTTAATATAATCTCTATGTTAATATTAATCAATGCCACCGTTTGAGAAATGCTACTGTCTTGCTTTCTTTCCCATTTCGATAAGGTAGATGCTTCTTTTTGTTGGCTTCTAGGTCATCCACCGTTATTGACCACTAATTGTTTCCTTTGTACCTCTGTGTAAACAGGGTTATCTACTTCACCTCGTTGCCATTGTGACCTTTTGTTGCACTGCACAAAACACTTTTGTTTTAAGACTGTTTTGTGCAGTTCAACCAAAATGTCACACCGACAACGTTGCTTGATTGCTTGATCTTAGTGGAACTGCACAAGAGGAGATCTTACTTCCTATCTGTTAAGGCTTAATTTGGTTCAGATCTTCTTCTTGTGAGTTGTTTGAATTCCGCATCATGAGAGGTCAAGATTAGCCTTCTTTCACATGATTCTCAATGTGCTTTCATATGTTGTGCTACTTGTACGATAATGTTGCTTGATTTTAGTGAACTGCACAAATGGAGACAAGACTTCCAATCTGTATGTGCACCGTAATATCCCATTGAGGTAAGATAAGGATATTTCACAACTGCTGGCCTGTATTTTGCCACTTTCATCAGAGAATTAAGTACTTGTGCTCCCTAATTGACATGCCAAATCTTACATTGAAGGCGAAGCTTGTCTGTTATTGAACCAAGTGATGAAGGGGAAGAACAAGCGGAAGAAAAACAAAAATCAACTCCCGGTGCTGTAATGAAGCACTGGAACTATGATGACACAAGTAATGATATAGTTTTGCATCTTAATTTATTGCTATGGCTGGAACGAGCAATTGTTTTGCCACTGATTTGATGCCATACGTAATTATCTCTACTTGTGCAAACAGGGATCTTCTTTGAAGATACCATATACTTTAGTGGAACTGCACAAAAAGATATAGTGCTTCATCTGTATGCTCTACACAATCATCCTCCTGACAAAGGTTGGTACTCGCCAACTAATTCATCCATATGATTGAGCTTTGTCATCTCTGTTAGAGTTGTGCTACTGTTTAGATACAGTCATGAAAAAGTGGTATTTTCCTTGAGAAGTGCTTCATCTGTGCTGTTTTAAATATTTCCTTTCCTTTTTTTCGAGCAAATAGGGATGCTAGAATTTAGTTGTCCTCTTGTCTTTGCACAATAGGATCATCTTCCTCTGAAGAAGAATATGGAGTACATGAAGTGACTAGTTCCGATTATGCCAGGATGAAGAAGCACTGTCTATCTTCTCATCAGAAGGAGCAGTTGAAGGATGGTTACATTACTCCCCACAAGGCCAAACTAACTTCAGCTCAGAAGGACTGACAAATCTCCATTTTTTTGCTGTGATGCGCGAGTACAATGTTGTTCTAGGATTCTCATCAGAAGGAGCAGTTGAAGGATGGTTACATTACTCCCCACAAGACCAAACTAACTTCAGCTCAGAATGAGTGACAAATCTCCATTTTTTTGCTGTGATGCGCGAGTACAATGTTGTTCTAGGATTCTTTCTGATGAGTTCCATTTTTCTAACAGTGTGCTCTACATGGACCATGTAGGTGCCTATTTAAACCGTCAATTCATAGTACACTTTGCTTTATACTAATCACTTTTTTTGTATTTGTGCAAACAGGGGTGATCGGCTTGACTTCAATGGGAACTGCACAAAATGTTCATGAATACATTGAATCATTCATTTCCAACACAAGAAAGGAGGTGCCGATAAGTTCAAGGCGTTGCAACATATAAGGGCGAAATCATACAAGCTACGCGTGAATTTGGTTATTTTGGTGGAACTGCACAAAAAGAACAGTTGGTTTATTTAGCACGAGGTGCCATGTCAATGTCCGAACTGACGACAAACCTTGCCCATTCCACAATCGTAGGCATTTGATATTTTGGAATGGGACAACCTTGTCAAATTTTTCTCATTGATTTTAAGACATGCGTTTGATATTTTCGAATGGGACGCCCTTTGCTGTCAGCAGCGTCGATCAATTTTTTCTTTATTCTTTAGTTGTGAAGTAAATATTGCCTCTGACATGTGAGTCACTGAGATGCATAATCATCGATTGTTTTGAATGTTCTCTATGAATTGCCAGCCCTGTGTGTTTGATTGCAATGTACAGAAACGCTAAAAAGCTGCTCAAACTCTTTGTACTCCTTCTGTTCCTTTTTACTTCGCACATTGTGAAAGTGCATACTTTTTTGTATAAGATTGGTAAAAGTAGAGATACTTTGACTGCAGACAAAACTTGTATAGAAAGGACCGGAGCGATTACATGTGAAACTGCTGCAAACGAGGTGATCACCCTGGGAATAATGGTAGTACGTATTGTTTTGCATGTTCATCCAATGCCAGTGATACAGGAATTCGAACTAATCGAAATAAATTCATTCATACACGGCCGGATTTCATATAAACATGCCGGATTTAATTACATTTCATACATTCTTCAACTAAAAAGGGGTGTTTGTGGCCGCATGCATCTCCCAGATGCAGATGCCGGGGGTCATCCTCCTTTTCTAAAAAAAATAAAAAGGGGTGCGCTGGAGGTATAATTAATTAACCGAAGCTACCCACCTGTGTCCCGCTGACATGTGGCCTGTTGGGCCCACGTGTCAGTCAGCTAACTGCACCAGCAGTTAAGTAGAAGCAGCGTTCTTCTCCAGTGCAGCTCTCCGACTCCACGTCGCCGCCAAGAAGCTAATCGGCCGTCAATGGTCAACCCGCCTAGCTTGGCTTCAACCGGAGGGTAGCAGCGGTGGCCTTACTTGGACCCGAGCGGCGGCGACCTACCGTGTTCTACTCTTCCTCGTTTTACGTGGTGGCGGCTGCGTTGGCGGATGGAAGCGGGGCCTCGGCGGAGCCGGCGATGTCCTCTGTCTTGTTGCCGGCGGGCGGCGCCTCAGCGGAGCGGTGAAAATCCTCCCCCATGTTGCCGGCAAGGTGGGGCCTCTGCTGATCCGGCGATGTCCTCTGCCTCGTTGTTGGCGGGGCGGGGCCTCGACGGAGCCGGCGGTGTCCTCTGCCTCGTTGTTGGCGCCGCGGGGTCTCGGCGGAGCGGCGGTGTCCTCTGCCTCATTGTTGGTGCCGCGGGGCGTCGTCGACGCCAGCTGAGCGGGGTTGTCCTCTGCCTCGTCCTCGGTCTCGCCAAACAGCGCCTCACCCGTTTCATCGCCCTCTTTCCTAGCCTCTTTGTAGGCGGCCGCAGCCTCCGCCACCCGCATGCGGTACCGCCAGCACTCGAGGCGGCCCTTGCGGGCAGAGCGGTACGAGTCGAGCAGCGCCTCCTGCTCCGCCCGCTTCGCGGCGATCTGCTCCTCTGCATGCAGGTGCTCCTGGAGGAGATGGTGGTTGTAGGCGGCGTCGGCCCGCGCCTCCCGGAACTGCTCCTCACGCATCTGCCTCACCCTGTCCATATATTGGGCACGGGCCTCGCCGATGGTCATGGTGCAATGTACCAGCGAGGATGGCGCGGAGGAGGGGGTTGGCGCCGGATCGTCGACTACCATGTTCTCCATTGGGACGGCGTCGTCCTCCGGCTGCCTGCTGGCCAGCCGGTCGGCAGCAATGGCTGCTATCTCCTTGTGGTCCGTCGTCCACCTGTCCCAAGAGCGCTGGAGCACGAGGAGGCCATGGTGGGCAGTAGTGGTGTGGACAGGAGAAAGGCAACGGATGCGGATGACTGCGGCTATGGCCGGCGCAGCAGTTTATATAGCAATGGTGGGCGGGCGGAGGGACGGACGTGTGACGCCGGAGTAGCCGCCTCGGCAACCGCGTATCATTAATGTGTGCGGCAGATGGACGGACGGACGGCACTTGTGTCGTTTGAAGGCGGAGCAATCGCCTGCACCGGGAAGCGGGGCGGCCGGCGCTGACTGTTTCAGGCGGAAAGCGCGCGCGAGCGAGGATATCACTTTACTTGGATAGGATGACAATGGGGACCCACCAGGTCCATAGCCTCACGTACGCAAGTGCCTCCTTATTTTATATATATATATATATATATATATAACTATAATTTATTTTGCTTCCTCCTGGTTTCCTGACATCACGGTCCCACACCATTGTCTACCTATGTACTCCCTCCTTTCCGGTTTATAGGGCTTATCTCAAAATTTTAGTTTTTCCATTTTATAAGGCTCAATTTGGTTGTTTTCCATCACATGTTCAGATTCCAAGGTGCATTAAATCATTGCATGCAAGTATTAAGAGAAAATTGACCAATGAATGTACTTTATGCATGCATGCATTGCAATTAATGCATTGATAAACATAATTTTTGAGGATAACAAGAGCATTAATTAGGTGCTTTCGCAAAACTAGAAAAGTATTCCACCACTCGCCATCTACCTTGATTGGTGAGATTTTTGAATTGAGCATTATAAACCGGAAAGGAGGGAGTAGTCAATAAACGAGAGAATTGCACAAGAAGCGGCCGACAGCTGGGACCAAGCAGCTCGAGCAGTGTTTCTGTTATTGATGTGTGAGCACTGCAGAGTTTTTCGATGTTTACCCCGGATATTAATTTTTCTCCTCTGAACAACAACGAAAACATTGCTGCAGGTATTAACTGGGCGGGTTGTGGCCCGTCTAGCCCAGGCCAGATATCCATCCCAGATATTAATTTTTTTCAAGCTGAAAATGGCTAGCCCAGCTATACTTGTTTTTAGGAATATCCAGGCAAGGTCAAGTTGTTATTTTCCGCCCCGTTGGGCTGCAAATCTTTCCTAGGAGGGATGCATTAAGCTTAACAAGAAAATGGGCTTTAAGAAATAATAAATGGGATGTAATTATAAAAACTGGGTAGTAACTATAAAAAATGCACCAAACAGTGATTACTTTATAAAATATTATTTTTGGAATATTGAAAATTTTAATTTCATTAATTGTTATGCGGCGGAATGTTTCGTTGGATTTTTACGCAATATAAATTTATATTGAAATTGTATTTAATATGACTAAAATTTTGGGATAAAAATATTCGGATCCCATCAAAATGTGGGAAATTTTATTGAATTCTGTTTTGAATGGTTGGTTTAAATGGGGTGAACTTTTAACAAACTGTAAATGGGCTGTAGTAAATTCCATTAGAATTCAAAAATGGGCTACACATTCTTAGAAATTGCAAATGGGCTATAAGTTCTCTGCCACACACTTCTGGCCTTACTAAGTTGACGCGTCCCCTAAAAAACAGAGTTGACGGGTATGCAAGGCTTTATCAACTTATAGTCAACACACGGTTCTAGCAGCAGTTGTCGTTGGATGTCCATCCAATGGATGCCGTGCTTCTTCTTCAATCTCGGATATTCTAGCTTCACCCGCCCAAAAAATGATTCATCCCCCTGATATCTGGGGTGCACCGTTTCGGAAGCTGACCTGTGGGCCTACTAAGTTGACGTACTAAGGGCTTTGTCAACCTAGTCAATAGAAACGATTCTAGCTGTAGTGAACGTACGATGTCCATCCAACGGCCGTCGTGCTTCTTCAACCTCTGGTCTTCTTGCTCCAGCCGCCCACAGCAGCGCCGATCGTGCCGCCTGCTCCTGCCTCCCGTGTCTCAGGTCAGGCCGCTGAGGCCTCACCGCCCCTACTACTCCCACCGCTGGCCAGTGCCATCCCTCCACTCACCCATCGACCCACACCCCTTTTTATTCTCATGGCGACGGCAGCGCAATTAACCAAAGAACCTCGACTCTCTCCGCGTGTGCATCCACCGCCGCGTCTTCCACGGCTCCGCGTCGTCCCCTTCCTAGGCCTCGCTGTTGTCCACCAACGTGGTGCTCTCGGCGCGGCGTGGTCAATGTGGTCAAGGAACGACTTCCATCGGACGTGGACTGTACGTGGAGAGGCTGACAGCTGGGTCCACGGCAGCCGCAAGGAAGTGCCTTCTTATTACGCGAAAAATAAGTATTCCTCCACCTGACAGCGGGGACCCACCGTACGGGCCACCGTATTTCATGAAAAAAATAATTCGCCCCCTGACTACTGGGACCCACGAGCTACATCTTCGCACGCAAGGAAGTGCATCTGAAAAAAAACGATTCGCCCCCCTGACTGCTGGGACCCACCAGCTACATCTTCGCACGCAAGGAAGTGCGTCTGAAAAAAAACCGATTCGCCCCCCGTCTGCTAAGACCCACCAGCCACACCTTCGCACGCAAGGAAGTGCGTCCGGGCAAAAAAAAAGATTCACCCCCTGACTGCTGGGACCCAGCAGCTACACCTTCGCACGCAAGGAAGTGCCTCTGGGCAAAAAAAAACGATTTGCCCCCCTGACTGCTGGGACCCAGCAGCTACACCTTCGCACGCAAGGAAGTGCGTCCGGGCAAAAACGATTCGCCCGTGGATCGCTGGGACCCACTAGCTACATCTTCGCAGGCAAGGAAGTGCACGGCGGTCGGGACCCGCTGGTCGAGCGTCGTGGCGTTGTCATTACTGTCGCGAACGTGTACGTACATACTGGTCGATGTAGAGGCGCGCACGTGTCGTAGATGTAGAGGCGCGCACGTGTCGTAGTAGAGGCGCACACGTAGCATGTACACGTACGTACAGCGGCGAGGGTGTAAGAAAGAAAATACGGCCACGTATGTACATACGGGCAGGGTTTCTAACGCCTACTCACACATACGTACATGGATGGGTCGGAACGGAGAAACAACATCGTCGTCATGTTCATGGGGAGCCAACCGGCTGGGTCGGAACAGAATGCGTGGTCGTGTTCATCGGGAGGGCTTGGACGGAACATGCGATGGAAATGAGGCCTGGCGTACCGCACAACGGAGGAAACGGCCTTGTGTTCGACCAACCACGTTCTAAACGGGGTCCTGTTGATCGGGAGGGGCCTGGCGTACCACAAAACGGAGGAAACGGACCTCCTACGGTCGAAATGGGGGACTTGTTGATCGGGAGGGGTGTGGCGTACCGCAAAACGGACGAAACAGACTTGTGTTGGAGCGCTACGGTCGAAACGGGGGTCCTGTTGATCGGGAAGGGTGTGGCGTACCACAAAACGGACGAAACGGACATGTGTTGGAGCACTACAGTCGAAACGGGGGTCCTGTTCATCGGGATGGGTGTGGCGTACCACAAAACGGGACTCCACGGGATACTGTTCATCTCCATCGTCGACCTCCTCCAGCCTCCACGGGCTATCGTCGACGTCCTCCAGCCTCCATGGGCTCCTGTTCATCCAGCCTCCACCGCGCGCTAATCCACTGGCTACTGTTCAACCACCCCTCCACGGGCATCCCTCCACCGTCTACTGTTCATCCAGCCCTCCACACCACGGGGTCCTGTTCAACCACCACTCCACCGTCTACTGTTCATCCAGCCCTCCACACCACAGGTTCTTGTTCATCCAGAGGCAATGCCACCACTCATTATTCATCCACCCCCCAACGCTCATCGTTCATCCCAGAGCCAAGCATCGATCGGCTTGATTAGCAGCGATGGCGAAGAGTCACTCCAGCGGGTTCAGCTAACAGCCATCGATCGATCGCTCGGGTTCGATAACGCGTAGCCTGCGGTCTGTCGCCGGGTTCAGTTAGAGCCCAACGCCTCGCTCGGCTTCAGTTAGAGCCAACGCCTCGCACACACACGCGTGTATGTATGAGACAAACGCGCATCGCTCGGCCCCCGACCTCCCACCATAACCGGCAACTCCCCGAAATTTTCCCCCCCCTCGCTTCTACCACAGTTTTTTCCATCATGGACGGCCCAAAGAATGTGATGCAGCTGCGTCTCCGGCCCGCCCAGGACGGAAAGCCCATTTTCTGTTATGATTTTTTGTCATAGAAGTAGGAGCCCACCACATCTATGATGATACCGGGTTTTGTCACAATTATCGTCATAGAAGTGTCATATGTATGACAGAATTTTTTTTTCGTTTGGTCCGAAATGTCACGGATGTGTCTTTTTCTTGTAGTGTTTCCTTGATGTTAGCTGCTGAGAAGTCGTATCATCCATGCACCACGTGCATCCGCAATATCCATGGCACACCTGGCCTGCCACATATCCGTAACCGAGATAGTCGTGCACTGTCGTGATCAGCGCGTCTCTCATGTTGAAATACTCGCCTTTGCTGGCGTCCCATGTCTTGGCCGGTGTTTTCCATAACGTGTCTAACTCATCTTGAAGTAGCCCCAGATACAAATTAATATTATTTCCTGGTTGTTTTGGCCCTTGAATAAGCATGCTCATGTGAATGTACTTCGATTTCATGCACAACAATGGGGGGAGGTTGTACATCCATACAAACACGGGCCATGTGCTATGGTTGGTGTTCTGGTTGCGAAACGGTTCAAGCCATTGGTACACGCGCCGAGCACGATGTTCCTTGCACCACATTCAAAGTACCGATAGAAGCTGTTCAACGCTCTCCACTGGCTTCCATCCTTCACGTGTCTCAGCTTCGAATCATCTCCATCGTCGGGCTTCTTCCTCTCCGCGTGCCAGCGCATTAGCTTTGCTTCCTTGGGATCTACAAAATACCTCTGGAGACGGGGAGTGATCGGTAAGTACCATACAACTTTCTGGGGACATTTCTTGTATCGAGAAGCATTGCACACCGGACAACTTGTTTTTTCCGTGTGCTCCTTCCGATAAATTATGCAATCGTTGATGCATGCATGGTATCTAACGTGTGGCAGATCAAGAGGGCACACGATCTTCTTGGCCTCATCAACACTAGTAGGACTTAGATTACCCATGGAAGAACATCCTTTAGGTACTTGAGATGCTCATCGAGGCTAGTATCAGTCCATTTGTTTTTAGCCTTCGTCTTGAGAGTTGGAGCGTGAAACTCAAGCGGGTCACCTCAGGATTGCAACCATGATACAATGGAGTGTTCGAGTCTACCACCAGTTGCTCCAGCTTAGCCTCCTCTCTAGAAGCAGCTTTCTCAGTACTCGTCTCCTTGCGAAGCAATGCTTGAACATGAGGGTCCCGCACGATTGAACTTAGTACCGACGAGCTCTGCTACGTGGAGTCCATGTCGTTCTCTCCGACGCCATGTCCGTCTCCTTCTCCTCCGCCATGTCCGGCCCCTTCTCCGCCGCCATATCCGGCCTCTTCCCCGCTGCCTTTATCGATCATCTCTTCGTCTTGCCCCGTGTCATCATTGCCTGCCCCATCGGCATCCTCAACATCGTCATCCTCATCCTCAGTTATCCACCGAGTATAGCCATCCATGAAACCAGTCATGAGCAGGTGCGCTTCGACACGACCATCGTCATAGGGGTCGAGCCAAACTATTCCTTTGCATTTTCGACACGGACATAAAACCTTTGTCAGGTTATTTTCTTCCGACGACCGCAACCACCTGTTCACCATCGTTCCACTGACCATCATGAACGTCTGCACGGTAATAATAAAACAAATTGATTATAAAAATGCGTGCATGCATCAAAGTCATACAAAAATTCGGCATGACCTTCCCTAAGAATAGGACATATATGGATCTATAGTTTGCCCGAATTACCAAACGGAAATAAATCGACATTTCGCAAAACGTAGGCAACTCAAAAGCACAATTTACGTCAACTCATGCCACACACACAATTTCCACAAACATATCACACACACATAAACATATTTCCATTTTGCAAAAGCATGAACTTTTCATCACCTCTATCTCGAGATCGAGCACACGGTGGAGATGATGTTGTAGGGAGATCAAAAGTGCACAAAGCTCTTCTTGAAAAAGATAGATCTAGTTAGGGGGCAAATATGTCACTTAACTAAATCCTACATCTACCTAGCTACCTAATTTGGGAGGAGACAACTTCAACTAGTGGAGGGGAAGGAAAAAGAGAAAGGATATGCATTAATGGAGGTGGTGTAGTTAGGTAGGAGTAATGAAGAGAGAGAAAGGTAGATAGAAGAGAGAGTAATGGGGGAGAAGTATTGAGGAAGAAGAAGAGTGAGAGTGGGAGCATGTGGGAGGTAGGGGAAAGGGAAGAGAGGAGGGGGAGGGGGAGGGACGGGTGGGGAAAAGGTGGTGGGTTGGTGCGGATTAGCAGTAGCGCGGGAGCTAAAATGCGCTGCTGCTAAGGAAGTAGCAGCAACACGCTTTGGGCAACGGTGCTACTGCTAACCGGGACAAAAAAGTGTGCCAATTTGAAATTTAGCAGCAGCGACCTCAGAAAAAGTGCGCTACTACTACATCCATAGCAGTAGCGCGGCTCGCGGCACCGCGCTGCTGCTAAATGGAGTTTGGTGGACACCCGCCGGTCGATATTTGTAGCAGCGCGGTTTACACCGAGCGCGCTACTGCTAAAAACTTGTCAGTAGCGAGTTTCCCGCACACGCGCTTCTACTAATTAGTAGCAGCGCTCCTTTTTGAGCCGCGCTGCTGCTAAGATTCTGTGTATAGGCTTTTCCCTAGTAGTGTTCTTTGCAACCGAGGTGCTGTCCTGGCGGACTCGTCCGCTCCCGGCCGATCATCACAATGACCGGCTCGTTGTCGACACCGGCCGTCTTGCCGTCGAGGCGGCGCAGGCGAGGGCGGAGGCGACCGCGGCCCGTCGTTCTCTTGATGAGGCCAACCGGCTGCATGAGCAGCTGGCGGGTCATAAGAGCCTTCTCGAGGCTGAGGTGGAGCTCCTTATGGCGGAGGCCGCCAAGGTGGTGGAGACGCAGCAGGCCTGGTCGAGGCAGACCAGCAGCACGACCAACTGGCCGATGACAAGGGCCGACTCCAGGCCGAGGTGGATCGCCTGCGGGAGCAGGCCACCGCGGCTGAGGGGGCCCATCAGGACGAGGCCCGTCGCTGCAAAGCGGCCGAGAAGGCGGCCGTGGACAAAGACGCCGAGCTGAAGGCGGCCCTTGCTAAGGTGGCCAATCTAGAGAAGGCACTCGGGGAGCGCGACAGTGCCATCGAACGGGAGCGGCGTGGTACGTTGGTTGAGGCACAACACCTGGAAGAGTCCTTCTCCAGTAAGTGTTTTTTCTTGTGGATTGGCGGGTCGGGATCTGTCCTTTCTTCCTTGTTGTTCTTCTTCTAACTTGCTTCTTCCTTTGTGACAGGGGCCTCCCCGGAGACGCAGCAGCAGGCGGAGGAAGCCGTCCGCTATCAGCGCGACCTGACCGGCATTGCTCGGTCTGGGACGGATCCGCGGACGACCTGGACCTTCCCGGAGATCATTGCCGCCGCTGAGGCCCGCCAGCGGGTCTTGGGGACGCAGATGGAGCGGTTGTCTCGGGCCGGCACAGCGATGACGGAGGCCCTTTGGCCGGACGCCGTCCATCCATGCAGCTTCCCGCGCCTGGCATGTTGGTTGGGGATGGGTCCGGACCGTCTTAGCGAGTGGCCCGTTTCCGCCTCTCGTGCCGGTACTGAGATGGCGCTCCAGTTCGCGCTGTCTTGGCATCCGGATCTTCAGCTGGATGCGCTGATGGGCCAGCGCGCCGGCTCAGAGCAGTTGCTGTAGGAGCAAGCCGGCCGGATCGCCTACCGGGCCAGCTACATCGCCGAGTTCGCCTTCCACGATGAGTTCCATCCGGAGCGGACGGAAGACGGCAGGGCCGTGGATGGCGACGACTACGGCTTGCTTCTTAATGATCCGGCAGGGAGCTCGGAGGAGACAGGCATCTACGGTGACGCGGATGCCGAGCAAGACACTGGTGCCTCGCTGGACCCGGAGGCCGCCAGGGGAGAGCCGTCGACGTAGCGACTAGGCGCTGGAGATGCATGATACACTTTATGTAGAGTCTGTTAAGTAGCAGGTCCACCCACCCACTGGGGGTTTTAGGGTGTAATGAACTTAGGCCGTGGGCCTTTAAATATTTGTGTGTAAATGTCGTGAGTGTTTTTTTTGCTCTTTGCCTTTTGCTTTTTTGAACCGATTTCATGCGCTTTTCCTCTCTCAAACCTCCCCCCCGCGAGTCAGACGGCCGAGGCTCCGGTCCGTGACAAGGAGTTCGATTCTTCGAGAAGCATTGAGCGCGAGCGAAACACCCACTGGGCCTGCTGGCGGCAATTCGGCGAAGCCGGTTGGTGAGCAGTCGGTCGTGCGTCTAATTATTTGATGAGCGACTGGCCAAGGTGATCGACCCGGTAGACTTTGACTTAGTGTATGAAGCATAAAGGAGCTTTGAACCGTTGTGCTTGCCCGCCGACAGCCAAAGCTGGATCTGCGGTTTTAGGGCGAAGTGGGGGACCGTGGCATCCCAACTTTATCAGGAATCACCAAGTAAGGCGGCGGGGTGGCGACCGAGCCGGCCTGCTCCCTAGCCCCCGGGTCGAGCGAGTCGGACCGGTGGCCGGGTTCAGTGGTAAAGTGATGTAGAAAAATAAGGACGCAATAAATTGGTCGACAAAAGGCAGCCCCCGAGTCTCATTCGGGGACCCCATAGTTTCATGCATTTACAAAAGGCGACGATACATACACTCGTGCGGCTAACTGTAAAACGGTCGGAGGAGTTCCGCGTTCCACGGCCGGGTCGTTTCTTCGTCGGCGGTGTCCTTTCGCTTCTTTGACTTGCGTGCGTCGATGAGGTAGTAGGCGTTGCGATCGCGCAAGGCCCTGCTCACGATGAATGGACCCTCCCATGGAGGGACAACTTGTCCTGGCCTGCCTGCTCTTGCATGAGTCGGAGGACGAGAGGTCGCCCTCGCGGAATGTGAGGGGCTTGATCTTCTTGCTGTGGTAGTGCCTCAGGCCTTGCTGGTATATGGCCGAACGGCTGAGCGCCAGAAGGCGTGCTTCTTCGAGCAGGTCGACACCTTCTTCGCGTGCCTCTCTAGCTTCGGCTTCGGTGTACATCGCGACACGCGGCGAGTCCAACTCGACATCGGTCGGGATGACGGCTTCGTCTCCATAAACGAGGAAGAACGGGGTGAACCCGATCGACCGGTTCGGCGAGGTGCGTAGACTCCAGAGAACTGCCGGCAACTCGTCAAGCCAGCTGCCGGGTGAGCGGATGAGTGGCTGTAACACCCCAAAAATTTAACCATGATTTATTTATTAAAATTCTTGAAAGGAAATTAAATTTTATTTTCTGGATTTATCTTTTGATTTCAGAACCTTTCTTTTCTTTGATATTGTGGAGTTTTTGCCCCAAGTAAAAACTTTTCAAAAATGTTGTTGGGCTTGTATACCCTCTCTTGAAACATTTTTGTTATCAGTGGAATTATTTATATGATTATTTTCCCTGAGCTTTATTTTTTTTAAATGATCTTCATAAGCTTTAGAGCCTCTTTTGCACTACAACCCTTTGATAAATTTATTTAAAAATCCCACCAAAATTAGGGGAGGTCAGTAGGGGTATATAATTCAACTTTGTGCAAAAACCCACTGGTGTTCTTTGAAAAATTTGAGCAAATCATCCTCTTTTGCTCTCTGGTCCAGTTGGGTGTTTTCTACTGCAACCCTATTTTATTTTGCTCTAGTGCCCATGAGCTTTTTCCTGCTTATAGTCCTCCCTACCAAACCCTTAAGTCCAGGAGAATGGACCCATTGGAGTATTTTTGGTCCATGAAACTATGCCCTTTTCTTTCTGTCCAGAAATGGTTTTCTCAAAGACTTGCACTAACAAGTTTTGGTTTTTGACAAACTAACCTTGCCACCCTCCTTTTCATCTAAAGATACTAGGATCTGGAGATTTGGGCCACCCCAAGAGTTGCCTAGATGCCCTGGGCATTCTGTCAATCACCTTGTGTGCATGGTCAGTTTTGGCATGGTTTTTAGTTTGCATATTGGACTTGCTTGCTTTGACTAACCAGCATGTCCCATGGCTTTACCCTAGCCTATAGCCCCACCCTGCTAACCCTCATGTGATTTGGAGCCCTCTGGCATGCCGTGGCATTTTGCCGAACACGCAACGTCCATGCTCTGGGTGCGCCCAGAGCGCATG
Organism: Aegilops bicornis; assembly: GCA_021605145.1. Classification (NCBI taxonomy): domain Eukaryota; kingdom Viridiplantae; phylum Streptophyta; class Magnoliopsida; order Poales; family Poaceae; genus Aegilops; species Aegilops bicornis. Next base: position 653,738,863 of record CM038669.1, on the reverse strand, counting down.
TTTTGCATGTCACTGCTGCCGCCCCACGCTCGTTCTAGCCCTTCCCCACTCACAGCCAACACGCCCGCCCCTCCCTCGCCGCAGCGCCGTCCCTGGAGCCCCACGGCGCCACCGTCAGGTCGGCCGTGGCAACTAGCGGCCGGCCGTAGTAGGCCCCTGCCCTGGACGGCACCGCCCGAGCCACAGCCACGCGCCAGCTGCCCCTGGAGAAGCTCAAGCTCATCCTCAAGCTCGTCCACTAGCGCACGTCGCCGCCACGTCGCTCTGCAACTACAGAATGGCTGTTCGCCGGCGTCCTTATCCACGGCCGCGGAACCGACGTAGTTGTGCTATAAATGGAGACCCCTGAACCCGTCCAGTCGCTCAGGGAACCTCAAGCCGTCCCCCTAGTGCCCCCTCAGCCAGCAAACGACGGAAGGAGGCTTTCTTCCTCGCCTCCGGCCAGTTCGGCCGCCACCACGCTCCGGCTCCGTTCATCGCGAGCAGTCCCTCCCCCGTCCATCCAGCACCACCACCCGACTCCACTTGATCTTGCCGAGCTGCCCAACCTCTCGGCTTCGACGGGGAAGCACCGTAGCCCAAAGCCCCAATTCACCCGAAGCTGCCGCCCGCCGCGGAGCTCGCCGCCGGTGACTCCCTCCATCCCCACCAACCTAGCGACCACCAGGAGGACCTCCCTGGACTGGCGGATCCATCCCTGCCCTCCGGAGCCCGTGAGGAGCCGCCAATCGCCGTCGTCGATCGCCGGAGCCCCGCCTCTGTTCGGCCAGAAGAGGAAGGAGGCGGGGGCGCCTGGTCAAACCTGACCAGTGGGCCCAAGGGACCCACTGTCAGTGACCACGGGCCGGTCCCCGCTAGCTTAAGTGGAGGCGTAAACTCAAAGTACGTCTCCTACGTGTATCTATTCGAAATGTTTTTTTTCTTTTTCTGTTTTATTTATAAAAATAGAAATTTGAGTAAACTTTGACTGGCTATAACTTTTTAAATATAACTCCAAATGAGTTGATTCTTTTTCCTACCTCTCTAAAATTTTACCTAGTTTATTTTAAGATTTATTTAAAAAATAATTAGGCAAACTTTTTGTACTATTTTTGAAGTTTTCTTAATTTGAATATTTTCCAAAAATTGGATATTGAAGAAGAAGTCAACCTTCAAAAAAAGTGCACCCCACTTGCATGCTCTTGAAGGCAAGCATCCTGAACCCTGGCATAATATTTTGTGTGTTGTTTGATACGGTTTCAACACCACCTTGACATGGAGCATTCGTTATTTTATGTGATGATACGATCATACGCATGAATGCATAATGAAGATTTCTTTACTGATGGTCTTGTGATGGTAATCATCCTCGTATGCCTTTCATGCCTGCCGGAAGGAAATCGGGAAAGTCTCTGTCTTGGGTAGACACAAGCTTGTCTCTAGTTCCTCGTCGAGATGATTGTGTCCGGTATGGCATGAGGGGGTATGATGAGTGGTGATTCTGTCTGTTGGTTGAAATATGTTTGTTATGCTTATCATGCAGAGAATACTTAAACGTCCCGAGTCGACCATAGATCGAGTCTTGTTCCAGTAACCCCCATACTTGTCTCGTACTACCACTTGTGCCTGCCTCAGGTAGGGTATGGTTCAGTAAGTTGTCAACCCCTTGCTAGCACACACCGTACAAAGAGGCCATGGTGGAAGATACCGACTGCAGCCGGTAGGCATGCCACCTGGTCCGGGGGCATGGGTGTTTCCGGCTGGGACCGAGAGGGGGGCACCCCTTAGTAAGCGCGCGGTATAAATTTGATCCCATGCTACGCGAGGTTGTAGCCTCCCCACTTAGAGTTTTGCTTGACATGTGTCGTGGGTGATTCCAGACACCGGTAAGTTAAGCTGGTGTGTGCAGTCAGGTGTGTTTTCAATTAAAAGACCGTAAATGGAATTAGTCCTGATGGACTAAAGGAATCCGTTACTCATGGGTAAAGAGTACACCCTCTGCAGAGGTTATATCTATTCGAATAGCCGTATCCATGGTTAAGGACTTCAGTCTGGGATGGGTCAAGTGTCGGTCTTAGCGTCGGTCTTCCAAGGAGAAACTGTTAAACCAGAACTTGGATCATGTCTTGTGACTTGTGATGATTATGAAATTATTATCATGGACTAACCCATTATATTATTTGAATTATTGAGTATACCTGGGACGGTTCTACCTCCTGGATATTCACTGTGATTATTTTCTTATGAGCCCTTTATGTGGTGTCGCTCAGACGCCCGACTGTGGCATGCTTGTTATTTATTTAAGTTATAAGCCCTTTATGTGGTGTCGCACAGACGACCGACTGTGGCATGTTTGTTACTTATTTCACTTATGAGCCCTTTATGTGGTGCCGCTCAGACGCCCGACTGTGGCATGCTTGTTATTTATTTAAGTTATAAGCCCTTTATGTGGTGTTGCACAGACGCCTAACTGTGGCATGCTTGTTACTTATTTCACTTATGTGGTGTCTCTCGGACGCCTGACTGAGGCATGCTTTATGTTATTGTTCTTTCGAGGCGTCGCTTCAGACACCCGATCGGTGCATTCTATTTCTACGCTCTGATTGCATAATCATATTTTATATGAATAATTTGCTTACGTGCATCATGGATTTTATTTTGTGACTGACGTTTTGATCATAGAATATTTTGGAGCATGATTATCAATTGTTATATTATACCTGTGTTCATAATGTTTGCGAGTACATTCAAAGTACTCACTGGCTTGTCCCTGGCTATTGTCTTGGCCAGATTTCTTGCACGGAGAGGAGCATTGTGATGACAGCCCTGGAGCCCACGCAATGATGATAGCAGCCTTACGAAGATAGGAGTAATCCTGGTCAGCTGTTCCTGTGGGAAATGGAGTCTCGTAGACACCGAAAGACCACAAACCGCTTCCGCCATCGGCCACTAGAAACCAATTGTTGTACTCATAGGCCAGAATGGTCTTGTACTACATATTTTGTATTTTGCTTGGAATTCTGTATCAAGTTGGTGCCTCATCAGCTAACAGTAATCCTGGGGCTGGTGAGCACAAGGACCATTTTCTGGGAAATTAATACCCGGAAAACCGGTCGTTACAGTGGCTCGACGAGTCGCGGCTTGATGCCGGACAGGATGAGTCCGTTGCCCCGCTCGATCTGTCCGTTGGACTGAGGATGTGCCACGGAGGCCAGGTCGAGGCGGATGCTAGAGACGGAGCAGTATTGCTCGAGCGCGCCCTTGGCGAAGTGGGTGCCGTTGTCGGTGATGATGCTGTTAGGCATGCCGTAGCGCACCGCTATGTCCTTGATTAACTGGACGGCTGTTGGCCCGTCCATTTTCTTGATTGGTCTTGCCCCGATCCACTTGGTGGATTTGTCCACTGCCACCAGCAAGTGCGTCATGCCGCCTCGAGCTGTTTTGAAGGGTCCCACCATGTCGAGTCCCCAGACCGCGAAGGGCCAGGCGATCTGTATGGTGCGGAGTGCTGATGCCGGCTGGTGGCTGCATTTGCTGAAGCGCTGGCACCCTTCGCATTTGAGAACGAGTGACTCGGCGTCTTCGAGGGTCCTGGGCCAGTAGAAACCGTGGTGGAATGCCTTGGCAACCAGGGATCGCGATGCAGTGTGGTTCCCGCACTCCCCCTGGTGAATGTTGAGGAGGATGTCGATGCCCCGATCCTTCTTCACGCAGCGCTAGAACACGCCGGTGGAGTTATGCTTGACGAGCTCGTTGTTGATGATCCTGTAGGCGGATGCCCGGGGCTGTACTTGGCGAGCTTCGGTTTCGTCCGTGGGGAGAACCCTGTTCTCCAGGAATTCTGATATTGGGAGGGCCCAAGATGGGCCCGTAACCACGGTGAAGACGGGGTTGAGCAGCCCCCGGGTTGGGGATGGCGACTGAGGGAGTCCTGGATAAGGGGATATCCGGACCGCCGGAGTACATTCATCGTCCGGACTATAGAAGCGTCAAGATACAAGACTCAAGACTTCGGCTCGTGTCCGGATGGGACTCTCCTTTGCGTGGAAGACAAGCTTAGCAATTCGGATATTATGTTTCCTTCCTTGTAACCGACTCCATGTAAACCCTAGCTCTCCGGTGTCTATATAAACCGGAGAGGATGGTCCTTAGAAGGCCGATCACAATTACAATCATACCATCATAGCCTACCTCTTAGGGTTTAGCCTCTAAGATCTCGTGGTAGATCTACTCTTGTATTCCACATATCTTCAATATTAATCAAGCAGGAAGTAGGGTTTACGTCCATCAAGAGGGCCCGAACCTGGGTAAACACTGTGTCCCTTGCTTCCTGTTACCATCAGCCTAAGACGCACAGATCAGGACCCCCTACCCGATATCCACCGGTTTTGACACCGACATTGGTGCTTTCATTGAGAGTTCCTCTATGTCATCGCTTCAAGGCTTGATGGCGTCTTCAATCGTCAACAACACGGTCCAGGGTGAGACTTTTCTCCCCGGACAGATCTTTGTGTTCGGCGGCTTCACACTGCGGGCCAATTCGCTTGGCCGCTTGGAAGCAGATCGGCAACCGCCCCTGGCCACCAGATCAGGTTCGGAAACTTGAACTACACGGCAGATATCCGCGGAGACTTGATCTTCGACGGATTCGAGCCTGCGCCAGGAGTGCCAGACAGCCACGACGAGCACGGCCTACACCTGCTGTCGGACATTGTCCGGAACATTATCCCCGAAGCAGCCTTGGATCTAAATCCAGGATAGGTTGCGGTGCCTGTGGACGGAGGGCTGGACGCTGCTCCACAGGCCACACACTTACCGGCGGTGGAGCCGAACACGGGTCCCACCTCTATGGAGGCCTGTAACCCCGGACCCCCGGACTCATATCCGGCTGTTGGTCCTGGTCCACTGACTCTCGAGCCAACCGAGTCAGGTTGGGCTCCCGTAATGGAGTTTACCGCTGCGGACATCTTTCAGCACCCACCCTTTGGCGACATGCTGAACTCACTGAAGTCACTCTCTCTATCAGGAGACTCTGGGCCGAACTATGTCCGCTGGAGTGGGAAGCGGGCGACGAAGGAATTCGCTGCCCACCCACCACCCACTTTGTCGCCACGATCGATGATTTAACCGACGTGCCCAACTTTGACTTTGAAGACATCGACGGTATGGACGACGATGCAGGAGATACTCAAGAGACACCGCTCACAGGGCGGTGGACAGCCACCTCTTCATATGATATATATATATATATATATATATATATATATATATATATATATATATATATATATATATATATATATATATATATATATATATATATATATGGTGGACACTCCGAAAGAAACGAATGGTGAGGAGGCAACGGAGGATAACCCCTCCAAAAAGAAAGCAAAGCATGGGCGTCGCCAGCGCCGCTCCAAGCCCCGCCAAGGCAATACCAGTGCCGGAGACAATAATAATCCGGACGGTGCCGATGATGAATACAACCCCGAACAGCCCGCTTTTTAGCAGGCCGAACAGGAAGACGGGCATTACAGCCCAGACAAACAGGCGACAGACGGGTATCCGGAGGAGGACAACTACATGCCCCTCTCCGAAGACGAGATTAGCCTCGGCGATGACGAGTTCAGCGTACCCGAAGACCCCGCAAAGCAGGAGCGCTTCAAGCGCCGGCTCATTGCCACTGCGAGAAGCGTGAAGAAGAAGCAGCAGCAGCTCCAAACTGATCAAGATCTGCTCACAGATAGATGGACAGAAGTCCTGGCAGCCGAGGAATACGGACTCGAGCGCCCCACGGCTGACCGACCGCCTCGAGGTCGGGACAAAATAGCATATCAGCCGAAATACCAGCCTATACCCCCGCGCCGGTTTACTATGGCCCGGGGCAACACTCAGGACCTGCGCGATAAACTGGATAACGCCGCAGGACAACCAAGATCGATGTACGGATCACGGGGGCGCTCCGAACACATGACGATGACCGTCATACCGGATATACTAACAGCAAATCCGGCCGGGCCGAATACAACCAGTCAGATGCAGCCGGACTGCGCCGTGACATAGCCCGACATAGAAGCGCCGCACACCCCCTATGCTTCACAGATGAAGTGATGGATCATGAATTCCCAGAAGGGTTGAAACCCGTAAACATCGAATCATATGATGGCACCACAGACCCCGCGATATGGATCGAGGATTTCCTCCTCCACATTGACATGGCCCGCGGAAATGATCTACATGCCATCAAGTATCTTCCCCTTAAGATCAAAGGACCTGCCCGGCACTGGCTAAATAGCCTGCCCGCAAATTCCATTGCCAGCTAGGAAATCCTGGAAGACGCATTCCTTGACAACTTCGAGGGCACATATGTGCGACCTCCGAATGCCGATGACTTGAGCCACATAACTCAATAGCCCGGAGAATCAACCAGGAAATTCTGGACCCGGTTCCTAACTAAAAAGAACCAAATAGTCGACTGTCCGGGCGCCGAAGCCCTGGCGGCTTTCTAGCATAATATCCGTGACGAGGGCTCGCCAGACACCTCGGCCAGGAGAAACCCAAGTCCATGGCAGCTCTTACAACACTAATGACACACTTTTGCGCGGGCGAGGACAGCTGGTTGGCTCGCAGTAGCACTACGCCACATTCGGGAACTTCAGATGTCCGGGACAATAATGGCAAGCCACAGCGCAACAGACACAAGTGACGGAACAACGGCGACAGCACCGAGGATACGGCGGTCAATGTCGGATTCAACGGATCGAAATCCGGTCAGTGGAAGAAGCCATTCAAGCGCAACATTCAAAGACCGTCTAGTCTGGACCGTATACTGGAGTGCTTGTGCCAAATTCTTCGCACCCCGGACAAGCCAGCCAACCACACCAACAGTGACTGCTGGGTCTTTAAACAGGCGGACAAAATAAACACCAAAAACAAGGACAAGGGGCTACACAGCGATGATGACGGTGAGCCCCGGCGTCCGAACATGGGGGGCCAGAAGAAATCCCCCCCCCCCCAGTTGAAAACGTTCAACATGATCTACGCCACCCACATCCCCAAGTTTGAACGGAAGCGAGCACTGCGGGACGTATATGCGATGGAGCCGGTCGTCCCCAAATTAAACCCATGGTCAGCTTGCCCGATCACCTTTGATCGTAGGGATCATCCTACTAGCATCTGTCACGGCGGCTCAGCCGCATTGGTTTTAGACCCAATTATAGACGGATTTCACCTCACAAGAGTCCTTATGAATGGAGGCAGCAGCCTGAACTTGCTTTATCAGGACACACTGCGGAAGATGGGCATCGATCCTTCAAGGATCAAACCCACCAAAACCACCTTTAAAGGTGTCATTCCTGGAGTAGAAGCCCGTTGCACGGGCTCTATAACATTGGAAGTGGTCTTCGGATCTCCGGATAATTTCCGAAGCGAAGAGCTAATCTTCGATATCGTCCCTTTCTGCAGTGGTTACCATGCCCTGCTCGGACGAACCGCATTTTCTAGATTCAATGCGGTACTACACTATGCATACCTCAAGCTCAAGATGCCAGGCCCGCGCGGGGTTATAACAGTCAACGGGATTATGGACCGCTCTCTCCGTACAGAAGAACATACAGCAGCCCTTGCGGCAGAAGTACAATGCGGTCTCGTCTGGCAAACCACCAATACGGTGATGACATTTTCAAGCCCCGTCAAACGAGGGCGGAACACCCCGCAGCAAGATCAGCAGGCACGACAAGAGCAGGACTAGCAGTCCGGCCTCCACTCAAATCCCATCAAAGCAGCATTCGTGCCACGCGTACACAATTACACACTCAAAATACCATGGGCACAAGCAGAGGCGTATCAAGGGCTCAGTCAACAGTACGGTATCACTTCATAACCTTTCCATTCACCTTTAAGGACATTCCTTTAGTGCAGCCTCTCCAGAATATCCGCATTGTCGGACTTACATAGGAGAGGAAACCCAGAAGGCAACAGCCTTTGGGCATAGCAGGAAACACCTAGGTGGAATCTATTTACGATCATTTTTCCCGCTTTATCTATCTGTACGTAGCCTGCCCCTGGATAGGATATGTCAAATCATCCTTTTTTGTCTCCGCTTAATGCACACATTGTAAACATACGCTTAAACGTATTATTCATCAATGGGAGACCACATATAGCGTCAGCTTACTTATTTTTACTTGAGCATTTTTTATAAATGTCTATTTAATTTTCCGTCCGTACACTTTGGTACGTGTATTTTGCCAGGGGCTCCTGATGGTACCCCATAGTACGACAAGTCAAGTCCGAGCACTTTCAACAGTGCGGCACCCCGAACTTCTAGCATTATATGCATCAGCCCCGAATCATGTCTAGGTTACGGTTGGGATAGCCCGGCTCCCTTGCTTTGGTGCCTTACGTTCCGTTCATTCGGCTGAGATACCGCAGGGAGAACTACTGCGATTGTGCCCTGTTCTGCCGGACGAGCACCTCAGTAGAGAAAGCACAAAACTGTCCGACATGATGTGGCGAGAGACTGGTCGCTGTTCGAGAGGTCTTAAAATCCTTAAAGATTTTTCCGCTTTAGGCGTTAATTCGGCTTTGCCCGATATAGGCGTGTATAGCGCCCCAATTCGTCCTTCCAGATTCTAGGGGCTTCGCCGAAATTTAAAATCATATATTTCTATGGCTAAGTGAAGGTTACAAAGTTGTATAGTCCGATTGCCTGGTTCGCTGCGCTGGAAACCTCCTTAAGGGACCAAACATTTGGATAAAGAGTGTCCGGGTTTTCCACGAACACCCCAGTACTAGTTACACGGGGGCGGAAGCCGACGACTGGCCTACTTTCAGAATTTGATAAACAACCGCACAGAAGGTAATATTTTAAGTCACAAAAGCGCTACATAGCGCAAGTAACTTCGTCTTCAAATTACAAACATGACAGAAGTGAATTCATTCAAAAATTATGTCTTTAGTACATTCATTGGCCACGAGGCAAGTACCCTTCATGACGCCATCATAATACTTCTCGGGGACACGATGCGGCTTGCCCTCCGGCGGCCCGTCCTTCACCAGCTTCTCCGCATCCATCTTGCCCCAATGCACCTTGCCGCGGGCAAGGGCCCGGCAGGCACCCTCAATGCAAACGGATCGCTTGATGACTTCCAGTAGCGGACATGAATCCACCATCCGCTTAATCAGGCCAAAGTAGCTGGTGGGCAGAAGCTCGCCAGGCCATATTCGGACTATGAGATCCTTCATAGCCACTTCGGCCACCTTGTGGAGTTCGACCAACTGCTTCAGTTGGTCACTCAGAGGCTTTGCATGTTCGGCCCCAGCATACTGGGACCAGAACAACTTCTCCGTTGAGCTCCCCTCCTGGGCATGGTACAACTCCGCGGCATCGGATACGCTGTGTGGCAGGTCTGCGAATGCCCCTAGAGAGCTCCGGATTCTAGTAAGTAAAAGAAACGCCTCCTCCACATGTTTACTTTGCATAAAAAATTTCTTAACCGCCGCTATTTTCTTGGCCTCTTGGATCTCCTGCTGAGCCCTCTCGGCTTCGGCCTTGGCGTCTTTTGTATTTGTAAGGGCCTTCGCAAGCTCGGCCTCTTTTGCTTTAAGCTCCCGCTCCGCAGACTCGAGCTTCTTGCCGAGCTCCTGGAGCTCTTATTGTACCTCGCCCACTCGGGCCTCTTGCTTTTTGTGCTCCTTGAGTTCCAAGGCCGCTTTGTATTCGGCCTCGGACAACGCGTTCTTTTGAGATGCCACTTCGGTGGCAGCCTTTGTTATTTATTATATGAGAAAGGGAAATCATTCACCTTTGTTCTCTTCAAGCTGTCTCCTCACGAGGCCGAGCTCTCCCTATGCCCGCTCTAAATCCTTCGTCAGGCCGGCGATTTCGGCCGTCCGAGTAGCAGCGGCCAGTAGCATAGCCTGTTTATTTACATTCAACACTTATTGTTAGCTTCCTACGGATTAAAATTGACCCTCCGTTTGATTTTTCTTTCCGAACACCAAACAGAGTATCAAGGGCTACTAGCTATCGTGTGATAATTTTACACATTTTTACTACTTACCTCAAAGCCTGTTAGGATGCTGGTGCAGGCTTCGGTTAGTCCATTCTTGGCGGACGAAACCTTCTGAATCACCGCACTAATGAGAGTACGGTGCTCTTCATCTAGGGAAGCGCCTCAAAGCGCTTCCAGCAGACAATCCGGCGCCTGGGGCGCAACAGAAGTCCTTGATGTAGATGGCCCTCCCTCCATAACGAGGGGTTGCCCGCCTAAGTCCGGAACCACTAAAGGCTTCGGAACAGTGTTCGGCTGAGAGCCCGGCTTGCCGTGTCTCTCATCGACACGATCCACAGGGACTTTGAACCCCGCAAGCCCGACGCTTGGGACGCCGCCTTGAGGCGCCTCCAGGGCCACCTCCGCCATCGTCGGGAGCCTTTGGGATAACACCTCCGTGTCATCCGCAGGATGAGGAGTGGTGGCCGTCGGAAGTGAGTTCATTGCTGACTCACTCAGGGACTCGTCCGAAGACGACACTCCCGGATGGGCCCTGGCCGGACTGCATACAAGTTCGGCATTATAAACAAAACTATGAAGCAAAAAAAAAAACGATTGAGTGCCGATACTTACGACCGCACAAGGGGCTTCTTCCTGGGCAGCCACCCTTCCTCGCTATTGGCGGCGGTGGAGGAGTAGTCCGGAAGGGATGCCTTTCCCTTCTTGGACGTCCCAGTCTCCCCCACCAGGGCGACCTTCCTCTTCTTCCCTCCCCCGATATGGGGAGGTGGTGTTTCTCCTTGTTCCTCCCCGCCTCTGTGGGAGGAATCTGCCTCATCATCGTCAGACGACAAGGGTATGACAGCCTTACGCTGTAGGCCTCTCCTGGCCCCCTGGTTCACCGTCTCAGGCCCCCCATCCTTTCCAGACGGGGCGGCCTCCTCTTCTTCTTCTTCTTCCCCTTCGGGGGAGGAGTGCGCCTCGTCATCTTCGGATGAGGCTTGCGCAGCTTTACTTCAGTGACCCTTTCGCGTCCTTGGGGCCTTCTTATCGGCCTTCTTCTCCGGCCCCTTGTAGGGCAATGGGACCAGCATCTTCGTCAGAAGATCACTGGCTGGACTTTCCGGCAACGGAGCCTGCTGTCTCCACATACTCCTGAAACAAATGTACACAATCACTTAGGAATTCCTCCATGAGTACATTAGGAAAAACCGAACCCGGTGGCGGCCTGAGAACTTACCTAGGTAGCTTGCCGTGTGGCGTGGAGCCCGCGGTCCTCGGTTATGAGAGGAGGTACGTCGGTGGCCTTGAACAACGCCTTCCATGCGTTCTTATGCTTCATGCTGTAGAGCCTCTGGAGCGTCTGGTGTTCGGCCGGGACGAATTCCCACAAATTGAATGCCCGCCTTTGGCACGACCTTATCAGGCGAATGAGGATGACTTGGATCACGTTGACAAGCTTGATGTTCTTGTCCTTCATGCCTTTGACGCAGGTGATGAGTCCGGTCAGCTCTGCAGATTTGCCTCATAGCAGGCCCTTCTGTTCCCACAAGGTGAGCCGCATAGGGGGTCCAGATCGGAGCTCGGGGGCCGGTGCCCGGTTAGCGTCGCGTGGCTCAGTGATATAGAACCACCCCGATTGCCATCCTTTCAAGGTTTCCGCAAAGGAGCCTTCAGGCCAGGTGACATTAGGCATTTTGCCCACCATGGCTCCTCCACACTCCGCTTGCTGGCCGCTCCAAATCTTCGGCTTCACGCAAAAGGTTTGGAGCCACAAGCCGAAATGAGGCTTGATGCGGAGGAAAGCCTCGCACATGACGATGAACGCCGAGATGTTGAGGACGAAGTTCGGAGCTAGATCATGGAAGTCTAGCCCGTAGTAGAACATAAGCCCGCGGACGAAGGGGTGGAGTGGAAACCCCAGTCCACGGACGAAGTGGGCAAGGAACACGACCCTCTCGTGGGGTCCTGGAGTTGGAATGACCTGCCCTACGTCTGGTAGCCGGTGCGCTGTGTCTGCGGCTAAGTATCCGGCCGCCCGGAGATTCGCGATCTTCTTGTCCGTCGCGGTGGAAACCACCCACTTGCCTCCTGCTCCGGACATGACTAACTGTGCAGAGAAGACCTGGACTAGGGCGCTGGAGCTCGAGGGGCCAAGAGTATGCGATGGGGGGAAGAAGGCGTGGGTAAAAATGAGGAACTCTTATCCCTTTATAGAGGCGACGAAAGCGGTGCGGCTCCCTACTAGCATGTTGAGAATAGCTTACTTCCCAAGCGCCACGATTGATGGCACGGGGTGATTACCCATACCCATATTGATGAGAATCCCGCGACAAGGGGACATGATCTCTGCTTTGACATGACATGTTAAGGAAACCGCCTCGCAATACGCGCTGTGGCTGGTTGTGGAAAAACGGTTCGAGTAATGACCTGGCCCTAATGGCATGTCAAGCCGTCCAAAAGTTGTCAGCTGGAGTATCATTCTCTCTACGATGGTATGTGAAGATCATTTTGCAGATCCGGACATGACCTACGTGTTCGATAATCATCTTGGAGTATTCGGAGGAGGAACCCGCCTTGCAATGCCGAAGACAAGACTGCGTGCCAGACTCATCGTCATTGAAGCTTGGTTAAGGGGCTACTGAGGGAGTCCTGGATAAGGGGGTATCCGGACCGCCGGACTATATTCATCAACCAGACTATAGAAGCGTCAAGATACAAGACTCAAGACTTCGGCTCGTGTCTGGATGGGACTCTCCTTTGTGTGGAAGACAACCTCAGCAATCCGGATATTATGTTTCCTTCCTTGTAACTGACTCCATGTAAACCCTAACTCTCCGGTCTATATATAAACCGGAGAGGATGGTCCTTAGAAGGCCGGTCACAATTACAATCATACCACCATAGGCTAGCTCTTAGGGTTTAGCCTCTACGATCTCGTGGTAGATCTACTCTTGTATTCCACATATCTTCAATATTAATCAAGCAGGAAGGAGGGTTTTACCTCCATCGAGGAGAACTGAACACAGGTAAATACTGTGTCCCTTGCTTCCTGTTACCATCAGCCTAAGACGCACAGATCGGGACCCCCTACCCGAGATCCGCCGGTTTTGACACCGACAGCGACGGCCGGGTCCGGGATGATGGTGGCCATGTTGAGCTGAGAAGCCCCCGGGCCGGGTTGAGCAGCCCCCGGGCCTGCTTGTGGTGCGGCCAGGTCGTTTGGAACATGGATGGACTCGGAGTCCGACGCTGGCTTGACGAACTCCTTGCATAGGTGCTCGAGGGAGATGCCGGACGGAATGGCTTGTCGTGACGAGGTGATCTTGGTGAGCATATCGGCTGCTTCGTTCTCCGCGCACGGGACGTGGATGAACTTGCATCCCTCGAAGGATCCGGACAGCTTCTGGACGAGGAAGCGGTAGCTTGCCATGTTGGAGTCGCAGGCGTCCAATTCGCCGGAGCACTGCTGCACCACCAGGTCTGAGTCGCCGTAGCACATGATGCGCCGGATGCCGAGTTCCTTTGCAAGCTGGAGGCCGTGCATAAGGGCTTCATATTCGGCGACGTTGTTGGAGGCGGCGAAGTGGATCTGGAGCGCGTAGCGGAGCGGGTCTCCCTTCGAAGATGAGAGTACGATGCCGGCCCCCAAGACGAGTCGCATCTTGGACCCGTCGAAGTGCATGCGCCAATGCGTCGAGTCGGGAGGCAACGACAAGTACTGGGTCTTGGTCCAGTCGACGAGGGAGTCGGCCAGGGCTTGAGACTTGATCGTGGTGCAGGGCTCGTAGAGGATGGTGTGGCCAGCTAGCTGGATCGCCCACTTGGCGTCCCGGCCAGAGGCGTCCCGGCACTCGATGATTTCTCCGATAGGCGTCGTGCCGACGACGGTGACGACGTGCTCTTGTAAGTACTCCTTCAGCTTCTTGGCAGTGAGGTACACACTGTAACACATGTTCTGGTAGTGCGGGTAGTTCTGCTTGGAGATGGAGAGCACCTCGCTCAGGTAGTAGACCGGGCGCTGGACGGCCTGGATCTTGCCCTTCTCTGGCCACTCGACCAACAGCACCGTGCTGACCGTCCGCGATGTCGCGGCTATGTAGAGCAACAGCGGCTCCTTGTCGGCTTGCGCGGCCAGGACTTGTGCGGTGGAGAATATGCGCTTGAGGTCTTGGAAGGCCTTGTCTGCCTTGCCGTTCCACTCGAACGGGCTTGTTTTCTTCATTAACTGGTACAGGGGTAGCGCCCTCTCGCCCAGCCGGCAAACCGGCTGACCGAGGCCAAGCATCCGGTGAACTTCTGGACAGCGCGCAGCCGAGCTGGCTTGCGTATGCGCTCGATGGCCTTGATCTTCTCTGGGTTGGCCTCTATGCCACGCTCCGAGACGAGGAAGCCGAGTAGCTTCCCGGCCGGGACGCCGAAGACGCACTTTTCCGGGTTAAGCTTGACCTTGTATTTGCGGAGGTTGGTGAATATTTCCTTCAAATCGTCGAGGAGCGTGAGGTGCTGCTTGGTCTTCACCACGATGTCATCCACGTACACGTAGATATTGCGGCCGAGTTGCGGCAGCAGGCATTTCTGCATGCGGCATTGGAAGGTGGCGCCGATGTTCTTCTAGCCGAACGACATGGTCATGTAGCAGTACGCCCCAAAGGGCATGATGAAGGATGTCTTCAGGGCATCGGCCGGGTCCAGCTTGATCTGGTGATAGCCGGAGTAAGCGTCCAGGAAGGACGGGAGCTCAGACCCGGCGGTCGAGTCGATGACTTGGTCGATCCGCGGGAGAGCGAACGGATCCTTGGGACAGGCCTTGTTGAGGCTGGTGTAGTCGATACACATGCGCCATATCTTGTTCTTCTTCAGGACGAGGATTAGATTGGCCAGCCACTCGGGGTGAAACACTTCCATTATGAAGTCGGCCGCCAAAAGCTTGGCGACCTCTTCACCAATGGTTCTTCTCTTCTCTTCAGAAAATCGTCGGAGGGGTTGACGGACAGGCTTGGCGTCCTTGCGGACGTGAAGTTTGTGCTCGGCGTACTTCCTCGGGATACCCGGCATGTCCTTGGGGGTCCATGCGAAGATATCCCGATTCTCACGGAGGAAGTCGACGAGCTCGCCTTCCTATTTGCTGTCGAGGCGGGCGCCTACGACAACGTACTTGCTGCAGCTGGGGTCTTTCGAGTTGAGCTTCACTCTCTTGGTCTCCTTGGAGGGTGAGGGAGTCCTGGACTAGGGGGTGTCCGGATAGCCGAACTATCATCACGGCCGGACTCCAAGACTATGAAGATACAAGATTGAAGACTTTGTCCCGTGTCCGAATGGGACTTTCCTTGGCGTGGAAGGCAAGTTTGGCGATACGGATATGTAGGTCTCCTACCATTGTAACTGACTCTGTGTAACCCTAACCTATCCGGTGTCTATATAAACCGGAGGGTTTTAGTCCGTAGGACGAACAACAATCATACCATAGGCTAGCTTCTAGGGTTTAGCCTCTATGATCTCGTGGTAGATCTACTCTTGTACTACCCATATCATCAATATTAATCAAGCAGGAGTAGGGTATTACCTCCATCGAGAGGGCCCGAACCTGGGTAAAAACATCGTGTCCCTTTTCTCCTGTTACCATCCGTCTAGACGCACAGTTCGGGACCCCCTACCCGAGATCCGCCGGTTTTGACACCGACATTGGTGCTTTCATTGAGAGTTCCTCTGTGTCGTCACCGATAGGCCCGATGGCTCCTTCGATCATCAACAACGACGTAGTCCAGGGTGAGACCTTTCTCCCCGGACAGATCTTCGTATTCGGCGGCTTTGCACTGCGGGCCAATTAAGCAGCCATCTGGAGCGAGATGAAAGCTACGCCCACGCCATCGTGTCAGATTTGGAAGTTTGAACTATACGGCCGATATCCGCGGAGACTTGATCTTCGACGGATTCGAGCCGCAGCCAAGCGTGCTGCACTGTCTCGATGGGCCGCACCAGCATCCACTCCGACCCTTAATCCGGAGCCGGATTCACTGATCGAGGACGAGTGATTGGACACCGCCTCGGGGGCTACGATCTCTACGGCGATTGAGCCGAACTCTATCCCTGTCCCCTGCGAAGACCGTGACTCCAAGGTGCCGGACTCCTCTCTGGACTCCGAACCCTCCGCGCCCCTAACAATCGAATCTGATTGGGCGCCGGTCATGGAGTTCACCGCCGCGGACATCTTTCAGCACTCGCCCTTTGGCGACATCCTGAATTAACTAAAGTCTCTCTCCTTATCCGGAGAGCCCTGGCCGGATTACGATCAGGAAGGTTGGGATGCGGACGACGAAGAAATTAAACGCCCACCCACCACCCACTTTGTAGCCACTGTCGATGATTTAACCGACATGCTCGACTTCGACTCCGAAGACATCAACGGTATGGACGACGATGCCGGAGACGACCAAGACCCAGCGCCTACAGGGCACTGGAAGGCCACCTCATCATACGACATATACATGGTGGACATCCCAAAAGATGGGAACGACGATGGAACAACGGAGGATGACCCCTCCAAGAAGCAACCGAAGCGCCGACGTCAGCGGCGCCACTCTAAATCCCGCCACAAGAAACGGTGATTCCGCACGGAGATAATAACACCGGACAAGGTGCCGAAGACAACCCCTCCGGTAGGACTCAAGCGCGGGAGGAGGGAGAAGCAAGTCCGCATGACAAGGTCACGGCGTAAAGAGAGGTCGAGGGCGATAATTATGTGCCTCCCTCCGGAGATGAGGCAAGCCTCGGCGACTTAATTTGTCGTGCCCGAGGATCCCGCTTGAACAGGAGGCGTTTCAACGCGAGCTTATAGCCACGGCAAGCAGCCTCAAGAAAAAGCAGCAACAGCTTAGAGCCGACCAAGACCTGCTAGCTGATAGATGGACTGAAGTCCTTGGAGCCGAAGAGTATGAACTCGAACGCCCCTCCAAAAGCTACCCCAAACGCAGGCCGTTGCCTCGATCAGAGGAACCACCCAAGTCACCAGCGTACGACATGGCAGACCGGCCACCTCGTGGCCGCGATAGAGAGGCCTCTAGACCCTCCGTTCAAGCCGCACCCGGCGTCGTTCAAAAGTACCAGGGCACGGAAAAGCGCGCCGGACTTGCGAGATATATTGGAGGATAAGGCAAACATACAAGATCGATCTCACGGATCGCGTGGGCGCCCACGACACGTGATGATATCCGCCACGCGGATACTGAAAACTCCGGCAGGGCGAACACAATAGACAAAGCTCATTTGAGCTGTGTCGTGATATAATATCTGAGGCGCCAAGACACCCACTATGCTTCACAGATGAAGTAATGGATCATCAAATCCCTGAGGGCTTTAAACCCGTAAAAATCGAATCATACGATGGTACCACAGATCCTGTGGTATGGATTGAGGATTATCTCCTCCATATCCACATGGCCCGCGGTGATGATCTACATGCCAACAAATACCTCCCCCACAAGCTTAAAGGACCAGCTCGGCATTGGCTTAACAGCTTGCCAGCAAAATCAATTGGTTGTTGGGAGAACCTGGAAGCCGCATTTCTTGATAACTTCCAGGGCACATATGTGCGACCACTAGACGCCGATGACCTTAGCCACATAATTCAACAGCCCAAGAAAGCGGCGGACAATTACGGACACGGTTCCTAACAAAGAAAAATCAAATCATTGGTATCCGGATGCAGAGGCCCCTGCAGCCTTCAAACAAAACATCCGCGACGAGTGGCTTGCCCGGCACCTAGGACAGGAAAAGCCGAAATCTATGGCAGCCCTCACAACCCTCATGACTCGCTTTTGTGCGGGAGAGGACAGCTGGCTAGCTCGAAGCAACATCTATGGCAGGTCGCGTCGCAACAAGAACAAGCGCGACATTAACGGCGATAATGCTGAAGATATGGCCGTCAATGCCGGATTCAGAGGCTCTAAACCCGGTCAGCGGAAGAAGCCATTCAAAAGAAATACCCATGGCCCGTCCAACTTGGACCGAATACTCGATCGCTTGTGCCAGATACATGGCACCCCCAAAGAAACCAGCCAATCACACCAACAGGGATTGTTGGGTGTTCAAGAAAGCAGGGAAGTTAAGTGCCGAACTCAATGACAAGGGGCTGCATAGCGATGACGAGGAAGAGCCCCGGCCGCCGAACAATAGAGGAGAGAAGGGTTTTCCCACACAAGTGCGGACGGTGAACATGATATACGCAACCCATATACCCAAAAGTGAGGGGAAGCATGCACTAAGGGACGTATATGCGATGGAGCCAGTCGCCCCGAAGTTCAACCCATGGTCTTCCTACCCGATCACCTTCGATCGAAGGGACCACCCTACTAGCATCCGTCACGGCGGTTTCGCCGCATTGGTTCTTGACCCAATCATCGACAGATTTCACCTCACCAGAGTCCTGAGGGACGGCGGCAGCAGCCTGAACCTGCTTTATCAGGATACAAGTCGCCAAAATGGGCATAGACCCTCAAGGATTAAACCTACAAAGACGACCTTTAAAGGCGTCATACCGGGTGTAGAGGCCAATTATGCGGGCTCAGTTACACTCGAAGTGGTCTTCGGATCCCGGATAACTTCCGGGCGAAGAGTTAATCTTCGACATCGTCCCGTTCGCAGCGGCTATCACGCACCGCTTGGACGAACCGCATTTGCAAAGTTCAATGTGGTGCCGCACTACGCATACCTCAAGCTCAAGATGCCAGCCCTCGAGGAGTAATCACGGTCAATGGAAACACCGAACGCTCTCTCCGAACGGAGGATCACACGGCGGCCCTCGCGGCGGAGGTGCAAAGCAGCCTCTCACGGCAATTCTCGAGTCCGGCCACTAAGCGTCCGGACACTGCCAAGCGCGCCCAGAGTAACCTACAACAAGACCGCCTGGCACGATTCAAGCACGCGTAGCAATCCGGCCCCAACCCGAGCCCTCGCGAAGTTGTGAAGACAGTACTACACGTACATAACTACGCCCTGGAGATACCATGGGCATAAGGGGAGGGGCACGACGACGGCACACCAAGAATGCGGCTCGACCGCACCAGGGGCTCCTGATTGTGTCATTCTTTTTCTTGTTTCTTTCCTTTTTTTTCAGGACTCCGTTTTCTAGAAATCCTGTCCGGCACTAGAATCGCCGAACTCACGATGCAACAGCCAGGGAAGCAGAAAGCTACGTCGAGCGTTCAGGTGGTCCCTATTACGAGCATTATACCTGTTTTACATACCATCCCGCAGCTTACCCCTGGAGGGGTCATGTTAGATAGTCCCATCCCTTGCTTATCGCACTATTTGTATCGTTCTGCTTTCCTTGCAGTACCTTTTTGAATAAACAATACATAGCTTTTGCTTATTATTGCACTCCTTTATTTATCTATATATATGTTCATTTCATGACATGTTGCACCCATTACACTTTGGTACGGCCAATACACCGAGGGCTTAAGTACCCTAAAATTATGGTGTGATAAGTCCGAACACTTTCACAAGTGCGGCACCCGAACTTATATCATTATATGAATCGGCTCGAATCATGTCCTGGGTCAATAGTTGGGTTTGCCCGGCTCCGTGTTTTGGTACCTTACGTTCCGTTATATCGGCTAAGGTAGCACCGGAGAACCATCGCGATTGTGCCCCAGTTGAGCTGGGTCGAGCACCTCAGTGGAGAAAGCTAAAACTGACCGTCATGATAGGGCAAGAGCCGGTCGCTGTTCGAGGGGTTTTTTCGGGTCCCTAAAGACTTATGCCGCTTAGAGCGAGGAACTGGATTTGTCCGGCCAAGGCGTGGATAGCGCCCCGAACTCGGTCTTACGAATACTAGGGGCTTCGCCGAAATTTAAAATTATAGAATTCTATGGCTAAGTGACAGTGTTCAAGCATTATAAGTCCGGTTGCCTTGTTCGTTGCGTTGAGCGCCTCCCTAGATGGACCCAAGAATGGGAACAAGAGTGCTCAAGTTTATCCCGAACACCCCAGCACTCGTGGCATGGGGGCTGAAGCCAACGACTTGCCATCTCTCAAATTTGATAAACGGCCGCACCGAAGGTAATATTTTAAATTAACAAGTGTTGCTTAGCGCATATGAACAAGTTTTCAGTGTATAGGATAACAAATGCGAGTTTATTCAAAAATTACATCTTTGGAGCACTCATCCGCTATTCGGCGGTCACCCTTCAGGAGGCCCTCATAGTACGTTTCGGGCGTGCGATGCTCCTTGCCCTTCGGTGGCCCGTCCGTCACAAGCTTCTCCACATCCAGCTTGCCCCAGTGCACTTTAGCATGGGCAAGGGCCCGACGGACACCTTCAATGCAGACGGAGCGCTTGATGACTTCAATCCGTGGACAGGCGTCCACCAGCCGCCGCACCAAGCCGAAGTAGCTCCCAGGCATGGTCTCCAATGGCCACAGCCGAACTATGAGGCCCTTCATGTCCTGTTCGGTGACCGTGTGGAGCTCGACCAGCTGCTTTAGTTGGTCGCTTAGGGGCACCGGATGTACGGCCTCAGCATATTGAGACCAGAACACCTTCTCCGTTGAGCTCCCCTCCTTGGCACGATAGAATGCGGCAGCATCAGACACACTGCGGGGCAAATCTGCGAATGCTCTGGAGAGCTCGAATCCGGGTAAGTAATAGGTAATTCACATTCACATGCTTGCTTTGCATAAAGAATGCCTTACCCGCCGCTATCTTCTTTAATGATTCAATTTCTTGGAGGGCTTTTTGGGCCTCGGCCTTAGCAGCTTTGGCACTCTCAAGAGCCGAGGCAAGCTCGGACTCTCGAGTCTTCGAGTCACGCTCCAAACCCTCGTGTTTTTTCACGAGAATCTGGAGCTCTTGCCGCACCTCCGCCAGCTGCGCCTCCCCTTTCTCTCGCTCGGTGCGTTCCACAGCCGCTTTGTTTTTGGCCACGAACACCGCTTCCTTCAGGGTCGCCACCTCATTCGTGGCCCCTGCAATACCCATGTTATTCCTGTTATTTTTTGCAACCGAAACCTTTCTATAAGGTACTTCTTTAATATGGTACTACGTACCTTCCTTGTCCTCGAGCTGCTTCTTGGCTTGGCCGAGCTCATTCTCGGACCGCTCGAGGCTCTGCTTCAATGCATTGACCTCCATGATCGGTCGGCGAGAGGTCAACAACGCAGCCTGCATTCCCATACTGACATACTTATGTTAGACTCATGTGTATATCTTTTTAGATCCTTAGTCCGGCTTTTCTTTCTCAACACCGAACTAAGCATCAGGGGCTACTGTCTATGCGGTAATATTTTTACATATTCTAAACTTACCTCAAAGCCTGTTAGAAGGCTGGTACAGGCTTCGGTCAGCCCGCTCTTGATGGACTGAACTGTCCGGATCACCGCACTCATAACAGTGCGGTGCTCCTCCTTGATGGAGGCGCTGTTAAGCTCCTCCAGTAAGCTAACCAGTGCCTCTGGTTGGACGGAGGACACTGGCGTCTTACCCTTCTTACGAAGGGACCGCTTGCCGGACTCCGGAACCGCTGAAGGTTCCGGCATGGAGTCCGGACGAGGGTCGGGCTTAGAGCCTGAGGTCTCGCCCCCCACGCGCCTGGAGTCCTGGAGGTTTCCTTGCGGCGCCTCCTGCGCCACCTCCTCTTGACCAGGCCCCCCTTGGTGCACCACCTCGGCGTCGTCCGCAGTGTGAGGCGAGGAGGCGGTCGGAAGCGAAGTTCTCTCCATTTCCGACGAACCCAGGGACCCGCTCGTCGAAGCGGCTAGCTCGCTCTTGGGCGGGCTGCATGATTGTTTGACATTAGAGAACACTATGCAATAATAAAAAAGCCATGGGTATCCGGACACTTACGATCTCGCCAGGGGCTTGGCCCTTGTTGGCCAATCCTCCTCGTCGCTGTCGACGTTGGTGGAGAAGTCCGGAGGAAGGGTTCTTCCTTTCTTGGACCCTCCGGCCTCCCCAGTTGGGGCGGCCTTCCTTTTCCTCTCCTCCCCCGTTGGGGGAGAAGCTTGTTTTTCCTCCTCCTCGTCCTCAGGAGAAGATTCTGCTTCCGAATATGACAGCACCTGGCGTCGGGAGCTCCTTCGAGTTCCCGTGGCCTCCTTCTTGGCCTTCTTCTCCGGCACCACATGGGGTGCCAGAGCCAGCAGCCCCGTCAATCGGGCGTCCGCTGGATCTTCCGGCAAAGGAGCCGGACAGTTAATCTGTCCGGACGTCTTCAGCCGATCTGTCAAAAGATTAGGGAGTTTTAGATCCCACATAGAGTCAATCTATGAGAAAAGAGTCCCGTAAAGGTAAAATAACTTACCTCGCCCGGCTTGACGCCGCGAGCTGTATCTGCGATCTTTGTTAGCGGATCTTTGGGGCTTCAGCGCCCTTGAACAGCACCTTCCAGGCATCTTCGTATGTAGTGTCGAAGAGCCGGCTCAAGGTTCGGTGCCGTGCCGGATCGAACTCCCACAAATTAAAGGCCCGTTGTTGGCATGGGAGAATCCGGCGGATGAGCATCACCTGGATTACGTCGACAAGCCTAAGATTCTTGTCCACCAGGTTCCGGATGCATGTTTGGAGTCCGGATAGCTCGTCCGAATTCCCCCACGTCAGGCCCGTCTGTTTCCATGACGAGAGCCGTGTGGGGAGGCCAGATCTAAATTCGGGGGTCGCCACCCATTCGGGGTCGCGTGGCTCGGTGATATAGAACCACCCCGATTGCCACCCCTTTATTGTCTCCACAAAGGAGCCCTCGAGCCATAGGACTTTGGCCATCTTGCCAACCATGGCGCCTCCGCACTCCGCTTGATGGCCGCCCACTACCTTCGGCCGGACGTTGAAGATCTTCAGCCATAAGCCGAAGTGGGGCTGGATGCAGAGGAAGGCCTCGCACACGACGATGAACGCCGAGATGTTGAGGATGAAATTCGGGGCCAGTCGTGGAAGTCCAGGCCGTAGTATAACATGAGCCCCCGGACAAATGGGTGAAGTGGAAAACCTAGTCCGCGGAGGAAGTGGGGGAGAAACACCACCCTCTCATGGGGCCTGGGGGTTGGAATGAGCTGCCCCTAGTCGGGCAGCCTGTGCGCGATGTCGCCGGACAAGTATCCAGCCTCCCGCAGTCTTGTGATGTGCCCCTCTGTGACGGAGGAGGCCATCCACCTGCCTCCTGCTCCTAACATGGTTGGAGAAGGTTGAGGCAGGATGTACGGACTTGGGCGTTGGAGCTTGAGTGCGCGAGAATGGATGAGCAAAGGAGGAAGAAGGCGTAGGTGAAAAGGTGGATCCTTATCCCCTTATATGGACGGACGAAGCTATGCGTCCCCCACCAGCCTGGTAAAACTCGCTTACCTCCCAAGCGCCGTAATCAATGGCGCGGATGGGTTACCCATGTCCGTATTGGTGAGAATCCCGGAATAAGGGGGCACGATCTATGCTTTGATAAGACGTGCCAGGGAAACCGCCTCGCTAAACGTGCTAAGGTGGAGCAGTAAAAACGATTCATATAAAGGCACGGCGTGGTGTGATGTCACGCCCATGAATACATCACAGATCTGTGCAAAATTATTCTCTCTATGGTGTTATGTGGAACTTGTTTTGCAGAGCCGGAAACTATCCTTGTGTTCAAAACCTTCTATGAAGTATTCGGAGGAGGAACCCGCCTCGCAATGCCGAAGACAATCAACGCGCCAGACTCGTCATCATTGAAGCCTGGTTCAGGGGCTACTAAGGGAGTCCTGGACTAGGGGGTGTCCGGATAGCCGAACTATCATCACGGCCGGACTCCAAGACTATGAAGATACAAGATTGAATACTTCGGCCCGTGTCCGGATGGGACTTTCCTTGGCGTGGAAGGCAAGCTTGGCGATACGGATATGTAGATCTCCTACCATTGTAACCGACTGCATGTAACCCTAACCTATCCGGTGTCTATATAAACCGGAGGGTTTTAGTCCGTGGGGATCGAACAACAATCATACCATAGGCTAGCTTCTAGGGTTTAGCCTCTCACGATCTCGTGGTAGATCTACTCTTGTACTACCCATATCATCAATATTAATCAAGCAGGAGTAGGATATTACCTCCATCGAGAGGGCCCGAACCTAGGTAAAAACATCGTGTCCCTTGTCTCCTGTTACCATCCGCCTAGACGCATAGTTCGGGGCCCCCTACCCGAGATCCGCCGATTTTGACACCGACAGAGGGCTTGAAGGCGGCCTCGTCAGTCGGGTACTGGGTCGGGATCGACACAGCGGAGGCCTCGCCGGCCAGGGCAATGATCCGGTCGAGCTGGCGCTGCTCCTCAGCAATGACCAGCGACTCGGCCAACTTGGAGCCGTCTCGGGCGCACTCCAGGGACTTGTGGTAGTCGCCGGTGATGGTGATGAGACCCTTGGGACCCGGCATCTTCATCTTCAGATATGCATAGTGGGGAACCTCCATGAACTTGGCTAGCGCGGGCCGGCCCAACAACGCATGATACGCACTGGAAAGGTCCAGCACCTCGAACCAGACCGGTTCGCGTTAGAAGTGGTTGCTGCCGCCGAATAGGACATCGAGCCGGACCCGGCCAATGGGCGAGCAGGAGAGGCCGGGTACGATGCCGTGGAAGATCGTCCGGGTCGGCTCCAGGTCCTTGGCCTTGAGGCCGAACTTGGTCATCGTGTCACGGTAGAGGATGTTGATGCTGCTGCCACCATCGATGAGGACTCGGGAGAACTTGCATGTGTGCCGCGCGACGATGGTGGGGTTGAGGACGAGGGCGTAACCACCCGGGCTTGGCATGACTGCCGGGTGATCCTCCAGGGTCCAGGTGATCGGGCGATCCGACCAATGCATGAATTCCGGCTTGGCCGGGACGATGGTGTTCACCTCCTGCCGAAGGAGGCGCTCGTTGCGCTTGTCATCGCCGAGGCTGGTGAAGACGACGTAGGCCGCATTCTGATCTAGGTAGGCGTCGTTGCGCATGGCTCCGTCAGCCGCAGGCGGAGGCGGCTGTCCTGCGCCTGGAGCCGGAGCTGGAGGAGACGGGACATCGCCCCTCATGATGCACTTGGTGATGGCGCACTGTCGAAGCGTGTGTGCGGAGGGTTTTGCGCCGCTGTGGTGCTTGGAGGGGGCGTCGAGCATCTGCTCGAAACTCATGGCGGTTTTCCACGCCATCTTGCCGGTTTGTCGGTGCTTCGCCGCCGGGTCTGCCGCGGGCTCGGCGGCCGCGACGAGCCGGTTGTCGTGACGCTGCGCCGGCTGGTCGGCCTTGCGCTTGTTGTTCTGGTGATGTTGCTGCCGGCTGCTTTCGCCGGCCGGCTTCAGAGGGGGAACCGTCTTCGCCTTGCCAGCTTCATCTAGCGCCACCTGGATCTTCATGGCGGAGTCGGTGTTGGCGTACTTGTCCGCCATAACCATGAGCGCGGCCATGGTGGCCGGCTCGGAGCGTAAGAGCTTGTGCTTGAGGAGGGTGCCGTCTCGGCACCCGCTGACGAAGTACTGGATTGCCTGGACTTCATGGACGCCCTCGCAACTGTTTTGGAGCTCGGTCTAGCGTGCGAGGTACTCGCGACCGGTCTTCGTCGGCCCCTGCACGCACATGGCGAGCTGCCTGAGGCGGCCGGGTCGCTTGTAGGTCCCCGTGAAGTTGCGGACGAAGGCCTCCTCGAAACCCACCCACGTGTTGATGCTACCCATCGGCAGGCTATTCAACCATGTGCGGGCTGACCCTTGGAGCATGAGCGGTGCGTAGCACACGACGAGACGACGATTGGCACCGGTGATGCCAATGGTCGTGGTGTAGGTGAGCCCGTCTTCTAGCTTCACCGTCCCGTTGTACGTGGGGGTGTCGCAGGGGAGCACGAACCCTTTGGGGAAGGGCTTGTCCCGGATGCGTGGGCCGAAGCACGCTGGCCCGATAGCGCCGCTCTCCTCCACCTCCAGGGGAGTGAGCTAGCTGATCGAGGCGGTGGCGCGCGTCGATGTCGTTGATGGTGCGCAAGCCGAGTCGACTGGAGGCCAGGCCCCGAGGGGCCGGGTCAGTTGGAGCCGGACACCGCCCATGTTGGTCGGGTCCGCGCTGGATCTCCGGGGCGGGCTCGTTGCCCGGGACGTCGGCGGCTGCGGTGGCCGGGTTGCGCCGAGTCCGGGATTGGCCGGAGTGCGCCTTGCCGGGCAGCGAGGAAGCCGTGTGCAGGAGTTCGCCGGTCCCGCCAAGGCGGGCGGAGCCGGATCCCGCCGCCTTGGCGAGCTGGTTGAGGCGATCCTGCTGGGTGTTGGCTGCGTTGAGGAGCTCACGCATCCGCCCGATGCGTGATACGTCCATTTTGCATCATGCTTTTATATCAATATTTATTGCATTATGGGCTGATATTACACATTATATCTCAATACTTATGGCTATTCTCTCTTATTTTACAAGGTTTACCATGAAGAGGGGGAATGCCGGCAGCTGGAATTCTGGCTGGAAAAGGAGCAAACATTGGAAACCTGCTCTGCACAACTCCAAAAGTCCTGAAACTCCACGAATTGATAAGAATTTCTGAGCGAAAGAAATACAATAGGGGGCCCACACCCTGTCCAGGAGACAGGGGGCGCCCACCCCTATACGGCGCGCCCCCTATCTCCTGGCCCCCTGGTGGGCCTCCGGTGTCCATCTTCTGCTATATCATCGCTTTTACCCTGGAAAAAATCGTGGGCAAGCTTACGGGACGAAACTCCGCCGCCACGAGGCGGAACCTTGGCGGAACCAATCTAGGGCTCTGGCGGAGCTGTTCTGCCGGGGACACTTCCCTCCGGGAGGGGGAAATCATCACCAACGTCATCACCAACGATCCTCTCATCGGGAGGGGGTCAATCTCCATCAACATATTCACCAGCACCATCTCCTCTCAAACCCTTGTTCATCTCTTGTATCCAATCTTTTATCCAAAACCACAAATTGGTACCTGTGGGTTGCTAGTAGTGTTGATTACTCCTTGTAGTTGATACTTATTGGTTTACTTGGTGGAAGATCATATGTTCAGATCTTTAATGCATATTATAAAACCTCTGATTATGAACATGAATATGCTTTGTGAGTAGTTACATTTGTTCCTGGGGACATGGGTGAAGTCTTGCTATTAGTAGTCATGTGAATTTGGTATTCGTTCGATATTTTGATGTGATGTATGTTGTCTTCTCCTCTAGTGGTGTCATGTGAACGTCGACTACATGACACTTCACCATTATTTGTCCTAGAGGAGGGCATAGGGAAGTAATAAGTAGATGATGGGTTGCTACAGTGACAGAAGCTTAAACCCTAGTTTATGCGTTGCTTCGTTAGGGGATGATTTGGATCCACATGTTTCATGCTATGGTTAGGTTTACCTTAATACTTTTGTTGTAGTTGCGGATGCTTGCAATAGGGGTTAATCATAAGTGGGATGCTTGTCCAAGTAAGGGCAGTACCCAAGCACTGGTCCACCCACATATCAAATTATCAAAGTATCGAACGCGAATCATATGAGCGCGATGAAAACTAGCTTGACGATAATTCCCATGTGTCCTTCGGAGCTCCTTTATCATTATTAGAAGTTGTCCAAGATTATCCTTTGCTACATAAAGGATTGGGCCACCTTGCTGCACTTTATTTACTTTGTTTACTTGTTACTTGTTACTATTTATCTTATCACAAAACTATCTATCACCTATAATTTCAGTGCTTGCAGAAGACCTTACTGAAAACCGCTTATCATTTCCTTCTGCTCCTCGTTGGGTTCGACACTCTTACTTATCGAAAGGACTACGATAAATCCCCTACACTTGTGGGTCATCAAGACTCTTTTCTGGCGCCGTTGCCGGGGAGTGTAGCGCTTTTGGTGTGTGGAACTTGGTAAGGAAACATTTATATAGTGTGCTGAAACTTTTGTTACTTGTTACTATGGAAACTAATCCTTTGAGGGGCTTGTTTAGGGTATCTTCACCCCAACCAAAAGAGCAAAGAGTTGCTCCTCAACCTACTGAACTTTATGAAAACATTTATTTTGAGATTCCTTCGTGTATGATAGAGAAACTGCTAGCTAATCCATTTGCAGGAGATGGAACATTGCATCCCGATTTACACCTTATCTTTGTGGATGAAGTTTGTGGATTATTTAAGCTTGTAGGTATTCCCGATGATGTTGTCAAAAGGAAGGTCTTCCCTTTATCTTTGAAGGAGATGCATTGACATGGTATAGGCTATGTGATGATACGAGATCTTGGAATTATAAGCGATTGAAGTTGGAATTTCACCAGAAGTTCTATCCTATGCATCTTGTTCATCGTGATCGTAATTACATATATAATTTCTGGCCTCGCGAAGGAGAAAGCATCGCTCAAGCTTGGTGGAGGCTTAAGTCAATGTTATATTCATGCCCTAATCATGAGCTCTCTCGGGAAATGATTATTCAAAAAATTTATGCTCGGCTTTCTCTTGATAATCGCAACCTGCTTGATACTTCCTGTGCTGGTTCTTATATGCTGAAGATTATTGATTTCAAATGGGACTTATTGGAAAGAATTAAACGCAACTCTAAAGATTGGGGTTCCGATGATGGTAAGGAGTCAGGTATGACACCTAAGTTTGATTGTGTTAAATCTTTTATGGATACCGATGTTTTTTGTGGATTTAGCGCTAACTATGGACTTGACTCTGAGATAGTAGCTACTTTTTGTGAATCTTTTGCTACTCACGTTGATCTCCCTAAAGAGAAGTGGTTTAAATATAATCCTCCTGTAGAAGTGAAAGTAGTTGCACCTATTACAGTTGAAGAAAATACTATTACCTATAGTGATCCTATTGTTCCTATTGCTTATGTTGAGAAACCTCCTTTCCTTGTTAGGATAAAGGATCATGCTAAGGCTTCGACTGTTGTTCGTAAGAGTAGTACTAGGACTTATACACCTCCTGAGCAAATTAATGTTGAACCTAGTATTGCTATGGTTAAAGATCTCTTGGATGAGGACTTAGATGGGCATGTTATTTCGTTCTTGGGCGAGACTGCTAATATTGCTAGACCTGATACTAAGACACGTAGACCTATCGTAGGCATGCCTGTTATTTCTGTTAAAATAGGAGATCATTGTTATCATGGCTTATGTGATATGGGTGCTAGTGCTAGTCTGATACCTTATGATCTTTATAAAGAAATTATGCTCGACATTGCACCCGTTGAATTAGAAGACATTGATGTTACTATTAAGCTTGCTAATAGGGATACCATTAAACCTATTGGGATTGTTGGAGATGTTGAAGTTTTGTGTGGGAAGGTTAAACCCTGCTGATTTCCTTGTTCTTGTTCCCCACAAGATGATTTTTGTCCCATTATTTTTGGTAGACCCTTCTTGAATACTGCTAGTGCTAAGATTAATTGTGAAAAGAATATTGCCACTGTTGGCATAGATGGTATGTCTCATGAGTTTAATTTCGCTAAGTTTAGTAGACAACCTCGTGAAAGGGAACCACCTAGCAAGGATGACATTATTGGTCTTGCTTCCATTTCTGTTCCTCCAACTAATCCGTTCGAACAATATTTGCTAGGCCATGAAAACGATATGTTTATGAAGAAAAGGGAAGAAATAGATGAAGTGTTCCTTAAACAGGAACCTATGCTGAAACATAACCTTCCCGTTGAAATTCTTGGGGATCCCCCTCCACCCAAGGGTGATCTTGTGTTTGAACTCAAAATATTACCTGATAATCTTAAGTATGCTTATCTGGATGAAAAAGAAATATATCCTGTTAATATTAGTGCTAACCTTTCAGAGAAAGAAGAAGAAAGATTACTGAAAACTCTGAAGAAGCACCGAGCAGCTATTGGATATACTCTGGATGATCTTAAGGGCGTTAGTCCCACGCTATGTCAACACAAAATTACATTGGAGGACGATGCCAAACCAGTTAGAGATCCTCAAAGACGACTGAGGGAGAGCTGGATTAGGGGGTGTCCGGATGGCCAGACTATGACCTTTGGCCGGACTCCTGGACTATGAAGATACAAGATTGAAGACTTCGTCCCGTGTCCGGATGGGACTTTCCTTGGCGTGGAAGGAAAGCTTAGAGATGTGGATATGTAGATCTCCTCCCATTTGTAACCGACCCTATCTAACCCTAACCCTCTCCAGTGTCTATATAAACCGGAGGGTTTTAGTCCGTAGGACGAACAACAATCATACCATAGGCTAACTTCTAGTGTTTAGCCTCTCTGATCTCGTGGTAGATCTACTCTTGTACTACCCATATCATCGATATTAATCAAGCAGGAGTAGGGTTTTACCTCTATCGAGAGGGCCCCGAACCTGGGTAAAAACATCGTGTCCCTTGTCTCCTGATACCATCCGCCTAGACGCACAGTTCGGGACCCCCTACCCGAGATCCGCCGGTTTTGACACCGACATTGGTGCTTTCATTGAGAGTTCCTCTGTGTCGTCACCTTTAGGCCCGATGGCTCCTCCGATCATCAACAACGATGCGTTCTAGGGTGAGACTTTTCTCCCCAGACAGATCTTCATATTGAGCGGCATTGCACTGCGGGCCAATTCGCTCGGCCATCTGGAGCAGATCGAAAGCTACGCCCCTGACCATCAGGTCATATTTGGAAGTTTGAACTACACGGCCGACGTCCGCGGAGACTTGATCTTCGACGGGTTCGAGCCAAAGCCAAGCGCGGCGCACTGTCTCGATGGGCATGATCTAGCTCTGCTGCCGAACAGTGTCCTAGAGGCCGCACCAGTGTCCGCTCCGACCCTTAGCTCGGAGCCGACTGCGCCTATCGAGGACGGGTGGCTGGACACCGCCTCGGGGGCTGCAATCTCTACGGCGATCGAGCCGAACACCATACCTGTCCTTTGCGAAGCCCGTGACTCCAAGGTGCCGGACTCCTCTCCGGACTCCGAACCTTCCGCGCCCTTGTCAATCGAATCCGATTGGGCGCCGATCATGGAGTTCACCGCCGCAGACATATTTCAGCACTCTCCTTTAGGCGACATTTTGAATTCACTAAAGTTTCTCTCTTTATCAGGAGAGCCCTGGCCGAACTATGGTCATCAAGCTTGGGATGCGGACGACGAAGAAATTCAAACCCCACCCACCACCCACTTCGCAGCCACTGTCGATGATTTAACCGTCATGCTCGACTTCGACTTCGAAGACATCGACGGTATGGACGATGATGCAGGAGACGACCAAGAACCAGCGCCTGCAGGGCACTGGAAGGCCACCTCGTCGTATGACATACACATGGTGGACATCCCAAAAGAAGGGAATGGCGATGGAACAACGGCGGATGACCCCTCCAAGAAACAGCCTAAGCGCCGGCGTCAGCGGCGCCGCTTTAAATCCTGCCACAACAAAAACGACGATTCCGGCACCGGAGTCAATAACGCCCCGGACAGTGCCGAAGACAACCCCCTCCAGCAGGATTTAGCATAGGAGGATGGAGAAGCCATCCCTGATGAGAGAGCGGCAGACAGAGAGGTAGAGGACGATAATTACATGCCTCCCTCCGAAGACGAGGCAAGCCTCGACGACGACGAATTTGTCATGCCCGAGGATCCTGTCGAACAAGAGCGTTTCAAACGCAGGCTTATGGCCTCGGCGAGCAGCCTCAAGAAAAAACAACAACATCTTAGAGCTGGCCAAGACTTGCTAGCCGACAGATGGACTGATGTCCTTGCGGTCGAAGAGTACGAACTCGAACGCCCCTCCAAGAGCTACCCAAAACGCAGGCTGCTACCCCGATTAGAGGGGGAAGCACCTAGACCTACATCACTAGCGCATGATGCGGCCTTCCGGCCACCTCGTGGCCGCAACAGAGAGGCCTCTCGGCCCTCCACTCAAGCCGCACCCTGGTGTCGCTCAAAGAATACCAAGGCACGGGGAAATGCGCCAAACCTGCGAGATATATTGGAAGACAGGGCAAGGCAAACAAGATCAATCTATGGATCGCGTGGGCTCCCCACGACACGTGACGATAACCGTCATGCCAGATATGGTAAATCCGGCTGGGCCGAACACAGTAGACAAAGCTCACTTGAGCTACGTCATGATATAGCACAATACAGAGGCGCCGCACACCCACTATGCTTCACAGATGAAGTAATGGATCATCAAATCCCCGAGGGTTTCAAACCCGTAAACATCGAATCATGTGATGGCACAACACACCCTGCGGTATGGATCGAGGACTATCTCCTTCATATCCACATGGCCCGTGGTGATGATCTACACGCCATCAAATACCTCCCACTAAAGCTCAAAGGACCAGCTCGGCATTGGCTTAACAGCTTGCCAGCAGAGTCAATTGGCTGTTGGGAGGACCTGGAAGCCACATTCCATGACAATTTCAAGGGCACTTATGTGCGACCACCAGACGCCGATGACCTAAGCCACATAATTCAGCAGCCAGATGAATTGGCCCGACAATTCTGGACACGGTTCTTAACAAAGAAAAATCAAATAGTCGACGGTCTGGACGTAGAGGCCCTTGCGGCCTTCAAGCATAACATCCGTGACGAGTGGCTTGCCTGACACCTAGGACAGGAAAAGCCGAAATCCATGGCAGCCCTCATGACACTCATGACCCGCTTTTGCGCGGGAGAAGACAGCTGGCTAGCTCGTAGTAATAACATGACCAAGATCCTTGGTGATTCGGATACGGAGGACAGCATTGGCAGGTCGTGTCACAACAAGCAAAAGCGCCACATTAACGGCAACAATGCTGAGGATACGGCAGGTAATGCCAGATTCATAGGCTCTAAACCCGGTCAGCGGAAAAAGCCATTCAAAAGAAATACTCCGGGCCCGTCCAATTTGGGCCGAATACTCGATCGCTCGTGCCAGATACACGGCACCCCCGAAAAACCAGCCAACCACACCAACAGGGATTGTTGGGTGTTCAAGCAGGCAGGCAAGTTAAACACCGAAAACAATGACAAGGGGCTGCATAGCGATGACGAGGAGGAGCCCCGGCTGCCGAACAATAGGGGACAGAAGGGTTTCCCCCCACAAGTGCGGACGGTGAACATGATATATGCAACCCACATCCCCAAAAGGGAACGGAAGTGTGCACTCATGGACGTATATGCGTTGGAGCCAGTCGCCCCAGAGTTCAACCCATGGTCCTCCTGCCCGATCACTTTCGATCGAAGGGACCACCCCACTAGTATCCGCTATGGCGGAGTCGCCACATTGGTTCTAGACCCAATCATTGACGGATTTCACCTCACTAGAGTCCTTATGGACGGCGGCAGCAGCCTGAACCTTCTTTATCAGGATACAGTGCAAAAAATGGGCATAGATCCCTCAAGGATTAAAGCCACAAAGACGACCTTTAAAGCCGTCATACCAGGTGTAGAGGCCAACTGTACAGGCTCAGTTACACTTGAGGTGGTCTTCAGATCCACGTATAATTTCCGAAGCGAGGTGTTAATCTTCGACATAGTCCCGTTCATGATGGCTATCACGCACTATTCGGACAAACCGCATTTGCAAAGTTCAATGCGGTGCCGCACTACGCATACCTCAAGCTCAAGATGCCAGGCCCTCGAGGAGTCATTACGGTCAATGGAAACACCGAACGCTCTCTCCGAACGGAGGAGCATACGGTGGCCCTCGCGGGGGAAGTACAAAGCAGCCTCTCAAGGCAATTCTCCAGTCCGGCCATTAAACGACCGGACACCGTCAAGCGTGCCCGGAGTAACCTACAACAAGACCGCCTGGCACGTTCCAAGCACGCGTAGCAATGCGGCCCCAACCCCAGCCCTCGCCAAACTGCGAAACCAATACTACGCATACATAACTACGCTCTGGAAATACCATGGGCATAGGGAGAGGGGCACGAGCACGGCATGCCCAAAATGCGGCTCAACCACACCAGGGGCTCCCGATTTTGTCATTCTTTTTTTTCTTACTTTCAGGACACCACTTTCCGGAAGGCCTGTCCGGCAGTACAATCGCCAAACACACGATGCAACAACCAGGGAGGCAGAAAGCTACGTCGAGTGTCCAGGTGGTCTCTATAACGAGCAGTATACTTGTTTCACATATCATCCCGCAGCTCGCCTTGAGAGGACATGTTAAATAGTCCGATCTCTTGCTTATCGCACTATTTGTATCGTTCTGCTTTTACCGCAGTCTTTTCGAATAAACAATACATAGCTTTTGTCTATTATTGCATTCCTTTTCTTATAAAAATATGTTCAGTTATGACATTATGCAACCTTACACTTTGGTACGGCCAATACACCAGGGGCTTACGTACCCCAGAATATGGGGTGAGAAGTCCGAACACTCTCACATGTGCGGCACCCCGAACTTATAGCATTATATGCATCGGCTCCGAATCATGTCTTGGGTCAATAGTTGGGTTTGCCCGGCTCCCATGTTTTGGTACCTTACGTTCCGTTATATCGGCTAAGGTAGCCTTTGGGAGAACCAACTGCGATTGTGCCCCGGTTGAGCTGGGCTAAGCACCTCAGTGGAGAAAGCTAAAACTGACCGTCATGATAGGGCGAGAGCTAGTCGCTGTTCGAGAGGTTTTCGAGTCCCTAAAGACTTATGCCGCTTAGAGCGAGAAGTCGGCTTTGTCCAGCCTAGGGGTGGATAGCGCCCCGAACTCGGTCTTCTGAATACTAGGGGCTTTGCCGAAATTTAAAATTATAGAATTCTATGGGTAAGTGAGAGTGTTCAAGCATTATAGTCTGATTGCCTTGTTCGTTGTGTTGAGCGCCTCCCTCGAAGGACCCAATAATGGGAAAAAGAGCGCTCAAGTTTATCCCGAACACCCCAGCACTCGTGGCATGGGGGCAGAAGCCGACGACTCGCCATCTCTCAATTTTGATAAACGGCCGCACAGAAGGTAATATTTTAAATTCAAAAACGTTGCTTAGCGCATATGAACAAGTTTTCAGCGTACAGAATCACAAATGCGAGTTTACTCAAAAATTACATCTTTGGAGCACTCATCCGCTATACGGCGGGCACCCTTCAGGACGCCCTCATAATACATCTCGGGCTTGCGATGCTCCTTGCCCGGAGGTGGTCCGTCCGTCACAAGCTTCTCAGCGTCCATCTTGCCCCAGTGCACTTTAGCACGGGCAAGGGCCCTACGGGCACCTTCGGTGCATACAGAGCACTTGATGACTTCAACTCTTGGACAGGCATCCACCAGCCGCCTTACCAGCCCGAAGTAGCTCCCAGGCATGGCTTCCCCAGGCCACAACCGGACTACGAGACCCATCATGGCATGTTCGGCCACCTTATGGAGCTTGACCAGCTGCTTCAGCTTGTCGCTCAAGGGCACCTTCTCCGTCGAGCTCCCCTCTTCGTCTCGGTAGAATGCGGTGGCGTCGGACACACTCCGGGGAAGATCTGCGAATGCTCCTTGAGAGCTCCGGACTCAGGTAAATAACAGGTAATTCACTTTCGCGTGCTTGCTTTGCATAAAGAGTGTCTTACCCGCTGCTATCTTCTTCATCGCCTCAATTTCCTGGAGTGCTTTTTAGGCTTTGGCCTTGGCAGATTTGGGGCTCTCAAGCGCTAAGGCGAGCTCGGACTCTCGAGTCTTTGAGTCAAGCTCCAAACTCTCGTGTTTTTCCACGAGGGCCTCGAGCTCTTGCTGCACCGGCTCCACCCACGCCTCCTGCTTCTCTCGCTCGGTGCGCTCCACGGCCGCATTGTTTTTGTCCTTGGACAGCGCTTCCTTCAGGGTCGCCACCTCGATTGTGGCCCCTGCAATACTCACGTTGGTCCTGTCATTTTTTGCAACCACATCTTTTTTATATACTTACATAAGGTATTACTTACCTTCCTTGTCCTCGAGCTGCTTCTTGGCAAGGCCGAGCAAGTTCTCGGACCGCTCGAGGCTCTGCTTCAATGCATTGACCTCCGCAGTCAGTGCGGCAGAGGTCAGTAGCACAACCTGCATTCCCATATTGACATACTTATGTTAGACTCCTGCGTATATCTTTTTGATCCTCAGTTTGGCTTTTCTTTCCGAACACCAAAATGGGCATCAGGGGCTACTGTCTATGCGGTAATATTCTTACATATCTTAAATACATACCTCAAAGCCTGTTAGAAGGCTGGCACAGGCTTCGGTCAGCCTGCTCTTGGCGGACTGAACCTTCTGGATCACCACACTCATAATAGTGCGGTGCTCCTCGTCGATGGAGGCGCCGTTAAGCACCTCCAGCAGATTATCCGGCGCCTCTGATTGGACGGAGGTCACCGGTGTCGTAGTTTTGCCCTTCCTACTAGGGGGGCGCCCGCCGTACTTCGGAACCACTGAAGGTTCCGGGGCGGTGCCCGGCCTAGGGCCGGACTTGGAGCCCTTTGGGGTTTTATCCCCTTTTCGCCTGGAGTCCGGGAGGTCGCCTTGGAGCGCCTCCAGGACCACCTGCTCCTGGCTTGGCCCCTTTTGGGACGCCACCTCGGCGTCATCCGCAGCGCGAGGAGAGGAGGCGATCGGAAGTGAAGTGCTGTTCACATCCGACGAACCCAGGGAACCGCTCGACGAAGCGTCGAGCCCGGCCTTGGGTGGACTGCATGATTATATTCGGCGTCAGAAGGTACTGTGCAATAAAGGAATGCCATGAGTTCTTTTGGTATCTGGATACTTACGATTTCGCCAGGGGCTTGGCCCTGGGTGGCCACTCTTCTTCGCCGTCGTCGGTGTTGGTGGAGTAGTCCGGAGGGGGGGTCCTTCCCTTCTTGGACCCTCCGCCCCCCCGCCCCCAGTGGGGGCGGCCTTCCTTTTCTTCTCTCCCCCAGCTGGGGGAGAGGCCTCTCTTTCCTCCTACTCGTCTTCACGGGAGGAGTCCGCCTCGGAGTCATCGGACGATGAGTCCGACACCACCTGGCGCCGGGAACTCCATTGAGTTCCCGTGGCCTTCTTCTCCGGCACCACGTAAGGTGCCGGGACCAGCAGCCCCGTCAAGTGGGCGTCTGCTGGATCTTCGGGCAAAGGAGCCGGACAGTCAATCTGTCCGGTCTTCTTCTGTCATTCCTGTCAAAGGAACGGGAGCTTACACTACTAGGGAAAACCTTATACACAGAAATTTGGCAACATCGCGGGTCAAAAAAGGGTGCTAGTGCTAGATAGCAGTAGCGATTGGGGAAAAACCGCGCTGCAGATACAACTTTAGCAGTAGCGCGTGTAGTAGCAAAAGCGCTACTACTAATATTCCCATTGCTAGAACGATAGGCTACGCATAGCGATGGCGGGCTTGGAAGAAACGCGCTACCGCTACGGCATAAGTAGCAGCGCGTTTCCTAAGAAAAGCGCTACTACTAACAGAAGTAAAATAAGATGAAAAACAAATAGAAAAGTAAATGAAAATGAAAGAAATAGAAAAAGGAGAAAGGAAAAAATAAAATGTAAAGCAAAATAAATGAAAAAGCGAAAAAACGGAGGAAGGCATAGCAGCAGCGTGTTTGTAAGAGGCGCTATAGCTAACGTGGCTGCAGCGCGTGTCCTAGACCCCGCTATAGAAAGCGAAAAGGAAATTAAAAAAGGAAGAAAATTACATAGCTATAGCAGCAGCGCGTTTTGTAAAAACCGCTGTAGCTATATTAGCTATAGCGCGTTTTGCCAAACGCGCTACCGCTAAGTTTGACTTAACCAAAAAACCGTTTCCCCCCGGCCACCACTTCTCCCCCAAATCCCTCAACCCACCCCGCGCGCCGCCGTCTCCCCGATTCGCCGTCGCCCCACTTCGCCGCCGTCTCCTACCGACGTCGACGCCACCAGAGCCGTGCGCCGTCGATGCCACCGGAGCCGCCCCCAACGCCACGGAGCCGCGCGGCCTCGTCAACGCCACCGGATCCTTCCTCGCCACAAATGCCTCCCTCGCCGTCACCGGAGACGCCCCTGCCTCCCTCGCCGTCACCGAAGACGCCCCTGCCTCCCTCACCACCACTGCCTCCGTCGCCACCACCGGAGCCATCCTCTGTAAGCCCCCACCCCTCCTCTCTCTCTAATGCATAGGTTAGCTAGTTTAATTATGTTAATTATCTAGGTTAGGGCAAAAATTTAGTTAGGGCTTTGACAGAGAAGTAGTTAGGTTAACTAGTTTAATTAGGTTAATTATCTAGGTTAGTGCAAAAATTTAGTTAGGGCTTTGACAGAGAACTAGCTGCGTTAACTAGTTTAATTAGGGTTAATTATCTAGGTAAACTAGATTAACTAACTAGGTTAAATAGGAAGGTTAATTAGGTTCGTTGGATTAACAAGCTAGGTTAAGTAGGTTGGCTAGGTTAGAGGAAAATTTTATTTTAGAGCATTTGGTCAGAAGGGTTAGAGAAATGGAGTTCCTTTGCAATTTATTTGGGTTCTGTCCTAGGCAGGTTAGAGATAATAATGTGTGTTTGTGTGAGAGAGAGGAATAGCTAGATCAATATAATTTGGGTTCTGTCCTAGGCAGAGAAGTTTTTAGTGAGGTCATTTTGCAAAGGTTTTGATTTTGAAAAGACCACTATTTTTCAAGGAAAAGAATTTACATAAATTTTATTTTTCATTGAAGTGGTCATGTTATATCTTTTCATTGAAGTTGTTCGATTGTGCCCAAGTGGCTTTGTTGTTTCCAGGGAATGATGCTGAGTGGCCTATGTTTTTCCGGAATGTTGATTCGTTTCTGTTCCGGCAAAGTTCAGGTTCTCGATTTGTCCACTTTTTAGCAAAGGTCATGCCGAAATTTTCCGTGAATTTCGGCATGACTTGTGCTACAAACTAGGACATATCGAGTGCCCGGGATTTGCCGCACCAGGAAGGAGTCAACATTCCTGCAAAACAATAGTCCTTTTTTATGTCATTATTCATTTTATTAGGTCTAGAATTAATTGACTAGATTTAATCATAGGAAACATGGCTAGCAACGATGAAGGACAGGGTTACGGTGATTGCGGCAGCGTCTACCGGGCGAGCATCGAATATTTTAGCCGTACTGGACGATCAACCGATGTTGTTCTTTGGGCCCACCGAGGCATCGGGCCCGAGACCGACACACGAACCGGTCTTGAGACTGAGACCGGCGCTGAGATTCAGACCGGCATCGAGACCGGCGCTAAGACCGGTGCTTCCTCGAGGAGCGGAGCCGGTGTAGAACCGAAAGCAAAGAGGCAACGGGTTCCTAACAAACTCGGGACTACTAGACTGGTGGTCACGGAGGTGGGCAGCGGCAATTTTGAGCCAAAGGCGCCCGAGGAAGCAGCGTGCTACACATAATCAAATTGGCTACATCGCACGGACAACCGCCACCATCAATGATGAGAAACTACAGAAGATAGAAAATATGAGGAGCTCCCTCCTAAAGAAGTTTCACCAGATATTCTTGTTCCCGGGCCGGAATGAGAAGGATTATGAAGATCCAGACGAGGACCCGGCAATGAAGAAGATAAACAAACACGCCATGACCAAGTTTAGCGACGCGTTGGCCACCTGGAAAAATCGAGTGAAAGCAAAGATCAACAACGGGGAACCCTACTCCGAGATTGTAAAGGATAATCCGACAATCACGAAAGAGAAGTTTCAAATATTCAAGGAGGCTTGCGAGGCCGAAGCTGCCAAAAAAAAGTCTAAGTACATGAAGGGGCTTCAAAAGAGGAACATTGGGAGCCACCACCTCGGAAGCCGTGGTTACGGCGGAAAGAGGTCCAAATGGGCCAAGGAGGATGCGGAAGCCGCGAGTCTGGGCATCCCAGACCCCTTGGCGGATTTCACCGTCCCGCAGGAGCGTGACGTCCTGAGGGCCCGGCACCGTTGGGACCCAGTGAAGAATGTTTACGAGACAACACCGGTCATTACGGAGTTCATGAGACTGCTGGTAATTTTAGTTTCTGATCAATTCGACTGCACACGTTAGTCATATTTGTAAACGATCCTTGTGCCTTTTGCAGAGAGAGCAGCACCGGATTGCGGCCGAAAGCGACTCGCCGTCTGAGTCATTGGCGAGGCCCAAGTGGGACACTCCATTCAATCAGGCGTTGAATATATTGAAACGACAACCGGTGGATACTCGACCGTCATATGGACGCGTGCACGGTGTCGGAGACGGAGCCACGTGGAAGAAGTACTACCGTGAGAACATGGAGGAGAGAAAGGAAAGACGGAGGTTACTGAAGAAAACATCGACAAGAAGGTTGAGATTGCGGTTGAGAAGAAATCATCTCGAACGATCGCATAGCAATGATAGCTGCCATAAAACAGGTGGTTGTAGATTTGTCTACTTCCTTGGTGACGGGCGTTATCACTTGGACAATGAAAAATCCAGAAAAAAGTGCAGAGGACTTTCCCCTTGCTGACTTCTTGGGAGCACCTGCTCCCGCACCGGCTCCCGCACCTGCTCCCGCACCGGCTACCGCACCTGCTCCTGCACCGGCTCCCGCACCGGACGTGCTCGGCGGTGGTTCGTCTTTGGCTGAGCTCGACGCCCTCACGGTATCAGTCACACCGGCTCCCTTCAATATAAATGTATAATCTCCCATTTTCGTTGCCTTTCGGATGTCTCACGTCACAGACTTTTCTTTGCAGGCCGACGAAACCCCGTGCACCATATTGTACACCATCGGTGACCAGAAGGTGGCCGTGGGGAAGGCGACGATAATGAAGCCGAAGGAACCATTGTTCCACAGTCGGCCGATCCCCCCGAAAATCTTCAAGGTTTCCATGGCCAGTGTCAAACTGGGCCACGAGAATTTGCCTCCTCCAACACTACTGGTAGATGACGAGGAGACACCGTGGTGGCTTGGTGATTGTTGCAATGGGTGGGTCCTGTTGTGGCCAAAGAGTCTGCTTCGTCTGGAGGCGGCCGGGAGCACACCCGCGAGCACGTAGCCTCAGCAAGGTATGAACAGCAACACCCCACCTACCCAATTAGCGTCGGGTGTCGGGTTGGGTGATAGCGGACGGGGTAAGGAGGAGGCTCCATTAGTCGCTGATGACGTCGCCATGGATGAGGATGAGGATGACGATGGCGCTGAACAAGATGTCTATCTTGGCGCCTCCTCGTGGTTTGAGCATCATGAGTCGGTGCACGAATTACCGTCTCGACGTATTATTGACGACCTTCTGGTAGTAAAGAAGTCTAGGAAGAGAGCGAGGAAAGGCAAAAAAGCTGATTCTATGATCCAGCCGCCTCAGCAGCCTCGGCTTCAGGACCGTATAGATATCCCCGATGCGGATAAATTGCATACCCCCGGTCAACCAATCCTACCTGCAACAGCGCTACGGGCCAGATTCGGCGATCTAAGGAGACTTCATGACGATGTGCTGTGGGTAGAGAAATGCCTCATCGCCTCGAAAGATCCAGGATACCCACTGTACATGGTTAACGTACCGCGGCAAATGTCGTACGTCGACAACTTCCCTGTGGATAAGTTCATCCTCCGATTCGATTACATATTCGACATGTTTCACGTGAAGAAGCTGGATTTTATGTTTGTCCGCTTTTATGCCTTGCACATGAACTACATCATTGGGGTTGAGCAGATACGTCATATCTGTGTCGCTGACCCGTACTACATGCACGAGAGCTTCTTGGGAGTCTATGCAGAGCAGCGTGAATACGCGAGGGATTACATCGTCGGTTTCATGCTCGCCAATAAGGACAAGGAGGCGATTCTCGTGCCTTATCATCCGCGTAAGTCATCCGCGCTGCTATCCTTCCTTCGATTTCAATAATTCATTTGCACGGTGGAGGCTAATTAATTTGAGGTGTACTTATTTTGCGCAGCGGCGGGCGCGCCGTCCTCATCATCCTCTACCCCCAATTCTCCCACGCTCTTTACTTGGACTCGTCGAAGAACATTCACAAAAAGGATTACACCCACATCAAAGATGTTCTCGACAGTGCTATGTTTTACTACCAAGCAAGGGGTGGAGAGGTTAGGGACAAGAAGAGAAGGGGCGGCAGGGCCGCCTTCGGCCATAAGACCAACTTCTGCATCCAAAGAAACGAGCGAT
This sequence comes from Aegilops bicornis, assembly GCA_021605145.1. Classification (NCBI taxonomy): domain Eukaryota; kingdom Viridiplantae; phylum Streptophyta; class Magnoliopsida; order Poales; family Poaceae; genus Aegilops; species Aegilops bicornis. Next base: position 653,696,933 of record CM038669.1, on the reverse strand, counting down.
TCTCTTAATGATGGATTCTATGTCCTACACCACATGCTTTGGAGTACAGACGGGATCACGGAACCTTCAAATGTCACCTACATCTGGCGATGCCCATGATTCTGCAATGGGCAAAGGACATAGGAGATATCGAGGATCATCGACTTGAGCTGAGTTCTATAACATCAACCGCGAACTTGCCCAAATCATCATGAAAGAGGTCGGAAAAACAGGGATGTTCTACGGAGAAGGACAAATGTCGCGGGAAGACGTCCGAACATGGATAGCCTCTCAGCGTCTCGACATGAAGCCTTTCACTAAGCTCGGGGACTATCTCCCTGACCTCGATGGATGGCACAGCATGTTGGAGTGATTGTGGATTTATGACAATGTGTCTGTTTAGTCCATACTTTCCGTATGACAAAACTTTGAGTTATGCACAGTGAAACTTTATTTGTGATGTAATTAAACCGTCCTCCTCCTCGACTAGCGAAGATCACTCTAGTTAGGGCATTTTGGGTACGATGTACTGAGTGATTTATGCTTATGATATGTTGTTTCTATTTTTGTCAAGTCTGTCTCTTTCTGTTGCTCAACTATATATGTTGCATATCATCGACTCATGTGACGATGCAGGTGCATAGATCATCGATGGTGAAGAAGTGCTACGCCAGGAGTATATATACGATGAGTGGCCGGAGTGTCAGGCCCAAGTGTAGCCGGTTTTCGGTTTCCGAGCGACATGTAGTAGTTAGTTTAGGTTCACGCTAATGCGAGAGAGGGATACGAACTCATGTACTCAAAGTGATAGCTCTTCTCGCGTATACCATTGTTTAGATGGATGACGATGTATTTGCAAGTAATCAAGGACTTGTATCGCTATTTTCGAGATGATGACGAGAGACCACTTTGTGTTGGATGATGATTATGATGAGACTATTTGTATGTATATGCTATGATTATATTCGTGGTCTCGCAGCATTTGTATGTGTATCATGATGACATTTCTATGTGCTAAAGATTCTTCTATAAAGCATGTTCAAATATAAAACAAATATGCCCAAAAAACAAAAACCTGTTAAATTAGCGATGGCGAGTGTATAGAAGTTAGCAGCAGCGCCGCTATAGCGTAAGCGTTGCTTTGCAAAGGGCGCTGGAGCTACTAGCGATGGCGTGCTCAAAGAATCAAGCGCTGCTGATATAATTGTGTAGCAGTAGCGCCGGTGACCACGCGCTACTGCTATATGTTAGCTGTAGCGCCCCACCCCGCACTACTGATACACCTAAAACCCGCGCTGCTGCTAGCCTTTTCCCTAGTAGTGTTAGATCCCGCATAGAGTTAAACTATGAAAGACAAGTAACCCTTAAAGGGTAAAATAAGCTTACCACGCTGGCTTGGCGCTTCGCGCGGAATCCGCGATCCTCGTTGATGGGAGGAGGAACCTCGGCACCCTTGAATAGCACCTTCCAGGCATCCTCGTGCGTTGTGTCGAAGAGCTTGGTCAGAGTTTGGTGCTGGGCTGGGTTGAACTCCCATAAGTTAAAAGCCCGTCGTTGACACGGGAGGATCCGGCGGATGAGCATGACCTGGACTACGTTGACGAGTTTAACCTCTTTGTTCACCAGGTCTTGGACGCAGGATGGGAGTCCGGTCCGCTCCTCCGAATTACCCCACGACAGGCCCTTCTGTTTTCAGGAGGTGAGCCGTGTGGGGATGCCAGATCGGAATTCGGGGGCCGCTGCCCATTTAGGGTCACGCGGCTCGCTGATGTAGAACCACCCCGTTTGCCACCCCTTTATGGTCTCCACGAAGGAGCCCTCGAGCCATGTAACGTTGGGCATCTTGCCCACCATGGCTCCTCCGCACTCCGCTTGTTGGCCGCCCACTACCTTCGGCTTGACATTGAAGGTCTTCAGCCATAAGCCGAAGTGGGGCTTGATGCGGAAGAAAGCCTCGCACACGATGATAAACGCCGAGATGTTGAGGACGAAGTTCGGGGCCAGATCGTGGAAATCCAGGCCATAGTAGAACATGAGCTGACGGACAAACGAGTGAAGTGGGAAACCTAGTCCGCAGAGGAAATGGATGTCACGACCGGTTTTTCAATAACACTACTAGGAAAAGGCATGCTAGTGGCGCACCAGTTTTGCCTTCTAATGGCGCACCACTGGTGCGCCACTAGCATCACACCATTAGAATTTTTTTCTAATGGCGCACCACCTGTGCGCCATTAGAATCTGGTGTTCTAATGGCGCACCATGTAGTGCGCCATTAGTATTGCCCACAGTGCGCCATTAGTATTGCCCACAGTGCGCCATTAGAATGCCTCTCAGGGGGCCATATTTACCCATGTGCTTTGGCATACTAATGGCGCACCAGTGGGTGATGCGCCATTAGTGTGATTATCACGGGCGCCATTAGTGTCTTTTGTGGTGCGCCACTAGTATGAATATTAGGATTTTTTCTTTTATGATATTTTCACAGGTTACAAAATATATTATTGGACAGAATTTAGACAACATCACACAGCAACAGCAGATTCATCGAATACAATAGAAGATTAGTCTCCGAATACAATTCATCATATTAGTCTCCGAATTCAAAAGACCGAACAAAGATAGAACATTACAAGTCTCGAGACCGCGAGTAGCGAGTTTGTCTTCACATTACAAGTCGATATCCATCATCTAAACTACCATCACATAGAAGAGAGCTGCGGTCATCACGATTTGCATCATCACGATGAAACTGGTCTTCATCCGGTTCCTCCAACGCTCCCTACCACTACTAGGGAAGAGGCTAGCAGCAGCGAGGGTTTTAGATGTATTAGTAGCACGGGGATAGGGGCTACTAATAAGGCGCTACAGCTAACATATAGCAGTAGCGCGTGCTCACCGGCGCTACTGCTACACAAGTGTAGCAGCAGCGCTGTTCGTGGAAGCTCGCTACTGCTAGTATCTCTAGCGCGCTTTACCTTGACGCGCTACTACTATAGAGGCGCTGCTGCTAACTTTTGTACACTCGCTACTGCTAATTTAAGTAGGTTTTTTTGTTATTTTTTTGGCATATTTGTTTTGTATTTGAACAGGCTTTATAGAAGAATCTTTAGCACATAGAAATGTCATCATGGTACACATACAAATGTCTACGAGACCACAAATGTAATCATAGCATGTACATACAAATATTCTCATCATAATCATCATCCAACACAAAGTGATATCTTATCATCATCTCGAAAATAGCGATACATGCAAGTCTCGAATACTTGCAACTACAACAACGTCATCCATCTAAACAAAGGTATACGCAAGAAGTGCTATCACTATGAGTGAGAGCGGAACTATGCGATACATGAGGTGGCGGTTCTGAGTCCTCTCTCGTGCTAGCGTGAACCTCAAGTAACTAGCTTCTCCTTCTTATGCCTTTTGAAGCCTTTATGGCTGGCGCCCGTGAACCCATTCACTTGCGCTTTACACTCATGCCACTCGTTGTACACCCCCGGAACCTTCCCTTTGTACACGACATAGCAATTCCATGTCGCCATCAAGAAACTAGGTACCTGTTAGAGATGCATGGTCATGAAGAGGATGTACAATCATATATATGCAACAAAATATACTAGAGCAACACCGAAAAAGAAAGGGTTAGTAACTAGATGCAACATACAAGATGCATAAATTAATTAACTAGAGGTACGCAGGTCATCGTACACAAACTAACAAAGTAGCGTTACGCAAGTTCGGCACATGGACCGTGGACATCACAAAGTTTCATGCTACAAGAAGTATACAAGTTCAACCGACACATATCATCATCGCATCGGCATCATAAATCACTAGAAGTTCCATCCTTCCATATCATCGAGGACGAACCCTAGCTTCTTGAACGGCGTGAGGTCTAGACGTTGCATGCCTATGCGAGTTCGGACGTCAGCTCGCGATATACGGCCGTGGTGGAACATCCCCTTCTCATCGACGACTTCTTTCTTGATGATCGTCACAATGTCACTTTGGATGCGAAAGAAGTCATCTCTAATTTTATAATCCGCTTCTCCATGAGATTCTAGCCACTTATGGATACGATCATCATTTCTGCTGTTAATGCGAAGCTTTTGGTGATCCGTGTTGAACTGAATCATGAGATGGACGATGTAGAATCCATCCTTCTTGCTTGGTTTTGGGACATGGATGCAGGAGAAGTTAGTTTTATGCGCGAAACCCATCTTCTTATTCCTTTCTTTCTTGATCTGCATGTGGCCACCTCTAAAGCTGAAGCCTTGGAGAGCATCATCTAGAATATTCATTATGTGGGTGTAGTATTTTTTCTCGTAGTCTTTGGAAGGGTCAAAATACACGGCGTGGGAGACTTGCGGGTAAAGAACGATAAGAATGGCGCCCGTTGCTGCGAGGAAAAAGACACCTCAAATTATTCCCCATATGAGAGAGAAGGAATGATTGAAATGTACGAAAGGGTTGTCCGGAACTCACTTACTTTGGATGATAAGGCACGAGGACAATTTCCCGGTCCTTATTCTGTACCATGAAGTTTTGGAGGTACTCCCTAGCAGTTTCACGCTCAAAGTCACCGAGACTCAAGAAAGACTCGTGCATGTAGTACGGATCCGCCACACAGATTTGCGAGACTTCTTCACTCTTCATGACGGAGCTCATATGTAGCGCAAAAAGGCGGACGATAGTAAAATCAAGCTGCCTTGTTAGAAACATCTCAAAGATATGGTCAAACCGCAGGAAGAACACCTCCACGGGCTGTGTGTCGACTTAGCACTTCCCCTCAGGAACATCACATGGTCGTGCAGTCTCCTGAGATCCCCTGATAGTGCCTCCAGCGGTTTCGGCAGTAGCATCGGCTCGCCTGTGAGATGGAACATGACCACACTTTTCACGGGTACACGCTCTTCAGAATGCATCGTCTTGCTTCTATGTGCTCTGGCTTGTTTGGAGGCAATTACCTTCCCCGATCTCTTCCTCTCCTTTTTCTTGGGCACACCTTCCAGACCCTTCCTTAACCCCTGCCCCAGTGTTCCCGGGCTAAGTACTATACGACCCTCGCGCACGGCTAGTTGAGCCTGTGTTGAGGCGGCATCTTCAGGCGTGTCCTGTGAGGATTTCATGAAGAGACTTTTTGCAATCCATGATACGACCCTGCCCGGGCATATCATCCATATCCTCATTAGCAAGCTGATAGCCCGATTCGTCATATGGTTGACTCATCATATCTATGTCACAGTCATACGCGTTTGTATTGAGGTAATCCATAGGGTCGACCTCCGTCTCATGATCCATTCTCTGTTCTACAGGAGAAATTACATCAGCCAGTACTATTGCACCCCCTTCATCATGTCGTCCGCCGCTCTAACCCGGCACTACAGGAGCTGGTAATTGCGTAGGCGGGGTGGTGGTCTTCGCACTTGCTTGTTGATGTGTGGTAGTTATTGGTGAGCTCTCGGCCGGCTCCAGCATTTAATAAGATTCTTGACCATAGTAGCACCCAATTCTTGCAGCTTCCAATCCGCCGGGGGTCTCGTCGTCTGCTCCCACATGTTGTCTTTGGAGGAGGCAAATCCTCGTGCCCGATTTCACACCGGGTCAAGCTAACCCTGAAGTGCCCAGCGGGGATCGGCTGGTTGTGGAACGTGCGTTGAGAGGGGTCCATTATCATCCCCTTTCCCACGTCCACCTTGTGGCGTTTGATCAAGTAGAGTATGGTGCACGGGGTTTCTTTCGCGTGCAAACACATATGTCTGTGGCGTAAAACAACCGAAAGGCAACAAAAATGGAATAGTATATATATGTTGGTGCAACATGTAATTACCGTGACGGCGTCGAGCTCAGCCAAAGACGAAGGCCCACCTAGCGCGCCTGAGGCGAGGACGGGCTGCTATGAGCGGAGCGGCTGCGAGAGGAGGCCGGTTGCATGGGCTAGTGATGGTGCGATGGTGTTGTTGTTCATGGAGTTGCTCCCGAAACCGGGCATCGGAAATCATGTACCGTCTTGTCTGGATTTTCCTTCGCCAGATTGATTATAACTGGAACCAAGTTAGTAGCAAAATCATTTCTGCAGTGCGATTCTGGTGCATTGATCGCCTCTTTGTAGCAACTCATATTTGTCCTCGGCTGTTTTTTCGCGTCCTCAGTTGCTTTTTTCTCGACCGCAAGCTTCACCTTCGCGTCGATGTCCGCCTGACTAAACTTCGTTTTCAGCTTCTTGGCCTCCGGGCCCTCGTTGTAAAACACCTTCCACGTGGCGCCGTCTCTAGCGCCGTGCACACGACCATATTGCGGCCGCTGATCCAAAGGGAGTCCCTTAAGTTCGTTCAAGTCCCGGTTTAGAGGGGTGTCCCACTTGGGCCTCATCGGAGAAGTAGGGCTTTCGGCTGCAAGCTGGTGTTGCTTCTCCAGTAGTCTAATCAATTTCCTCGTGATCTTGTCCGTGTAAATAACCTTTTTCTCCCTGTCCCACTTGTAGCGGGACCAGATGAAGTCATGCTCCAAGGGGTTGGTGAACTTCGCGAAGGGGTCTGGGAGACCCGCGGCTTCATGTTCCGTGTCCTCCTTATCCCATATGGGCCTTCTACCGAGGTAGCCATGGCTTCCGAGGCGATGCTTCCCCGTGTTCCTTTGCTGAAGGCTCTTGAATTTCGCAGCCTTAGCCTTGGCTGCCTCGGTAGCGCAAGTGTCCTTGAACTTTTCGAACTCCTCTTCCGTAAGTGTCGGATTTTCCTCCAGAATCTTGGACAGGGGTTCATCAGCCTCAATGGCTCGTTTCACCCTCGTTTTCCAGGAGGCCAAATCATTGCTGAACATGCTGGCGTGATTGTTAATCTTTTTCATCTTCGGATCATCCCACGTTGTTCTAGGTTATCATCCCGGTCGGGGAACTTGAATCTCTTGTGCAACTTTGTTAGGAGCAACTGCGTCAAATGTTCTTTACTCCTTAAGTCATCGTCGTTGATGCTCGTGCATTCCCGTAGGATGCATCCTACTTGGTTCCCATAGCATTTGCGAGGTTCTTCTGGCTCTAACGGCTCAAACTTGCCAAGTGCCATCTTTGTGATCACAAGTCGTCCAATACCTAGTTTGTTAGGTTTTCGTATCCTCTGCTTCTTATGCTTCCTCTTTTCGGTAGCGGCATCGGGGCCGGTACCTTCCCAGCCGGTCTCGGTGCCGCCATCGGTGCCGGTACCTTCCCCACCGGTCTCGGTGCCGCCATTGGTGCCAGCGCTGTCGGTGTCGATGTCGGCGTCAGTACCATCATCGAGGCCGACCTGCAAACCTTGCTTAGCAGTAAAATAGTCGAGGTACTCTTGTTCACCCTCATAATCCATCTAAATGCATCTTGGTCAAGGCCCAGTTTCTTCGTTGTTCGACATGTTTCCTATGATTAAGTGTCCTCATTTATTTCTAAAAGTATGAATAAATGATAAATGACATAAAAATAAATCTATGTGCCAGCACTCGATATGCCAACTATGTAGCACAAAATCATGCCTTTATTCACGGGAAATTTCGGCATGACCTTTGCTAAAAAGTGGACATATTGAGCGCCTGAAATTCACCGGAACGGAAATGAACCAACATTCCGGCGTAACATAGGCCACTCGGATCATTTCCAAACATGACATGTCCAAAACATGACATATGCACATATCACATGTCTAGTTCAAATTTGCACATATCACATGTCCAGTTGAAATTTTGAAACCTAGCTAAATTCATAACTAAATAGATAACCTAATTAACATACTGCCCTAACTAAAACCTAAGTAAATTAACCGAAGAACCCTAGCAGAGAGAGGGGGGGTTTACAGAGGGTGCAGGGGTGAGGAGGCAGGCCCGACGACGACCGGGAAGGGAGAGGAGGGAGGCGAGGGCCGACGGTGGGCGAGCGCCTTGCCGGGGCGAGGGCGGGTCGGGGCGAGCGCCGGGTCGGGTCGGGGCGAGCGCCGGGTCGAGAGCTAGAGCCGGCGCCGTAGTCGGGGCGAGCTCCGGGGCCGGGTCGGGCGCGGCAGTGCGACGGGGGAGAGTGGGGATTTGGGGGGGGAGGCGGGATGAAGGAGGGCGGGTGAGAATTTTGGGTTAAGTGGACATAGCAGTAGCGCATTTGGACAAAACGCGCTGCTACTATCTTCAGTATCTATAGCGGTTTAGGAAAAACGCGCTGCTACTACCTTTGCTACTGCTAGTTTTCCTTTTCCTTTATTTTATCCCACTTTTATTTCCCGAGGGTAGTGAACGAAGGGAGGGCAATATATATTGCATCATTTGACGGTTAAATATGTACGCAAAATAGGAACATATATATTACGCATCATTGGACCCATGCATAATAATGGCTAAGTGTGTATACAAAATAGGAACATATATATATATATTACTTCATTTGACCGATAACATAAGTTTCCTCACTGCTGACGTTTTCGTTTTTGAGTCAGCTTCTTTCCCTTCTTGTTCGTCGAAGAAAAAAATGCATGCATGCATCAAAGTCATACAAACATTTGGCATGACCTTCCCTAAAAATAGGACATATATGGATCTAGAGTTTGCCAGGAATTCGCCAAAACGGAAATAAATCGACATTTCGGCAAAACATAGGCAACTCAAAAGCACAATTTGGCGTGCCACACACACAATTTCCACAAATATATCACACACACATAAACATATTTTCATTTTGCAAAAGCATGAAATTTTCATCACCTCGATCGAGATCGAGCACACGGTGGAGATGATGTTGTAGGGAGATCAAAAGTGCACAAAGCTCTTGTTGACAAAGATAGATCTAGTTAGGGGCAAATAGGTCACTTAACTAAATGCTACATCTACCTAGCTAGCTAATTTGGGAGGAGACAACTTCAACTAGTGGAGGGAAAGGAAAAGAGAAAGGAGATGCATTAATGGAGGTGGTGTAGTTAGGTAGGAGTAATGAAGAGAGAGAAAGGTGGATAGAAGAGAAAGAGTAATGGGGAGAAGTATTGAGGAAGAAGAAGAGTGAGATTGGGAGCATGTGGGGGAGGTAGGGGGAAGGGAAGAGAGGAGGGGGAGGGGAGGCACGGGTGGGGAAAGGTGGTGGGTTGGTGCGGGTTAGCAGTAGCGCGGGGGAAGAAACGCGCTGCTGCTAACTAATTAGCAGCAGCGCGCTTTGGGCAACGGCGCTACTGCTAACAGTGACAAAACTTTTTGCCAATTTGAAATGTAGCAGCAGCGATCCCAGTAAAAGCGTGCTGTTACTATATCCGTAGCAGTAGCGCGGTTCGGGCAACGACGCTACTGCTAAATGGAGCTCGGTGAACACCGTCGGTGGATATTTGTAGCAGCGCGGTTTACACTGAGCGCGCTACTGCTAAAAACTAATCAGCAGCGAGTTTCCCACACACTCGCTACTACTAATTAGCAGCAGCGCTCCTTTTTGACCCGCGCTGCTGCTAAGATTCTGTGTATAGGCTTTTCCCTAGTAGTGTCCTCTCTCCCGCTAGATAGCGGACGTATCTAGATTCCGCCTCCGCCCTAGTGGTGTACCCTTTGTAACTGTTACGCTGAAACAGTGAACCTGCCTCTGACACTCCTCCCAGTCGTCGTAGACTCCGGGAACCTTACTCCTGTACACGACATACGACGGCATCTCTATGCACAAGCCAAACAACGGACAATACATAAGCAATATATAAGTATGCAACAAAAGGATCGGAAGAGAAAAGCAAGACATTAATAGCATCGATTACATCTAAGTTGAACGACTGTCCAACCCAAAGAGACATACAAGTTCATTAAAGTTTAATTACAACATGAGCCAATCAATGTTTCGGAACTACACATAGCATCACTACTGTCGACTCGACTCATGGGACCGGAGCGTGGATGAAGCCGCCGTCTGTCGAGATGGTCATGAAATCGCGGGTATTATCAGCCTGCATTTGTAGCGTTGTGTCTATCTCACTGTTGGACGGTTGATGTCTGAGGTAGAACTGCCCCGAGGTACGAAGGACATCTTGATGGATAATTTCCGCAAACTCTGACTGGATGCGAAAGAATTCTTGTTTGATGTCCGCGTCCTGGATTGCCGACAAGCTCGCGGCCCAATCTTTGAGATTATCTGGTAGCAGAAGGTGATGATGGTCCCGTATGATCGCCCACATGTGATGGAGTGCGTAGTAGGCATCCTTCTGACCGCCAGGCGGCTGCTTGACGCAGGAGAACTTTGTATTGTGGGCGTACACGCAGCGCTGCATCGCCTACGAGCTGGCTTGGCGAAGGTGCCTCCAGATTTGGCGTAGCCAAGGAGAACATCATCAAGAACTTTCTAGATATTTGTGTAGTCTATCTTGGAGTCACGGTCCGGGTCGAAATACGTGGCCATGGAATATTTCGGGCTTAAGAGGATGAGTGTGCAATGTGTGTCCTTGCCACGTAACACGTAATGCTAGAAAAAAGAACGATCAAAATCTAAGAAATCATATGTTACGGGCGGTGAGGGATGACTTACTCGGGAAAGTAAGGCACGAGAAAGTTATCCTTATCTGGGTTTGCCAGAATGACGCCTTCAAGGTAAGAACTCGCAACTTGCTGGTCCCCAGCGCTGCCCAAGATCTTGGCACGCATGTAGAAGGGGTCGACTATCACGATGTACGGGGTCTTGTCTCTAATGATCCGCATCTCCATACTCAGCGAAAACAGCCGAACGAAGGTGTAGTGCAGCGGATGAAGGTTAAACATAGCAAAGATGTCATCAAACCGCAGGACGATCGTACACCCGACGGCGCCATCCACAAAGCCCTTGCCCTCTGGCACCTTGGCCATGAAAACCGGGTATGCCACATCATTCTCTCTGAGACGCCGCTTCTCCAAAGAAAGAACACTGTCATGCAGACTCCGCATAGCACCGGTTGCAGCATTGAGCATATTTGTCGGTAGCACCGCCCTACCCGCCACATGCACCCTCCTCAAGATATCCTTAGGTGAAGGTGGCCCGTCCTAAGCACGGATCGTACTCGGTGCCGGCTGGCTCGCACCCTTGTTACTCTTTCTTTTCCATCCCTTCTTGATCTTCTGTTGTAATGGGACCGAGTTCTGCTCACAGACCGCCATCTTGAGTGTGTTGGGGCTGATAATATTTGGCACCTCGGCTATCTGAGGCTCGGTGAAGTCGGCAGCTGGAGGCGTCTCCTGAGAACTGAACGCTAGACGACGCCTGTTGCAACTAGGTTTCTCCGTCGTACCAGCTGGACCGCGGTTGTCTTGGTTGGGTTCTTGAGAAAGAGGCCCGCAGAATTCGTCATCGTACCCATGTTCGGCAAAGTACTTATCGACGTTGCTAAATGTACGGCCGTCGTCGTTGTCGTCGTCATCCAGATCCTGTGCCATATGCATGTTCGGATCTTGTGCCATAGGGATCTCCGGCATGTCCGGTAGTGTTGCGGCGGTCTTGCCATGGCTTGGCGCCGGCACGACTGGTGGTGTTTGGCCGACATTTCACTGCCGTCTACACCTTCTCCAAACAACCAAAGACACCTGGAACGGCCCTCTATTCCTTGACATCTTCCTCGTGGCAGCCTGGAGCTTATGGAAGGAGAGAAATAACAAGCATTTTAGGAGGGTGGACCCTTCCATCAACTCCTGGCTTCGGAGATTCAAGGAAGACTTTGGACTTCTACAACACAGAACCAAGAGAGAGCACTTTGCTCTTATAGACTCCTTCCTAGCTGATCTTTGATACATTAGAAGTTTCATCTTGTTCTTTATTTGAATAGGGATCCTCACTCTCATTGTGGGTGGTCCGAGTGGAGCTGTATGTACATATGATGTAACTATGTAAATTTCTTCCCTATATATGAAAACACAGTAGGAGCCTCTCCTACCGTCCTTCCCATCAAACAAAAAACGACTGGCGGTGTTGTCTTTGGGGTGGTGTCCCCCTCCCCCAAACGAATCTGGCTCTTCGGCCAAAGCAGGGGCCATCTTAGGCAGGCGCTGAGGGTCATCAGATCATCTTCGTTGGCCCCGGCGGGTCGAATCGGAGGTAACAAATCATCGCAGCGTGGCAGCACCCGAACCAGTTGAACCCTATACACGGTGGGTGGCATCGGTTAACCGTGGAACACGGGGTTGCCCGGTTGAATGATTTTGCCCTTGGCGACATCGACGAACTCATCATTCACAAAGTGCAGGAGAGTGCACGGAACGTCGGCAGCGCCCTGCGAAAACATGTAGGGCGTCAGGCAAGGTTGGAAAAAGCGGTAGGCGTAAGCGAGGCGGTTGGCCTTCGCCTAGTGCCTAGGCGGTGCATAAGCGCCCTAGGCGCAGCCTAGGCGGTAATATAGTTTTTACTCATAGTGTATTTGTGATTATTATATGGGTGTTGATATTAGTTTAGGGCATATAAATAAGTTAATTACCATCTATTTCCATTGGAATATAACCCGTTTGGCATATCGATGTAGTATGTGGCATGATTTCTTGCTTGGGTAGGCAATTCCTTGCTTGCCCTGCCTAGACATCCATTTATGCCCTAGGCGAGGCGTTTGGCCATTGCCTAGCGCCTAGGCGTGCCTAAGCGCCTTCTAGGCACTGCCTTTTCCAACAGAGGCGTCAGGGATGCCAGTCAAAGGCAAAAGGAGATGAAGTCCTCGGCCGAGAGGCTTAATTAGTTATCGTGATGATGGCGTCGAGCTCGGCTAATGTCGAGGCACCGCCGACGGAGGGCATGCAACTGATGGAGGGGCCGCTTGCTGGCGAGGTGCCGGGCGGCGTACACCCGGGTGCATTAAGCCCCAATGCGGGCCGTGCCGGCGTCGGAGAAACCAATACCGCCGCCGCCGGAGACACCAATGGCGCCGCTGCGTTGTCTTGAGTTGCTGGCCGTGAAGCGGGAATCGGGCGGCCCTGTTGGCCACCATAATCCTCCGTCGGCTCATGAATGATTGTAGGCATAATGTGGGTGTGAGTCGATCCCAGTTGTTCGTGCAATTGCTCTTGGACAATCTCCGAATCCGCCACTTGTGCCTTTGAGTTCTCGAACCTCGCGACTGGCTTTCCAAGCTGGTCTTTTTCTCCTTTCGCCCACCAAATGTATAGTATGACGACCATTTTGTGGACAAGCCTTTGCCGCCACACGCCCACCGACGACGGCCATCGATCTTATCCTTGTTTATCATTACGCTCAACGCCCTATTTAGAGTGCTGTCCCAGCGAGGTGCTCTGAGACGACCCCGCGCTACTGCTTTCAGTCTCCTTCGCCAGAACAAGCTCAAGCGCCCTGGTCTTCGGATCCGTGGTAAGCTCCTTTGTTATCGGGTCCTCCTTGTACCGGGCCCTGACATAGTTCCTGGTCTGCTTGTCACTGCTGTATTTCTCGAAGCGGGGCGGTAGGCCTTGCTCGGCACGCTCCGCGTCCTCCTTGTCCCATATAGGCTCCGCCACTCTGTAACCGCCGGGACCGAGTTTGTGTTCCCCTAAGTTCAACTCCCTCATTTCTTTCCCCCACTGACTTGATTCGGAGGTTGCACTGCTCTCGCACTTGATCTTGAACTCCTTGTATTCCTCTTCGCTGATCGAAGGATTTTCCGCCTTGATCTTCTCATAACTATCACCTTTCTCAATCATTCTCTTCACCGCGCTTCTCCAAGTAGACAGGGCCGTGCTCATCCTCGTGAGGGTGGCACTGTTCACTTTATTCCCAGAGAGGCGTGTGTTTTCAAAATCAGTGGGGAACTTGTATCGTTTGTGCAGCTTCGTGAAGAGGAGGTTGCGCAAATTCCGTCGGTCCTTATGCCTAAGGTTCTCGATGTTGATCGAGACGGTGCTCCGGAGAATGCACCCGAGCTGAACCGAGTACCCCTTGACTATATGTTTGGGCTCCGTTGGATTCCCGTCGGAGTCCACTTGAGTAAATTCCTCCTTGATGGTGCGGAGCGCGTTCGGGCACCGGTCGTTCCGTTGCTTCTTTGGTTGGCTGCCATCTGTGCGTGCGCCGCCATCATCAGTGGTGACATCCTAGGCGACACCATCAGTGGTGGCATCCTTGGCGGCACCATCAGTGGTGTCATCCCCGACGCCACTAGGGGTTGTGTAGTCAGGATCGGTGTCTTCCGCGGCGTCCTCATAGCAGTGAGGTTGTTCCTCCATCTTCTGGGACAGGTCCCAAAATTGCTTGCCACCCGAACCGCCGGCCTCATCGTTGTGGGCCATGTTTCGCTCTAAATAGGAAAAAAGTTAGGTCAAAAAGTTGGTTGTTGTCAAGGAACAAGATCATGGTCTCATCATTTAGGGTTTGTCGACACCGAGGCATCCTAAAAGCTAAGCTTTTATCATTTAGGGTTTGTCGATGCCGAGGCACCCTAAAAGCCTAAGCGTACATCATTTAGGTTCTCATCGACACCGAGGCATCCGGGGCAGCCAAGTTAAGTTTTCACCATTTAGGGTTTATCGATGCCGAGGCACCCGAGGTTGGGCCTAATCACTTGGCACTAATCACTTGGCTCTATTGCCACCTATGGTTTAATGCAGCAAGAATGGCGGGGCAGTTGATCCTACTTAACTAAGTACTAAGATACCCCGGCCCATGCATTAGTCGCAAGTACCCCATATGTCCTATTTTTAGCAAAGTCGTGCTAAACTTCACGGAAAATTTCAGCATGACCTTTGCTGAAAATAGGACATACGGAGTACCCGAATTTGCCGGAACGAAAGTTAATCGACATTACGGCGAACCCAAGGGCCTCTCAGGGTACCTGCAAATTCATCACGACACAATGGTCGGAGACAAAACCCAACAATTTTACAAGTCTTTCACAGATTTGTTTGCAAGTTGTGATATGTAATAAAGTTGAGCCTCAAAGATGAGCCTCCAATGCTGATTTGTTTGCATTGTTTTAGGAGTATAAACTGAGTATGCAAACTGGATATACACTGAATTTAAATAAATTTACAGAAAAATACCATGTGCTTGTGGGTGTGGTGTCCTATTTGCAAAAAAATACCATGTGTAAGTGGAGTGCGATTGTTACTGCAGAAGCGAGATGTTCGCTTGGATTTCTGCTACTGAAACTTGCCAATTGCAAAGAGTATTGCTGTTGTAAAACTACTATAAATCTACTCCTCTATACAAATCTTAAAAAGCAGGTCTACTTCACATAAGATTCACCTAAGAGCTACTGCAAGCAGGTCTACTTGCTTTTGGTGTGTTCTTGCACAACCTGCTTTCTCAAGAATGCCACATAAGCATGTGTGCTAAACCTCTGTCTAACAAGTATTGAGGCAAACAAATATTGCTCCCAACTAAACATTTTCAGTTAACTATAGCAACAAGTATTGGAACACTATGCTGAAAAAGTTCAGTTAACAGTATTGACTGCAACTCATCCTCGAAGATATATTATTGGCATAGTATAAAAGTTCAGTTAAGCTCCAATAATGAAGAAGTTCAGTCATAGTATAAATGTTCAGTTAAGCTCCAATAATGAAAAAGTTCATTTAACAGTATTAGCGACAAGTATTGGAACACTGTGCTCAAAAAGTTCAGTTAAGCTCCAATAATGAAGAAGAATCATACCCATCCTCGAAGATATATTATTGGCATAGTATAAAACAGTCATGATCTTGATGAAGTACACTGCAGATGTTTCATGTTGATACTGCTATATATCAACAAATCTGCGAGTTGATGATTACACACATAAAACTTGCAATGATGAAGGAAGCACTCATGTCAAATACTAGCAGTGACTAAAAACTGAGAATTTGATGTCAGTGCATAATTTTATCCCTCCCCTGCCTTCCATCTATTCTGCATCTGATGCATACTACCAGTTGTGAAAGCATATTCAAAAAGTGCATTCTGCAGGGTGCGGCCACAACGAGGCAGGGCGTAGGTGGCGCACGGCCACGCGAGGGGCGGCCGTCGTGGTGAGCACGAGCCCGCAAGGAAGTGGTGGGCGGCACAAACGACGACTAAACAAGGGGAAAATAGGGGGAATCGATGGAGACGCTCACCGCGTAGCTGGGGAAGGAGAAGGCAAGGCCGACGGTGGTCGGGGCAGCGCGGATCGACGCCGAGAAGCAGTGGTCGGTGATGAGGAAGAAGAGGTCAATGCGCTTGATCCTTGATGACCCGGCTCCAATCCGTGGGCGCAGCTCCTAGGCACAACGACAGAGCACGGGGCGGCCGGCGGCCGCGGTGACGTGGACGTGGGGCGGCGTTGAGGCTCCAAGTCTCCGGCGGCTCCGAGGGTTAGGGAGGGAGGTGAGGGAGGCGGCGCCACGGGGAGGCGGTGCTTGGGGAGGCGGCGCCGAGGGGGAGGAAGGGAGAGGGAGGCGGCGGGCGCGTGGGCGGCTCCGGGGACGGAGGCGGCGACGGCTGGGCGCGTGGGCGGCGCGGCTGCGCTGATTGGGGTCGATCGAGGGGAATCTGGCGAGGGAGGGAGGGAGGCCAGTGCGAGGGCAGTAGATGGAGGGGGGAGGGTTCTAATGGCGCACCTCTCCCTAGTGCGCCATAAGTACAACTATTCTAATGGCGCACCTCCCCCCGGTGTTTCATTAGAATTTTGGTTTAATCTAGCCCGACTGGTCAGGTTATATACCACCTAACCCTATCTACATTAGAAACCACCCACTAGCCCGACTGGTCAGCACGCAGCACACACACCAGGAGGTCCTGGGTTCGATTCCTGTGCTCCCCAATTTTATTTTTATGCATTTAAAATGTTGTTTGATATTTATTTGTGTTTAAATATGTTCAAACTTGTTTAAATCATAGCAGTAATATTTTTTTTATAAAAACAGTAATAAATTTTTTTTTAAATACGTTCAAATTTGTCATTTGAAAATATTTATGAATATGAAAAAATATTCATATGGGGGGAGGATGCGGGTGGTCATCGTCGGCGGTGGAGTGGGGGAGGGTGCGGGCCGAGGGTCGGCGGCGGTGACCGGTGGAGCGAGGGAGGGTGCGGGGCGTCAGCGGCGACGGCCGGTGCAGCGGGTATGGTGTGGTTGGTCGCCGGCGGCGGTGGAGTGGGGGAGGGGGCGGGGGGTCGGTGCATTTAAAATGTTGTTTGATATTTATTTGTGTTTAAATATGTTCAAACTTGTTTAAATCATAACAGTAATATTTTTTATAAAAACAGTATTAATATTTTTTTAAAATATGTTCAAATTTGTTATTCGAAAATATTTATGAATATGAAAAAATATTCATATGGGGGGAGGATGCGGGTGGTCGTCGGCGACGGTGGAGTGGGGGAGGGTGCGGGCCGGGGGTCGGCGGCGGCGGCGGTGGAGCGGGGGAGGGTGCGGGGGGTCGGCGGCGACGGCCGGTGGAGCGGGGGAAGGTGCGGTTGGTCGTCAGCGGCGGTGGAGTGGGGGAGGGTGCGGGGGGTTGGTGCATTTAAAATGTTGTTTGATATTCATTTGTGTTTAAATATGTTCGAACTTGTTTAAATCATAACAGTAATATTTTTATATAAAAACAGTAATAATTTTTTTTAGAAATATGTTCAAATTTGTTATTTGAAAATATTTATGAAAAAGAAAAAATATTCATATGGGGGAGGATGCGGTGGTCGCTTGGGCGGTGGAGTGGGGAGGGTGCGGGCGGGTTTGGGCGGGCGGCAGTGGAGGAGGAGGGTGCAGGGTTTGGCGGCGGCCGGTGGAGCGGGGATGGTGCGGTTGGTCGTCAACCGGTGGAGTGGGGAGGGTGCGGGGTCGTGGCGGCGGCGGTGGAGCGGGGAGATGGTGCAAATGAGGTGAGGAGGAGGAGGCAGTCGAGACAAGCTTGGAGGAGGAGGTGGAGAGAATGAAGTGGGGAAAGTGAGTGGGTAGGTGGGCTGTCCAAAATATCTTGTTGGTCCCAGGTTACTAATGGCGCACCACCTGGAAATGCGCCATTAGTAACCCTAGTTACTAATGGCGCACCAGCTGCCGGTGCGCCATTAGAAGTTTTGCAAAAAAATAAAAAAAAGTATACATTCTAATGGCGCATTTCCAGGTGGTGCGCCATTAGTAACCTAATTATTTTTATAAAAAATTATTACTGTTTTTAAACTAGTAATGGCGCACCCAACCATGATGCGCCATTAGAATCTTTGGAAAAATAAGAAAAAAAATTCCTAGTGGCGCACCGTTTGCATGGTGCGCCATTAGTGTCTTCCGCGCCATTAGTGTCTTCCACACTAATGGCGCACCTGCACATGGTGCGCCACTGCCATATAGTAGTGGCGCACCACATGACAGGTGCCCCATTAGTGGACATCCCATCTATAGCCCTTTTCGTAGTAGTGTAAAATACTTATTGAGAAACCGACCCTTTTATTCCCAGTATAGGAGAATCCTCCTTACTGGTAGACAAATTCTTGATACAGAAGTCCAGAAGTACTAAATATATTACAGGGTTGAGTTGAGGTTGCTCAACAATTTATTACAAGCACGCCAATAGTATGCATAAGGGCGGATATGACACTCACTACTAGAATCTGGCACTTTGCCATCTGCCATGACAGATGGCAAAGGCATGGTCGGCGGATGGCAAAGGCTTTGCCATCTGCCAGCAGATGGCAAACAGTTTGTCTGAAACCATGCCGGTAAAGGCTTCTTTGTCGTCTGCTGGCTGATGGCAAAGAGCCTGTGGCTTTGCCATCTCCTGGCAGATGGCAAAGCCTCTTAACGGGGTTAGCCCTGTTAGAAGGCTAACGACATACTTTGCCATCTGCCAGCAGAGGGCAAAGGCTGCAGGCTCTTTGCCGTCTGCCAGCAGATGGCAAAGGCTGCACGTTGTTTGCCGTCTGCCAGCAGATGGGAATGGCTGCATGCTTTGCCGTCTGCCAGCAGATGGCAAAGGTTGCATGCTTTGCCGTCTGCCCGCAGATGGCAAAGAGGTTTGCCATCTGCTGTCAGATGGCAAAGAGCCCAAATAGTCCAGCCGAAATTTTACATGTAGATGACACGTGGCCTATTTGCCATCTGCCAGCTGATGGCAAAGCTCTTTGCCATCTGCCAAATAGATGGCAAAGTGACTATATTGCCCCATTTAATTTTGTTTTTCTTATATCAATTCATTTTCACAGAAATCAAACACAAATATATTTATATGACCAATATAGCATATTCAACACATATTACCAATAGTCATGAACACATATGTATCCAACACATGTTACCAATAGTAGCAAGTTTCATTCGTACATATACATAGTTTCATCCATAGGTAGCAAGTTTCATAAGGTCAAAAAAAAACTGAATACAAGCACTCCATCAACCCAAGCTTCCGTGATCTTAAGCAAATCTGTCAAATGGGAAGGAAGAAAGTTAGAAGAAGAAGACTAGAAGAAGAAGATTATTATGATGCAACTAAAATGTGAAGATTATTATGATGCAACTTATATCTGTAAAATAGGTCATTTTGGAGCTAAGTATGGTTATTATGTCACTTTTGAGCTAGCAAAGCATACTAAGTCATTTTGGTGTAAAACATGCTAAGGTCATTCTAGAGCTAAGTAAGGTTATTATGTCATTTTGGAGCTAGCTAAGCATGTGAAGTCATTTAGGAGCTAAAATATGTCATTTCTTAAGCATATTATATCATTTTAGAGCTAGTTAAGCATATTAAGTCATTTTGGAGGAAAAGATGCTAAGTATAGGTCATTTTAGAGCTATCCTAGGTTAAATAGGTCATTTTTAAGCTAGCTAAGCATATTAAGTCATTTTGGAGGGAAAAATGCTAAGTATAGGTCATTTTAGAGCTATCTTAGGTTAAATAGGTCATTTTGGATCTAATTAAGCTTATTATGTCATTTGGGAGCTAGCTAAGCATGTGAAGTCATTTAGGAGCTAAACTATGTCATTTCTTAAGCATATTATGTCATTTTAGAGTTAGCTAAGTATATTAAGTCATTTTGGAGGAAAATATGCTAAGTATAGGTCATTTTAGAGCTATCCTAAGTTAAATAGGTCATTTTGAAGCTAGCTAAGCATATTAAGTCATTTTGGAGGAAAAATGCTAAGTATAGGTCATTTTAGAGCTATCCAAGGTTAAATAGGTCATTTTGGAGATAATTAAGCTTATTATGTAATTTTTGAGCTAGCTAAGCATATTAGGTCATTTTGGAGGAAAAATGCTAAGTATAGGTCATTTTAGAGCTAGCCTAGGTTGAATAGGTCATTTTGAAGCTAAGTAAGGTTATTATGTCATTTTGGAGCTAGCTAAGCATATGAAGTCATTTAGGACCTAAAATATGTCATTTCTTAAGCATATTATATCATTTTAGAGCTAGCTAAGCATATTAAGTCATTTTGGAGGAAAAGATGCTAAGTATAGGTCATTTTAGAGCTATCCTATGTTATATATGACATTTTGAAGCTAGCTAAGCATATTAAGTCATTTTGGAGGAAAAATGCTAAGTATAGGTCATTTTAGAGCTATCTAGGTTAAATATGTCATTTTGGAGCTAATTAAGCTTATTATGTCATTTTTGAACTAGCTAAGCATATTGAGTCATTTTGGAGGAAAAAATGCTAAGTATATGATTATGTCGCTAGTATCCATATGGCAGAGAACCCGGGCCGACATGACTAGTCATAGAACCAAGGTGGCACAAACGCAGTGGAGACAGGCATACATGACCCAAAGAATGCACGCAGTCATCATCAGCGAGTGCAACCAAGTCGTAGCAAGCTACAAGGACTTCGGTGATACACCGCGCGACATTTCCCGGTAGGGACAGACAAAGGAGCAAAGAAGTACACATGCCGGTCAATCCATGTGTTCCGGAGCAGTAGCGAACTACCATGGCTCAGTGGAAGCACTAGGAGGCATTTCCCTATATGGAAGGCTACCAAAGGCACACGACTAGGTGTCGAATCCCACACATGCAATGCATTTCAAACATACACACATTATGCACGATATGTGTAGATACAACATGGCATCACAACAAAACTCTATTAAGCAAAACACTTGGGAAACTTACCGTCATCACAGAGGTGTAGGTGTAGGTGTAGGACCGGTCGCGCCAGTGGCAGACGGAGAAGGATCGGTCGATGCTTGTCAGGAGTTACGCTGCACCAAAGATTATTTCCAATGTATCGTTAGCATGATGCAACTCAAATGTGAAGACAAGTAACTGATGACCGTTCAAATGAAACTCACCGTGCCCGCTGGAGCAATGACTGGCAACGGCGGAGGGGTCTGGCCGTTCTTCTCGCACATGGACTACACATTAGGTTTTGACGAGTCAGTCATATTAGTTACTAATGAAAGGAACATTGCGTGCATGATTTAGCTAATATGCAGAAGAAACTTACCACGAAGAGTTCGTACATGGCCCGGTTAGCCGAGTCGTTCCGGTTCCTCTCCTCATTCTCCCTGTCCCTCTCCGCCGCCTATCGGTCCCTCTCCGCCAACTGCCGGTCCCTCTCCTCAAAAGCAGCCTGGGTGTTCACTCTCTCTGCCTCAATAGCAGCCTGCAACACCACTCGTTAGCATTGTAATCATCGACGGCCGCAAACACAATGTAATGGAGGAAAGGCTACCGAGTCCGTATAACAAACCTGGAATTCGATTTCCACTTGTCGTAAACGAGGCGGTATCTCAGGATCAAAGCTGGTCTGGCGCTTCTTGATCTGCGGGAGAGTGCTACTACAACGTATCAGTCCATTACCAATGGCTAACGAGGGGGAGAGGAGGAGATGTCATTTGTGCTCACCCACGAACGTAGGGGCGGAGCTCGTCGAACGCACTGGGAGGTTGTTGAACACCAGACCCTCAGAGCGATGAAACAACTGCACATTTAAATCCACCCGATCAACACAAATATATATGATGTTTTTCATAACAAAATTGGAAAATATATGACCTAACTCATAATTCACAAATATATGACCCCGTCGGCCTCTGCTTCTGAGGCCGCCGCGTATCTGCTTCCGAGGCCCCGGCCGTCGCAGCCGTCCGGCATGTGGATGGACATGTCCCGACCCTCTAGCGGCACGCACTCCACCTCCACAAGCGGCTGGATCGGAGAACTGGCTCATAGTGCTCCTCCCCACAATTTCTTGTTAATTTGTTTCAAGTTCGGACACAAATGTCATGTTGGGGTTGAGATATGTGTGCTTGCTTCCTCCCCGATTGCAGTTTGGGAAGCTAGCTAATTCTAACTAAAGTAAATGTTAGGAAGATTTTATATCGATGGACAATTCAAGAGTATTGTTGAGTTATAGTTCATCCTATTTTAGTGCTTGCTATTTCTTCAACCCTCAGCTGCGGTCTGTCCTATGTCACAATGGCAGCATTGACACCAATGAAAGTGCTCTGAAGAATGCATTCTCTCAGCATGAACATGTTACTGAAGGTTCTAATTTATTTGTTTCCACCCTATTTGGTGTTGGATCCAAGGTTTGTGTTGATTACAGATTGTTCTCTAACTGATGGATCTTTCATACAGTTAAAGTAATACACCATCATGTGCTTAGGAAACCCAACAGATATGGTTTCTTCAAGTTCTCTTCAGAAAAGTGAAGCAGCAGTAGCATTCGAGACAATGAACAATGAGGTAAATATGCTTCATGGCATTGGCGTCCATAGATATATCGTAAGCCATGTTCTTGCATGATAATGTGCAGCCCTCAGTATGATTCTTGTCCTTATGCTAACACAACTTTTGCACATATAATTGTTTCAACTGCTTGATCGAATAAATTAATATATGGTGCACTATGCAAAAATTTCAGACGTCTAAGGTGCCTGTTCGGTATCATTCTTCTATTTGGAATCTGCTTGATCCATGGAGTTTTTGTGGTATCCATTTGATCTAACAGCCAAAAAATTTCATTATGATTTAATTGCACGTTAGACAGATCATGATGTTGAAAAATTTCTTGCTGAAGCATGCATTATGGCTAGCATGCAAACAAAGGTTTCTTATCTCCACCTCGGATCTTTCATAGTCGCATACATATTTATAGGTGTATTTCACTCTGAATTATACATAATACATATTGATGTTCAGATGCTAAATCAGAATTGTATGTCATTTATGTGTTTCACATGAAAACTCATAATTTTCTCTCACCGTTAATCTTTTCAACGTTTTCCTTCCTGTTTTCTATCTTGTATCAGCAGAAGATTATTAAAATCTCATGAGGCCTAACTTATACAGAGATATTTGATGATTGTTTGAATCCGCTCTTCTATACACTGTAAATAAGTTTTTCATTGATAACTATACTTTTTTCATATATTTATATTGTCTTATTATTCTTTCTTCAAAATCGGCGGGCGCGGCAACGCGCGCCTTGATGTTCTAGTTATTAAGGACAGTATAACCGCACCTAAAGCGAGCCCTCTCAGTGCTTCATGTTTCTGGCCGTTAGATTCCGTGCCCGGATCATTCTCGATCGTCCGATGCGTCTGCTCTCGACCGTGGGCTGCTCCTGGGCCGGATGTCCTGAGGGGCCGCTATTCCTGAAGCCGAATCGAAGCCTTCTCGTTAGTCCACGAAAATTAACGTACGATCCCAGACGGATGGCCTTGACAGGCGTTAGGTATTTCCTCCCGTTCCACAAGTTTTAGTTTCACTCCCCCCTCCCACCCGCGTATTACGCATCTCCCGCGGCGGCGCCACACATGGCGATCTCCATCTCCTCCACCCGTTGGAGCTGCTGCTGTTTGAAGAGACACAATGGCGGCGCTGCTGAACGAGGGCCCCCGCGCAAGCCCACTTCGCTCTCCACCTTCCTCCGTGCGCCGCCGTCTCAGCATGCGCCTAAGCGAGATTACCGTGCAGACCACCGCAAGTCGTTGTCCTACCATCAACTGCCCCGCCGTGCGCATACGGAAGAAGCCCTCGAATCCTTCGCAAGTACGCACCAGCACGCCGGCCCAAAGCCCGTTCAGCGCTGCCCGTGCACGGCCTGGATCCCGGCGCCTCCTGGGCCGACAGGTACGACAACGATGGCACTGAACTGTCCAACTCCGCTGCTGCGACGGCGGCGGCTAGGTTCCCAGTAGTCGCGAACCTAGCGTCTACAAGTCGGACAACAGGCAGCAGTGGGCACGATGCTTCCAGCAGGCTCATTTTCTCAAGAAAACTCTCTTCCCGGTTAAGTTATCATATCCTTTGTTTCTTAAACACTGCGGGCATTGATTTCCTTAATAGTTTACATGTCATGTGTTTGACACCATCGACTCACTATACTGATGCAATTAACCTCCATAGTTCCTTCTTCAACTGATGTTCATGTGAGACTTACCATATATCAGGTAGAAAATGTGTTGGCTCAAGATCATGGGAAGTGTTTACCATCATGATTTCCTTCCTCATATGCCATGGACAATCAGGAACTACTTTTCTGTCGTTTATGGTATTGCTGCTATAGGTGTACGTATAGACTTTCTTCCATGGAGCGGGAAGTCATTTCGGTGAGCCGGAGTCCAGGAGTTCATGGAACCGAGCAGTTGACGAATGGGGCCTTATAGTATGGAAAACATGTTGGTTGCTGTAATCGAATAATTACTCATGTGGAACGTCTTGTTTTCCTTTCACCACACAAGCTTCTTCTGAGTCAGGAAATGATACTAGATTAGAGATTGTTTCCCTTTTGTCAAGTATAGATACTGGATAACATTTCATTTAGGAGTTCTGTTTTGCGTCATTTGTTTGAGTGAGCTTCATTTCTGACATGGTATTGTAATTAATAAAATACAGTTTTTTATGTGCAGAGCATCTTATAAGACTACAACATTACAATTGGAAAATCTGCAATGACTAACGAATTGCGATTTCCTTTCTACGTACAAACATTCATGTTGCTCAAATGGTGTTTGATCACTTCTTTGATAGTGCACAGAAAATCCTTATTTAGTTAGTCACTTGTTGCTGAAAATTTTATCTAACACTTTGTGTAGACCAGGTTATTCCTGGGATCTTTAACTTATCGGTTCTTCTGTTTCACCAGTTGCATTTCTGAGCATATAGATCAACATTATGCAAATTTGTAGCTGTTAATTTAACTCCGTTTTATCAGAAAACTTTGACTTTGTGCATTATTTAATGTGAAAGTAATTTTTGTTCATTAGAATTCATAAATATGTAAGGTCTGCTAGAACTTTCTTTTTATTAGTCCTCATCACTTGTCAAAATCAGCTTTCTGAACATATAAGCAGCAGAGCATGAACATGTACAGGGAGAGGTGGTTGGGCAGCAAAGAGGGCATCACCTTCGCAAAATCGGAAGAGGTGGATGGGGAGGCAGAGAATCGACACAGCCACCTGGTTCTTCGGCGGAAGACGGCGAGCAGGACGGGGATGACTTGTCGGGGACGGAGGAGCCGTTCAGTGATGGCCGCAGACGAGGGCGGGGATGTGTGGTCGGGGATGGAGGAGACGGTCCGCGACGGCGGCGGACGAAGGCGAGCAGGGCGGGGATGGCTTCACAGCATGGACGAGCGGCGGCTGCCGGCGCTGAAGGTGCAGTCCGCCATGGCTACTGCGTGCGGCGGCTAGGGTTGGGGGAAGGGGCGGCGCCGCGGCCTGGAACGGTGGAGGGACGGGCGCAGGGGCGGGCTGCGGTGGCGAGGAGGGGCGGGGAGGGCTGCGGTGGCGGGAGGGCGGGCGGGCGGTGCTGGGCGGAGGCGGGCCGGCGGCGGTGCTGGGCCGCGCGGGTGCGGTGGTGGGTGAGTTTTTTTTAGACAATGGTGGTGTGGGTGGGTGAGGTGGGGAGAGAGAGAGAGAGAGGGGTGGGGCTGGGCTGGGAGAGAGAGAGAGAGGGGTGGGGCTGGGCTGGGAGAGAGGAGAGGAGATTTTTTTAGAAGAAGAGAGGGAAGGAGATAGCCCGACTTCTTTGCCATCAGCCAGCGGATGGCAAAGGCCCATATCTTTGCCATCAGCCAGCGGCTGGCAGATGGCAAAGAGGTGGAGCTATTGGGCCGTTACAGCGCCGTCATTCATTGGGCCCCACCCACTTCTTTGCCATCTGCCAGCAGATGGAAAAGATTCTTTGCCATCTGCTGGCAGATGGCAAAGAGGTGGGTTGATAGGCCGTTACAGCACTGGACCCTACCCACCTCTTTGCCATCTGCCAGCGGATGGCAAAGATTCTTTACCATCGGCTGGCGGATGGCAAAGATTCTTTGCCATCGGCTGGCGGATGGCAAAGAACTGGCTGATAGCAACCAGGTTCTTTGCCATCTGTCAGTTCTTTGCCATCTATTTTTTGTAAGAAGATGGCAAAGACGTTCTTTGCCATCTGCTGGCAGACGGCAAAGAGCTGACTGAAGGCAAATTCCTTGTTTCCAGTAGTGACTCGGGTGTGGTGGCATACTACTGACTCGTAATAAAAGTGGTGGTGGATATGTCACAGTGAAGTGAGTGACATGACTCCTACTCTTGCAGCTCATCGAGCGTCGAAGTGAGGCTCGATGATTTTATTCGGGTAGCGGAAGCGTATATGATAAAAGTGACCAAATTTACAGGATTCGCACGGGACTGACTGGGACTCCTGTAGGCGTCGGACTCGCTATCGAACTCTTCATCCATAAGATTGCCTTCGTCAACATCTTGCCAAATCAACAAGCCAGGTGAGTACTTTGAATGTACTCGCAAGACAGTTCGGACATAAGATATAACAAATGCAAACATGATGCACATGAGCACTTTAGCAATGCACACTCAGATAATAAATTTGCAAGGCATGTTTAAGAAAAAGGGAAGTCAGGCGGTAGTCCTCCCGAAAACCCAAGAAAATAACTGAAAACCGATCGGGTGTCTGAAGCGACGCATCGAAAAGTAAAAAATAAAATTAACATGCCGCAGTCGGGCGTCTGAGCAACACCACATAAAGGGCTTATATTGGAAAGTAAATGACATTGCGTGCCACAGTCGGACGTCTAAGCGACATCACGTAAAGGGCTTATATCGAAAGTAAATAACAAGAGTGCCACAGTCGGACGTCTGAGCGACATCTCTAAAGGGCTTATATCGAAAGTAAACAACAAGAGTGCCACCGTCGGACGTCTGAGCGACGTCACGTAAAGGGCTTATATCGAGAGTAAATAACAAGAGTGCCACAGTTGGACATCTGAGCGACATCACAAAAAGGGCTTATATCGAAAGTAAATAACAAGAGTGCCACAGTCGGACGTCTGAGCGACATCACATAAAGGGCTTATATCGAAAGTAAATAACATAAATGCCACAGTCGGACGTCTGAGCGACATCACATAAAGGGCTTATATTTCATTGTCGTATTCAAGCAGTGTAGACCATTCCAAGGAAAATACTTAGTTCATAATAATAAACGGGTTAGTCCATCCATAGGAGTAATCATTAAGCCGGATTTAACACTCATGTTTGTTCACCGGAGATTGTCACGGAGACTGACACTGAGACTGACAAAGACAAGTTGAACACAGTCCTTGACCATAGATACGGTTACTTGAATGATTTTGCCTCTGCAGAGTTTGTACTACTTAACCACAACCAACGGATTTCAGTAGTCACAAGGGACTAGTTCCGTTTACGGTGTTTTAGAAGAAACACATCTAACCAGTACACACCAAATTCCACATTCCGCTACCTGGAATCACCCTAGGCAACGTTCAAGAAAAACTCTAAGACGGAGAGGTCACAACCTAGAATAGCATGTGATCAAATTTATCTCGCGCGCTCTAAGGGGTGTCCCCCTCTCGGTCCCAACCGGAAACACCCATGCTCCCTGACCGGATGACGGGCTTTAATCCAGGGCCATGGAACCCTCATCCCGATCCCTCTTTTTGGTGTGTACAAGGAAAGAGGTTTGCAACTTACTAAACCATATTCTTTGCAGAAAACATGTGGTAGTACAAGAGAAGGAACGGATGGTAACGTGACTTGATCCACGTTGACACTGGAGTTAAATAGTTTGGCATGAGACTGGCATGCTTCAACAATACCATCTTACCACCTTTCATGTCACCACATGATCATGTAAACTCACGTCGAATAACACATTGAGTTTTGAAGCTCACTCGCAATAGCTTTGCATGCAACATATCATTTACGGATGCTCATATAGACATGCCATGCAGTAAACTACTTAAGCAAACATGCAAAACACTCATCATATCAAAGGTTCAAACATGCTTGCCTGGTTCGGAGTAGTCGGAGTCTAGCTCGGTGAAGTTTGCGGTTCCGTCACGTCCTCCGGTATCTATGGTATAAAGAAAATATGTACTATCGTAAATACCGTGTGTGCACAAAAATTGTTCCAAATATTTTTCAAATAAATATGATAACAAACTAGACAGAAAAACTAATATGACAGAAAAAGAATCAATCAAAAATCATTTTCTGTTTAGAAGTTATTAAAGTTTTAGTCCAGGGACTTGTCTGTAATGAAACAGAAAGTTCCCAAGGGGCAGAACAGAAAGAGACAGAAAAATGTTTCAGTTAGAAAGCATATTTGCCCGAATGCGTTTTTAGAAAACGGTTCAAAAAGAAGAAAACGCTGACGAGGGGGTCCCACTCGTCAGGTTTAAAAGTTTGAGAGTGAGGAACAGAGCGCGCCGGCGCCCGAAGCTTGCGGTGGTCGCCGGCGACGATCCACAGCGAGTTAAGAGGAGCGGAGGTTACCTACGGACTCAGCATGCTCTCCCGCGTCTGTGGGTGGTGGAGTTGGTCATTGGCAAACACCACGTCGACGGCAGCTCTCACTCCAGCGGACGGCGGCTCGGGTGATGGTGGATTTCGTCAGGGAAGGCTGCAAATGCCAAATTGAGGCGCGGGTTAGGTGATTGAGTGCCCTAGGAGGCTACGGGAAGGGTTTGGGAGGTGGGGGTGCCCTCACCGGAGCGGATCGTGCCGGAGCCCGAAGCGGATCGGGGCGGCCAGAGACGGAGGAGAAGGCCTCCTCGGGGTCCTCCTAGGGCTCGAGCGCAGTTCTGGCGAGGTGAAGGGAGTGGTGCTGGTCGAAGGCGAGCTCGGGGTGGCTATTTATAGCCGGCCCGAGGCGGTTCCCGCGAACGGGATAACTCCGGCGGCGATTACGGCGAGGCAATGGCCGGACGGGTGGATTAGGTGGCTGGGCATCAACGTGATGGTGCACTGGTTCCACTCAACGCAAATCTTGGTTGCATCTGACCTGCTCCATGGTTTCGACGGAACGGAGCTCCGCGGGCCCGTCGGCGGCAGAGAGCACGCCCTGTGCTTGCCAGGCCACGGCGACGGTGCTGCGGCGCGCGCAGGGGAGGGGGTGGCCACGCTGAGGCTCCGGGTGGCTTGGGCGGCGCTCGTCGGCGCCGAAAAGCAGGGCCGACCACTGTGGGTAGTCACGGGTGGCTCTGCCACCACAGAAGACGCCGGAGCTCGCGAGCCACGTCGCCACCGACGTCCGCGCCCGGCCAAGTGACCTTGCGGCGCTCTGGATAAGGAGGAGGAGCAGTGAGCAAGGGGCCAGTGCAAGCACTGGCGAGATCGATGCCCAGCTCTGAAGAAAACGACACGTTGTCTGAATTTAAACACTGAACTCTGAACATGAACAGAAACAGTGCCTGCCAACTGCTCGATGAAATGTTTTTGGCATGAGGAAAATATTTCTGGGGCTGATCTTTTTTGGGGTGGCCTCTTGATGTATCTGGAAGCTGCCTGATTTTTGTCGGAATTTTTGGAAAAGGAAAAATACGAATTTCACCAAAAATGACAAATCTGGTCCAAACTTGCAATGAGTAAAACTTGAAAATTTTGAACTGTGGAAGAGTGGATCTTGACGGATCTAGGTTGGGGGTGCTAAGGACTAGTCAGAGGAGTTGGTTTGGGATCAAAACTCAAAAGAAATTTGGTACTTCCTTTGTAACCCACCTAGGTCCAAAAATAATGGCAGAATTAGTTTTGGGCTTAAAATAAATGGAATAAAAATCAAAAATGGGTTGAGCTTGTTGGAATTGAATATTTGACTTGACCCAAAGTTGAGGGAGGGGTTTTGGGAGAAATTTTTAACATGAGGCATGGTAAAATGGATGGTTGCAATAAAAGGAATAATTCCAAAAACCCATAGGATTTCTTTTTAATAAAAATAATTTCCAAAAATTAATTGTGACGAGTTAACATCAAAAGAAAAGTCTTCAATTTCCCAAAGTTGAGGAAGACAAAAAATAGAATATTTGTCATAGGAGAATTTTTTGAGAAGGAGGGTCTTTTTAGAAAGATTTTAAATAGCCTCCTTCAAATCAAATAAAGAGTTTGATAAAAAAACCAAATCAAAATTTTTGGAGTGTCACAACACCTACCCCCTTAGGAAAAATCTCGTCCCCGAGATTTCAGCTGATCCTCAAATAGGTGTGGGTGTTCTGCCCGAAGAAAATCCCCTCTTTCCCATGTTGCCTCATCTTCGGTGTGATTGCTCCACTGGACTTTGAAAAACTTAATTGTTTCTGACGGGTCCTCCTTTCAGACTCCTCCAATATTTTTATTGGGCGTTCCCTGTAGGTGAGGTCTGGCTGTACATCAATGTCCTCATGAGATACCTGCTTTTCGGGGTTGCTCACACATTTCCTCAACTGTGAGACGTGGAACACGTCGTGGACGTCTGATAGTTCTTCGGGTAGGTCTAGTTGGTAGGCTACCGTGCATCTTCGCGCAACTACACAAAAGGGTCCAATAAATCTTGGCGCTAGCTTTCCTTTAACTTTGAATTGTTGCATGCCCCTCATAGGAGATACTCGGAGGTACACATACTCACCGGGTTCAAAACTGACTCCCCGATGTTTTCAATCGTAATAACTCTTCTGTCGGCTTTGAGCTATCTTGAGTCGGTCCCTGATTAGCTTAACTTTCTCCTCAGCTTCCTTGAGAATATCTGGGCCGAAGATACGGCTGTCTCCTGTCTCTGACCAATTCAATGGAGTACGACATCTCTGCCCATACAAGGCTTCGAAAGGTGCCATTTGCAGGCTGGCTTGGTAACTGTTGTTGTAGGCAAACTCAGCATATCGCAAGCTTTCTTCCCAACTGGTTCCATAGGTGAGGACACATGCTCTCAGCATGTCCTCCAGAATTTGGTTTACGCGTTCAGTTTTTCCATCCGTCTGGTGGTGGTATGCTGTACTGAATGCCAATTGAGTTCCCAGAGCTTGTTGTAATTGAACCTAAAATCTAGAGACGGATTGAGTGCCTCTGTCAGATATTATGGTCTTTGGGACTCCATGCAGACAAACTATGCGGGAAAGATAAAGCTTGGCAAGCTTCTGAGTGGTGTGGGTTATCTTTACGGGAATGAAATGTGCCACCTTGGTTAATCTGTCTGTGATGACCCATATGGCATCATTTTCGTGTTGTGACCGAGGTAGTCCAACAATAAAGTCCATCCCATTTCATCCCATTTCCACTCAGGTATCATGTTTGGCTGTAATAACCCTGCTGGTTTTTTATGCTCGGCCTTAATGCGTTGACACGAATCACAACATGCAATGAAGGTGGCTATATCCCTCTTCATACTGTGCCACCAAAAATTTTCCTGAATGTCTTTATACATTTTGGTTCCTCCCAGGTGGATTGAATATGGAGCGGTGTGGCCTTCGGCTAGAATTTGCTATTTGAGGTCTTCTATATTTGGTACGCAAAGTCTATCTCCGTACCATAGTATTCCCTTATCGTCTATGACAAATTCTGAGGCCTTGCCCAACTCACTTTTCTTTTTATGCCTTCGATGCTGGGGTGTCCATGCTGAGCCTCCTTGATTTGTTCCATTAAGGTAGGTTGTATTTTCAAATTTGACACATCGCCCTCAGCGACCATCACCATGTTGAGTTTGGCGAACTCCTGCTAAAATTCAGGTCTCAAGTTTGGCAGACCGTCGTTGCCTGAACTGGGGTTTCGACTAAGAGCATCTGCCACTACATTCACCTTTCCTGGATGGTAGTGAATACCAACATCATAATCTTTCACTAATTCCAACCAGCGTCATTGCCGTAAATTGAGTTCTGGTTGTGTGAAAATATACTTGAGGCTTTTATGGTCCGTGTATATTTCACAACGATTTCCAAGTAAAAAGTGCCTCCATTCTTTGAGTGCATGAATGACTACTGCCAACTCCAGGTCATGAGTAGGATAATTTTCTTCATTCTTGCGAAGTTGCCTGGAAGCATATGCGACTACCTTGCCTTCTTGCATTAACACGCATCCGAGGCCCTTCCGGGATGCGTCACAATACACCTCAAAACTTTTGTGTATGTCTGGCACAACTAATACTGGTGATGTCGTTAATTTCCTTTTTAGTTCTTGGAAACTTTTCTCGCAAGCTTTAGTCCATACAAACTTCTTATCCTTCTTGAGCAACTGCGTCATTGGCTTTGCTATGGTGGAGAACCCTTCAATGAACCTTCGGTAATATCCTGCCATTCCTGTGAAACTTCAGACGTCTGCTATTACCGGGCCGGTGGCTTCCAATAAGTACGGCCTTGACTTTTTCCTGGGTCTACGGCAACACCTTCTTGTGTTAACACATGGCCTAGAAAACCAACCTGTCTTAACCAAAATTCACATTTGCTGAACTTGGCGATAATTGATGTTTCCTTAATTCTCCAAGTACAATTACGAGATGTTCAAAGATGCTCTTCTGGTGTCTTGGAGTATACCAGAATATCATCAATGAACACCACAACAAATTTGTCCATAAATCTCATAAACACTTTGTTCATGAGGTGGACAAAATATGCGGGGGCGTTTGTTAATCCAAACGGCATTACTGTAAATTCATATAGTCCGTATCTGGAGGTGAATGCTTTCTTGGGGATATCTTCTGTCTGTACTTTTAATTGATGGTATCCCGACCTTAAATCAATTTTTGAGAAAACCTTGGCTTGAGCGAGCTGGTCAAATAAATCATTTATCCGCGGCATCGGATATTTGTTCTTGATTGTGACCATGTTGAGTGCTCGATAGTCTATACACAATCTCAGTGTCCCATCCTTTTTCTTGGCAAATAAAACTGGTGAACCCCAAGGTGAGGAGCTGGCTCGTATAAATCCTTTGTCCAGTAATTCTTTTATTTGTTTCTTTAATTCCACCAACTCTGAGGGTGCCATTCTGTATGGTTTCTTGTAAATGGGGGTGGTTCCAGGTGCTAGTTCAATGGTGAATTGTATTTCCCGGTCTGGTGGCATGCCTGGTAGTTCTTCGGGAAATACGTCGGGGAACTCACACACTACTGGACCTTTGCTTAACTCTGAAACGTCCACCTTGTTCAACCTTGGTTGCCGTGGTATTTGTCTTTCTTGAGCTGAAACTTTTATTTTCTTCCCGTGATGATGGGTAAGAATTACCGTCCGGTTGAAGCAGTCAATAAATCCTTTGTTGGTGGTTAACCAGTCCATTCCTAGGATAAGATCCAGTCCCTTATTTTCCAATACAATGAGGTTGGCGTGAAACTTTAGTCCCTCGAACTCAATAACCACACCTCGGCAGTAACTCTGAGTAATTTTCTTAATCCCGGGGGACTTGATGATCATGGATTTTTCCAAGGGATTCATCAAAAAATCATTTTGCAAAGCAAATTTCTTTGAAATGAACGAGTGAGAAGCTCCAGAATCAAACAAAACCGTGGCAGGTATTGTGTTGACAGGGAACGTACCGAGTACAATATCCGGGGCATTCTGTGCTTCCTCCTTGGTCACATGGTTCAAGTGACCCTTCTTGTGATTGTTATTGGGGTTGAAGTTGTTACGCTTGGGTGCTGAATTATTCCCACCGTTGTTCGGCTTGGGAGCCGAGTTTCTTGGCTTTGGGCACTGTTTGGCATAGTGCCCTTCCTCTCCACAATCGTAGCAAGTAACACCTGGGCGGTATGTAAAGTCCTTGTCCCTTGCATGAAAACTTTTGATCGAGCGTGGGACATTGGTTGTGGACTTGTTTGCTCCATTTTTTTTGAAAATCAGCCTTGTTCCGGTTGTTGCGAGCATGAGTACTTTGGTCCCTCTTGCGCTTGCAAAAATCTTCCAAGCTGCGGCGCTCATTCTCCAAGGTAATGTCTTTGTCCACAATTGTTTTGAAATCCGGAAAGGTGTGTACGACCAGCTGGCATTTAAGTGCTGGTGCAAGACCATCCAGAAATTTTTCCATCTTTTTATTTTCAGTCATGTGCTCTTCGTTGGCATAACGAGATAATTGAGTAAACTGACTATTGTACTCAGTCACCGTCATGCCTCTCTGCTTGAGGTCATCAAACTCCCTTTTCTTGATCTTCATAACGCTTCTGGGGATATGCGCCCCACGAAAACCTTCTTAAAATTCTTCCCATGTGATGTTATTTTCATTGGGGTGCATGTGTAGGAAATTTTCCCACCATGATGCAGCTGCCCCAGTGAGGTGGTGAGGTGCATATAGTACCTTCTCACGGTCTTAACATTGTGCAATAATTAATTTCCTTTCAATGTCATCATCGGCCTCAAGAGGTTTGTCAGTGTGCGAGAACGTTGGGGGACGCGTCTTTTGTAGTTCTGACAATTTGGATTGCTGCTGATACGGTCCACGGTGATTTCCCATATTGATGACATGGTTCACCATTTCTTGATGCTGTTGCTGGCTTTGCTCATAAAGGCGGCATACTGGGGAAAATGTTGCTTCACTGCCCTGCTGACTTGACTGCGCCTGTGTGAAATTGTTGCTTGTTTGGGTGCCATGATTTTCCTCTGGCGGACTTGGCATGGAACGAGTCCAAGGATGAGACATTTTCCACTCTGGGGATATATTTTTGTAA
Organism: Aegilops bicornis; assembly: GCA_021605145.1. Classification (NCBI taxonomy): domain Eukaryota; kingdom Viridiplantae; phylum Streptophyta; class Magnoliopsida; order Poales; family Poaceae; genus Aegilops; species Aegilops bicornis. The sequence goes on along the minus strand of CM038669.1, from coordinate 653,662,224 downwards.
AACTCATAAGAAAAAGAAATTGAGTCGCAAAAATAAATAAATTCATAAAGGCGGAAATTTTAAACGCTCCAAGATTTTTCAAGAAAATATTTGATTGCGCATGGAGAAGGACCGCTCAGTACATATCCTACACGCAAGCAGTAATTATACAATACATCACTCAGGATGTGCGTACACATTCCTGACATGTTATTTAGGCTAGTGCACTTCTCCCAGTTCCTACATGATACACACAAAAACTACTTCTCACAACCTATATACATATAAACATATCACACAAGCTGGTACATCGCATGGCTGCTAGGCGCACTCAGTCGGAGATGGTAAGGATTCCCTTGGCCTGCCGAGGGTGAGACCCAGTGATGCTGGGGACTCAACCTCCTCCTCACTAATAGGCTCTAGGCGCGAAGTGCTGCGTTGAGGAGCTGGAGCTGGCGCGATAGGTGGTGCAGCACGGACTGGAGTGGGCGCAATAGGTGGTGCAACACGGACTGGAGTGGGCGCAATGACTTGGTTAAACTCCTCAGTGGTAGGCAGGTGTCGAGCGGTGGCGAGGATGGCAGGTGAATAGGATGCTGAGGACAAGACGAAGGTCAGTGGTGGTGCTGTGTGGAGGAGCTCCCTCCTGTTGGCGGAACAGCCATGAACTGAGTCCATACGAGCAGCCATAAGGTCGTCCACGAGGTTAGCAAAAGCTGCCTCAAGAGCCTGGAGGTATTCAACAAGCATCTCAATAGCCTCATCTCGCTCTCCCCTAGGGCAAGCGAATGCATAGTGACAAGTGTATGGCACGTGGCATGGAAGATAGCGGTAGCGACGCGTCTTCATCGAAGGAAGGACATCCCGGAGACGAGCTATCGCCTCATGGGCAGCCATCTGCATGGCATGCCTCTCCGTAGGCATGGACCTACCAACAAATCGGAATTGGCGTGACTCTGAACGCCCTCCCTTGAACTGCACCGCGGCCTGGTGCATGGACAGACTATCGCTGATCTTGTGCTGGTAGAGTGTGAACACTGGACGAACCGATGGCCCAATCGCGATCTTGACGATGTAGGTGAGGAGCTTGATAAACCCCTCAGGTACATTGGCGAACACCTATGACTCACAGTCGCTGCTAGCCATCTACAAAAGTAGACAAAAATTCCAGATAGTCAGATCATAAATTTATGATGACTAACAGAAAAATTGCTACGTTCTACAAAATGCTAAAATAGTGCCTAAGACGCTAATAACCGATTAGCGATCGCACCTAGTGGTTTCCTACAGTCAGCCTGGCTCTGGTACCAAGTTTGTCACGACCGGTTTTTCAATAAAATACTTATTGAGAAACCGACCCTTTTATTCCCAGTATAGGAGAATCCTCCTTACTGGTAGACAAATTCTTGATACAGAAGTCCAGAAGTACTGAATATATTACAGGGTTGAGCTGAGGTTGCTCAACAATTTATTACAAGCACGCCAATATTATACATAAGGGCGGATATGACACAAGGGTGTGGTGGCATACTACTGACTCGTAATAAAAGTGGTGGTGGATATGTCACAGTGAAGTGGGTGACATGACTCCTACTCTTGCAGCTCATCGAGCGTCGAAGTGAGGCTCGATGATTTTATTCGGGTAGCGGAAGCGTATATGATACAAGTGACCAAATTTCTAGGATTCGCACGGGACTGACTGGGACTCCTCTAGGCGTCGGACTCGCTATCAAACTCTTCATCCATAAGATTGCCTTCGTCAACATCTAGCCAAATCAACAAGCCAGGTGAGTACTTTGAATGTACTCGCACGACAGTTCGGACATAAGATATAACGAATGCAAACATGATGCACATGAGCAGTTTAGCAATGCACACTCAGATAATAAATTTGCAAGGCATGTTTAAGAAAAAGGGAAGTCAGGCGGTAGTCCCCCCGAAATCCCAACAAAATAACTGAAAACCGATCGAGTGTCTGAAGCGACGCCTCGAAAGGTAAAAAATAAAATTAACATGCCATAGTCAGGCGTCTGAGCGACACCATATAAAGGGCTTATATTGGAAAGTAAATGACAGTGCGTGCCACAGTCGGACGTCTGAGCGACATCACGTAAAGGTCTTATATCGAAAGTAAATAACAAGAGTGCCACAGTCGGACATCTGAGCGACATATCATAAAGGGCTTATATCGAAAGTAAACAACAAGAGTGCCACAGTCGGACGTCTGAGCGACATCACGTAAAAATAACAAGAGTGCCACAGTCGGACGTCTGAGCGACATCACAAAAAGGGCTTATATCGAAAGTAAATAACAAGAGTGCCACAGTCGGACGTCTGAGCGACATCACATAAAGGGCTTCTATCTAAAGTAAATAACATAAATGCCATAGTCGGACGTCTGAGCGACATCACATAAAGGGCTTATATTTCATTGTCGTATTCAAGCAGTGTAGACCATTCCAAGGAAAATACTCAGTTCATGATAATAAACGGGTTAGTCCATCCAAAGGAGTAATCATTAAGCCGGATTTAACACTCATGTTTGTTCACCGGAGAATGTCACAGAGACTGACACTGAGACTGACAAAGACAAGTTGAACACAGTCCTTGACCATAGATACGGTTACTTGAATGATTTTGACTCTGCAGAGTTTGTACTACTTAACCACAGGCAACAGATTTCAGTAGTCACAAGGGACTAGTTCCGTTTACGGTGTTTTAGAAGAAACACATCTAACCAGTACAGACCCAATTCCACATTCCGCTGCCTGGAATCACCCTAGGCAACGTTCAAGAAAAACTCTAAGACGGGGAGGTCACAACCTCGAATAGTATGGGATCAAATTTATCTCGGCGCTCTAAGGGTGCCCCTCTCGGTCCCAACCGAAACACCCATGCTCCCGACCGGATGACGGGCTTTAATCCAGGCCATGGAACCCTCATCCCGTCCCTCTGTTTGGTGTGTACAAGGAAAGAGGTTTGCAACTTACTAAACCATATTCATTGCAGAAAACATGTGGTAGTACAAGAGAAGGAACGGATGGTAACGTGACTTGATCCACGTTGACACTGGAGTTAAATAGTTTGGCATGAGACTGGCATGCTTCAACAATACCATCTTACCACCTTTCATGTCACCACATGATCATGTAAACTCACGTCGAATAACACATCGAGTTTCGAAGCTCACTCGCAATAGCTTTGCATGCAACATATCATTTACGGATGCTCATATAGACATGCCATGCAGTAAACTACTTAAGAAAACATGCAAAACACTCATCATATCAAAGGTTCAAACATGCTTGCCTGGTTCGAAGTAGTCGGAGTCTAGCTCGGTGAAGTTTGCGGTTCCGTCACCTCCTCCGGTATCTACGGTATAAAGAAAATACGTACTATCGTAAATACAGTGTGTGCACAAAAAGTGTTCCAAATATTTTTCAAATAAATATGATAAAAAAACTATACAGAAAAAAATATGACAGAAAAGGAATCAATTAAAAATCATTTTCTGTTTAGAAGTTATTAAAGTTTTAGTCCAGGGACTTGTCTGTAATGAAACAGAAAGTTCCTGTGGGGCGTAAACGAAAGAGATGTAAAACGTTTTAGTTAGAAAGCGTATTTTCCCGAATGCGTTTTCAGAAAACGGTTCAAAAAGAAGAAAAAGCTGACGAGGGGGTCCCACTCGTCAGGTTTAAAAGTTTGAGAGAGAGGAACAGAGCGCGCCGGCGCCTGATGCTTGCGGTGGTCGCTGGCGACGATCCACGGCGAGTTAGGAGGAGCGGAGGTTACCTACGGACTCAGTGTGCTCTCCCGCGTCTGTGGCTGGTGGAGTTGGTCGTCGGCGAGCACCACGTCGATGGCGGCTCTCACTCCAGCGGACGGTGGCTCGGGTGATGGTGGATTTCATCGGGGAAGGCTGCAAATGCCAAATTGAGGCGCGGGTTAGGTGATTGAGTGCCCTAGGGGGCTACGGGCAGGGTTTGGGAGGTGGGGGTGCCCTCGCCGGAGCGGATCGTGCCGGAGCCCGAAGCGGATCGGGGCGGCCAGAGACGGAGGAGAAGGCCTCCTCGGGGTCCTCCTAGGGGTCGAGCGCAGTTCTGGCGAGGTGGAGGGAGTGGTGCTGGTCGAAGGCGAGCTCGGGGTGGCTATTTATAGCCGGCCCGAGGCGGTTCCCATGAACGGGATAACTCCGGCGGCGATTATGGCGAGGCAATGGCCGGACGGGTGGATTAGGTGGCTGTGCATCAACGTGATGGTGCACTGGTTCCACTCAACGCAAATCTTGGTTGGATCTGACCTGTTCCGTGGTTTCGACGGATGGGAGCTCCGCGGGCCCTTCGGCGGCAGAGAGCGCGCCCTGTGCTTGCCAGTCCACGGCGACGGTGCTGCGGCGCGCGCAGGGGAGGGCGTGGCCGCGCTGAGGCTCAGGGTGGCTTGGGCGGCGCTGGTCGGCGCCAAAAAGCTGGGCCGGCCACTGTTGGTCGCCACGGGTGGCTCTGCCACCGTAGAATACGCCGCAGCTGGCGAGCCACGTCGCCGCCGACGCCCGCGCCCGGCCAAGTGACCTTGCGGCGCTCTGTATAAGGAGGAGGAGCAGTGAGCAAGGGGCCAGTGCAAGCACTGGCGAGATCGATGCCCATCTCTGAAGAAAACGACACCGTCGTCTGAATGTAAACACTGAACTCTGAACATGATCAACAACAGTGCCTGCCAACTGCTCCATGAAATGTTTTTGGCATGAGGAAAATCTTTCTGGGGTTGATCTTTGGTGGGGTGGCCTCTTGATGTATCTGGAAGCTGCCTGAGTTTTGTCAGAATTTTTGGAAAAGGAAAAATACGAATTTCACCAAAAATGACAAATCTGGTCCAAACTTGCAGTGAGTAAAACTTGAAAATTTTGAACTATGGAAGAGTGGATCTTGATGGATCTAGGTTGGGGTGCTAAGGACTAGTCAGAGGAGTTGGTTTGGGATCACAACTCAAAAGAAATTTGGTACTTCCTTTGTAACCCACCTAGATCCAAAAATAATGGCAGAATTAGTTTTGGGGATAAAGTAAATGGAATAAAAATCAAAAATGGGTTGAGCTTGTTGGAATTGAATATTTGACTTGACCCAAAGTTGAGGGAGGGGTTTTGGGAGAAAATTTTAACATGAGGCATGGTAAAATGGTTGATTGTAATAAAAGGAATAATTCCAAAAACCCATAGGATTTCTTTTTAACAAAAATAATTTCCAAAAATTAATTGTGATGAGTTAACATCAAAAGAAAAGTCTTGAATATCAAACACCAAGGTTGAGGAAGACAAAAAATAGAATATTTGTCATAGGAGAATTTTTTTGAGAAGGAGGGTCTTTTTAGAAAGATTTTAAATAGCCTCCTTCAAATAAAATAAAGAGTTTGATAAAAACAAATCAAAATTTTTGGAGTGTCACAATGGGTGAGGAACACCACCCTCTCATGGGGCCTGGGGGTGGGGATGAGCTGCCCCTTGTCTGGGAGCCGGTGCGCGATGTCATTAGACAAGTATCCGGCCTCCCTCAGCTTTTTGATGTGTCCCTCCGTGACGGAGGAGACCATCCACTTGCCTCCCGCTCTGGACATGGCTGGAGAAGGTTGAGGTGGGAAGTGCGGACTTGGGCGCTGGAGCTCGAGTGCGCGAAAATGGATAAGCAAAGGAGGAAGAAGGCGTAGATGGAAAAGGTGGATCCACCATCCTGGTAAAACTCGCTTATCTCCCAAGCGCCGTAAGTTAATGGCGCGGTTGGGTTACCCATGCCCGTATTGATGAGAATCCCGGAATAAGGGGACACGATCTCTGCTTCAACAAGACATGCCAAGGAAACTGCCTCGCTAAGTGCACTGAGGTGGGACAGTAAAAACAATTCGAATAAAGGCTCGGCAGTGGTGTGATGTCACGCTGCGAAATACGTCAGCATATTGGATTTGTGTAAATATTATTCTCTCTACGATGGTATGTGGAAATTATTTTGCAGAGCCGGACACTATCCTTGTGTTCAAAATCTTCTATGAAGTATTCGGAGGAGGAACCCGCCTTGCAATGTCGAAGACAATCTGCGCGCCAGACTCGTCGTATTGAAGCCTGGTTCAGGGGCTACTGAGGGAGTCCTGGATTAGGGGGTGTCCGGATGGCCGGACTATTACCTTTGGCCGGACTCCTGGACTATGAAGATACAAGATTGAAGACTTCGTCCCGTGTCCGGATGGGACTTTCCTTGGCGTGGAAGGCAAGCTTGGCAATACGGATATGTAGATCTCCTCCCATTTGTAACCGACTCTATGTAACCCTAACCCTCTCTGGTGTCTATATAAACCGGAGGGTTTTAGTCCGTAGGACAAACAACAATCATACCATAGGATAACTTCTAGGGTTTAGCCTCTCTGATCTCGTGGTAGATCTACTCTTGTACTACCCATATCATCAATATTAATCAAGCAGGAGTAGGGTTTTACCTCCATCGAGAGGGCCCGAACCTGGGTAAAAACATCGTGTCCCTTGTCTCCTGTTACCATCCGCCTAGACGCACAGTTCGGGACCCCCTACTCGAGATCCGCAGGTTTTGACACCGACAACGACTAAATCCCAAGATGAAAGAAGTGGTAAGAAACGAGATACTAAAGCTCCTTGAGGCAAGTATTATTTATCCCGTTGCTGATAGTGAATGGGTAAGCCCTGTCCATTGTGTCCCTAAAAAGGGAGGTATTACCGTTGTTCCTAACGATAAAGATGAATTGACCCCGCAAAGAATTATTACAGGTTATAGGATGGTAATTGATTTCTGCAAGTTAAATAAAGCTACCAAGAAAGATCATTACCCTTTACCTTTTATTGATCAAATGCTAGAAAGGCTATCCAAACACACACATTTTTGCTTTCTAGATGGTTATTCCGGTTTCTCTCAGATAGCTGTGTCAGCGAAGGATCAATCTAAAACTACTTTTACTTGCCCTTTTGGTACTTTTTCTTATAGACGTATGCCTTTTGGTTTATGTAATGCACCTGCTACCTTTCAAAGATGCATGATGGCTATATTCTCTGACTTATGTGAAAAGATTTGTGAGGTATTCATGGATGACTTCTCCGTCTATGTATCCTCTTTTGATGATTGTTTGAGCAACCTTGATCGAGTTTTCCAGAGATGCGAAGACACTAGTCTCGTCCTGAATTGGGAAAAGTGTCACTTTATGGTTAATGAAGGCATTGTCTTGGGGCATAAGATTTCCGAGAGAGGTATTGAAGTTGACAAAGCTAAAGTTGATGCTATTGAAAAGATGCCATGCCCCAAGGACATAAAAGGTATAAGAAGTTTCCTAGGTCATGCCGGTTTTTATAGGAGGTTCATTAACGACTTTTCTAAAATCTCTAGGCCTCTGACTAATTTATTGCAAAAAGGTATTCCTTTAGTCTTTGATGACGATTGTGTAGAAGTTTTTGAAGTGCTTAAGAAATCTTTGATCACTGCACCTATTATTCAGCCACCTGATTGGAATTTACCTTTTGAAATTATGTGCGATGCTAGTGATTATGTTGCAGGTGTTGTTTTAGGGCAAAGAGTTGATAAGAAATTGAATGTTATCCAGTATGCTAGTAAGACTCTTGATACTTCCCAGAGAAATTATGCTACTACTGAAAAAGAGTTCTTAGCAGTTGTGTTTGCATGTGATAAGTTCAGACCTTATATTGTTGATTCCAAAGTTACTATTCACACTGATCATGCTGCTATTAAATATCTTATGGAAAAGAAAGATGCTAAGCCTAGACTCATTATATGGGTTCTCCTGCTCCAAGAGTTTGATTTGCACATTATTGATGGAAAGGGAGCTGAGAACCCCGTTGCAGATAACTTGTCTAGGTTAGAGAATGTTCTTGATGACCCACTGCCTATTAATGATAGCTTTCCTGATGAACAATTAGCGGTCGTCAATGCTTCGCGTACTGCTCCTTGGTATGCTGATTATGCTAATTACATTGTTGCTAAATATTTACCGCCTAGTTTCACATACGAGCAAAAGAAAAAGTTCTTTTATGATTTAAGACATTACTTCTGGGATGATCCACACCTTTATAAAGAAGGAGTGATGGTGTTATTAGATGTTGTGTGCCTGAGCATGAACAGGAATAGATTCTACATAAGTGTCACTCTGAGTCCTATGGAGGACACCACGCTGGAGATAGAACTACACATAAGGTACTACAATCTGGTTTTTATTGGCCTACTCTCTTCAAAGATGCTCGTAAGTTTGTCTTATCTTGTGATGAATGTCAAAGAATTGGTAATATTAGTAGACGTCAAGAAATGCCTATGAATTATTCTCTTGTTATTGAACCGTTTGATGTTTGAGGCTTTGATTACATGGGACCTTTTCTTGCCTCTAATGGTTATACACATATTTTAGTTGATGTTAATTACGTTACTAAGTGGGTAGAAGCTATTCCAACTAGTAGTGCTGATCATAACACTTCTATTAAAATGCTTAAAGAAGTTATTTTTCTGAGGTTTGGAGTCCCTAGATATCTTAGGACTGATGGTGGTTCACATTTTATTCATGGTGCTCCCCGTAAGATGCTTGCTAAGTATGATGTCAATCATAGAATCGCATCTCCCTATCATCCGCAGTCTAGTGGTCAAGTAGAGTTGAGCAATAGAGAGCTCAAATTAATTTTGCAAAAGACTGTGAATAGATCTAGAAAGAATTAGTCCAAAAAACTGGATGAGGCATTACGGGACTATAGAACTGCATACAAAAATACTATGGGTATGTCTCCGTATAAGATGGTTTATGGAAAAGCATGCCATTTGCCTCTTGAACTTGAACATAAAGCATATTGGGCTATTAAAGAGCTCAATTATGACTTCAAGCTTGCCGGTGAGAAGATGTTGTTTGATATTAGCTCACTTGATGAATGGAGAACCCAAGCTTATGAGAATGCCAAGCTATTCAAAGAAAAAGTCAAGCGCTAGCATGATAAAAGGATACAAAAGCGTGAGTTTAACGTAGGAGATTATGTGTTATTATTCAACTCTCGCTTAAGATTTTTTGCAGGAAAGCTTCTCTCTAAATGGGAAGGCCCCTACGTTATCAAGGAGGTGTATCGTTCTGGTGCCATAAAGATCAACAACTTCGAAGGCACAAGTCCGAGGGTGGTAAACGGTCAAAGAATTAAACATTATATTTTAGGTAATCCTATTAATGTTGAAACTAATATTATTGAAACCGTAACCCCTGAGGAATACATAAGGGACACTTTCCAGAACGTTTCATACTCCGAAAAGGTATAGGTATGTGGTACGGTAAGTAAAACGACTCCAAAACAACTCCAATGGCAATTTTTATCAGTTTTGGATTATTTAAGAGTTTTAGGAAGAAAGAAGTAGTCTGAAAGGGACACGAGGCTCCCACGAGAGTGGAGGGCTCCCCCCCTGTAGGGCGCACCCCCTGTCTCGTGGGCACCTCGTGTGCCTCCTGGACTCCGTTTTCTTGCATATTACGTATTTTGGTCGGTAAAAATTCATTATATATACTCCTGAAGGTTTTGACCACCGTATCACGCAGATATCCTCTGTTTTCGTCTCGAGTTGTTCCTTTTGCAGATTTGGAACGAGATGTTGTCCCAAGATTCGGAGGGGGAGAGCTACATGGCTGATTTTATCGCAAACCCAAAATTAGATGGGGATGTGGAACATTATGGCTGGACCACAGAGGAAGAAGAAGACTATGAAGGGGAAGGAGGAGACAAGCTCCGATGAAGAGGACGATCCACTACCTCAACCTGGTGATATGCATGTGGAGTTCAAGAAGTCAAGCCTCCCTAAGGTCCAATCTATCCCACCATGTTTTTTGTAGGACAGCAAGGCAGCACTATGCAAAAAGATAATGAAACTTGAGCTCGAGAATGAGGATCTGAGGGAGGAAAAATTTAGCCTCAGACGTAAGCTAGAGAAGAAAAATGCAACAACTCCACCGTCATCATCACCACCTCCATCACCTCCAAGGAAATAATCACATGGATATGGGCACTCCCCTTGGCAACTGCCAAGCTTGGGGGAGGTGCCCCGGTATCGTATCACCATCACACTCCTATCTTTACTGTTTTATTTAGTTCGATCCTTTTAGCAGTATCTTGATCTAGTAGATTGAAGTTTTGATTTCAAGTAGTTTTGAGTTTTGCTTAGTGATCTCTTTCTGTAATCGAGCCCGTGAGCTATCTATAAATAAAGATTAGTGTTGAGTCAAGGGCTTTTGCTTTGTTGCTATGATCTATAGAAAGGATAAAAAGAATAAAAGAGTTCATATTGATCTTGTGGATAGTAATAACTTCACACATAGAAAGTATGAGGCATAAAGGTTGTTGAGAGTTGATAAACATTGTTTTGGTCATCGTTGCAATTAATAGGAAGTAATAAGGGAAGAGAGGTTCACATATAAATACACTATCTTGGACATCTTTTATGCTTGTGAGCACTCATTAAGTATGACATGCTAAAAGAGTTGACGGTGGACAAGGAAGACAACGTAATGGTTTATGTTTTCTCACATCTCAGTTAAAGTATGTTGTCATTGACCTTCCGAACATGTTGAGCTTGCCTTTTCCCCTCATGCTAGACAAATTCCCAGCACCAAGTAGAGATACTACTTGTGCTTCCAAATACCCTTAAACCCAGGTTTGCCATGTGAGTCCACCATATCTACCTATGGATTGAGTATGATCCTTCAAGTAAGTTGTCATCGGTGCAAGCAATAAAAATTGCTCCCTAAATATGCATGATTTATTAGTGCGGAGAAAATAAGCTTCATACGATCTTGTTATGGAATCAATAAAAGCGACGCACTGCATAATAAAGGTCCATACACGAGTGACATATAAAGTGACGTTCTTTCGTACTAAGATTTTGTGTATCCAACCCTAAAAGCGCATGACAACCTCTGCTTCCCTCTGCGAAGGGCCTATCTTTTACTTCATGTTCTTACTTTATGCTTTTATTTTGTGCTTGAGTCAAGGTGATCTCCACCTTTCCCTTTTTCATTTCATCCTTTGTCAAGCTCTTCATGTTTGAAAGATCGTGATATACATATCCAATTGGATGTTCGTTAGCATGGGCTATTATTGTTGACATCACCTAAAGGTGAATACGTTGGGAGGCAACACAATAAGCCCCTATCGTTCTCAGTGTCCGTCTGAAACTCCATAACCACAAGTATTGCATGAGTGTTAGCAATTGTAGAAGACTATATGATAGTTGAGTATGTGGACTTGCTGAAAAGCTCTATTGTTGACTCTTTTTGATGTTATGATAAATTTCGATTGCTTCAATGACTGAGATTATAGTTTGTTAGTTCTTAATGAAGTTTGTGAACCATACTTGATATTGTGAATTGATTGTTACTTGAGCATAAGAAATTATATGATGGAATCTTTATTTGTTGTTGTTATAAGAATGATCATGATGCCCTCATGTCCGTCTTTTATTTTTATCGACACCTCTATCTCTAAACATGTGGACATATTTTTCGATTTCGGCTTCCGCTTGAGGACAAGCGAGGTCTAAGCTTGGGGGAGTTGATACGTCCATTTTGCATCATGCTTTTATATCAATATTTATTGCATTATGGGCTGATATTACACATTATATCTCAATACTTATGGCTATTCTCTCTTATTTTACAAGGTTTACCATGAAGAGGGGAATGCCGACAGCTGGAATTCTGGCTGGAAAAGGAGCAAACGTTGGAAACCTATTCTGCACAATTCCAAAAGTCACGAAACTCCACGAAAAACAACTTTTTGGAATTAATAAGAATTTCTGAGCGAAAGAAATACACCAGGGGGCCCACACCCTGCCCAGGAGACAGGGGGCGCCCCCCCTATAGGGCAAGCCCCCTATCTCCTGGGCCCCTGGTGGGCCTCCAGTGTCCATCTTCTGCTATATCATCGCTTTTACCCTGGAAAAAATCGTGGGCAAGCTTACAGGACGAAACTCCGCCACCACGAGGCGGAACCAATCTAGGGCTCTGGCGGAGCTGTTCTGCCGGGGACACTTCCCTTCTGGGAATCATCACCAATGTCATCACCAACGATCCTCTCATCGGGAGGGAGTCAATATCCATCAACATCTTCACCAGCTCCATCTCCTCTCAAACCCTAGTTCATCTCTTGTATCCAATCTTGTATCCAAACCACAAATTGGTACCTGTGGGTTGCCAGTAGTGTTGATTACTCCTTGTAGTTGATACTTATTGGTTTACTTGGTGGAAGATCATATGTTCAGATCTTTAATGCATATTATTACACCTCTGATTATGAACATGAATATGCTTTGTGAGTAGTTACGTTTGTTCCTGAGGACATGGGTGAAGTCTTGCTATTAGTAGTCATGTGAATTTGGTATTCGTTCGATATTTTGATGAGATGTATATTGTCTTCTCCTCTAGTGGTGTCATGTGAACGTCGACTACATGACACTTCACCATTATTGGGCCTAGAGGAGGGCATAGGGAAGTACTAAGTAGATGATGGATTGCTAGAGTGATAGAAGCTTAAACCCCAGTTTATGCGTTGCTTCGTTAGGGGCTGATTTGGATCCAAATGTTTCATGCTATGGTTAGGTTTACCTTAATAGTTTTGTTGTAGTTGTGGATGCTTGCAATAGGGGTTAATCATAAGTGGGATGATTTTCCTAGTAAGGGCAGTACCCAAGCACTGGTCCACCCACATATCAAATTATTAAAGTACCGAATGCGAATCATATGAGCGTGATGAAAACTAGCTTGACGATAATTCCCATGTGTCCTCGGGATCTCCTTTATCATTATTAGAAGTTGTCCAGGCTTATCCTTTGCTACATAAAGGATTGGGCCACCTTGATGCACTTTATTTACTTTGTTTACTTGTTACTCGTTCCTATTTATCTTATCACAAAACTATCTATCACCTATAATTTCAGTGCTTGCAGAAAACCTTACTGAAAACCGCTTATCATTTCCTTCTGCTCCTTGTTGGGTTCGACACTCTTACTTATCGAAAGGACTAAGATAGATCCCCTCACGTGTGGGTCATCAATGCGCTCCTGCAGTTCTTCACCCGTGAGTCGGTCCAGGCCGACTGCGGCTGCCTGGGCAGCGCGCATGTTCTTCACTGGGGTCTCGTAGACGGTCCGGACGGCGCCGAAGGCCCAGCCGATCGCTCCTCCCCGGGTACGATCATCGGCGACCCGGCTTGGCTCGGCCGCGGAGGGCGAGAATCCGTGGGCGGCGTCATGCTCTAGCTGAGCAGCCTCCAGGCGACGCCTGGTGGCGGCGAGCGTCTCGGACAGGTCCAGCATCTGTTGGCGCCTATCCTCGAGCTGGGTTCGCTCCTCGGCAACATTGTTTGCGTCGACGTCGGTGCCGATGGGGATGCGGAGGCTCTGCATCATGGCGCGCAGCCGGTCGGACGGCTCGGTCCGTGTCGCAGCAGCCCCGGCTTCTGCGGCCTTCCTCGTCTTGCTCGACGAGGAGGAGGCGCCATCGCTAGTGACGAAAACCTCCACATGGACGTCCATCGCCCCGGCGGCGATGCCGCCGCCGAGGGAGAGTGGAGAGTCGGAGTAGCTGACACCTCGCTGGGGTACTCGTCGACCGCGAACGCATCGGATATGCGCAGCACGGTGAAGGAGGCGGCGAGCGCGCTAATGACGTCGTCTGCCAGAGCGACGGACTCGTCGGAATAGGGGAAGGGCCCGTCTGAAGCATGCTCCCGGCCAGCTCCTCGAGCTGCCCCATGGTGGGTGCCAACTGTCATGGTGGGCGCACCACAGATGCCAAGGGATGGCTAAAGATAGGCTCGAGGGCGCTGGTGGGCTCCAGAGGCGAGGTTGGCATGCGCGGGTGCGGGACGCCGGACATACCCAGGTTCGGGGCTCTTCGGAGAGATAATTCCCCTAGTCCTGCTGAGTTTAGTTGGATGATCGATAGTACAGTGTTGCTCCTGGAGCTGTATGGAGGAGGAAGGAAGCTGGCCAAGGCTTGGGCTGCTCCTTCTCTCCGGTGTTGCCGATGGGTGGCTAGTCCTATGCTTACTTGTTTTTCTCTCGTGTCTGCTTCTTTTCCTGCTTGCCTCTCCCTATGATCGCGAGCCCCCGGGTGTTTTTATAGACCAACCCCCCGGGGGTACAATGGTAATGTTACATGTCAGTGTCCGGGGATCCGGCTGGGTCCCGCTGAGGGCTTGTGGTTCGCGGGTTCCCCTAGGTGTGGGGCCCCGCGTACCTAGGGGGACTGTGCGCATTCTTGTCAATCGTCAGGGCGTGGCCGAGTCGAGTCGTGTACAGTGGCTCTCCGCCAGGCCGCCGCTTTCTGCCGTCAGCGGTGAGGGCGGGAGCACTGTTGCCACGTCAGCCCTGGTCAGCGGGTAGGTGAGGGGCACTGTTGCCACGCTCCGGCTGACCATAGGCATGGGCGCAATCACTGTTGTCTTGGTCATTGGTGATTGAAGTCTCGTCCGATCGTACTGCATGTATGGGACGGGAGCTGACCCATGGCTGGGTTGCCATGCACGCCACGGGTGGGGTCGGCTTGTTGGGGAAGCCTTGGTTGCGCCGAGTTGAGTCGTCTTGCGCCAGTTGCTGTGGCCGGGTCGATGTACCTTGCCGGGTCGGCGAGCTTGGCCGGGTTGCGGGCCTTGCCGGGTCGAGCGACCCGGCCAGGCACGTGCCGGTTCGCGGGGCGATGCGGGCCCTGCCGTTTTTGAAAAGGATCCAGGTTCCGTTGCCTGCCCGGGGTTCATCCCCCGGATACCAGATATGCCATTATTATGCAACCTACGTGCAACTATTACCGCAAAGTTATAATCTTTATTACCTAATAGAACACTCTTGAGGACACAATGATTAGGGACACACATATGACATGCTTAATCTTACCGTTAATGCATCTACCAATGAAGAGAGAGAAAATTATAGCAGGGAAATAAATGCTCCCTATGGTAGCTTGTGCTATATCCCTAGATTCTCCCACAGTGATACTAGCAAGAAAGTATTTATATTCAGATTTATGGGGTTCATTAACATTACCCAATTGTGGGAGTTTGCAAGCAGTAGTAAAATCTTCTAGGTCCATGGTATAAGATTGATCATAAATATCAAATAGGACATTTTGAGAATTACGCGAAGATGTATATTTAAATCTTCTCACGATTGAATTAGTCAATTGGTAGTATTGAGGACACTTATCTTGTATGAAGTCCTCAAGCTCAGCATTACGCACATATGCGTCAAATTCATCCTTGATACCTGCATTGACCATAGACTCTTCTGACGGCCATTCACAAGACCGCACCTCGGCTTCCCTTAGTGGTTCATCGTCTTGATCACGCATAGCATGCCTAGGTCCTCTCTTTGTTGAGGAACCACCTTGGTACATTTTCCTGGACATATTTCTTCCTCTGAAAAATTTCTGAAATTTTTAGTAACTTCAAAATAAAAGTGAATCAAACTAAACAAGATTGATAGCAACTACTCCCACAAGTGCCTAGAGCCTATATCATGCATTAGAATTACTTGGGACCTCATAAATTTGACATGCAAGCTCAAGAACAGGGTCACCTATGCAGCAAAAATTTGTAATGAATAAAGCACTAGAACAAAAACTAATTGGACCAATGGACGAGTCACATACCAAGCAACAATCTCCCAAAGCAGTTTTGTGAGTGGAGCTTTGAGCAAGGAGATCGAAAATCGCAGCAAAATGAGCTAGAACTCGTGCTTGAGCTGGATGGGGATTTTTTGGGAGGAAGATGGAGTGTGTGGGTGCAGGAATAAGTGGAGGGGGGCCACCATGGGCCAACGAGACAGGGGGCACGCCCAGGGGGAGTGGGCGCGCCCTCCACCCTCGTGGCCAGGTGCTTGCCCCCCTGTTGTGTTTTCAGTGCCTAAAATCCTCAAATATTCCATAAAAAATCATACTATATTTGCAGGGTATTTGGAGCACTTTTATTTTAGGGATATTTTTATTGCGCGGATAATTCGGAAAACAGACAGATAATACGATTTTTGCTTCATTTATTCTAAATAACAGAAAGTAAAAAGAGGGTACAGAAGGTTTTGCCTGCTAGTTTCATCCATCTCATGATCATCAAAATGAATCCACTAACAAGGTTGACCAAGTCTTGTTAACAAACTCATTCTGAATAACATGGAACCGGAGAAATTTCGAATAACACTAGGTTACCTCAACGGGGATATAAACATCCCCAAAAATAAGAATATCATACTTTTTCTTGACAGTAGGAAGAGGAAATTCAAAACCTCCAATAATGATAGTTGGAACTTTTCCAATAGAATTGATGCTATGAACTTGAGGTTCTTTCCTCGCAAAGTGTACCGTAAGCTCATTACCATTAACATGAAAAGTGACATTGCCTTTGTTGCAATCAATAACAGCCCCTGCAGTATTCAAAAAGGGTCTACCAAGGATAATCGACATACTATCGTCCTCGGGAATATCAAGAATAACAATGTCTGTTAAGATAGTGACAGTTGCAACCACAACAAGCACATCCTCACAAATACCGACATGTATGGCAGTTGATTTATCGGCCATTTGCAAAGATATTTCAATAGGTGTCAACTTATTCAATTCAAGTCTACGATACAAAGAGAGAGGCATAACACTAACACTGGCTCCAAGATCACATAAAGCAGTTTTAACATAGTTTCTTTTAATGGAGCATGGTATAGTTGGTACCCATGGATCTCCATGTTTCTTAGGTATTCCACCTTTAAAAGTATAATTAGCAAGCATGGTTGAAATTTCAGCTTTCGGTATCTTTCTTTTATTGGTAATGATATCCTTCATGTATTTAGCATAAGGATTTAATTTAAGCATATCAGTTAAGCGCATACGTAAAAAGATAGGTCTAATCATTTCAGCAAAGCGCTCAAAATCCTCATCATCCTTTGTCTTGGATGGTTTAGGAGGAAAGGGCATGGGTTTTTGAACCCATGGTTCTCTTTCTTTACCGTGCTTCCTAGCAACAAAATCTCTCTTATCATAAGTTGATTTCTTTGATTGTGGGTTATCAAGATCAACAGCAGGTTCAATCTCTATGTCATTATTATTGCTAGGTTGAGCATCAACATGAACATTATCATTAACATTATCACTAGGTTCATGTTCATCACCTGATTGTGTTTCAGCATCAGATATAGAAATATCATTGGGATTCTCAGGTGTTTCTACAATAGGTTCACTAGAAGCATGCAAAGTCCTATCGTTTTTCTTTTTCTTCTTTTTAGAAGGATTAGGTGCATCTAAATTATTTCTCTTAGAATCATGCTCGATTCTCTTAGGGTGGCCTTCAGGATACAAAGGTTCCTGAGTCATTCTACCAGTTCTAGTAGCCACTCTAATAGCAAAATCATGTTCATTATTTAATTCATCAAGCAAATCACTTTGAGCTTTAAGTACTTGCTCTTCTTGAGTGGTAACCATAGAAGCATATTTGCTAATGAGTTTAGGTTCACATTTAACTCTAGCCATATAATCACTCAAGCGTCCAGTCTCAAAAGCATTATTCTTTAATTCTCTACCAACATAGGCATTAAAACTTTCTTGTCTAGCCATAAAGTCATCAAATTCATCTAAGCATTGGCTATGAAATTTAGTAGAAGGAATTTCAATTTTATCATATCTATAGAGAGAATTTACCTTCACTACCTGTGTCGGGTTATCAAGACAATGTGTTTCTTCAACATGCGGTATATTAAGACCATGTATTTATTCAATAGGAGGTAAATTCTTAACATCTTCAGCTTTAATACCTTTTTTTCATTGATTTCTTTGCCTCTTGCATATCTTCAGGATTGAGAAATAGAACACCCCTATTCTTCAGAGTTGGTTTAGGAATAGGCTCAGGAGTTGGCTCAGGAATTAGCTCAGGAAGAGTCCATTTATTTTCATTAGTCAACATATTATTCAATAGTAATTCAGCTTGGTCGACTGTTCTTTCCCTGAAAACACAACCAGCACAACTATCCAAGTGGTCCTTGGAAACATCGGTTAGTCCATTATAAAAGATATCAAGTATTTCATTTTTCTTAAGAGGATGATTAGGCAAAGCATTAAGTAATCAGAGAAGCCTCCCCCAAGCTTGTAGGAGACTCTCTTCTTTGATTTGCACAAAATTATATATTTACCGCAAGGCAGCTTGTTTCTTATGAGCAGGAAAATATTTAGCAGAGAAGTAATAAATCATATCCTGGGGACTACGCACACAACGAGAATCAAGAGAATTAAACCAAGTTTTAGCATCACCCTTTAATGAGAATGGAAATATCTGAAGGATACAATAATAGCGAGACTTCTCATCATTAGTAACAGGGTAGCTATATCATTCAACTTGGTAAGATGTGCCACAACAGTTTCAGATTCATAGCCATAAAAAGGATCGGATTCAACCAAAGTAATTATTTCAGGATCAACAGAGAATTCATAATCCTTATTAGTAACAAAGATAGATGAAGTAGCAAAAGCAGGGTCATATTTCATTCCAGCATTTAGAGTTTTCTGTTTAAGTTTAGCTAGTAACTTCTTAATATCGGATCTATCATTGCAAGCAAGAAGATCTCTAGCAATTTCTTCATCCATAACATAACCCTCAGGAACAACAGGCAATTCATACTTAGGGGGAGAACCTTCATCATCACTATCATCAATAATTTCATTCTCTAACCCACTAGTAGAAAAGGGGGCAATGACCCAGGCCTGCTCAGCCCATTAGTCCCGGTTCTACCACGAACCGGGACCAATGGAGGTATTTGCCCCGGTTCGTGATCCCAGGGGGCCGGCCGGGGCCTCGTGGGCATTGGTCCCTGTTCGTCTATCCCTTTTGGTCCCGGTTGGTGGGACGAACCGGGACCAATGGGCCTCGCTCCTAGCCCACCACCATTGGTCCCGGTTGGTGGCTTGAACCGGTACCAAAGGCTCCCCTTTAGACTCGGTTCATGCCACCAACCGGGACCAATAAGGTGCCTATATATACCCCTTCGCGTGAGAGCAGAGCACACTGCTCTGTTTTTTCTGGCTGCCGAGGGGGAGAAGGCTTGGTGGTGCTCTAGCTCACCTCCTATGCACACAAGGTGTTCGATGGAATGCCCGAGCCACACTACTTAAGCTTTCTCCTCTCCAAGCTCGACCTCCAAGCTCCATTTTCCTCAATATTTGTCTAGGTTTAGCGGTCCATCACGCCCGTCCCGTCTTCACCATCGTCGATCACCCGCGCCCGATCTCATCGCCCGGCACCACCGTGGTGAGCCTCTTGTTCTTATCTTCTTTCTGAAAGGAAAAATATTCTTACTTGTATGTTTAGATAGATACTTGTATTATTTTCTTACTTTTATTATTGCATCTTATATAGTGCGATGGTTTTGGTCTCCGCCTCGTCGGCCCTAAATCACATCTATGATTTGGATGTGGTATATATTATCTTTTCATAACTATTGGTTCATTTATTGTTTATGAAAATTATGCCACCAACGTGACATAGATTTTATTTATCTCGGAGGTTGTTGAACCGGAAATTCCAACCGACCCTATTGTCGAGAGGTTAAATTTAGTTGAAGAAGAAAACAATTTCTTGAAGGAAAAAATAAAAAAACTTGAGGAGGAGAAGATGATATTGGAGTTGCATGTTGCGGATGTCGTGGGTCACAAGATCAAGATGGATGCAATGCGCTTGAAGATTTGAAAGATTAGAAAATATGCCATTCATACCGAGGCTTGGTATCATTATGCCGTTGGATCAGTTGTTACCTTGGTTGCGATTATGATCGCATTTGTTTTCGCATTGAAATGTTTTACATAGTTTCTATGTATGGTTTAATTAATTTATATGTTCTGCAGAGCTTTATGTTGTTAGATGAGAACTATGTATGTACTTTGGTTTTTATGTGATGATGAACTTCTATTAATTTGGTCACTTAATTATCTATTCATGATGTTCTCAGAATGATTTTTGACAGACTTAATTATATATAATGCACGCAGATGAACCGCAATGGATGTACGGTGACGTACACACCTCCGAGTACATTAAGGGCGTGCACGATTTTCTCAAGTGGCTGAGGCAAACAAGCAGAATGGTTTTATGTGTTGTCCATGCCCTATATGTGGGAATACTGAAGTCTTACTCGACCGGAAAATCGTTCACACCCACCTACTTTACAAGGGTTTCATGCCACACTATAATGTTTGGACGAGGCACGGAGAAATAGGGGTTATGATGGAAGACGGCGAAGAAGAAGAGTACGATGACAACTATGTGCCCCCTAAATACGGTGATGCTACTGAACATCAAGAGGAACCAGACGTTGTGCACGATGATGCTGCAACGGGCGAAGATGCTGAAGATCAAGAGGAACTAGACGATGTGCACGATGATGCTGCAACGGGCGAAGCTGCTGAAGATCAAGAGGAACCAGACGATGTGCCCGATGATGATGATCTACGCCGGGTCATTGTCGATGCAAGGACGCAATGCGATAGTAAAAAGGAGTTGCTGAAGTTTGATCGCATGTTAGAGGATCACAAAAAGGGTTGTACCCCAATTGCGAAGATGGCAACACAAAGCTCGGTACCGTCTTTGGAAGGCGTAGAATGTTGTGCACGATAAAGGATTTGAGAAGCTACTGAAAATATTGAAGAAGAAGCTTCCAAAGGATAACGAATTGCCGTCAAAGACATACGCAACAAAGAAGGTCGTATGGCCTCTAGGATTGGAGGTGCGTAAGATACATGAATGCCCAAATGACTGCATCCTCTAACGCTGTGAAAACAAAGATCTTAACGCATGCCCGGTATGCGGTGCATTGTGGTATAAGATCAGACGAGATCACCCTGGTGATGTTGACGGCGAGCCTCCCAGGAAGAGGGTTCCTGCGAAGGTGATGTGGTATGCTCCTATAATACCACGGTTGAAACATCTGTTCAGAAACGGAGAGCATGCCAAGTTTATGCGGTGGCACGGTGAGGACAGTAAGAAAGACAGGAAGTTGAGAGCACCCGCTGATGGGTCGCAGTGGAGAAAAATCGAGAGAAAGTACTGGGATGAGTTTTCAAAGGACCCAAGGAACGTATGGTTTGCTTTAAGCGCCGATGGCATTAATCCTTTCGGGGAGCAGAGCAGCAATCACAGCACCTGGCCCGTGACTCTATGTATGTATAACCCTTGAAGCGTTGTCGAGGCCACCCGAAACCCTAGAGAAGCAGCGTCGAGGCCACTAATTAATATGATTCCTTATTGTGATTACCCAGCTAGTTCTACGTTTGCCACTAATATATCCATATCTGTCATGTTTGAATAATAATTGCCATGTTGTAAATATTTGTAGAAACTATGGACACCCCGCGAGGCAAAGCACAAGAAGCGTTGTTGAGGGACATAATCGCAGAAGGAAGTGATGCCGTCTGCTCGTTGATGTTTCTCAACAACACCGATGGTCTGGAAGGAGAGGGTGAAGAAGCAGCTGGCTATGATTATGATGGCTCCGATGACCCAATGCCGGTGCAAGAAGAAGTAGACCATGAGGATGGCTCCGGTGACCGAACCGAGTCCGGCCAGGTATATATATTAGTTAAGCCTGTGCTGACTAGCTAATTGATGCATTCATTGTTTTGGTATGTACACATATTAATTAACTATTGTCTTTGTTCTTTTTTCTAGCCCTCCGGATCGAGCACAACTTCGGTAAAGAGACGAGGCCCGAAGAAAAAGTTGAGCTCAAATGAAAAGTTTGAGATCATAGAAATCGCGCGCGACGGCCAGCCGATTGAACCCATCCGGACAAAGAAGGCATTTGTTGCTCAGTGCGGGGTTCTGGTTGGGGACAAGATCCCGATTAGCATCCAGCAATGGTATAAGACTAAGAATGAAGACCCTGAGGTGTCTTATGTCAATGATATGCAGAAAAATGATCTTTGGACTGAGCTGAAGTCAAATTTCACCCGACCGCCAGAGGATGATCCGGAGAAGCCAGTTGAGCAATTAATCAAGTCTTTTGCTCTTAAGAAGATGGCAGACCTATTCAGGAATTGGAAGAAAGACCTGAATAAGTTTGTCGATAAAAATGAGACCCCAGAATTCAAGGGCAAATATGAGAAGATCAGAGATGATCGCCCGCATTTGTGGCCCACAAGACATCGGAAAAGAGTAAAAAGATGTCGGTGACAAACAAGAAAAATGCTGCGAAGAAGAAGCTTCACCATCGCACGGTGTCAGGTGGCTACCTCATAGCCCGGCCTAAGTGGGCCAAGGCTGAGAATGATTTGCTTGATAAAGGTATCGAACCAGAGACAATGAACTGGCCAGACCGTTGCCAGACTTGGTTCTTCGGGGCTGGCGGAACCTTGGACCCTGTATCAAGGAAGTGCATTTGGACGGACGATCAATTGGACATACCAGTCAAGAGGCTTCAACAATATATCAAAGCAGCGCAGCAAGGGACGTTCTTTCCAGACAGAGAGAATGACGAGCTCACAATGGCCCTCGGGAATCCTGAGCAGCCTGGACGGACACGAGGCACGCCAGACTCCTTTTCGTGGAAGGCTGGGTTTCCGGACGCAGGCGGTTACAAATGCCAGGAGAGGAGGAAGAAAGTGCAGATGACCGAGCTGCGGCGCTGCATGCAAGGGTACAAGCGATAGAGGAACGAGAAGCAGATCGCAACAAACAACCTACGAAGCTTCCCGAAGTTACCCCGCCATCTCGGTGGAGAAGCGGCATGGCTTCCACCGAAATGCTTCAAATGAGCATGCCTTGACGGCTCCTGCCAGCTATCCCGTGGATGCTATCACGGAGGCTAAAAATTGCCACCTTATGGCGCACTGGATGAATTTGAAGGTCAATGCGGCTGTTGGCTCTGTTTATCCTACTAAATCCGGCGCAACTTTTCACTGCCGTCGGATTCCAGAAGGATATGCTAGGGTGATGGTGGATGAAATCACAGAGGGATTTGAGGACCTCCAGCTTGACCACCCTACAGGTGAAGGGGAGACTCGGTTGGGTTCTGCTCTGAAGACTCCATGCCTATGGCGGAAGGATCTCATCAACCTTCCGAACTGGGCGCCTCCGCCTCCTCCTCCTCCTCCGTGAGTCGGGGCACTCCGCCTCCTCCACCGCCTCCTCCTCCGGGCGAGTGACGATAAGGCCACTCGGTCGGCTCCTTCTCCGGCGCGTGGCGGCACTCCGCCTCCTTCTCCGCCTGCGCCCGCGCGCTCGAGCAGCCAGCCTCCTTCTTCTCCGCCTTGTCAGCAAGGGCGGAAGAGACCCGCCGCCGCTCTGGCGCGTCGTAGTCCTTCTCCTCCGCCTCGTAAGCAAGGAAAGAAGACATCCGCTCCGTCTGCTCGTCCGGAGTCTAGCAGTACAGCCAAAGGCGGGAGGACATACAGATTCGGTTCTTCTCTGAAGACTCCAGAGAAGTTACCATACGAGATGACCCCGGAGGAGAACGCGAAGATTGCAGCGAATCAAGTGAAGGACTGGTTTCAAGGGTTGAAAGCACAGAGACATCCACCTCCGGAGGAGAAGGTAGATCCGATGAAATCGAAGCGCACTCTAGCTGCCCTGACAAAACCACCCAAGTCTCCGCCGAAAGGCAACTATAAGCACATTATTGGAAAGGCATTTGCCGAAGCGGAGAGGTCAAGAAGTACTGTCAGTGATCAAAGGAGGAAAGAACGACGAGCTGGGAAACAAATTGCCCAGCTCGGCGAACAAGCGAAGCAATCGTGCCCCCCGCTCAAGGTGCCTGCTAGCGACATCGTCGATCCGAGGATGTTGCCCGGTTATAGCAATCCTAGAGATTACCTGCCCGACAATGTACATTATGATTTCTTGGAGGTGCAGATACAAAGATACGAGTACGGGAATCTCTCATCAAAGATGAAAGATCTCTATCAACGATGATGCGAAGATTGCATGATTGGTACATGAAAACCTGCAGAGAGTCTGTGGGGAGGAGTACTTTGTATGTGAGAGTTAAAAAGGAGAATGACCTCGTTGGAATTGAACTGTTGCCTATTCCATTTGAGGAGTTCTATCAGTTTTTCAATCAATTGGCCCTTGATAAAGCAACGGTCACCTGCCATCGCTGTAAGTAGTACTACTTCATCATTAAGTCCCTCTATATAACTCAGCTCTTTCATTGCATGTATTTATAATTATCATCACTATATTATGCAGATTGAAGATCGCCGAATTGAAGAAAAGAAAAGTGGGTGATATTGGGTTCATTAACACATATCTCATAGATGCAACTGAGGTTAAATTTCATGCCGAAAATACCGAGGCCAACTTGCTACAATCGTCAGTAATAAATGAACACAAAGATATAATACTCTTTCCTTACAACTTCAGGTGAGTGTTACTGTCTTGTGGCATATTCGGTTTCCCTTATTAGTCCAGGTTATAGTAATGTAATATTGATGAGTTATGCATGCGCGCAGCTACCACTATATTCTCCTAGAAATTAAAATTTGGAGCGAGGAGTAGTAACTGTCTTAAGACTCCAAACGAAAAAATCCGGAGGAGTATGCGGACATGACTGAAATGCTCGAGAAGTAAGTTAAATCGATCATTATCCACCATATCAGCAACTTTGTTCATTTCTGATATCAAGTAATTGTTTTCTTTGTATGGCAGGGTTTGGAGAAAATTCACCAAAAAAGCTCCAGGACTGCCGAAGAAGCTGCAATTTAGACAACCGAAAGTAAGTACTGTAGTAGCATATTCCACGCATCTCCTAGTGATTCAAGCGCTAGTTTCATCAATACCATTTAGCATGCATGCTATTTATCAGTTTGATTGACCTCTATTTCTTGTAAAGTGGTTGTGGCAGGAACAAGGGAATGATTTTTGTGGATACTACATTTGCGAGTCCATCCGCCACACGACAAGTGAGCGGGCTACTCGACAAACAATATGAAGTGCGTAAATAACAATATTCACAATTTTATTTTATTGCCATCATTTGTGTTGAGTTTCATTCATATATATATATATATATATATATATATATATATATATATATATATATATATATGTATGTATGTATATGTATTGACCCCCTTCTTAAATTTAGATGTTTCGGATGCGGGATGAACTCCTAGCACCAGATCGCATGCGAGCAATTCAAGAGGAATTGGCGGCATTCTTTCTTGACCACGTGATCGCTGAAGACGGAGAATACTATGTGGACCACGCGTTCGTATGTTAGGAGATTATATTTGTAAAAGATAATTATTGTATATATGTAGCCGGTAGTGTCGGATAGATATACGAGAACTTGTTGTTCGACCAATCTCTCGGAGAAGGAGAGGTGGTCGATATCACTTCTCTCTGTATGCATATATGTTCATGACGATCTTCTGTTTCCGTCGTAGCGTGTCTAGCTAGTCCTCTCTATACGTATGTATAGTACGTAGCGTCGACCAAGCACGGACGAAAGAGAGGACATTTTCTCTATTAATTAGCTAGCTAACACAATATATGAAACACCTAAATTAAACCCCCAAAAACCCCCAACCCCCCCCCCCCTTTTCAAAAAAAAGCCAAGACCCTGAAATGCTGACACGTGGATGCCTATTGGTCCCGGTTGGTGCCACCAACCGGGGCCAAAGGCCCTCCTGCCTAGGCTCGGCGCACAGGCCACGTGGAGGCGCATCTATCCCGGTTCTGGACTGAACCGGGACTAAAGGGCCAGGGCATTAGTACCGACCCATTAGTCCCGGTTCAGGAACCGGGACTAAAGGCCCTTACCAACCGGGACAATAGGCCCTTATTCTACCAGTGACCCTAGCAAGTTGTTCATCAAGAAATTCACCTAATGGCACAGTAGTATCAAGCATAGAAGTAGTTTCATCATAAGTATCATGCATAGCAGAAGTGGCATCATCAATAACATGCGACATATCAGAATTCATAGCAGTAGCAGGTTTAGGTGTCGCAAGCTTACTCATAACAGAAGGAGAATCTAGTTCAGAGCTAGATGGCAGTTCCTAACCTCCCCTCGTAGTTGAGGGAAAAATCTTAGTTCTTGCGTCTTTCAAGTTCTTCATAGTAATCAGTAGATATAAATCCCAAGTGACTCAAAGAATAGAGCTATGCTCCCCGGCAACGGCGCCAGAAATTAGTCTTGATAACCCACAAGTATAGGGGATCGCAACAGTTTTCAAGGGTAGAGTATTCAACCCAAATTTAATGATTCGACACAAGGGGAGCGAAAGAATATTCTCAAGTATTAGCAGTTGAGTTGTAAATTCAACCACACCTGGATAACTTAGTATCTGCAACAAAGTATTTAATAGCAAAGTAGTATGATAGTGACGGTAAGCAGTTTTGTAGTAGTTGTAACAGTAGCAACGGAAAAGTAAATAAGCAAAGCACATTATGTGAAAAGCTCGTAGGCATTGGATCAGTGATGGATAATTATGTCGGATGTGATTCCTCATGTAATAGTTATAACATAGGATGACACAAAACTAGCTCCAGTTCATCAATGTAACGTAGGCATGTATTCCGAATATAGTCTTACATGCTTATGGAAAAGAACTTGCATGACATCTTTTGTCCTACCCTCCCGTGGCAGCGGGGTTGATAGTATCGATATAGTTGACTAGACGGGGGGGTGAATAGGCAACTAACAATTTTTAAGCTTTTCTTTACCAATTTAAACTTTGCAACAAAATAGGTTGTCTAGATATGCAACTATGTGGGCAACCTATATGATGCAATAACAACTAGCACATAAGCAAGCGAGGGACACAACACAAGTAAGCTTGCAAAAGTAAAGGCACGAAATAACCAATAGTGGAGCCGGTGGAGACGAGGATGTTTACCGAAGTTCCTTCCTTTTAAGGGGAAGTACGTCTCCGTTAGAGCGGTGTGGAGGCACAATGCTCCTCAAAAAGCCACTAGGGCCACTGTAATCTCCTCACGCCCTCACACAATGTGAGATGCCGTTGAGGGAGTCCTGTACTAGGGGGTGTCCGGATAGCCGAACTATCATCTTTGGCCGGACTCCTAGACTATGAAGATACAAGATTGAAGACTTCGTCCCGTGTCCGGATGGGACTTTCCTTGGCGTGGAAGGCAAGCTTGGCGATCTGGATATGTAGATATCCTACCATTGTAACCGACTGTGTAACCCTAACCTATCCGGTGTCTATATAAACCGGAGGGTTTTAGTCCGTGGGACAAACAACAATCATACCATAGGCTAGCTTTTAGGGTTTAGCCTCTCCGATCTCGTGGTAGATCTACTCTTGTACTACCCATATCATCAATATTAATCAAGCGGGAGTAGGGTATTACCTCCATCGAGAGGGCCCGAACACAGGTAAAAACATCGTGTCCCTTGTCTCCTGTTACCATCCGCCTAGGCCTTGCAGTTCGGGACCCCCTACCGAAATCCGCGGTTTTGACAACCGACATTGGTGCTTTCATTGAGATTTCCTCCGTATCGTCACCGATAGGCCCGATGGCTCCTTCGATCATCAACAACGACGCGGTCCACGGTGAGACTTTTCTTCCGGACAGATCTTCGTGTTGGCGGCTTTACTGCTGCGGGCCAAGTCGCAGCCATCCGAGCAGATCAAAAGCTACGCCCACAGCCATCAGTCAGATTTGGAAGTTTGAACTATACTGACGATATCCGCGGGGACTTAATCTTAGACGTATACGAGCAGCAGCAAAGAGCGCCGCAATGTTTCGAAGGGCACGATCTAGCTCTCGGCAGCGTATCAAAGGTCCCGGAGGCCGCACCAAAGACCCGCCCGGCCCTTGATCCGGGCCGGATTCCCCAATCAAGGACGAGTGATTGGACACCGCCTCGGGGGCTACAATTTCTACGGCAATTGAGCTGAACTCTATCCCTGTCCTTTGCGAAGACCTTGACTCCAGGGTGCCGGACTCCTCTCCGGACTCCGGACCCTCCGCGCCCTTACCAATCGAATCCGATTGGGCGCCCGTCATGGAGTTCACTGCCACGGACATCTTTCAGCACTCGCCCTTTGGCGATATTCTGAATTCACTAAAGTCTCTCTCTTTATCCGGAGAGCCCTCGCCGGACTGCGGACAGGAAGGTTGGGATACGGACGACGAAATTCAACGCCCACCCACCACCCACTTCGTAGCCACTGTCGATGATTTAACCGACATGCTCGACTTCGACTCCGAAGACATCGACGGTATGGACAACGATGCTGGAGACAACCAAGACCCAGCGCCTACAGGGCACTGGAAGGCCACCTCGTCATACGACATATACATGGTGGACATCCCAAAAGATGGGAACGGCGATGGAACGGCGGAGGATGACCCCTCCAAGAAACAGCCCAAGCGCCGACGTCAGCGGCGCCGCTCTAAATCCCGCCACAGCAAAAACGGTGATTCCGGCACGGGAGATAATAACACTCCGGACAAAGGTGCGAAGACAACCCTCCTGCAGGACTCAGCGCAGGAGGAGGGAGAAGCAAGTCCGCACAACAGTGCGGCAGAAAGAGAGGTAGAGGACGATAATTATGCGCCTCCCTCCGAAGATGAGGCAAGCCTCAACAACGACGAATTCGTCGTGCCTGAGGATCCCGCCGAACAGGAGCGTTTCAAACGCAGGCTTATAGCCACGGCAAGCAGCCTCAAGAAAAAGCAGCAACAGCTTAGAGCTGACCAAGACACGCTAGGCGGCGGATGGTGAAGTCCTTGCAGCCGAAGAGTATGAACTCGAACGCCCCTCCAAAAGCTACCCCAAACGCAAGCCATTGCCTCGATCTGAGGAGGAAGCACCCAAGTCACCAGCGCATGACATGGCAGACCGGCCACCCCGTGGCCGCGACAGAGAAGCCTCCCGGCCCTCCGCTCATGCCACACCCGGACGCCGCTCAAAAAGTACCAAGGCACGGGAAAACGCGCCGGACTTGCGAGATATATTGGAGGATAAGGCAAAACATACAAGATCGATCTACGGATCGCGTGGGCGCCCCACGACACGTGATGATAACCGTCACGCCGGATACAGCAAATCCGGCCGGGCCGAACCACTGATGAACAAAGCTCATATGAGCTACGTCGTGACATAGCCCAATACAGAGGCGCCGCACACCCACTATGCTTCACAGATGAGGTAATGGATCATCAAATCCCCGAGGGTTTCCAACCCGTAAACATCGAATCATACGATGGTACCACAGATCCTGCGGTCTGGATCGAGGACTATCTCCTCCATATCCACATGGCCCGCGGTGATGATCTACACGCCATCAAATACCTCCCCCTCAAGCTTAAAGGACCAGCTCGGCATTGGCTTAACAGCTTGCCAGCAGAATCAATTGGTTGTTGGGAGGACACGGAAGCCGCATTCCTTGATAACTTCCAGGGCACATATGTGCGACCACCAAACGCCGATGACCTTAGCCATATAATTCAGCAGCCAGAAGAATCGGCCAGACAATTCTGGACATGGTTCCTAACAAAGAAAAATCAAATCGTTGACTGTCCGGATGCAGAGGCCCTTGCAGCCTTCAAACATAACATCCACGACGAGTGGCTTGCCCGGCACCTAGGACAGTAAAGCCGAAATCCATGGCAGCCCTCACAACACTCATGACCCGCTTTTGTGCGGGAGAAGACAGCTGGCTAGCTCGTAGTAACAACTTGACCAAAAACCCTGTAGTTCGGATACCAAGGACAACAATGGCAGGTCGCGTCGCAACAAGAACAAGCGCCGCATTAAAGGTGACAATGATGAAGATACGGCAGTCAATGCCGGATTCAGAGGCTCTAAACCCGGTCAGCGGAAGAAGCCATTCAAAAGAAACACCCAGGGCCCGTCCAACTTGGACCGAATACTCGATCGCTTGTGCCAGATACATGGCACCCCCGAAAAACCAGCCAATCACACCAACAGGGATTGTTGGGTGTTCAAGCAAGCAGGCAAGCTAAGTGCCGAACTCAATGGCAAGGGGATGCATAGCGATGACGAGGAAGAGCCACGGCCGCCCGAACAATAGAGGATGAAGGTTTCCCCCACAAGTGCGGACGGTGAACATGATATACGCAACCCATATACCCAAAAGGGAGCGGAAGCGTGCGCTAAAGGGCGATATCTGTGATGGAGCCACCGCCCAGTTCAACCCACTGTCTTTCTGCCCGATCACCTTTGATCGAAGGGACCACCCCACTAGCATCCGTCACGGTGGTTCGCCGCATTGGCTCTTGACCCAATTATTGACGGATTTCACCTCACTAGAGTCCTGATGGACGGCGGATACAGTGCGCAAAATGGGCATAGACCCCTCAAGGATTAAACCTACAAAGACGACCTTTAAAGGCGTCATACCGGGTGTAGAGGCCAATTTTACGGGCTCAGTTACACTCAAAGTGGTCTTCGGATCCCCGGATAACTTCTGAAGCGAAGAGTTAATCTTCGACATAGTCCCGTTGCACAGTGGCTATCACGCACTGCTCGGACGAACCTCAAGCTCAAGATGCCAGGCCCTCGAGGAGTAATCACGGTCAATGGAAACACCGAACGATCTCTCCAAACGGAGGAGAACACGGCGACCCTCACGGCGGAGGTACAAAGCAGCCTCTCACAGCAATTCTCGAGTCCGGCCACTAAACGTCCGGACACTGTCAAGCGCGCCCGGAGTAACCTACAACAAGACCGCCTGGCACGATTCAAGCACGCGTAGCAATCCGGCCCCAACCCCAGCCCTCGCGAAATTGCGAAGCCAGTATTACGCGTACATAACTACGCTCTGGAGATACCATGGGCATAAGGGGAGGGCACGACCACGGCATGCCAAGAATGCGGCTCGACCGCACCAGGGGCTCCCGATTGTGTCATTATTTTTCTTTTTTCTTTTTTCTTACTTTCAGGACTCCGTTCTCCAGAAGTCCTGTCCGGCACTAGAATTGTCAAACTAACGATGCAACAGCCAGGGAAGCAGAAAGCTACGTCGAGTGTTCAGGTGGTCTCTACTACGAGCATTATACCTGTTTTACATACCATCCCGCAGCTTACCCCTGGAGGGGAACATGTTAAATAGTCCCATCCCTTGCTTATCGCACAATTTGTATCGTTCTGCTTTTATTTGCAGTTTCTTTTTAATAACCAATATATAGCTCTTGCCTATTATTGCCTTTTTTTATCTATATATATGTTCATTTCATGACATGTTGCACCCGTACACTTTGGTACGGCCAATACACCAGGGGCTTAAGTACCCCAAAATTATGGTGTGATAAGTCCTAACTCTTCCACAAGTGCGGCACCCAGTACTTATAGCATTATTTGAATCGGCTCCGAATCACGTCTTGGGTCAATAGTTGGGTTTGCCCGGCTCCCGTGTTTTGGTACCTTACGTTCCGTTATATCGGCTAAGGTAGCACCGGGAGAACCACTGCGATTGTGCCCCGGTTGAGCTGGGTTGAGCACCTCGGTGGAGAAAGCTAAAACGGCCGTCATGATAGGGCGAGAGCCGGTCGCCGAGAGGTTTTTCGGGTCCCTAAAGACTTATGCCGCTTAGAGCGAGGAACCGGAATTGTCCGCCAAGGCGTGGATAAGCGCCCGAACTCGGTCTTCCGAATACTAGGGGCTTCACGAAATTTAAAATTATAGAATTCTATGGCTAAGTGAGAGTGTTCAAGCATTATAAGTCCGGTTGCCTTGTTCGTTCGTTGAACGCCTCCTCGATGGACCCAAGAATGGGAACAAGAGCGCTCAAGTTTATCCCGAACACCCCGGCACTTTCGTGGCATGGGGGCTGAAATAACGACTTGCCATCTCTCAAATTTGATAAACGGCCGCCTGAAGGTAATATTTTAAATTAACAAGCGTTGCTTAGCGCATATGAACAAGTTTTCAGCGTCTGAGGATAACAAATGCGAGTCTATTCAAAATTACATCTTTGGAGCACTCATCCGCTATACTGGCGGGCACCCTTCAGAGGCCCTCATAGTACATTTCGGCGTGCGATGCTCCTTGCCCTTCGGTGGCCCGTCCGTCACAAGCTTCTCCGCATCCAGCTTGCCCCATGCACTTTAGCACGGGCAAGGCCCGACGGGCACCTTCAATGCAGACGGAGCGCTTGATGACTTCAATCCTTGGACAAAGGCGTCCACCAGCCGCCGTGACTAGCCCAAAGTAGCTCCTGTGCATGGCTTCCAATGGCCACGGCCGAACTATGAGGCCCTTCATGGCACAGTCGGCGACCTTGTGGAGCTCGACCACCGCTTCACCGGTCGCTTAGGGGCACTGGATGTGTGGCCTCAAAGATACCGAGACCGTAACACCTTTTCCGTCGAGCTCCCTCCTTGGCGCGATAGAGCAGCGACATCGGACACACTGAGGCAGATCTGCGAATGCTCCTGGAGAGCTCGAATCCGGGTAAGTAATAGGTAATTCACTTTTACATGCTTGCTTTGCATAAAGAATGCCTTACCCGCCGCTATCTTCTTTATTGACTCAATTTCTTGGAGGGCTTTTTGGGCCTCGGCCTTAGCAGCTTTGGCACTCTCAAGAGCCGAGGCAAGCTCAGACTCTCAGGTCTTCGAGTTACGCTCCAAACCCTCGTGTTTTTTCACGAGAGCCTGGAGCTCTTGCCACACCTCCGCCAGCTGCGCCTCCCCCTTCTCTCGCTCGGTGCGCTTCGCGCCCGCTTTGCTTTCGGCCACGGACACCGCTTCCTTCAGAGTCGCCACCTCGTTCGTGGCCCCTGCAGTACCCATGTTATTCCTGTTATTTTTTGCAACCAAAACCTTTCTATAAGGTATTTCTTTAATAAGGTATTACTTACCTTCCTTGTCCTCGAGCTGCTTCTTGGCAAAGCCGAGCTCGTTCTCGGACCGCTCGAGGCTCTGCTTCAATGCATCGACCTCCGCAGTCAGTGCGGCAGAGGTCAGCAGCGCAGCCGGCTTTTCTTTCCGAACACCGAACTAAGCATCAGGGGCTACTGTCTATGTGGTAATATTTTTACATATTCTAAACTTACCTCAAAGCCTGTTAGAAGGCTGGTACAGGCTTCGATCAGCCCGCTCTTGGCGGATCGAATCTGTCCGGATCACCGCACTCATAACAGTGCGGTGCTCCTCCTCGATGGAGGCGCTGTTAAGCGCCTCCAGTAAGCTATCCGGTGCCTCCGGTTGGACGGAGGACACCGGCGTCTTACCCTTCTTACAAAGGGACCGCTTGCCGGACTCCGGAACCGCTGAAGGTTCCGGCATGGAGTCCGGCGGGCTTAGAGCCCCTGGGGGTCTCGCCCCCCACGCGCCTAGAGTCCGGGAGGTTGCCTTGCGGCGCCTCCTGCGCCACCTCCTCTTGACCAGGCCCCACCTCGGCGTCGTCCACAGCGTGAGGTGAGGAGGCGGCCGGAAGTGAAGTACTCTCCATTTCCGATGAACTCAGGGACCCGCTCGTCGAAGCGGCGAGCTCGCCCTTGGGCGGGCTGCATGATTGTTCGGCATTAGAGAACACTATGCAATGATAAAAAAGCCATGGGTATCCGGACACTTACGATCTCGCCAGGGGCTTGGCCCTCGTTGGCCACTCCTCCTCGTCGTTGTCGACGTTGGTGGAGAAGTCCGGAGGAAGGGTTCTTCCCTTCTTAAACCCTCCGGCCTCCCGGTTAGGCGACCTTCCTTTTCCTCTCCTCCCCTGCGGGAGAGGCTTCTTTCCTCCTCCTCATTCTCGTGAGAAGATTCTGCTTGAGAATCGACAGCACTGGCGTCGGGAGCTCCTTCGAGTTCCGTGGCCTCCTTCTTAGCCTTCTTCTCCGGCACCACATGGGTACCGGAGCCAGCAGCCCTGGCTAATCGGGCGTCATTGGTCTTCTCGGCAAAGGAGCCGGACGATTAATCTGTCCTGGACGTCTTCAACCATCTGTCAAAGGTTAGGGAGATTTAGATCCCACATGGAGTCAATCTATGAAAAAAGAGTCCCGTAAAGGCTAAAATAACTTACCTCGCCGGCTTGACGCTGCGAGTTGTATCCGCGATCTTCAGTAGCGAATGAGGGAGCCTCGGCGCCCTTGAACAGCACCTTCCAGGCATCTTCGTACGTAGTGTTGAAGAGCCTTTTTAGAGTCGAGTGATGTGCCGGATCGAACTCCCACAATTTGAAGGCCCGTTGTTGGCATGGGAGAATCCGCGGATGAGCATCACCTGGATTACGTTGACAAGCCTGAGATTCTTGTCCACCAGGTTTCGGACGCATGTTTGGAGCCCGGATAGCTCGTCCGAATTCCCCCACGTCAGGCCCGTCTCTTTCCATGATGAGAGCTGTGGGGAAGCCAGATCTCGACCTCGGGGGCGCTGCCCATTTGGGGTCGTGCGGCTCGGTGATATAGAACCACCCCGATTGCCACCCCTTTATTGTCTCTATGAAGGAGCCCTCGAGCCATAGGACTTTGGCCATCTTGCCAACCATGGCGCCTCCGCACTCCGCTTGACGGCCGCCCACTACCTTCGGCCTGACATTGAAGATCTTCACCATAAGCGAAGTGGGGCTGGATGCAGAGGAAAGCCTCGCACACCCACGATGAACGCCGAGATGTTGAGGATGAAATTGGGCCAGATCGTGGAAGTCCAGGCCGTAGTAGAACATGAGCCCCCGGACAAATGGGTGAAGTGGAAAACCTAGTCCGCGGAGGAAGTGGGGGAGAAACACCACCCTCTCATGGGGCCTGGGGGTTGGAATGAGCTACCCCTTGTCGGGTAGCCGACACGCGATGTCGCCGGACAAGTATCCGGCCTCCCGCAGTCTTGTGATGTGCCCCTCCATGACGGAGGAGGCCATCCACCTGCCTCCCGCTCCGGACATAGTTGGAGAAGGTCGAGGTGGGGTGTGCGGACTTGGATGCTGGAGCTCGAGTGCGCGGAAATGGATGAGCAAAGGAGGAAGAAGGCGTAGGTAAAAAAGGTGGATCCTTATCCCCTTATATGGACGGACGAAGCTATCGTCCCCATGACTGGTAAAACTCGCTTATCTCCCAAGCGCCGTAATCAAAGGCGCGGAAGTGTTACCCACGTCCATATTGATGAGAATCCCGGAATAAGGGGCACGATCTATGCTTTGATAAGACATGTCGTGAAACCGCCTCGCTAAACGCTACCGAGGTGGAACGGTAAAAATGATTCATATAAAGGCACAGCCATGGTGTGATGTCACGCCCGCTGAATACGTCAATCAGATCTGTGCAAAAGTTATTCTCTCTACGGTAGTATGCGGAACTTGTTTTGCGAGCGGACACCGTCACAGTGTTCAAAACCTTCTATGAAGAATTCGAAGGAGGAACCCGCCTTGCAATGCCGAAAACAATATGCGCACCGGACTCGTCGTCATTGAAGCCTGGTTCAGGGGCTACTGAGGAAGTCCTGGACTAGGGGTGTCCGGATAGCCGAACTATCATCTTTGGCCGGACTCCTAGACTACGAAGATACAAGATTGGTGTCCGGATCGGACTTTCCTTGGCACTACAGTTGCAAAATTTACAAGAGATACGCATATAAGCGTTGCGGCATATACGTTGTTGACTTGTTGTTCGTTACCATAGTGCCCTACATAGATTGCAACAGATTTTATATGTTGTCAGTATGTGTTGGCAATATATCTGCTACACACAAGGAGTGTGGCGCGAAAATCCGTTCTGGCAAAAATCAGTTTTTTGCGTAGTCCCTTCCTTTTATTCTCCGATCCAGATCATAGGAGGAGGCACAGGATGGGCCACGCTCCACCCTGGAATTTTGGCCCAGCCTGTATACCACACATAGGTAATATAAGAGATGGGCTTGGAGAAAAATATAAGCCCAGTAACAGCCTACCCTGCTCCTCGTGTCGTGCCAAAGCGAAAGCAGCCACGCACAGTCGGTCGACCCTGCTTCTCCAGTCCCGGGAATACTCGATCCGCCGCCTGCCTCGCCGTCCTTGCCCGGCCGCCCGGAGCCATCGGTAGACCGCCCTGTGACCCTGACCGGCCTGGAGGCTGATACCCGCAACCTGCTGCTGCCTGCCTCGGTTGGCGCCCGACCGGCTGCTGTCCGCGCAGGCGCGCAGCTGGGCGCACCACCGCGCCCTGCAGACCGGACTGCCGGAGCCGCCCACTTCCAGTGCGCTCCGCGGTCGCTTCCTCAGCCGTTGATCCTCCGGTCCTCCCCAATCCTCATCCCCTGCTCAGCTCAGAGAGGTACCTCATCCCCGCGTCCCCAGATCTCTGAATCTGCAAGCTTTGGACGAAATTACATGAAACTTATATGCAGTAGTTTTCAAAATACCGCCCCATTCCAAAACTTCGGTATTATTATGCGTTGGCAATGAATACTACAGTTTCTAAAAACAGAAATTTTCTCAGTTTTAGTGAAACCGCCGATATATTTGGCTCGTACTATTTTACCGTAGTTTTGACACCTTAAGCAACTGAACCTAACTTAGCTAGCTACACCAAGGAGCTACACGACCGGATGAACCTTTTGCATTTGCCAATCAAGTTCACAAGTGTTCTACGTGGATGACCTTATCCAGGATGGTCAATTGTTTTGAAGATGAAACCTCGAGATAATTTTGATGGTGAAGAATGGAATGATGTGGAAACAGAACCTTATCATGTCAGCAAATTCTTCGAGCTTTTTGATACTGCCCATCATAAACAAAATTGGATGAGAAGAGATATAGAGGGAGAAACTGTAGATGCTCCTATAGTGCCAATTGATGACACAGTACCTCGATAAAAGGACACTTCCATTGTGATTCTGTTAGGGAATCGTTTGGCAACGGCGCACCGGCCGAAGCTTCGGCCGGTCACG
Organism: Aegilops bicornis; assembly: GCA_021605145.1. Classification (NCBI taxonomy): domain Eukaryota; kingdom Viridiplantae; phylum Streptophyta; class Magnoliopsida; order Poales; family Poaceae; genus Aegilops; species Aegilops bicornis. Next base: position 653,625,395 of record CM038669.1, on the reverse strand, counting down.
GCCACGTGCAAACGCGCCAGCGACTCGCCTAGCGACACGTAGGATTGGGGGGCCCGCCCACGTGCGTCTTCTCCTTTCAGCCTTTTCTCCTCTTCCTCTCGGTCATCTCTCTCTTCGCTCTTCCCGTTGCTATGGTCAACCCATCGCCCACGCCGGAGGCCTTCCAAGGGCGCCGCCGTCATGAGAATCAGCGGATCTGGCCGCCCTCGACCAGATCCGCGCGGATCCGCATGCATCGGAGCTCTGCCTACCTCGCCGGACCCGGCCAGGCTGGAGCTGCAACCAGCCATGGCAGACTACACCCCGCGGCGAAATTTTGCTGGAGCCGGTTGTAACAAATTCACTCGCCGGTGGTAGCAAAAATCTACTACGGTTGCAGCAAAACGGCGTCATTGTCATCGCAGGGTCGCAGCTAAGATAAGAAGTTTGAAGCTTTTTTCAATGCAGTTATAACTTTTATAACTGTCAGTTGCAACTTTTCGTTTTTCGTCCATGGCTTCGATTCCACGGTTGAAACTTTTTTTATAGTCGGATGAAGCTTTTTTCGCCGCTAGATGAAGCTTTTTCTGTCACCGGTTGTAACTTTTCTTGGTCATCCATGGCTCCAGTCATATATTGGTTGAAGCTTTTTCCGTAGCCAGTTGAAGCTTTTTCTATCGCTAGTTGTAGCTTTTTGGTCGTTGGTTGTAGCACTGGGCATCTTCCCCAGTGCTCGATTTTTTGTTTGCAAGATGCACACCGGGGAGCTTCAGTCGTTGCAACCGGAGCTACAACGGTCTCAACAAGAGCTTCAACCACGGGGTGGGGCTGTTGCACGGGGCAAAGCAACAACGGCGAGCGGCTAGCAGTTAGGATGTTGCTGCAGCAGCGACGGCGAGCGGCTATGGCGAGCGCGGCGACAAGCACGGAGACAAGGACGACCGGGGGCGGGGGGAGGGGAGAGGGGAGGGGCTGCGCAACGCTTGGAGCGGCGGGGGCGGTAGGAGGCGCGGCTCTGTGGTGCGAGGTAGAAGACGATAGGGCGAACTTGTTCAGCCGGATCCAACGGCCCACTTGCTCAGATCCAACGGCTGCGGTGCGACCGGCCCAACAGTTTGGCCGGCGCACCGGCGCAGATCGTTGCCCATTCTGTTATTTATATTTTTAGTATTGTTGCTGCAACTTATGTCATTTTGGTCATGAAACTTACTACTCTATTGCTTCTGCATGCAGGTTCGATGGATAATGAAAGTCACCGATCTGAAAATGTGGAGCCTAGTTGAAGTGACGAATTCATTACTGTTATTTGCTATTTTCTCTTTTATGTCCATGTATACTTTATAATTCGGTCAACAAGATTTGTAAGTGTGACTGGCCTAAAGTGTCAATACTTGATCCTAAATATGTTGATGTTGGTTGTTCTGTTTCCTACACATTCTTACACATGTTCATATGCACCTACATCCGGGTTGTTGGTTATCTCTTAAACATCGAAGTGTTACATAGGCTTGTTCCACGAACTCGATCAATACATTGATGCTGGTTGTCTTTTGCCAATATATCATGAGGGCATCTCTAACTTGGAGGGGAATAGCAGTAGAGTGTTAGTGTTAATCTCTTTGCACCAGAATAATGTAGCTGTATCTTTCCTTCAGTTAGCTGTAGCGTTTCTTCAGTTAACTGTAGCTTTTCTTCAAATAGCAGTTTGTTTTGCACGCGTGATTTAACAAAAAAGAAAACAAATTTGATGCTAATTTAAATAGATTGGACGATTTGCGTTCAAACTTACATATTTTTAACATAAAACCGGACGGTATTTTCTATCGTGAATTAAAACTTCAAAAAATAAAAGCCAATCCTACCTTATACTTGACGGTAACCTAGTACGCCTGGCCGGCTGGCCGACGACACCTCCATCACCGTTGTCCGGCTTCCAACCGCGGAAGGGTGCGGGGACACGGCAGTGCTTCCCGACTGCCGTCTAGCGCTCATGTATGATCTTGTTCGCTTGCTCCTGCGCCGCGTGCAATGCGGCTGCGGACTCACGGATGATCTTGTTCGCTTGCTCCTGCGTCGCGCACAGTGCGGCCGAGGACATAGTGGACGGGCGAGGGGACAGACGAGCGACGGGACATACCGGAGGTGGCAGCGTCGTTGTCTCGCTTAGAGACCACTATTTGCGGTACTTCAGCATCTCCTCATCAAGAAGGCAGGGACAACGCTTTCTCGTCTCTGTCGTGGTGTTCGACTTGTAAATGACCCAAGCCATCGCGTCAAGTCATATCTCTCCGGCATGTAACAGGCACGGAGACTCGAACGTGGCGCGGGCGTTGCTCTCGGCTTCCCTGCCGCTTCCCTGCCGGCTCTAGTGACAGCTCGCGTTCGCTCTAGGCCGGCATCAATATGGCACAAAGAGCAAAGGAGCGTTCGCGCGGGAGAGGCACTGGCGTGGAGATGTTTTTGGTGGTCCTTGGTTTGCAGCCAGTTTGCGGGATTTCAAAAAAACTAGACCGGTCCATGGACTGATGGGGTACCATGTTGGAAGGCAAACTGCGTCAGGAACGTCGATCCGGATGTTTGCAGACATTTTGTGGGTTCGTGTTGAGGCTGACGCAAAAATGGACACACCATTTGTCCGTGGACTAGTTCGAACTGGTCCGCGGACAGTGATGCGGTAGCCGACCATGCAACCGTGCTCGCATCCATTTCAAAACAATTTAGAATGAACCAGACGAATTTCACCAAACACGAGGGAATTTATAAAGTTTGTACATAATTTACACAAAACAGACGATATTTCATCCGTTGAACTAAAACCTAAAGAAACTTGGCTAACTTGTAGCGGACGGTGACCTCGTATGCATAGCCGCCCTAGCCGAACGCAATGTCATCGTCGTCATCCATGCTGTCGTCGTAGCACGAGTAGTCCTTCCAATGGCGGAAGGGCACCGAGGCACGACAGCCCTGATTGGGGTGCCACCTGGCGCTCGTGGAGGAACTGTTCCGCTTCCTCCTGTGTCGTGCGGAGGGCCTTTGCGGCCAATGCCTACCTCAGCAACGGTGCCCTGGCGGCAGCCTTGCCCCTGCCTGCAGCAACGGAGGTGCCGCTTAGCGTCCCCACCTTGTCGATCCTGATGAGCTTTCCATTGAGGTGTCGTGCGTCACTGTGCGACCGTTTTCGTTGTGGTGACGGACCGGTCATGGGTCCAGGCCTCCACTGGGTCAGGGTCCCCGAGGAACCAAGCCGGTGCCTCGTCGAACTTGGTGAATGCGGAGTGGCGCGCTGCGTTGCACCACGCCTGATGGTCGCCTATCTCACTGCCCTTTCCTCGGTGGACCTGATGGCCCGCGACGAGGAGTCAGCGCCATCACGGCTGCCGAGGTAGTGGAGGCGGCGGAAGTGCGCCTTCGCAGTTGCATGTGGCACGTCCTCCTTGACGGACTTGTCGCACCAGTTGCGACGTTACGGCGACGCCATCCCGTCGATCCGGGTGTAATGGTTGTGTGGTGGCGAGGGGCTCCACCTTCATGCGGCGCCCAATCGGGACTCCGTGGTTGCACTGTATGTCATGAAACTCTAAATTAATACTATGTCCATGAAAACTAGTGATCCTGGATGACAATTATACTTATACATGTAGGTCCGAACATGGAAGCTAAGAGTTTTTTTGTGTTTTGGATGAATTTTTTCTATTGTTTGAGCAACATAATTCATTTTTGCTTCACCCATATTGCACTAAATTTTTTCAAACATAGAAGAAGCACTGAATTTCTATAAACATAGAAGAAGCACGTTCTGTTTAGCACAAATATATGTACAAGTGCCTATCACGGGCCAGATGCATGATTAATAACAAAATTCATAATTTGTTTCGCTCGACTCACTTCTATTTCTTTTTTGGTTTCGCTCCATTTTTTTCCTTTTCGCTCCGTTCTCTCCCGCGAGCAGCGACTAATCTGACCAAGTACGCGCGCTTCATTACCATGGCCCCACCTGTCATTGGAATCCAGAACAGAGGCTAAACATCGGTCAAACAGATCGTGATGAGCTAACTGCGCAAATAAAATCGGAAACCTCCCCCCCAAATCAGCACGTTCCCTTCGTCGTCTCGTACTGGATTCATCCGCACGCCCGGCGGCCGGTGGCGGAGGCATCTCCATGACCTGAGCAAGGTTAGTTGCGGACCCTCCCCCAATTCATCCTCTCTTCCTCCCTGCTCTACCGATCTACTCCCTCCGTTCCCAAATAATTATCTTTCTAGCCATCTCAGATAGACTACAACATACGGATGTATGTAGACATGTTTTAGAGTGTAGATTCATTCATTTTGCTCCGTATGTAGTCACTTGTTGAAATCTCTAGAAAGACAATTATTTAGGAACGGAGGGAGTATGTTCTAAATTAATTCACATCTCTCTTGTCAGGAAAATCCAGCTGATATAGATTCTCCAAATCCGACTGGTACGTGGTGGCAACAATCCTGCAAGTTCATCTAGTAAGTGCCCTGCTCCTTATCCCATCTCATTGCTTCAATTCATGCCCTACATATTGGTTCTAAGCTGTTTCTTTCAACCACCAATCGCTAGGGAGGTCTGGTATAGGACATGGGACACCCTGCAGATTAGCACACCTCAAGCACTAGCAAATGACAATACCCTGGAGTGGTGGTTACGAGCACGAAGAGGCTTCCTAGGGGCGGACAGGTGAGGTTTCGATACCATAGTCACGGCGGTCCTCTGGGCTTTGTGGAAACAGAGGAATGCTAGAGTCTTCAGTAGGGTAGATCAACAAAATACTCCGCTGAAGCTTGTTACTAGTACGCTAAATGAGATAGCTGAGTGGTCTCAGGCGGTAGGTGGTGTTGGTGGAATACAACGGTTTATGAGGAGTTAGCCTAGATGAAGTTTGGGTGGTGTTGGTGTTGGTGTATCCGTGTGGGCCGTATATTCGCATTTGGATCACACTTCTTGTAATTATGCCTTCTTCTTCTTCTATAAAAATATGGTACGCTTTTGACGCACTCTCGAAAAAAAAACGAGTCTAGTTTAATCTGAAATGGACTCATATATTTTGTTCACTCGTTGCAAAAGTTTCGTCAGTTGACTGAAAACCATTTCAGTCAGATATTTTGGCCAATTGGAGCCTGAAAATTTGTCCCTCTTTGTACTTGTCATCTGTATGTCCATGTCAGTTTTTTCTACCAGCCCCGCTGTTCTTTCCCCGTTGAGTTGCTTCACAGTCTGATGACAAACAAAAAAGAAGAAACATGAAACATATATCTGATTAGATCAATGTCATTGTAAACTTGAAACCACCACCAATTGCTGTGACCAAATAACAGCGAATCTTAGTAAAATCACACTGTAAAAATGAATCAAATTGGCATTGTTATAGACAATACTTTAGTATCAGACTCGGAGCAGCAAAACACACTTGGACTATGATTCAAGTTTTCTATAACTATGTAGGAGAGTAGTCCTTGCTACACTGTAAAATATACAATAGATGCACGGTAGACAAAACAACATTAGTTTAGGGAGCAACAGAACAACTACGAGCCTAATGGTTCTAGGCTCAAAATATATTAAAACTTTGCAGTACAATTACATTTCTTTCACACTGAAAAATCATATAGTAGATGCATTTAGTAAAAACCTAGTTCGCATTTCTTTCACACTGTGCATTTCTTTCAAAATATAGTAGATGCATTTCTTTCAAAATATAGTAGATGCATTTCTTTCACACTGTGCAGCAAACAAGCTCGCATGCTAGGGTTCACAATTACAAAAAGCTTTGTGGTAGAATACACTGCACGCATACCTAGTTTAGTACCTACTGGGAGCAGCAAACAAAATTCAGCTAAAAAAAATTAGGAAAAATAAACCATTTAGGACTGAACTTCAGAATTACTATAGCTGCAGTAGAGTTACATTTATTGTGACACTGTAAATAATATAAAAAATTCACTGTAAGATTACTAGAAATTACTAAATCCTTGCTTGTCAATTACATTTCTTGAGACTCTGTAAAATGATACATAAACACACTGTAAAGAAAAACACTGAACCCGTGGTCTCTATATGCTCTATATTGTAGTTTCCCAAACAACCTATATTGCATTTTCATAATTTATTTAAAATTTTGGTCATTTTCATTTTGCAGAAGATATGTCACTGATAAGAATTAATGTTTCTGAATCCAACGAAGAATATATGGCGGAAGAATCAATCGAACATCACAATTCTGCTGAAAAAGATGTCCAAGAAATAGCTACTAATGATGAAGAAGGCTTCACAGATTGTGATGATGCTAATGCAGATGAAAATGAAGATGGTAAGTTTAGTACCTTCATCTATTTTTTGAACAAACCTTTCTGTATTTCTATGATAGGAAATTTCGAATCCAATGGCTACAATTGGGCTTGAACCTTCGGTTGATGGACATAACTCAAACGTAAAAGTATGTATCTTGTCGAAGTACACAAAAAAATTCCTCAAATTTCACTCAAAAAATTATGGTCTCAACTAATAGTTTGTTATGCTATCTGTAGAGAATGCTTGCTCCTTCGGCTGATGGACTCCGACTAGTTAAAAACGACCCAATAATTTACAGAAGAAGCCAAGTGGTTCAAAATAGTGCAGTTTTGCAAGCATCAAACAACCATTCTGTTCCAGATAAGGAGGTTTATTTACTTAAATACTCTTTGGAACATGTCATTGCCGAGGATTAAGTTGTTACGCTTACACCTTTTGCAATTACATATACAGTACCCAGAACTTGACGTGTATCCTTTTATCCCAGAACAAAAAAACTATGATTCATAATGGTGGCCGTGCATGACAACTAGAAAAATGTTCTGCTGCACACAAGGTATGTTCATAGTCTCACATACAAAATTATGATCAAACTATAGTGCTCCCATGTTTATGTGTTTACTTTCTGCTATGAGAATGTTGTCCAGAACCAAGAAAATTTTGATTAGAATTTCAGTACACGGCAAGGGGAAATAAATTCTGCTGAACACAAGGTATATTTCCATTACTATATACAACATGTTCAAAATATACTGCTTCGATGTTTATGTATCTGGTGGTCATCTTGCTATCAGAATTCTGTTTAGAACAAAGAAACTTTGCTTGAGAATGTGAGTGCACGTCAGGCAGAAAAAACTTCTGCTGTAAAGAAGCTGCTATCTTTCCATAATCACATACAAACTGTTCAATCTATAGCGCTAGCTTTTTTATTTGTTTATTACTTCTTTGCTATTAGATTGCTGTCCAGACCAAAAGAACAACAAAAGGTACTAATGTAGCAAGTAAGAGTGCTCAAAGTGGTAGTGGTTCGCTGAGTTGGTTGGGTGTGAGTGAACTACTTGTAAGAGTGCTGAAATTCATTTCATATGTTCCCCTGTTTTGACTCTGTTTTTCATGGGTGATGAGGATGATTCTGACAATGGTAACTTTGATCTTCTCTATCAGGCAGGAACTATATTATTCTTGAAGAAACTGAAAAACCGTAACAGGGACATAGCTCTTGTTGCAAATGTAAGGTGTGATCCTAAAGTTAAACTTGATGGTGCAGAAATTAGAACTGAATTCTTGATAGGGCTTTTCGATATGGCACTTGTAAAAACTGAAAATATGGTACGGAGTTGCAAAACTGCAATACTCGCAGTAATACATAAAAAACAAAGAGTGTGTGGCCTTCAACCTTTGTACATGACTAATATCTTGCCTCAATTACTACTTGCATCATGTGTCAATGCATTGTGTTTTAACAGTACATTTTGTTTTCTTGTTTGCAGATTCAAAAGATAAATGGATGAGTGTATGGGTGCGTGGCGAGTATACTTCCATGATGATGCTGATGTTCCGATTCATGGTGAAGATGATGGATGCTTTCAGTTTTAATTAAGTTGTAGTGATGACATTCCTGTTGGATGTTGTTCCTCGTTTATGTTTTAGTTAAGTTGTAGGGATGTTGATGGATGCTTTCAGTTTAAGCTTTGCTGTCAAGAAAATAGTTAGATTATGCATCACATTTGGATGATGTTCCTCCTCCAATATCCACTATTGCAATCCAACAACTTTATCTATTATATTTATATGATTTCTTCCTCTCATGAGTATATTCTCTTGTTTTGCTTCACTTGAAAATACATAATTATGACCATTACGTGAAGCATTAGTTTAATATATAAAATAATATTATTCACACGATATATGGTCAACACTTGAAGCGTTGGAAATTCTTCATTGCCAAGCAACGGGATTTTGATTCCTGTGCATTAACCACCAACATATAGAAGCGTTGTAGAAGTCCATTTTATCTGTTGTAGTCTTGCAACGGTCCCTTTTACCAACGACAATATAAGCATTGCATTATGCGCTAGCAACACTGGATAAGGCTACACATCCAAAACCGTTGGTAAAGACACTAGCCACGCATATATGGACTCTTAGATACGAAAAAATGCGTTGCTATATGGGGGTTCCTGTTGTAGTGGGCGTGGAAGGCAAGCTTGGCGATACGGATATGTAGATCTCCTACCATTGAAACCGACTCTGTGTAACCCTAACCTATCCGGTGTCTATATAAACCGGAGGGTTTTAGTCCGTAGGACGAACAACAATCATACCATAGGCTAGCTTTTAGGGTTTAGCCTCTCTGATCTCGTGGTAGATCTACTCTTGTACTACCCATATCATCAATATTAATCAAGCAGGACTAGGGTATTACCTCCATCGAGAGGGCCCGAACCTGGGTAAAAACATCGTGTCCCTTGTCTCCTGTTACCATCCGCCTAGACGCACAGTTCGGGACCCCCTACCCGAGATCCGCCGGTTTTGACACCGACAGCCGTGATTCCACAATTGGTGCCCTTGAAGGCGGCGACCGAACCTTTACAAACAAGGTTGGGGCAATCTTCACAACTTAATTGGAGGCTCCCAACGACACCACAAAGCTTCACCACAATGGACTATGGATCCGGGGTGACCTCAACCGTCTAGGGTGCTCAAACACCCAAGAGTAACAAGATCCGCTAGGGATTAGTGGGGGGAATCGAATATCTCTTGGTGGAAGTGTAGATCGGGGCCTTGTCACCCAATCCCGAGCAAATCAACAAGTTTGATTGGCTAGGGAGAGAGATCGGCCGAAAATGGAGCTTGGAGCAACAATGGAGCTTAGGGATGGAAGAGGTCGTCAACTTGAGGTAGGAGACACACCTTTTATAGTGGAGGACAACATCCAACCATTATCCACTTAGACTAGCCTGCGACATGCGGTACTACCGCTCCAGGAGCGCGGTACTACTGCAAGGCCACACGGTACTACCGTGGGGGACCACGGTACTACCGCGGCAGCTGCAGGGATTAGAACATGCCCAACAGAGAGCAGTACTACCGCGAGCGCGGTACTACCGCTCCCACCTGCGGTACTACCGCGAGGCAGGTAAGTCCTAGTCTAGAAAGGGCACGGATGAATAAAAATACATCCGTGCCTACTTCCGCGGACAAAGAGACGATGCAAACATCCGTCACGGTACTACCCTGCACAAGGAGCGGTACTACCGTGTGGGTGCGGATGTAAAAAATTACATCCGCCCCTACTATCGTGAAGCAGCGGCACTAGGCCAGGGAACCACAGTACTACGGCTCGAGAGGAGCGGTACTACCGTGGGCTCCCGCGGTACCACTATGGAAAGGCTAGCAGCAGCGCGGGTTTTAGGTGTATCAGTAGCGCGGGGAGTGGCGCTAATAATAAGGCGCTACAGCTAACACATAGCAGTAGTGCATGGTCACCGGCGCCATCGCTACACAAGTGTAGCAGCAGCCGGTTAGTGGAAGCTTCGCTATCGCTAGTAGCTCTAGCGCCGCTTTGCCTGGACGCGCCATCGCTATTCTTGGCGCTGCTGCTAACTTTTATACACTCGCCATCGCTAATTTTAGTAGTTTTTTGTTTTTTCTGGCATATTTGTTTTGTATTTGAACAGGCTTTATAGAAGAATCTTAAGCACATAGAAATGTCATCATGATACACATACAAATGCCTGCGAGACCACAAATGTAATCATAGCATATACATACAAATAGTCTCACCATAATCATCATCCAACACAAAGTGGTATCTTGTCATCATCTCGAAAATAGCGATACATGCAAGTCTTGAATACTTGCAACTACAACAACGTCATCCATCTAAACAAAGGTATACGCAAGAAGAGCTATCACTATGAGTGAGAGCGGAACTATGCAAAGACATGAGGTGGCGATTCTGAGTCCTCTCTTGCGCTAGCGTGAACCTCAAGTAACTAGCTTCTCCTTCTTGTCTGCTTTTGAAGCCTTTATGGCTGGCGCCCATGAACCCATTCACTTGCGCCTGACACTCATGCCACTCGTTGTACACCCCCGGAACCTTCCCTTTGTACCACGACATAGCAATTCCATCTCGCCATCAAGAAACTAGGTACCTGTTAGAGATGCATGTTCATGAAGAGGATGTACAATCATATATATGCAACAAAATATACTAGGGCAACACCAAAAAAGAAAGGGTTAGCAACTAGATGCAACATACAGTACGCAAATTAATTAACCAGAGGTACGCAGGTCATCATCGCAAACTAACAAAGTAGCGTTACGCAAGTTCGGCAGGACCGTGGACATCACAAAGTTTCATCGCTACAAAAAGTATACAAGTTCAACCGACACATATCATCATCATTGGCATCATAAATCACTAGAAGTTCCATCCTTCCATATCATCGAGGATGAACCCTAGCTTCTTGAACGGCGTGAGGTCTAGACGTTGCATGCCTATGAGAGTTCGGACGTCATCTCGCGATATAGGTCCGTGGTGGAACATCCCCTTCTCATCGACGACTTATTTCATGATGATCGTCGCAATGTCGCTTTGGATGCGAAAGAAGTCATCTCTAAGTTTATAATCCGCTTCTCCATGAGATTCTACCCACTTGTGGATATGATCATCATTTCTGCTTCTCATGCGAAGCTTTTGGTGATCCGTGTTGAACTGAATCATGAGATGGACGATGTAGAATCCATCCTTCTTGCTTGGTTTTGGGACATGGATGCAGGAGAAGTTAGTTTTATGCCCGAAACCCATCTTCTTGTTCCTTTGTTTCCTGATCTGCACGTGGCTACCTCTAAAGTGAAGCCTTGGAGAGCATCATCTAGAATATTCATTATGTGGGTGTAGTCTTTTTTCTCGTAGTCTCTGGAAGGGTCAAAATACACGGCGTGGGAGACTTGCGGGTAAAGAACGATAAGGACGGCGTGCCCGTTGCTGCGGGGAAAAGACACCTCAAATTAATTATTCCCCATATGAGAGAGAAGGAATGATTGAAATGTACGAAAGGGTTATCCGAAACTGACTTACTTTGGATGATAAGGCACGAGGACAATTTCCCGGTCCTTATTCTGTACCATGATGTTTTGGAGGTACTCCCTAGCAGTTTCACGCTCAAAGTCGCCGAGACTCAAGAAAGACTCGTGCATGTAGTACGGATCCGCCACACAGATTCGCGAGACTTCTTCACTCTTCATGACGGAGCTCATATGTAGCGCAAAAAGGCGGATGATTGTAAAATCGAGCCGCCTTGTTAGAAACATATCAAAGATATGGTCAAACCGCATGAAGAACACCTCCGCGGGCCGTGTCTCGACGTAGCACTTCCCCTTAGGCACACGAGCCGCGTATGTCGTATATCCTGGATCCTTTGAGGCTAGTAGGCTTTTCTCAGTCGATAGCACATGGTCGTGCAGTCTCCTGAGATCCCCTGATAGTGCCTCAGCAGTTTCGGTGGTAGCATCGGCTCGCCCGTGAGATGGAACATGACCGCACCTTTCATGGGTACACGCTCTTCAGAATGCATCGTCTAGCTGCTATGTGCTCTGACTTGTTTGGAGGCAGTTTTCTTCCTCGATTTCTTCCTCTCCTTTTTCTTGGGCACACCTTCCAGACCCTTCCTTAACCCCTGCCCCAGTGTTCCTGGGCTAAGTGATGTACGACCCTCGCGCTCGGCTAGTTGAGCCTGAGGCGGCATCTTCAGGCGTGTCCTGTGAGGATTTCATGAAGAGAGACTTTTTGCAATCCCAGCTACGACCCTTCCCGGGCATATCATCCATATCCTCATTAGCAAGCTGATAGCCCGATTCGTCATATGGTTGACTCATCATATCTATGTCACAGTCATACGCGTTTGTATTGAGGTAATCCATAGGGTCGACCTCCGTCTCATCATCCATTCTCTATTCTACAGGAGAAATTACATCAGCCAGTACTATTGCACCCCCTTCATCATGTCGTCCGCCGCTCTCACCCGGCACTATAGGAGCTGGTAATTGCGTAGGCGGGGTGGTGGTATCCGCACATGCTTGTTGATGTGTGGTTATTGGTGTGCTCTCGGCCGGCTCCAGACGAATAAGATTCTTCGGCCATAGCAGCACCCAACCCTTGCAGCTTCCAATCCGCGGCGGGGTCTCGTCGTCCGCTCCCACATGCTGTACTGGAGGAGGCAAATCCTCGTGCCCCGATTTCACACCGGGTCAAGCTAACCTGAAGTGCCCGGCGAGATCGGCTGGTTGTGGAACGTGGGTTGTGAGGGTCCATTATCATCCCTTTCCCACATCCACCTTCTGGCCTTTGATCAAGTAGAGTATGGTGCACGGGGTTTCTTTCGCCTGCAAACACATATGTCTGTGGCGTAAAACAACCAAAAGGCAACAAAAATGGAATATTATATATATATGTTGGTACGACATGTAATTACCGTGACGGCGTTGAGCTCAGCCAAAGACGAAGGCCCACCTAGCGCGCCTGAGACTGAGGACGGGCTGCTATGAGCGGGAGCGGCTGCGAGAGGAGGCCCAGTTGCGTGAGCAAGTGATGTTGCGATGGTGTTGTTGTTTATGGAGTTGCTCCCGACGAAACTGGGCAATGGGAAATCATGTACCGTCTTGTCTGGATTTTCCTTCGTCCAGTTGATGATAACTGGAACCAAGTTAGTAGCGAAATCATTTCTGTAGGCGATTCTGTTGCATTGACTTTCTTTGTAGCAACTCATATTTGTCCTCGGCTGCTTTTTTCGCGTCCTCAGCTATTTTTTTCTCGACCGCAAGCTTCACCTTCGCGTCGATCTCCGCCTGACTAAACTTCTTTTTCTGCTTCTTGGCCTCCGGGCCCTCGTCGTAAAACACCTTCCACGTGGCGCCGTCTCCAGCGCCGTGCACACGACCATATTGCGACCGCTGGCCCAAAGGGAGTCCCTTAAGTTAGTTCAAGCCCCGGTTGAGAGGGGTGTCCCACTTGGGCCTCATCGGAGAAGTAGGGCTTTCGGCTACAAGCTGGTGTTGCTTCTCAAGTTGTCTAATCAATTTCCTCGTGATCTTGTCCGTGTAAAAAACCGTTTTCTCCTTGCCCCACTTGTAGCGGGCCCTGATGATGTCACGCTCCAAGGGGTTGGTGAACTTCGCGAAGGGGTCTGGGAGACCCGCGACTTCACATTCCGCGTCCTCCTTATCCCATATGGGCCTTTTACCAAGGTAGCCACGGCTTCCGAGGCGATGCTTCCCCATATTCCTTTGCTGAAGGTTCTTGAATTTCGCAGCCTTAGCCTTGGCTGCCTCGGTAGCGCAAGTGTCCTTGAAATTTTCGAACTCCTCTTCCGTAAGTGTCGGATTTTCCTCCAGAATCTTGGACAGGGGTTCATCAGCCTCAATAGCTCGTTTCACCCTCGCTTTCCAGGAGGCCAAATCATTGCTGAACATGCCCATGGCGTGATTGTTAATCTTTTTCATCTTCGGATCATCCCACGGTTGTTCTAGGTTATCATCCCAGTCGGGGAACTTGAATCTCTTGTGCAACTTCGTTAGGAGCAACTGCGTCAAATGTTCTTTATTCCTTAAGTCATCACCGTTGATGCTCGCACATTCCCGTAGGATGCATCCTACTTGATTCCCACACTACTAGGGAAAAGCCTAGCAGCAGTGCGGGTTTTAGGCCTATCAGTAGCGCGGGCAGGAGCGCTACTGATAAGACGCTTCTGACTAAAGCTTAGCAAAGAAGTCTTGGACCAGCTGCTGCTAAAATGATCTAGTAGTAGCGCTTCTCGAGCAGCGCTGTTGGTAATTAGTAGTAGCGCTCCTCCTTGCCCGCCGCTACTACTATTATTTAGTATTTTATTTCTTTTTATTTCATGTTCTATTTCATACACCTTTACACACTTTTTCATACAACAGGAATTCGTAGACTGTTTTACATCATAATGAGTAGGTGAAACAACCGTGGACTAGTTTCAAGTGGATGGACATCCACTTGAAACTAATCCGCGATTCTTTCACCCAATAATATAATAAATATCATATCATATCATTAACAACTTATCATCATAATACATCATTGTCATATAACACCTCCTCAAGATCATCGTTTTCATCAATGAGACATCACATAGCAAATTGGTCACTAGTTGTAATCACAAGTACTCCTCATCACCAACTCTAACACATTGTATCACATAATAAACATATTGTACCTAATAGGACCTACTACATTCTCTTAGGACCTACTATATTCTCTAAGGTTAAATAGCAAAAAACAAGATAACCTAATAGGGAGTACCTCGGTGGCGTCAGACGATGGTGAGGTCGAGAGCGGCGCGGTGAGGTCGAGAGCGGAGGGGGTGGGGGAGGCAGCGGCGACGGTGAGGTCGAGAGCGGTGGCGGGCGGCAGCGGTGAGGTTGAGGGCGGCCTCGGGCGGCGGCTGTGAGGGCAGGCTCGGGCTCGGGCGGCGGCGATAGAGGAGTTGGGGAACACGGGGAGGAGGACTTGGTGAAATTTTGAGCGGGGTTAAGTCGAACTAGCAGTAGCGCACTTTAGGAACCGCGCTATAGCTAATGTAGCTATAGCACATTTTACTGAAAAACGCTACTGCTAAGTCTAAGCATAAAAAAATACATTGGCCATCAATGATCTTTTTGTGTACAATCTGAATTGTCAATATGAGTCCACTCCGGTAGTAACTGGAGAGGACTCATATTGCGCCACAAATTCTACACATAGAGTTCAGTGAAGACCAACTGGTTGTGATAGTTTCAGAAGTAACATATTTAAGGTGGTAAACACCCTGTTCGTGGAGCGAGGTGGGACTAAACTTGTGGGCTGATCGTAGCAGTAGCGATTTCTTAGAAGCGCGCTGCTGCTAACTTCTATAGCAGGAGCGCGGTTCACTATAGGGTGCTACTGCTATAACTAGCTGGGTTGCGAGGTCATGGCAATTAGAGCAGTAGCGCGGTTTCGCGTGGGAGCGCTACTGCTCCTTTCCTTTCAGCAGCGCGTTTTTATATCAAGCGCTGCTGCTAATTAGTAGCAGTGCCTTATTTTAGAGCGAGCTGCTGGTAAGATTATGTGTATAGGCTTTTCCCTAGTAGTGCCATAGCACTTGCGAGGTTCTTCCGGCTCTAACGGCTCAAACTTGCCAAGTGCCATCTTTGTGATCACAAGTCGTCCAATCCCTAGTTTGTTAGGTTTTCGTATCCTCTGCTTCTTATGCTTCCTCTTTCCGGTAGCAGCATCGGGGCCGGTACCTTCCCCGCCGGTATCTTCCCTGCCGGTACCTTCCCCACCGGTCTCGGCACCACCATCGGTGCCGGCGCCGTCGGTGTCGATGTCGGCGTCAGTACCATCATCGAGGCCGACCTGCAAACCTTGCTTAGCAGTCAAATAGTGGAGGTACTCTTGTTCACCCTCATAATCCATCTCGTGTGGATCTTGGTCAGAAGGCCCAGTTTCTTCGTTGTTCGACATGTTTCCTATGATTAAGTGTTTTCATTTATTTCTAAAAGTATGAATAAATGAGAAATGACATAAAAAGAAATCTATGTGCCAGCACTCGATATGCCAACTATGTAGCACAAATCATGCCTTTATTCACGGAAAATTTCGGCATGACCTTTGCTAAAAAATGGACATATCGAGCGCCTGAAATTCACCGGAACGGAAATGAATCAACATTCCGGCGTAACATAGGCCACTCGGATCATTTTCCAAACATGACATATCAACATCTCACATGTCCAGTTCAAATTTGCATATAAATTCAGCTAATTTTGAAACCTAGCTAAATTCATAACTAAATAGATAACCTAATTAACATACTGCCCTAACTAAAACCTAAGTAAATTAAGCGAAGAACCCTAGCAGAGAGAGAGGGGTTACAAAGGTGGCAGGGGCAAGGAGGCAGGCCCGACGACGGCCGAGGGTGGGAGGGGAGGAAGCAGAGGAGTGAGGCGAGGGCCGACGGGTCGGGGCGAAGGCCTGGGTAGGGGGCGAGCGCCAGGTCGGGGCGAAAGGCTGGGTCGAGGGCGAGCACTGGTCGTGGGCGAAGGCCGGCGCTGGGTCGGGGCGAGGGCTGGTCAGGCGAGCGCCGGGTCGGGTCGAGGCGGCGCCGACTGGGGTCGAGCGACGGGGGAAGAGAGAGTGGGGATTTGGGGGGAAAAGGCGGGATGAAGCAGGGATAGTGAGAATTTTGGGTTAAGTGGACGTAGCAGCAGTGCGTTTGGACAAAGCAGCTGCTACTACCTTCGATAGTCTATAGCGGTTTATCACGAAATGCGCTACTACTACTGCCAGTTTCCCTTTTTCTTTTCCTTTATTTTCTCCCACTTTTATTTCCCGAGAGCAGTGAACGAAGGGAGGGCGATATATATTGCATCATTTCACGGTTAAATATGTATGCAAAATAGGAACATATATATTATATCATTGGACCCATGCATAATAATGGCTAAGTGTGTATACAAAATAGGAACATATATATATATTACATCATTTGACCGATAACATACGGTTCCTCAGCGCTGAAGTTTTCATTTTTTAGTCAGCTTCTTTCCCTTCTTGTTCGTCGAAGAATAATTGAGCCCCTCATTGTGACTTTGCCTTTTCCATGGAGTACGATTTTTCTTAGGTAATGTAGTATTGATTCTTCTTTTGAAGTATACTTCATCATCATCGTCATCTTCCCTCATTGGGTTGCCGTACTGATCATAGTCTTCCTTGTTGGCGACTCCATCCATTCCAATGATGTTCCTTTTGCTCCTCCTCACGACAACACGACTGGGATTGCATGGGTCGATTATGAAGAAGCATTGTCTCACGTGCTTAGCGTGTACCCATGGCTCGTTTTTTGCGATAGCGTTCACGCTAGCGCTCTTGGTCTCGGGTATACTCATGGTAGTGAAAATCCGGTTTTCTCTTTCCACATTCTTTGCCCATCTGACACGGAACATCGTCGTGTTGTGCAGTCCATAGTAATCAAGCTCCCAGATCTCCTCGACCCTTCCATAAAATTGTTCCGTTGCGCCGTTGTCGCTGTCGGTCATGCATTCCATCATCACCCCTGAGTTCTGATCATCACTGTCCATATCTTTGGCCTCCGTGTAGAACGTGTATCCATTGATATCATATGCCTGATAGGTTACGAGGTTGTGCGAGGAGCCATGTGCTAAGGCGTATATGAGCAATCCGTCCTTAGAGCCCTCCTCCGGGGGATTAGCAATAATATGCTCTTTGAAACAATGCAGGAAAGTGGAGTTGTGCTCTCTAGTAACTTCAGCGTTCGTCCTGCATACCCCCCGGTCACGATACTTCTTTGCGATAATTTCTTTGTGCAGTGCCACGAAAGGATCTACCTCGTCTAGGTTTTGTAGCACTACCAAGTTTGCTCTGTCAAAGTCGATGCGTCGATCTGAGTATGCAACGTGCAGTTCACTGCGACTGTTGCAGTGACCATCTCCTTCGAGCCTCCCATCGTGGTTGTTAACGGGCAAACCAACACTAACACCAGGCGGCTGGTCTGCGCCATATAGAAAATTCTCACAGAAAGAGATGCACTCTTTTGTCAAATAGCCCTGGAGGATGCTTCCATCCGGACGGGACATGTTACTTAACGAATCCTTTGATGATCCCATTCATCCTCTCAAACGGCATCATGTTGTGCAGGAATGACGGCCCCAGGTCTATTATGTCATCCACAATATGGACACATAGATGCACCATCACGTCAAACAACGCGGTCGGGAAGTACATCTCAAGCTCATTCAGTATCACAACGATCTCTTCCTGTAGCCTTCGGAGCTGCTTCACACTGATCGACTTTCGAGAGATGACGTCGAAAAAGTTGCAGAGACCAATAAGCGTGTCACGGACATGCTTGTCCATTATCCCTCTAAGGGCAACAGGTAGTATCTGCGTCATCATCACAAGACAGTCATGAGACTTCATCCTGCTGAACCTTTTCTTGTCCGTATCTAGATATCTGCTTATCTTGGCACAGTAACCGGAACTAACTTTGACTCCGGTAAGGCACTTAAAGAATTGATTGATCTCAGCCTGACTTAAGGTGAAGCAAGAAGGGGGCAATAATCCTCTTTCTTTATTTTCTTGCCCTTCGTCTCCCGTACCTCTATCTCCGTCTCTGTCTCGTCTGACATTTTACAGGGCGGCATGTGCAGATCTTCCCTGATTTTCAAATCTTGCAAGTCTTTTCTTGCCTTCGGCCCATCCTTGGTCTTATCCGGCATGTTCATCGCTGTTGCGAGCAAGCTCTCAAGGACATTCTTACATGCATTTGATCAAGGCAATGAGGTGTATCGAGTTTGTGCCAAGACTCCAAGTCCCGAAACACAGACCTCGTCTTCCATACCTTCAGCTGACTCCGCGCCTTTCTCATCGTCTTTCGGCGCAGGCACTCCTTCCAGTTTTTCAACAGTTCATCGATTTCGGCACCGCTCCGCTTACGTGGAGGTCCTCGATGCTCAGCGTGACCATTGAATAGATCTCCACGGTTTCTCCACGGGTCGTCCTGTTCAAGCTATCTTCGATGCCCCATGTACACGATTTTCCCAGACCCGCCATCTTTCCTTGACGTTAGCTGCTGAGACGTCGTATCGTCCATGCACCGCGTGCATCCACAATATCCATGGCGCACCTGGCCTGCCACATATCCGTAACCGAGATAGTCGTGCAATGTCGTGATCAGCGGCTCTGATGTTGAAATACTTGCCTTTGCTGGCGTCCCATGTCTTGGCCGGTGTTTTCCGTAACGTGTCTAACTCCTCTTGAAGTAGCCCCAGATACAAATTAATATTATTTCCTGGTTGTTTTGGCCCTTGAATAAGCATGCTCATGTGAATGTACTTCGACTTCATGCACAACTGGGGGGAGGTTGTACATCCATACAAACCACGGGCCATGTGCTATGGTTGGTGTTACGGTTGCCAAACGGATTCATGCCATCGGTACATGCGCCGAGCACGATGTTCCTTGCATCACATTCAAAATACCGATAGAAGCTGTTCAACGCTCTCCACTAGCTTCCATCCTTGACGCGTGTCTCGACTTGGATCATCTCCATCGTCGGGCTTCTTCCTCTCCGCGTGCCAGCGCATTAGCTTTGCTTCCTTGGGATCTACAAAATACCTCTAGAGACGGGGAGTGATCGGTAAGTACCATACAACTTTCTGGGGACATTTCTTCCCGGCCTTCTTGTATCGATAAGCATTGCACACCGGACAGCTTGTTTTTTCCGCGTGCTCCTTCCGATAAATTATGCAATCGTTGATGCATGCATGGTATCTAACATGTGGCAGATCAAGAGGGCACACGATCTTCTTGGCCTCATCAACACTAGTAGGACATAGATTACCCGCGGGAAGAACATCCTTTAGGTACTTGAGATGCTCATCGAGGCTAGTGTTGGTCCATTTGTTTTTAGCCTTCTTCTTCAGGAGTTGGAGCGTGAAACTCAAGCGGGTCACCTTAGGATTGCAACCATCATACAATGGAGTGTTCGAGTCTACCACCAGTTGCACCAGCTTAGCCTCCTCTCTAGAAGCAGCTCTCTCAAGATTGCCTCCTCATGAAGCAATGCTTGAACATGAGGGTCCCGCATGATTGAACTTAGTACCGACGAACTCTGCTGCATGGAGTCCATGTCGTTCTCTCCGCCGCCATGTCCGGCCCCTTCTCCTCCGCCATGTCCGGCCCCTTCTCCGCCGCCATGTCCGGCCTCTTCCCTGCCGCCATTATCGATCATCTCTTCGTCTTGCCCCGTGTCATCATTGCCTGCCCCGTCGGCATCCTCAACATTGTCATCCTCATCTTTAGTTATCCACCGAGTATAGCCATCCATGAAACCAGTCATGAGCAGGTGCGCTTCGACACGACCATCGTCATAGGGGTCGAGCCAAACTATTCCTTTGCATTTTCGACACGGACATAAAACCTCTGTCCGGTTATTTTATTTCATGTCCTGCACCGCCGACCGCAACCACCTGTCCACATTGTTCCACTGACCATCGTCAACTCTGCACGGTAATAATAAACAAATTGATTATAAAAATGCGTGCATGCATCAAAGTCATACAAAAATTCGGCATGACCTTCCCTAAAAATAGGACATATATGGATCTAGAGTTTGCCCGGAATTCGCCGAAATAGAAATAAATCGACATTTCGGTAAAACATAGGCAACTCAGAAGCACAATTTGGCGTCAACTCATGCCACACACACAATTTTCACAAACATATCACACACACATAAACATATTTCCATTTTGCAAAAGCATGAAATTTTCATCACCTCTATCTCGAGATCAAGCACACGGTGGATATGATGTTGTAGGGAGATCAAAAGTGCACAAATCTCTTCTTGACAAAGATAGATCTAGTTAGGGGGCAAATAGGTCACTTAACTAAATCCTACATCTACCTAGCTACCTAATTTGGGAGGAGACAACTTCAACTAGTGGAGGGAAGGAAAAGAGAAAGGAGATGCATTAATGGAGGTGGTGTAGTTAGGTAGGAGTAATGAAGAGAGAGAAAGGTAGATAGAAGAGAGAGAGTAATGGGGAGAAGTATTGAGGAAGAAGAAGAGTGAGAGTGGGAGGATGTGGGAGGTAGGGGAAAGGGAAGAGAGGAGGGAGGGGACGGTGGGGAAAAGGTGGTGGGTTGGTGCGGATTAGCGATGAGCGCGGGACGTAAAAGCAGCGTTGCTGATAAGAAAGTAGCAGCAGCGCTTCCGCGTAAGCGCCATCGCTAACCGGGACAAAAAGTGTGCGCAATTTGAAAATTAGCAGCAGCGACCTCGGAAAAACCGCTACTACTACAACTTTAGCGATGGCGGCTAAGCGGTACCAGCGCTGCTACTAAATGGAGTTAGGGGCACCGTCGGTCGATATTTGTAGCAGCGCTGAGTTACACAGAGCGCCGCCATCGCTAAATACTTGTCAGTAGCGGGTTTTCCACACCCGCGCTACTGCTAATTAGCAGCAGCGCTCCTTTTTGAGTCGCGCTGCTGCTAAGATTATGTGTATAGGGTTTTCCCTAGTAGTGTACTACCGCCCTCGGCGTGTGGTACTACCGTGCAGGCGCGGATGTAAAAAATTACATCCGCCCCTACTACCGCGAAGCAGCGGTACTTGGCTAGGGAGCCACGGTACTACGACTCCGAAGGAGCGGTACTACCGTGGGCTCCCGCGGTACTACCGCGCAAGGGCACAGTACTACCGCAAGTTCCTGCGGTACTACCGCTCCAGGGAGCAGTACTACTGCAAGCTCAGCAACAGCAGTCCAGACACTTGCAAAGAGGATAAACGGGGAAAGCACCAAAGAGCAAGGGAAAGGTGGAGACAAGGAAGGGAACGTGTACGTGATGATTCCACCCGAACCTTTCCGACGCGGACCCCCTCTTAATAGTACGGCTCTCCTATGACTCAAATCCACCAAAAAAGAAACATAGAAAAACGCCGTCTTCAATAGTCTTCGAGGGGCACCGAACCGTCTTGTGCCTTGCGATGAAGAAACTGAGAAACTCAAGGCACACGATTAGTCCGCAAAAGCATTGTCATCAATTACCACAACACTTAGGGATAAATATGCCCTTACAATCTCCCCCTTTTTGGTGGATTGATGACAATACGGGATTTGCACAACGGGAAATAATAATGAGCCGAGGAAAACCCCTCCTCTCTAAAATGTAGACGGGCTCCCCCTAGATGTGTGCAATCTAGATGGATGCTTTGGACTGCACAACACACAAGCAAGGACCAACACTCCCCCTATATTTTAGAGACAAGTCATGTAAGACTAACAATCTAAGCAAGTGCATAAGCAAAGGTAGCACAATATAACACTAGCTCAGTAAGATAGATAGAGTGCATATGTCTTACACCATATGAAGGACAAACTAAACCAAAGCAACCGAAACAACCGAAACAAGGTTCAAACGAGACAGGCAAACACACCGAACACGACACATGACTCGCAAATCCCTACACTCTCCCCCTTTGGCATTGAGACGCCAAAAAGGCAGAGAGGAGACCTACACACAAGGGGTGGCTCAAGCAGAGAAATCATCCCAACGATCCTCGTCAGACCCGGCGGCAGGAATGGTCTCCTCGACGTCCTCCGCAGAATCAGTCCACTTGTAGCCTTGTTTCTCCATCCACTCAGCCTCTGGAGTAATGTGATCCTTAGACCCGCCAGACACGTCCTCTCCATACAGCTTTAGAATCTTCTTTTCGCGACGGCGACTCTCCTTGGATGCCACGTGAGTCCTGTACTGCCCCTTAGCTTGCATGCAGAAAAGATTCTTCATCTTGTCCTTCAGCTTCTTGGCCCACGAGGGCACAGAGGAACTATGGGAAGACCCAACATCACGTTTATCAGCAACATCCTCTGCGCCAGCCTCATCCTCATCAACAGCCCTCCTAGCAGCAGACGCCTCAGCACGAGTAGTAGTGTTGTCCCAGTTGGGCTTGACACGGAGACTGATGGGATCACGCCGAATCCAGTCAGGAACAAGGAACTCATCGCCAGGGTACTGCTTCGCCCAAGTCTTGGAGATCAACAGAAACATGTATGGTCCATAGATAGGCACCTTGCGGTTGAATACCGCAAACCGAAGCTCACACCACATGATGTGTGAGACATCAAGTGGCTGAGTCTGAGACACACGAGCCTCCTCGCACAGGAGCATCATATCCACCATATAGGCATGAACCTTGTCCTTGTCACAAATGTGAGGGAACGGAGAGTTGCGGAAGATGTGATACATAATATCCAGAAAAGAGTTGAGCACCCACGTCGACTTGCTATTGGCAAGCACCTTCTCAACATATAACGGCTGAAGCTTGTCCTTGTTCGCAGACTCAGAATTGGCATGGGGGCGAACACCCACTGGTGAGTTCAGCCCATCATCAGGAACCTGGAGCAGATCCATGAACTCCTTCCAGGTAGCAGTCAACTGACGAGCATTGGTCATCCAGGTCATCCTCCGCTTCTCCCCAGAGTGAAAGAACACCGAGGCAAAGAACTGACAGATAAGCTCAGGGTCATAGTCAAGATGGAAAGAGATCACATGTTCAATATCAAACTGCTCCACCAAATCCAGAGCTTCTCCAAAGTACTCACGATCTTGTCCTTCCTCAGGTGTTGGGGATACAACTACTGAGTGTAAACCGCCCAGGAGGGGCCGGTTCACCCTCAACTATGTTAAAGCCCACGAAGACTCAGAAGATGGCGCTTTACTATGAAGCTTAGAGGCCCGGATCCCAAAGGCGGATTAGGGCCCATAGTAGTAAACCGCCATAGTCATGTAACTTGTATTGTAAGATAAGGAAAGGAGAGACCGAGCCAGATACTTGTATGAGCCGGCCTCAGGACTCCGTAAACCGGCTAGGCGTCAACCCGTGTATATAAGGGGACGACCCGGCAGCGGTTCAGGGACAAGAAACAACAACTCGATAGCCAGGCATAGCTTGTTTAGCTCCCTGGTTAGCGAGACCCCGATAATCCCATCAAAACTAGACGTAGGACTTTACCTTCATCGAAGCAGCCGAACTAGTATAAAACCCTCGTGTCCTTTGTCCGGTTTAACCCCTTTAAGCTAAACCGTAGCGATGGCTCCACGACTAAGTCCTTCTATGAGGACATCTGACGTGATATTTCCACGACAGTTGGCGCCCACCGTGGGGCTATCGCACGATGGTTTCGAGTTCTTGAAGGGTAGATCTGAAGGACCTAAGGGGTACGTGGTCGGCCGGATGACTAAGAGTTGTCGCGGCAAGCTCTACATCGACGATGCACGCTGGGGCCCCGAGGCCGGCTCAATTGAGTACGGGTACCGGGTCCCCTTCGGCGGAATTCACGTCTTCATCGGCAAGATCGGCGAACCGGGCCTTGAGCCGGACATCTGCACCGACCTCGTTGAAACGGCTCAGCGTGCAAGTCCTGCCCGGATTCAGCCTCCCATGAAGCGTGCGTTCGTGGGATGTGTCCACGAGATCGCATCTGAACCAGTGTCTGAAGATGAGACGGTCGCGTATTCCGACGGTGAATCATCCGCTGGTGAAACTGAATCCTTGTACCAAGTTCGGGATGGCGTGTTTGAAGGGTATTCTGATGGCACCAGTATTCCGGAATTCCTTGAACCGCCAAACCACGTTGGGATTCTTATGGCCGGAACGCAGCAAACCTTGCAAAACTCTACTGCGGCGGCGTCTGGACCGGTAGCAGGGGCAGGAGGATCCGCGCGCCGGCCGGCTCAAGTTCTCTCCGGTGTGATGGATGCCTGGTTGACCTTGTTGACTACAGCAGTAACACTGGCGACGCAGGATCAACACAATGCGGATGTGGCAAGTCTAAAGAATCAGATAACACAAGCCAAGGAGGACTTAGCAGCTGAGGAAACCAGGATGGCTGAGGAATGGGCCGCTTTAGATGCCCAGGCGCAAACGATTCAAGCCGAGAATTATCAACTTTTGATGGATCAAAACGCTTCAAATCATGTATTCAGGAGGAGACATCAATCTCGCTTGCCGGTGGATTACAACGCAATGAATCTCTTTGAAACGCCAGGTGCAGGAACTAGCAACCCGCTAGCAGTAAACCGGAATACTGATCCAAGAACCGGAGCGCCGGAGCAGCCTCAGGTGATGGGTCCACCGCGGCGCACGGATAACCCGCCGCGATACACCCCCGCCAGGTCACTTCTCTACCCCTTTGGATAATATGATAGCGGCCGCATCCCGGTTGGTAGCTATTCCGATAGAAGGTGAATCGCCGGCGGCGGTCGAGACACGGCAGGCCAGGGATCTTCTTCAAACAGCTCTGACACAGCAGCAAGCTTACTCGTATAGCCGAGACAGGGTTCTCTCCACTCCACGTCCAAGCAAAAGCTATAGCAGGAATATAGATGAACCGGAAGTGTCCAACAGTGCGCGGCGCCGCATTGTCCCTAAAGGGCCTAATCCGGCGCATGGTGATGTGAACGCTCAGGACGTGGTGGACAATGGCAGAGCACGAGGGGAGGCCGCTTTAGTAGCACATCATATGGGTCGTTATCAACCCGCCCCGGTTCAGCCAGCAGCGTCAGTGGACCGGGGCACCGGGCTCGCTTTCAGTTCTTGGGGAGTGTCGTGTCTTATTCCGGCTCTCCGTAATGTGCGCCTGCCTAAGGACTTCAAGGGCCCGCATAAAGTTCCAAATTACACCGCTGATCAACCACCCGAGGCGTGGGTGGAAAGTTATGAGATGGCTATGGAGGTGCTGGACGTGGACGAAGCAGCTTGTGCAAAATACTTCATGATGATGTTGGAAGGAACGGCCCGTACATGGTTGAAGAATCTACCAGCTAACTCTGTCGAGTCATGGGACCGGTTGAAGGCCCGGTTTATAGCCAATTTTAAGGACACATGTAAACAGTCTATCTCCATTGTGGATCTTGATGCTTGTGTTCAAGGGGAGAACGAGTCGGCAACTCATTAGGTGCGCCGGGTTTCAGAAGTCTTGCATTCATCGGACCGTATTAATGCTGGCTCGGCAATCATCACCTTGGAGCATAATTGCCGGTTTAAGTCGCTGAAGATGAAGTGTGACACTCCAAAAATTTTCCTTTGGTTTTCTTCAAAATTTTGTTGGATTTGAAGGAGGTCTCCAAAACCCTTCCAAAAAAAATCTCTCTCAAAGCTTTTCCCCTTTAGCAAATATTTTATTTTTGCATCTCCTTCAACTCTAGTGTTTGGTTTTAAATTTTCTTCTGATTGCCCTCTTCTCAAAATTCCAAGAAAAATCTTTGGAGTTTATTTTCTTTCAAAAGGAAACTCTAGGAGTTTTTCATCCTCTCCCATATTTGAAACCATTCATGATTCTTCCATGCACCACATGGTAAAACCTTCCCAAAAATCTCTCCTTCCACTTTGGGCAATCCAAACATTCTGTCCCAACAAGCTCAACCATTTTTCTGGATTTTATTTCAATTATTTCCTCTCCCAAATCTTTTCTGTCTATTATATTGAGCCTAGGTGATTTGCAAAGCAAGTACCTAAATGCATTTGAGTTTTGACCTCAAACCAACTCCCTTGGATGGTCCTTGGTACCCACAACCTAGATCAATCAAGATACACTCCTCTTCTGTTCAAAAATTTCAAATTATAGTCTCTGTAAGTTTGGACCATATTTGCCAAATTTGGTGAAATTCATATCTACACTTCTCCAAAAATTCCACAAATATTCAGGCAGCCTCTAGATGCAATGAGAGGCCCCTCCACCAAAAACCAGCTCAAGGAAAAGTCCCTACATGCCTAAATCATTCTGCCGAACACCTTGCATGCACTGTTTTTGCTCATCTTCAGTTAAATTCAGAGTTTAGTGTCGATCTCCGTCAGAGTTTCAGTCACATGTTCACAGTGCACTTGGCACGTTGCTCGCGGCCTAGTTTGCTTGTCCGGAGCCTCACACGTGTGCTTGGCGCGTTCCTGGCGTCGGTGGCACCCTGGCCCGCCTGCGCCGGCGTGTCTTGCGGTGGCCGAACCACCGTAGCGGCCGACAGGGAGCAGAACGGCGGCATAACGCCGTTCGGCACCGCCCAAACCCCCTGGTGGCTCCGCGTGGCCATTTCCTTGCCAGCGCACGCATGCAGCACCGTCATCGTGTCCTGGCATGCGCAGAGCGCGCTCTCTGCCGCCGACGGGCCGTGCGGCCGTTCCGTCGAGGACAGGCCGTAACCGCGCCCACCTTGCTGAGTTGGACACGGGGATGGCACCAGTTCTTCGTCTAGTCGATGCTCAAGCTCCTAAGCCGACCGTGCAACCACAGCGCCGCCGTAATCACCTCGCCGGAGAACCCCGTTCTCGGCAACCGCCTTCTGGCTATATATAGCACCCCGAGCTTGCTCTCGCCCCGGCACACCTCCACTACCTCCCCAAACCTCGCCAAGCCCCTGGAAGGGCCACGAGGAGCTCTTCTTCCTCGACTCCGGTCGCTTCCTTCCACCTCGGCCTCCACCGCGATTCACGCCGGTGAGGTCATCTCCGGCGCCATAACCCCGTCAGATACCCTTTCATGCTATCACTAGTCTAACCCCCTCCTCAATTCCACCTCCGCAGCTCTCCCCGGCGAGATCCACGACCACCCGAATTGCCGTCCGCCGGAGCAAGCGTCGCCGCCGACGTGGTACTCGCCGGTGACCACCACCACCTCCCACAGACGCGGAATGGCGCCCTGAACACGGAGGTACTCTCCGATCTCCCTGCCTCGCCGTGGATCGCCGCCGGCGACCACATGACTCTCGGCGCCGACGAGCCCCGACTCCCTCGTTTGAAATTTCAAACCTGACGGGTGGGACCCGCCCGTCAGCCTCTCTTTTGTTTTTTTTTGAATCGTTTTCTGAAAGCGTACTTTGGCAAATACGCTTCCACTCTGAACCGTTTTTCTGGATTTTTCTGCAAAGCCCCCTGGAAGTTTTCTGTTTCATTACAGATGGGTCCTTGGACTAAAACCCTTATAACTTTTTAAAAGAAAGGAATTTTTGAGTGATTCTTTTTTTGTCCTCTTCAAATTTTTGTCTAGTTTTTTATCATATTTATTTGAAAAATACATCGATCAACTTTCTGTACCCCACGGTATTTACGTTAGCGCGTGTATTTTTGTTTATCGTAGATACCGAAGGAGGTAACGGAATCGCGAACTTCGCCGAGCTAGACCCCAACTACTCCGAACCAGGCAAGCAAAGTTTGAAATTTTGATATGATGAGTGTCTGGGCATGTTTGCATTATTTTTGTATCATGGCACGTTCATGAGCATTTTCGATGATAGTTTATCTCGTGAGCATTGAGGCAAATGAGCTCGGTAAATCCGTGAGTTGCTGGAAACTTGTTGCATGGCCATGAGTTGGCATGAGTATGGGTAGGATGGCAGTGTTGTATCATGCCAGGCTTATGCCATATCGTTGACCCAGTGTCAACATATCGGTCAGTTTCCCGTTCGTCTTCCTTTCCGTACTACCACATGTTTCCCGCAAGGGATACGGCCTAGTAGGTTGCAAACCACTTCCTGGTACACACCAAATTGAGAGGCCGGGAGGAAGGTTCCATGGCCCTGGATTAAAGCCTTTCATCCGGTCAGGGGGCATGGGTGTTTCCGGTTGGGACCGAGAGGGGGGCACCCCTTAGAGCGCGCATATATAAATTTGATCCCATGCTATTCGAGATTGTGATCTCCCCGTCTCAAAGTTTTTCTTAAACGCTGTCCAGGGTGATTCCTGGCAACGTGAGGTATGATGGGTGTGTACTAGCTAGTTGTGTTTCCTCTGAAATACCGTAAACGGAACTAGTCCTTCGTGACTACGGAAATCCGTTGGCTGTGGACAATTTTGGTACAAACTCTGCAGAGTCAAAATTCTTGAATTCATCTTATTCATGTCCAAGTACCGTGATCATCTCATCTTGTCAAGTGTCAGTCTCGATGTAAACTCCCGAGAACCATTTGAGTATTAAATGTTTACTTTCCTGTGAACGGACTAACCCGCTTATTGTCTTGTGATGAATATTTTCCGTGAGCACTATATCTTGTCAGTTATGAATAATGAATTATAAGCCCTTTCTGCGATGTCGCTCAGACGTCCGACTGCGGCATTGTTGTTATTTATTTTCATTATAAGCCCTTTCTGCGATGTCGCTCAGACGTCCGACTGCGGCATTGTTGTTATTTATTTTCATTATAAGCCCTTTCTGCGATGTGGCTCAGACGTCCGACTGCGGCATTGTCGTTATATATTTTCATTATAAGCCCTTTTTGTGATGTCGCTCAGACGTCCGACTGCGGCATCATTATTATTTACTTTTATTATAAGCCCTTTCTGTGATGTCGCTCCGACGTCCGACTGCGGCACGCATGTATTTTTATTTCAATATAAGCCCTTTATGAGGTGTCGCCCAGACGCCCGACTGTGGCATGTTTTACTTATTTTCACCCTTCGAGGCGTCACTTCAGACACTCGATCGGTTTTGAGTTTATCCTTCTTTGGGTTTTCGAGCGGACTACCGCAGATTCCCTTCTTATTTATTTTTGCTATACTGATTTATTTGAGCATTGTTAAAATTAATCATGACTCATTCATGCATTCATTTGTTATATCTTTTGTCCGAACTGTCTTGCGAGTACTTTCAAATTACTCACCTGGCTTGTTGATTTGGCCGAATCTTGTCGAAAAGGCGATCTCATGGATGAAGAATTCGATAGCGAGTCCGACGCCTAGAGGAATCCCAATCAGTCTCGTGCGACCCTGGATTGGTCACTGTATTATATCCGCATCCGCTACCCAAATAAATTCATCGAGCCTCTCCTCGGCCTTCGATGAGCCGCCAAATCTGATGAGACTTATTAACCACCCGCGCCGTGTTATTACGCCAACCACTCATATCTCGAGTCGAGAGTATTTCCACCCCACACCTTTGAGTCATATCCGCCACTATGTATAATTATCGGCGTGTTTGTAATAATTGGTTGGGCATCTTCATCCGACCCTCGTAATATTGTAATGCTACTGGCTTATTGTATCAAAGTTTTATCTACCGGTATGAAGGATTTTCCTCATATTGGACTTCATAGGTCGGTTGTTCAATAAATATTTTTATTGAAAAACCGGTCGTGACATGAAGTTGGGATGGCTCAAGCGCCACTGCAATGACATGGGCACCCTTATGGCCGCCTTGGTCAAGTATGCCGATTTTGATAATACCAAGGATCCTGATTCTGATGAGGAGAAACCGGAGAAGGGAAAGACGAACGGCGGTGCAAAGGGACAGCAGCACAACCAAGGAGGCCATGGGAATAACGGTAAGCGTAAAGCGGATTCAGATTTTGTAGCTAATGCTAATGTGCAGCGTCGTAAGGGTAAACCGCACCAGCATGGCGGAATGAATCTGGAGCGTTTGTTGAATTAGCCCTGCCCAAAGCATGGGACCAAGGAGGTTCCTGCAACGCATCTCTGGAAAGATTGTCACATTATGAAGGAGTTCAAAAACTCTGATCTTTTCCGGTATGATCAGGGTCCATCGGGCGGTTCAGGTCCAGGTTTTCATGGTGGCGGCGGTTTAAACTCTGGATTTCAGAATAATCAGGGCAACCAGAAAAACCAAGGTGGTAATAACCAGCAGAGTAATGAAGGAAATCAGCAGCAGTCAGGTTACCAGAGTCACCCAAAGCAATTGAATGGTGAGAAGTATCACGGGTTCACCACTAGTTTGTGTAAGTGTGACCAGAAGCTTCACAAGAGGGTTATCAATGATGTTGAACCAGAAGTACCACGTTATCTGCGGTGGTCCGAACAACCTATTGTATGGAGCAGGGCGGATCATCTGCCCCGGGTTGACAACCTGGGTCACCTGGCTTTGGTGGTGGCACCTCAGGTGGGAGGTTATAAGTTCACCAAGGTACTCATGGATGGAGGAAGCAGTATTAACATTCTGTATTATGAGACCTTCCGTCGCATGGGGTTGATTAAACCGTCCAACACTGTTTTCCATGGTGTGGTACCAGGTAAATCGGCATATCCTGTTGGTAAGATCGCTTTGGAAGTTGTGTTTGGTGATGAACATGATTCCCAGTCTGAGACATTGACCTTTGAAGTGGTGAGGATCCAGAGCCCGTACCACGCACTGTTTGGGCGACCGGCTTATGCAAAGTTCATGGCGAGGCCTTGTTATACTTACTTGCAGCCCAAGATGTCGGGTCATAAAGGGAGCATTACGGTTCACGGAAGTCGTAAAATCGCTTTGGATTGCGAGGAAGGTGATGCGGCCTATGCTGAGTCGGTTTGTGTTATAGAGGAGCTGAAGTTTTATAAGGAAAATGTTGATCCGGCAGACATGACCCCTCTGAAGAAGCCCACCACTGAGCATGACCCAACCCTGCATTTCAAACCGGCTGATGAGACTAAACTTG
Organism: Aegilops bicornis; assembly: GCA_021605145.1. Taxonomy (NCBI): domain Eukaryota; kingdom Viridiplantae; phylum Streptophyta; class Magnoliopsida; order Poales; family Poaceae; genus Aegilops; species Aegilops bicornis. The sequence goes on along the minus strand of CM038669.1, from coordinate 653,594,109 downwards.
TTGACTTTGTTCCTGGCGATTCGTCCAAGCAGTTCATCATCAGCACAAATCTAGACCCAAAATAGGAAAGCGCGCTCATCGAGTTCATCCGTGAGAACCAGGACATTTATGCATGGAAGCCTTCTGACATACCAGGTGTACCGAGGGAACTCGCTGAGCACACTCTTAATATTGATCCCAAGTTTAAACCGGTCAAGCAATTTCTTCGTCGCTTCAACGAGAAAAGACGCAAGGCAATTGGTGAAGAGGTAGCCCGGCTGTTGGCTGCTGGGTTTATCGTTGAAGTGTTTCACCCTGAGTGGTTGGCTAATCCGGTGCTTGTTCTTAAGAAAAACGGCACTTGGCGCATGTGTGTGGATTACACGGATTTGAACAAAGCTTGTCCGGCTGATCCTTTTGCTCTCCCGCGTATTGATCAGATCATTGATGCAACGGCGGGTTGTGAGTGTTTGAGTTTCTTGGATGCTTATTCAGGTTATCATCATATCAAAACGGCAGTTAAGGACCAGGAGAAGACCGCCTTCATCACACCCTTTGGAGCCTTCTGCTACGTTTCTATGCCCTTTGGGCTCAAGAGTGCCCAGGCCACTTATCAGCGTTGTGTGCAGAATTGTCTTCACACTCAGATTGGGTGCAATGTTCATGACTATGTTGATTGCATTGTGGTAAAATCCAGGAAGAAGGAGACATTCATAAATGATCTCAAAGAGACCTTTGACAATCTGCGAGTTTACAAGATGATGCTCAATCCGGACAAGTGCGTTTTTGGTTTTCCGGCAGGCAAGCTTCTAGGCTTTCTGGTGTCCAACAGAGGCATTGAGGCTAATCCGGAGAAGATCAAAGAAATTACATCTTTGGCTAAACCGGCGTGTATCAATGATGTTCAGCGTCTAGCAGGTCAAATTGCAGCCCTAAGCCGGTTTATCAGCCATTTGGGAGAGAAGGCGATCCCTCTATATCAGATGTTGAAGAAGACAGACACCTTTGTCTGGAGTGATGTGGCTAATGCGGCGTTTGAAGACTTGAAGCGGCAGTTGGCTGAACCGCCAGTCCTTGCTGCTCCAGTTGACAAGGAGCCCTTGTTGTTATACGTGGCTACTAATGCCCGTGCTGTCAGTGTGGCAATTGTGGTGGAGCGTAAGGAGGCTGGTAAGGAGTATCCGGTTCAACGGTCGGTTTTCTATATCAGTGAGGTGCTTATCGAGTCAAAGCAGCGATATCCGCATTGGCAAAAGCTGGTATATGGGGTTTTTATGGCAAGTCAGAAGCTCAAACAATATTTTCACGTCCATCCCATTACAGTGGTCAGTTCAGCTCCTTTGGGTGATATAATTCAAAACAGGGAAGCAACTGGCCGGGTTGCAAAATGGGCAATTGAACTTGGTCCACATGGTTTGAAGTATGTGCCTCGAACAGCCATAAAATCTCAGGCACTCGTGGATTTCATCAATGACTGGACCGAGTTACAAGCACCAGAGGACAAACCGGATAATACATATTGGACTATTCATTTCTATGGATCCAGGCAATTGGAGGGCTCGGGGGCTGGAGTTGTCCTTACTTCCCCTCGAGGTGATAAAATCCGATATGTCCTCCATTTAATGTTCCCCTGTACTAACAATGTAGCTGAGTACGAGGCTCTGCTCCATGGGCTCCGAGTGGCCAAGGAGATGAATTTAAGCCGGGTACGATGCTTTGGAGACTCTGATCTGGTGGCTCAGCAAGTTTCTGGCACTTGGGATTCTAAGGATCCACTCATGGCGGCTTACAGACATGAAGTGGATATTGTGGCAGGTCACTTCAAAGGGTATCAGGTTGAGCATATTGATCGGCGCAAAAATGAAGTAGCAGACGCTTTAAGCCGGCTTGGATCTCAGCGTAAACCGGCACTTCCTAATACCTTTTTAGATATCTTGCATAACCCGTCTGTTAAGTTGCCTACAGAGGAGGATTTGGCTGTTCCTAATCCGGAGGCTCAATTGGTGGCCGCTTTACACGTTGTGCCGGATTGGACGGTTCCATATCTGGCATATATGAACCGGGGCGAGTTACCAGATGATGAAGTCCTGGCCCGGCAGATAGTCTGGCGATCCAAGTCCATGGTTATTCACAATGGCGAGTTACACCGTTGTAGTGTTTCAGGTGTATTTCAGCGTTGTGTTTCTCCGGAAGAAGGTCAAGAGATCCTACGGGAAATTCATGAAGGGGGTTGCGGTCATCATGCCGGTTCAAAGTCCCTGGTTGCAAAAGCTTTTCGTCATGGGTTCTACTGGTTGACAGCTCATGCTGATGCGGAGGATCTGGTAAAGCGATGTGATGCTTGTCAAAAGTTTTCACGCAGAGCTCATGTTCCGGCTCAAGAATTAAGGATGATTCCCATCACTTGGCCATTTGCCACTTGGGGGCTTGACATGGAGGGACCCTTTAAGCGCTCCAAGGATAAGAAGACCCACCTGCTGGTGGCGGTTGACAAGTTCACCAAGTGGGTTGAAGCAGAGCCTGTCAGCAAGTGTGATGCGGCTATGACGGTTCAATTTCTCAAAAATATTATCTTCCGCTTTGGTTTTCCACATAGTATTATCACAGATAACGGTACGAACCTTTCTAAAGGTGAGATGGAGGGTTTCTGTCAGAGAGAGCACATCCGGCTTGACTTAGCATCTGTGGCGCACCCTCAATCCAACGGTCAAGCAGAGCGAGCCAATCAAGAAATCTTGAAAGGTATTAAACCCCGGCTTATGGTTCCTTTAAAGCGGACACCGGGTTGTTGGGTGGAAGAATTGCCTTCTGTGTTATGGAGCATCAACACCACCCCAATCGATCAACAGGTTACACACCTTTCTTCTTGGTATACGGGGCAGAGGCAGTCCTCCCAAGTGATATTCGTCATGACTCGCCCCGGGTTGCTAATTATGTTGAAGCGGACAACGAGCAAGCACGCCAAGAGGCGCTGGACCTGTTAGATGAGAAACGGGACATGGCTCTGGCTCGATCGGCGGTTTATCAACAAGACTTGCGGCGTTATCACAGCCGCCGGGTTAGGACAAGAACCTTTCAAGAAGGCGACCTGGTGCTCTGGCTCATCCAGGATCAGACCGACATGCACAAGTTATCCCCACCTTGGGAAGGGCCCTTTGTGGTCAGCAAAAATCTGCACAACGGATCATACTACCTCATTGACGTTCGAGAAAACTCACGCAGCTCCGAGGAGGAGACCCGGCGGCCATGGAACATAGCTCTCCTACGGCCTTACTACACTTGAGACATAGGCTTCTTTTATGTACATATTTCGACAATGTATATATTATGATCAATAAAATAAACCAGCATCCTTGCTATAAGCAGGGCCTCTGCTGTAGTTTCTCAAATATCCTTTGAGTTACATGGGGGCTTCAGCTGACAAAGCGGAGTACTACCTGTTAAACCGGCTATCATGCCACAATACAGCTTGGGAGCTTCACACCCAAGGGGCCAAAGAGAGTCCGGATGCTATGCACAGCTCAAACATAGGCACCCAATGAGCATAGCTCATCACGTTACTTGGGGGCTCTTTGTGTAAAGTAACAAAGAGTTTGAAAGGACCCTTGTAGCTGGGTATCGACCCACGGCTTGGAAGCCTGGTATATTTACCTAAAACCCCGGGTTAACCTGCCTTCATCAAGTAAGCCACTCCTATCCAGGTAATCCTGGCATGACCCTCCGAACGTTTGACAGTTACTCTCATTGAGACCCTGAACTTGTCAAAGTTAAAACGGTGATTGGTTAGTTGGAGGCCCATCTTAAAAGACTTTGTTAAATGGTTTAACTCAGCGGCATGGCAGCCCATGAAAAGCCTCGAATTTGGGCCTGGCAGCCCTCAAAAAGCCTCGACTACACGGTTTTATTTGCGTTTGTCACTATTTTCTTTTGATAAATTCTATGTTAAACAAGTATCTTTGATCTGGTATGGCTTTTCAGTCATCTTATTAGCCCGGTGTTTCTTAAACCGGCTTGGTTTTCAACTACAAGTTGACAGACCTTATTATCAAACCGGAGTTTGTTAACCCGGCTTGGCTTTGACTACTTGTCGTCAGTTTTGGTCATCTGGTGTTCATCGTAACCCGGCATGACTCATTATACGCCATCAGTACATTGTGCAGTTATACAAAATTCCAGATATGGGTGTTCACACTTATTACAATCAAAGTTGGTAAACCAACTAAAGTGATATCACATCACAAGTATGAGTTATTTCATATTTCTTAAGGTTTGATCACCAATCAGGCTTTATTTTGGGCATTATGACCCGTCCGGCGGTAAACCGCCAGGACAATTCTTTTTATGCAGACATAGGGATTGCATACTATGATATATGAACCAACATTGAAATTATCATGACGGATCACATAAAGTATCTCCCACTGCACAATGGCAGCAGATCAAAGTATTTCTTCTACCCTATTACAAGGCGCTTTACGGCCCAAAATATGACATTGTTTCTTTGAACCGGACAGTTTTCTGAAGTGTCAACTAAATTGCCGGATCAAGCCCCATCACCATGTTGACGCGAAGTGGATGGTTCATCTAGCGTCGGTTCAGCCTCCTCCTCCCCATCCAGTGGCTGGAAGTCAATGGTGGTCCAGTCAATCCGGGTTAAGGCCTGAAAGATAGCCTCTTCACTTATAAGTTCAGTCGGATCAACGTCAGGGGCGTAAGTGTGCTTACGGATTGACGGAATAAGATTTTGCACTTCTGGAATGACGACCTCAATCCGTTTGTTGTTGGCATCATAGAAGGACTGGTGAACCGTCAAGTTAGCTTCTTCTACCAACTGACTCGCCAGAGAACGCATCTCCCTCGTCACCCTTTTGAGGGCTTCATTATCAAACTCTGCCCCATTTTCTTGTTCACTGGGAAAGCCCTTGGCAATATCAACCGGATCGAGATCAGCTATCCATGCTTTGGCTCGGGTAAGTGCTAACAAAGCGCTAGCCCTGGCAGCGGATCGCTTCACCTCTTCTATTTGTGTTGGCGTCGTGGATAACCTGGCCAGAGTGTCCTTGATCAGTGTTGGGGCCGAATTGTCATAGGAGGATGCGCATATAACCCGTTGGGCACCGGTATACATCTGTTCAATCAACGTGTAGGCTGCCTTTAGCTTCATCCGCATATCAGAGCCTAGATGAGCAATGCGGCTACCTATAGCGGTTTAAGGATTCCATATTAAACCGGCAAAATTTCAAAGCTGGACATTCACAAAGCCTTGGCAAAAGGTACTTTCCAAATATTGCAGAAGTCATGGCATTAACTTGGCGCTTCAATCCAGTAAACTCTTCTGCCACCGGTTTAAGAGCCGATTCAGCTTCTTCCGCCCGCTTCAGCAATCCAGCCTTTTCGGTGTCCCAGCTTGGCTGGCCAGACTTGAACCACTCTTTGAGTTGCTCCATGGTGGTTAAGGCGGTTTTTAACGCATCCTTGGCCTTGGTGGTTTCTGCTTGTTGGGATTCAAGATTTTCTTGAAGATCGGCAATTTGAGAGACTTGTTGATTTATCTCAGTCTGCAACAGTCAGAAGAGCATGTCAATATCTTTTTTGAAAGTCCCAATCGTATAACCAGTTATACACTTGGCACTTGGGGGCTAATGTGGATCACTTTTTCTACTGATTGTTTGAAGTCCCAAGGATTAATACAAGTTTTAATCTTGGCACTTGGGGGCTAATGTGTGTTTGATCAAAAAATACACGAGGAATATCAGCAAAGTACAGTATGGAATATACAAAGTTCCGGTTTGACTTTCTAAGACAAACCAGCCCTTGGGGGCTACAATGCAATGAAGGTACAAAATAAAAGATCAAACTATTTACCTCGTAGCATTCCTTCATCAGATTTACCAAACCGGCTTCATAATCCCGGCTTGTGAAGAGGCGGTTCAAGAAACCGGAATGAAGATCCTAAGCAGACAAATCAGCATAGCTTGACAAGTCGGTCTTTCCTTTCCCCTTGTTCATAAAAACAAATTCTTCTTTGGCGGAATGTTTGGATAAAACAACTGGATTGCCTGGGGCAGTATACGCAGTGCCAGTGACAACAACATCATCATCTTTGGCTGGGCTTGATGGATTGAAATTTTTCTTAACTGTGCTTGGCGGTTTGGCAGCAGGGCTTGGCGGTCTGGTAGCAGGGCTTGGCGGATCAGCAGTTGAATCCCGCTGGTCAACAATTGGACTTGGAGGAGTGGCATGAGGATTTGATATATCAACATGTGTTTCCAGTTCAGCTTCTGGCGGGTTAACATCAGCGCCTGGGTTTTGCAGAGCAGAATTATCTATGACAATCTCAGGATTTTCGCCATCATTTTTTGTGGTCTTCTCCGGATCAACATCGTCAGTAGGGCTGCTGGTCTTGGCTTTCTTACTCAATCGGGCGTTGGCACTACAACATCAAAAGTTAAGATATGATAAACCGACGCATGAAGAAACAAGTTGAAAAACAATATATTTACCCAGCGACAGTCTTGAGGGGAGGCAGTTGATTCGTTGATGAACCGCCAGACGAGTTGGAAGATGCCTGGTAATTCGGATCAGACGGATTGAGTGGGCATCGGAAGAAACCCTTCAAAGGATAAATTTTTTCAGGAGAACAAGTCACCTCTGAACGACGTTTCCGGGTTGGTGTATCTGGTATACCGGACGAGGTGATTTGCTGGCCACTGTGCCAGGTTGTGCGATGCTCTTCAGCTTGCTGTGTCTTTAAAGAAAATTTTGGATCCAAATGAGCAAGGGGGTGAGAGTGTTTTACTTTCCGAACTGTACGGCGAACTCTTTGAACCGACACAAGATCTGAATCGGAAGAAAGAGTGATTACCTCAACGTGGTCTACACGGCTGGCCTCGGTGTCATCCTGGGAATAATCATTATCAATAAGATGTACGAAAAAGGAGCCAAGTGAGTCAAATTCTACCTCTGCATTCGATTCATCATCCTCTGGCGGATCAGAAGACTAGGCGGTTTTCTTCTTGGCATTTTTCTTGGTGGCCTTAGTCTTTGCACGAGGAGCCCTGGCCGGTTTAGTCCGTTTCCAGAAGGAGCTGTTGGCCTGTGAAATTAAGGTAAAGGAATGTTAGCACATAATTAAAGCAGAGGCGAATCAGTAAGCATTGAGCTGAATTTTACCGCTGGCGGTTGGTTGGAGACACAAAAAGGTGGCAAACCGGTTTGGCTGCATGCAGAGATCGTTTCATCAAGCATCTTCTTCACAGACTCAGTAACTGCAAGGTCTGTCATTACCACTTCATGATATCGTTGAGGATCTTTGACGTTGCCAGTATATTCATGCATCAATCCGGGGCGGCGACTTAAAGGCAGAATGCCCCAGGAAACCCAGCAGCGGACGAGATCAACGCCAGTCAAACGTTGGCCATGAGAGCCCGGAGCTTGGCGAGTTGAGGCGCAAAAGTTTTTCATTCTGCGGCGGATAAGCATGGAGGTAATGGGTGACCGTTGCTAAGCCGGTGAGGGCGGTAACCCGGCAAAGGATTTTCTCCATCAGGGGCAGTGTTCCGACAATAAAACCAAGTTTGGTTCCAATCTTTAGGATGACTATGATGTTTTGCATGAGGGAAATCAACTTCTTTCCTTTTCTGAATTGAAACGCCACCAAGTTCTGTGTTGGGACCATCAGAGAACTCCATACAGTGGTTCAAATGAAAAAAATCCCGGAACAACTCCACAGATGGTTCTTCTTGAAGGTAGACTTCGCAGAATACTTGAAAGTTCCATATATTGGACATGGAGTTCGGTCCAATATCTAGTGGATGGAGTTGGAAGCTTGCGAGGACATCCAGAATTTTTTTGATCCGGGTGGGCTGAATCCCTGGTCTAAGTGTTGCATAAATACAATCACTTCTCCATCTTGAGGTTCAGGTGGGCATTCAGAGCCCGGAACTCGCCAATGAAGGACCCTTTTTGAGGCTAAAGCGCCAGTGGTGACATATCCGTTGATTTGTGTCTCCGTAATCCGGGACGGAACCCAATTGCAAGCAGAGAATTGTTTGGTCATCTCGGAAGGAAAACTGTGAAAGGAAAAATAAAAGCCGGTTTACAATTAACAGTATAAGCGTACTATTCAGTGTTAAACCGGCAAATTGCCGTTCAAGTTCAGTTGGCGGTTTAAGAGAGGGCTAATGATATATGGCGGATTGGTTATCAAAGGTTAAACTTCAGAGGCGTAAGGGCTGTGGTTCAAAATCTACTAAGTGTTACAAAAACAGGTTTCACAATATCACAGTACAATTTTGGATCTACCGTGGATAACTAAAGAAAATTTTCCTGAACCCTACAATGGCGCTAAGAGGAATAGAGAAGATCCAGACACAGTCTGTCAGGAGCAGCAAGAAGCCGCGGGATGGTGGACTATCAAAATGAATCTAGCCGCGAATCAAAGCTAGCAGACGCATATATATACCCTCGGTAAAAGGACTAAAGAGAAGGCTGCGGAAGAACTGAGGAACGACGACGGACATGGATGAACCCGAAAACCCTAATGAAGATCTAGGGTTACAGGAAATGAACTTACCAGGGCCACTCGGTGGCGGAGGAGCGCAGCAGGGTCTCTGGAACAAACAGGGTGATGCAGCGGCCTTGGTCGGTGCAGATTCGAAGATCGACGGCGGCGGCGGCGCTGGGGTTCTTCGGGTCGCGAGGAAGAAGATGAGAAGAAAGGGGAGAAAATGAAAGTGCCCGTCGGGCTTATTTATAACAGGGCAGGGGGATAAGTGACAGGCGCGAGAATCGAGGAGTCCAAAGCTCTCGCCTCGATTTCCGGGATGACAATAAATGAAGGGAATCTTTTTATTCGTTTTTTACAGAGATGACGTCATGATGATCCGTTGCTGTATCCAGAGGATGATGTCACGGGGGTTTAACAAAGCTTATAAAAGAAGACATCGTGACGGTTTACGAGAAATGAAGGAAGGTGTTCACATGATCTTTTCTAAGTACTGAAGATTGACATGAACAGGTTCAAATCAATCTGGGGCCTAATATTGGGGATATAACTACTGAGTGTAAACCGCCCAGGAGGGGCCGGTTCACCCTCAACTATGTTGAAGCCCACGAAGACTCAAAAGATGGCGCTTTACTATGAAGCTTAGAGGCCCGGAGCCCAAAGGCGGATTAGGGCCCATAGTAGTAAACCGCCATAGTCATGTAACTTGCATTGTAAGATAAGGAAAGGAGAGACCGAGCCGGATATTTGTATGAGTCGGCCTCGGGACTACGTAAACCGGACGGGCGTCAACCCACGTATATAAGGGGACGACCCGGCGGCGGTTCAGGGACAAGAAACAACAACTCGATAGCCAGGCATAGCTTGTTTAGCACCCTGGTTAGCGAGACCCCAATAATCCGATCACAACTAGACGTAGGCCTTTACCTTCATCGAAGGGGCCGAACTAGTATAAAAACTCTCGTGTCCTTTGTCCGGTTTAACCCCTTTAAGCTAACCTGTAGCGATGGCTCCACGACTAAGTCCTTCTATGAGGACATCTGGCGTGATATTTCCACGACATCAGGTGATGCATGTCTATCCACTTGACATCCACATAGGTATTTTGCTTGTTCTTAATGACATCCAGATAGGTGAGAGTCTGCTGCTTGGTCCAAAACAACTCACAGCCTCTGACGGTAGCACGAGGATGCACATAGGGGTTGATTTGCCTGAGACGAATGTACTCAGATTGGGGTATCTCGTCCATGCCCTTATAGGGTTCCTTGTGCTTGCTAGCGGTGGCCTTGACATGGCGCTTGGGAGCATTGGAGCCCTTTGTTGCTTCACCTTGATTACGCAGAGCTTGGAGCCAGTGTGACGACTGGGATTGGAACAGAGAGAGCCACCACCTGACACAGAAAACGCAAAACACCCACGACAACCAAGAAGGATCAATGCAAAGACCACGGCAAGGCGAAAGAAACACGAAGAAAGCATACGTGGTAATTGCCATGAGATAGAATGGGCCCAACAGTAGTACTTCCTGGTGCCGCGGTACTAAAATTTTAGTACCGCTCCTAGTCGCGGTAGTACCGTGTGAAGTCACTGTAGTACCGGGGCTGGGATCGGTAGTAAGATTTTAGTGCTGCAGCTCGTGCGGTAGTACCGCACCGGACGAGCGGTTGTACCGGATGAGCGTGTTGGGAAACGTAGTAATTTCAAAATTTTCCTACGATCACGCAAGACCATGGTGATGGTATAGCAACAAGAGGGAAGAGTGTCCGTCCACGTACCCTCGTAGACCGAAAGCGGAAGCGTTATAACAACGCGGTTGATGTAGTCGTACGTCTTCACGATCCGACCGATCCAAGCACCGGCACCTCCGAGTTCTGCACACGTTCAGCTCGATGACGATCCCCGGACTCCGATCCAGCAAAGTGTCGGGGATGAGTTCCGTCAGCACGACGGCGTGATGACGATGTTGATGCTCCACCGACGCAGGGCTTCGCCTAAGCACTGCGACGATATGACTTCTCCGGCGCAGGGCTTCGCCTAAGCTCTACGACGATATGACCGAACTGGAATATGGTGGAAGGGGGCACCGCACACGGCTAAGGAAAGATCCAGAGATCAACTTGTGTGTCTTGGGGTGCCCCTGCCCCTCAGATATAAAGGAGCCAAGGGGAGGTGGCCGGCCCTAGGGGAGGCGCACTAAGGAGGAGTCCTACTCCCACCGGGAGTAGGACTCCCCTTCCTAGTCCAACTAGGAATCCTTCCATGTAGGGGAGGAAGGGAGAAGGAAGTGGAGGAGTAGGAAGGTGGCGGCCCCTTTTCCCTAGTCCAATTCGGACTAGAGGGAGGGGGCGCAGCAGCCTTTTCCTCTTCCCACTAAAGCCCATCAAGGCCCATTACTTCTCCCGTAACTACCCGCACTCGAAAAATACCCGAATCATTCGAACCTTTCCGAACTCCGAATATAGTCGTCCAATATATCGATCTTTACGCCTCGACCATTTCGAGACTCCTCGTCATGTCCCCGATCTCATCCGGGACTCCGAACTCCTTCGGTACATCAAAACTCATAAACTCATAATATAACCGCCATTGAAACCTTGTTGCAAGGACCCTACGGGTTCGAGAACTATGTAGACATGACTTAGAACTATTCTCGGTCAATAACCAATAGCGGGACCTGGATGCCCATATTGGCTCCTACATATTCTACGAAGATCTTTATCGGTCAAACCGCATAACAACATACGTTGTTCCCTTTGTCATCGGTATGTTACTTGCCCGAGATTCGATCGTCGGTATCCAATACCTAGTTCAATCTCGTTACGGCAAGTCTCTTTACTCGTTCCGTAATGCATCATTCCGTAACTAACTCATTAGCTACATTGCTTGCAAGGCTTATAGTGATGTGCATTACCGAGAGGGCCCAGAGATACCTCTCCGACAATCGGAGTGACAAAACCTAATCTCGAAATACGCCAACCCAACATGTACCTTTGGAGACACCTATAGTACTCCTTTATAATCACCCGATTACGTTGTGACGCTTGGTAGCACCAAAGTGTTCCTCCGTAAACGGAGTTGCATAATCTCATAGTTATAGGAACATGTATAAGTCATGAAGAAAGCAATAGCAACATACTAAACGATCAAGTGCTAGGCTAACGGAATGGGTCATGTCAATCAGATCATTCAACTAATGATGTGACCTTGTTAATCAAATAACAACTCCTTGTTCATGGTTAGGAAACATAACCATCTTTGATTAACAAGCTAGTCGAGTAGAGGCATACTAGTGACATACTGTTTTGTCTATATATTCACACATGTATTATGTTTCCTTAATACAATTCTAGCATGAATAATAAACATTTATCATGAAATAAGGAAATAAATAATAACTTTATTATTGCCTCTAGGGCATATTTCCTTCAGTCTCCCACTTGCACTAGAGTCAATAATCTAGTTCACATCATCATGTGATTCAACACTAATATTCACATCTGTATGTGATTAACACCCATAGTTCACATCGTCATGTGACCAACACCCAAAGGGTTTACTAGAGTCAATAATCTAGTTCACATCGTTATGTGATTAACACCCAAAGAGTACTAAGGGATGATCATGTTTTGCTCGTGAGAGAAGCTTTAGTCAACGGGTCTGTCACATTCAGAGCCGTATGTATTTTGCAAATATTCTATGTCTACAATGCTCGCACGGGCTACTCTAGCTAATTGCTCCCACTTATAATATGTATCCAGATTGAGACTTAGAGTCATCTTGATCAGTGTAAAAAGCCTGCATCGATGTAACTCTATACGACGTGCTCTTTTATCACCACCATAATCGAGAAATATTTCCTTAGTCCTCACTAAGGATGTTCTTGACCAATGTCCAGTGATCTACTCCTAGATCACTATTGTACTCCCTTGCAAAATTCAGAGCAAGGTATACAATAGGTCTGGTACATAACATAGCATACTTTATAGAACCTATGACTGAGGCATAGGGAATGACTTTCATTCTCTTTTCTATTTTTCTGCTGTGGTCGGGATTTGAGTCTTACTCAATTTCACACCTTTGCAACACATGCAAGAACTTTTCTTGACTGTTCCATTTTGAACTACTTCAAAATCTTGACAAGGTATGTTCTTATTGAAAATCTCATCAAGCGTTTTGATCTATCTCAATAGATCTTGATGCTCAATTTGTACGCAGCTTCACCGAGGTCCTTCTTTGAAAAACTCCTTTCAAATACTCCTTTATGCTTTGCAGAATAATTCTACATTATTTCTGATCAACAATATACTTATCGTAAATGCTGTAGTGCTCCCACTCACTTTCTTGTAAATACAGGCTTCTCCAAAAGTCTGTATAAAACCATATGCTTTGATCAATCTTATCAAAGCGTATATTCCAACTCCGAGATGCTTGCACCAGTCCATAGATGGATCGATGGAGCTTGCACATTTTGTTAGCTCCTTTAGGATTGACAAAACCTTTTGGTTGCATCATATACAACTCTTCTTTAATAAATCCATTAAAGAATGTTGTTTTTGACATCCATTTGCCAGATTTCATAAAATGTGGCAATTGCTAACATGATTCGGACAGACTTAAGCATCGCTACGGGTGAGAAAGTCTCATCGTAGTCAACCCCTTGAACTTGTCGAAAACCTTTTGCAACAAGTCGAGCTTTGTAGATAGTAACACTACTATCAGTGTCCGCCTTCCTCTTGAAGATCCATTTATTTAACATGGCTTGCTGATCATAGAGCAAGTCAATCAAAGTCCATACTTTGTTTCTCATACATGGATCCTATCTCAGATTTCATGGCCTCAAGCCATTTCGCGGAATCTGGGCTCATCATCGCTTCCTCATAGTTCGTAGGTTCATCATGGTCTAGTAACATGACTTCCGTAACATGATTACCGTATTCACTCAAAAGTGCGGATCTTACTCGAAGACCCACGAGGTTTGGTAGCAACTTGATCTGAAGTTTCATGATCATCATCATTAACTTCCTCACTAATTGGTGTAGAAATCACTAGAACTGATTTCTGTGATGAACTACTTTCCAATAAGGGAGAAGGTACAATTACCTCATCAAGTTCTACTTTCCTCCCACTCACTTCTTTCGAGAGAAACTTCTTCTCTAGAAAGGATCCATCTTAGCAACGAAAAACTTGCCTTCAGATCTGTGATTGAAGGTGTACCCAATAGTTACCTTTGGGTATTCTATGAAGACGCATTTCTCCGATTTGGGTTCGAGCTTATCAGGTGAAAACTTTTTCACATAAGCATCACAACTCCAAACTTTTAAGAAACGACAGCTTAGGTTTACTGTTAAACCATAGTTCATACGGTGTCGCCTCAACGGATTTAGATGGTGCCCTATTAAACGTGAATGCAGCTGTCTCTAATGCATAACCCCAAAACGATAGTGGTAAATCGATAAGAGACATCATTGATCGCACCATATCAAAATAAAGTACGGTTACGACGTTCGACACACCATAACGTTGTGGTGTTCCGGTGGCGTGAGCTGTGAAACTATTCCACTTTGTTTTAATTGAAGACCAAACTCAGAACTCAAATATTCATCTCCACGATCAGATCGCAGAAACTTTATTTTCTTGTTACGATGATTTTCTACTTCACTCTGAAATTCTTTGAACTTTTCAACTATTTCAGACTTATGTTTCATCAAGAAGATATACGCATATCTGCTCAAATCATCTGTGAAGGTTAGAAAATAATGATACTTGCCACGAGCATCAACACTCATTGAATCTCATACATCGGTATGTATTATTTCCAATAAGTCAAGAGCTTGTTCCATTGTTCCGAGAACGGAGTTTTAGTCATCTTGCCCAAAAGGCACGGTTCGCAAGCATCAAATGATTCATAACCAAGTGATTCCGAAAGTCCATCAAGATGGAGTTTTCTTCATGCGCTTTACACCAATATGACCTAAACGGCAAAGCCACAAATAAGTTGCACTATCATTATTAACTTTGCATCTTTTGGTTTCAATATTATGAATATGTGTATCACTATGATCGAGATCCAATGAACCATTTTCATTGGGTGTGTAACCATATAAGGTTTTATTCATGTAAACAGAACAACAATTTATTCTCTTACTTAAATGAATAATCAGATTGCAATAAACATGATCAAATCATATTTATGCTCAACACCAAATAACACTTATTTAGGTTCCATACTAATCCCGAAAGTATAGGGAGTGTGTGATTATGATCAAATCAATCTTGGAACTATTTCCAACACTCATCGTCACTTCCCTTCAACTAGTTTCTGTTCATTCTGCAACTCCCGCTTCAAGTTACTACTCTTAGCAACTGAACCAAAGATCAAATACCGAGGGGTTACTACGAACACTAGTGAAGTACACATCAATGATCTGTATATCAAATATACCTTTGTTCACTTTGCCATCCTTCTTATCCGCCAAATACTTGGGGTAGTTCCGCTTCCAAAGGACCAGTTCCATTGCAGCAAAAGCACTTAGTCTCGTGCTTAGGTCCAGACTTGGGCTTCTTCACTCGAGCAGCAACTTGCTTGCCGCTCTTCTTGAAGTTCCCCTTCTTCCCTTTGCCCTTTTCCTTGAGACTAGTGGTCTTGTCAATCATCAACACTTGATGCTCTTTCTTGATTTCTACCTTCACGATTTCAACATCACGAAGAGCTCGGAATCGTTTTCGTCATCCCTTGCATACTATAGTTCATCACGAAGTTCTACTAACTTAGTGATGGTGTCTAGAGAATTCTGTCAATCACTATCTTATCCGGAAGATTAACTCCCACTTGATTCAAGCGATTGAAGTACCTGCATAATCTGAAAGCACATGCTCACTAGTTGAGCGATTCTCCTCCATCTTTTAGCTTTAGAACTTTTGTTGGAGACTTCATATCTCTCAACTCGGTATTTGCTGGAAATATTAACTTCAACTCCTGGAACATCTCATATGGTCCATGACGTTCAAAACGCCTTTGAAGTCCCGATTCTAAGCCGTTAAGCATGGTGCACTAAACTATCAAGTAGTCATCATATTGAGCTAGCCAAACGCTCATAACGCCCCGTGATCCGCTCCTGCAATAGGTCTGTCACCTAGCGTTGCATCAAGGACATAATTCTTCAGGCAGCAATGAGGATAAACCTCGGATCACGGATCCAATCCGCATCATTGCTACTAACATTTTTCAATACAATTTTCTCTAGGAACACATATAAAAACATAGGGAAGCAACAACGCGAGCTATTGATCTACAAACATAATTTGCAAAATACTACCAGGACTAAGTTCATGATAAATTAAAGTTCAATTAATCATATTACTTAAGAACTCCCACTTAGATAGACATCTCTCTAATCCTCTAAGTGATCACGTGATCCAAATCAACTAAACCATGTCCGATCATCACGTGAGATGGAGTAGTTTCAATGGTGAACATCACTATGTTGATCATATCTACTATATGATTCACGCTTGACCTTTCGGTCTCCGTGTTCCGAGGTCATATCTTATATGCATAGCTCGTCAAGTATAACTCGAGTATTCCGTGTGCAACTGTTTTGCACCCGTTGTATTTGAACGTAGAGCCTATCACACCCGATCATCACGTGGTGTCTCAAAGACGAAGAACTTTCGCAACGGTGCATACTCGTGGAGAACACTTCTTGATAATTAGTGAGAGATCATCTTATAATGCTACCGTCAATCAAGCAAAATAAGATGCATAAAGGATAAACATCACATGCAATCAATATAAGTGATATTATATGGTCATCATCATCTCGTGCTTGTGATCTCCATCTTCAAGCACCGCCATGATCACCATCGCCACCGCGCGACACCTTGATCTCCATCGTAGCATCGTTGTCGCCTCGCCAATCTTATGCTTCCACGACTATCACTACCGCTTAGTAATAAAGTAAAGCATTACATCGCGATTGCATTGCATACAATAAAGCGACAACCATATGGCTCCTGCGCCATTGCCGATAACTCGGTTACAAAACATGATCATCTCATACAATAAAATTTAGCATCACGCCTTGACCATATCACATCACAACATGCCCTGCAAAAACAAGTTAGACGTCCTCTACTTTGTTGTTGCAAGTTTTACGTGGCTGCTACGGGCTGAGCAAGAACCGTTCTTACCTACGCATCAAAACCACAACGATAGTTTGTCAAATAGACTCGTTTTAACCTTCTCAAGGACCGGGCGTATGCCACACTCAGTTCAACTAAAGTTGGAGAGACAGTCTTCGCAAGCCATCTATGTGCAAAGCACGCCGAGGGAACCGGTCTCGCGTAAGCGTCGCGTAAGGTTGGTCCGGATCGTCTCGTCCAACAATACCGCTGAACCAAAGTATGACATGCTGGTAGGCAGTATGACTTGTATCGTCCACAACTCACTTGTGTTCTACTCGTGCATATGACATCAACGCATAAAACCTGGCTCGGATGCCACTGTTGGGAAACGTAGTAATTTCAAAATTTTCCTACGATCACGCAAGACCATGGTGATGGTATAGCAACGAGAGGGAAGAGTGTCCGTCCACGTACCCTCGTAGACCGAAAGCGGAAGCGTTATAAGATGCTCAATTTGTACGCAGCTTCACCGAGGTCCTTCTTTGAAAAACTCCTTTCAAATACTCCTTTATGCTTTGCAGAATAATTCTACATTATTTCTGATCAACAATATACTTATCAGAAATGCTGTAGTGCTCCCACTCACTTTCTTGTAAATACAGGCTTCTCCAAAAGTCTCAGTAAAACCATATGCTTTGATCAATCTTATCAAAGCGTATATTCCAACTCCGAGATGCTTGCACCAGTCCATAGATGGATCGATGGAGCTTGCACATTTTGTTAGCTCCTTTAGGATTGACAAAACCTTTTGGTTGCATCATATACAACTCTTCTTTAATAAATCCATTAAAGAATGTTGTTTTTGACATCCATTTGCCAGATTTCATAAAATGTGGCAATTGCTAACATGATTCGGACAGACTTAAGCATCGCTACGGGTGAGAAAGTCTCATCGTAGTCAACCCCTTGAACTTGTCGAAAACCTTTTGCAACAAGTCGAGCTTTGTAGATAGTAACACTACTATCGTTGTCCGCCTTCCTCTTGAAGATCCATTTATTTAACATGGCTTGCTGATCATAGAGCAAGTCAATCAAAGTCCATACTTTGTTTCTCATACATGGATCCTATCTCAGATTTCATGGCCTCAAGCCATTTCGCTGAATCTGGGCTCATCATCGCTTCCTCATAGTTCGTAGGTTCATCATGGTCTAGTAACATGACTTCCGTAACATGATTACCGTACCACTACAGTGCGGATCTTACTCTGGAAGACCTACGAGGTTTGGTAGCAACTTGATCTGAAGTTTCATGATCATCATCATTAACTTCCTCACTAATTGGTGTAGAAATCACTAGAACTGATTTCTGTGATGAACTACTTTCCAATAAGGGAGAAGGTACAATTACCTCATCAAGTTCTACTTTCCTCCCACTCACTTCTTTCGAGAGAAACTTCTTCTCTAGAAAGGATCCATCTTAGCAACGAAAAACTTGCCTTCAGATCTGTGATTGAAGGTGTACCCAATAGTTACCTTTGGGTATTCTATGAAGACGCATTTCTCCGATTTGGGTTCGAGCTTATCAGGTGAAAACTTTTTCACATAAGCATCACAACTCCAAACTTTTAAGAAACCACAGCTTAGTTTTACTGTTAAACCATAGTTCATACGGTGTCGCCTCAACGGATTTAGATGGTGCCCTATTAAACGTGAATGCAGCTGTCTCTAATGCATAACCCCAAAACGATAGTGGTAAATCGATAAGAGACATCATTGATCGCACCATATCAAAATAAAGTAAATGCAGTTCTGACGTTCGGACACACCATAACGTTGTGGTGTTCCGGTGGCGTGAGCTGTGAAACTATTCCACTTTGTTTTAATTGAAGACCAAACTCAGAATCTCAAATATTCATCTCCACGATCAGATCGCAGAAACTTTATTTTCTTGTTACGATGATTTTCTACTTCACTCTGAAATTCTTTGAACTTTTCAACTATTTCAGACTTATGTTTCATCAAGAAAATATACGCATATCTGCTCAAATCATCTGTGAAGGTTAGAAAATAATGATACTTGCCACGAGCATCAACACTCATTGAATCTCATACATCGGTATGTATTATTTCCAATAAGTCAAGAGCTTGTTCCATTGTTCCGAGAACGGAGTTTTAGTCATCTTGCCCAAAAGGCACGGTTCGCAAGCATCAAATGATTCATAACCAAGTGATTCCGAAAGTCCATCAAGATGGAGTTTTCTTCATGCGCTTTTACACCAATATGACCTAAACGGCAGTGCCACAAATAAGTTGCACTATCATTATTAACTTTGCATCTTTTGGTTTCAATATTATGAATATGTGTATCACTATGATCGAGATCCAATGAACCATTTTCATTGGGTGTGTAACCATATAAGGTTTTATTCATGTAAATGTAACAACAATTTATTCTCTTACTTAAATGAATAATCAGACAGTATTGCAATAAACATGATCAAATCATATTTATGCTCAACACCAAATAACACTTATTTAGGTTCCATACTAATCCCGAAAGTATAGGGAGTGTGTGATTATGATCAAATCAACCTTGGAACTATTTCCAACACTCATCGTCACTTCCCCTTCAACTAGTTTCGCTCATTCTGCAACTCCCGCTTCAAGTTACTACTCTTAGCAACTGAACCAGATCAAATACCGAGGGGTTACTACGAACACTAGTGAAGTACACATCAATGATCTCGTATATCAAATATACCTTTGTTCACTTTGCCATCCTTCTTATCCGCCAAATACTTGGGGTAGTTCCGCTTCCAAAGGACCAGTTCCATTGCAGCAAAAGCACTTAGTCTCGTGCTTAGGTCCAGACTTGGGCTTCTTCACTCGAGCAGCAACTTGCTTGCCGCTCTTCTTGAAGTTCCCCTTCTTCCCTTTGCCCTTTTCCTTGAGACTAGTGGTCTTGTCAATCATCAACACTTGATGCTCTTTCTTGATTTCTACCTTCGTCGATTTCAACATCACGAAGAGCTCGGGAATCGCTTTTCGTCATCCCTTGCATACTATAGTTCATCACGAAGTTCTACTAACTTAGTGATGGTGTCTAGAGAATTCTGTCAATCACTATCTTATCTGGAAGATTAACTCCCACTTGATTCAAGCGATTGAAGTACCCGCATAATCTGAGCACATGCTCACTAGTTGAGCGATTCTCCTCCATCTTTTAGCTTTAGAGCTTTTGTTGGAGACTTCATATCTCTCAACTCGGGTATTTGCTGGAAATATTAACTTCAACTCCTGGAACATCTCATATGGTCCATGACGCTCAAAACGCCTTTGAAGTCCCGATTCTAAGCCGTTAAGCATGGTGCACTAAACTATCAAGTAGTCATCATATTGAGCTAGCCAAACGCTCATAACGCCTCAGATTCTGCTCCTGCAATAGGTCTGTCACCTAGCGTTGCATCAAGGACATAATTCTTCAGGCAGCAATGAGGATAAACCTCAGATCACGGATCCAATCCGCATCATTGCTACTAACATTTTTCAATACAATTTTCTCTAGGAACACATATAAAAACATAGGGAAGCAACAACGCGAGCTATTGATCTACAACATAATTTGCAAAATACTACCAGGACTAAGTTCATGATAAATTAAAGTTCAATTAATCATATTACTTAAGAACTCCCACTTAGATAGACATCTCTCTAATCCTCTAAGTGATCACGTGATCCAAATCAACTAAACCATGTCCGATCATCACGTGAGATGGAGTAGTTTCAATGGTGAACATCACTATGTTGATCATATCTACTATATGATTCACGCTCGACCTTTCGGTCTCCGTGTTCCGAGGTCATATCTTATATGCATAGCTAGTCAAGTATAACCTGAGTATTCCGCGTGTGCAACTGTTTTGCACCCGTTGTATTTGAACGTAGAGCCTATCACACCCGATCATCACGTGGTGTCTCAGCACGAAGAACTTTCGCATAGAACGGTGCATACTCGTGGAGAACACTTCTTGATAATTAGTGAGAGATCATCTTATAATGCTACCGTCAATCAAGCAAAATAAGATGCATAAAGGATAAACATCACATGCAATCAATATAAGTGATATGATATGGTCATCATCATCTCGTGCTTGTGATCTCCATCTTCAAGCACCGTCATGATCACCATCGCCACCGGGCGCGACACCTTGATCTCCATCGTAGCATCGTTGTCGCCTCGCCAATCTTATGCTTCCACGACTATCACTACCGCTTAGTAATAAAGTAAAGCATTACATCGCGATTGCATTGCATACAATAAAGCGACAACCATATGGCTCCTGCCAGCTGCCGATAACTCGGTTACAAAACATGATCATCTCATACAATAAAATTTAGCATCACGTCTTGACCATATCACATCACAACATGCCCTGCAAAAACAAGTTAGACGTCCTCTACTTTGTTGTTGCAAGTTTTACGTGGCTGCTACGGGCTGAGCAAGAACCGTTCTTACCTACGCATCAAAACCACAACGATAGTTTGTCAAATAGACTCGCTTTTAACCTTCTCAAGGACCGGGCGTAGCCACACTCGGTTCAACTAAAGTTGGAGAGACAGTCTTCCGCAGAAGCCATCTATGTGCAAAGCACGTCGAGGAACCGGTCTCGGCGTAAGCGTCTGGCGTAAGGTTGGTCCGGATCGTCTCGTCCAACAATACCGCTGAACCAAAGTATGACATGCTGGTAGGCAGTATGACTTGTAGCGCCCACAACTCACTTGTGTTCTACTCGTGCATATGACATCAACGCATAAAACCTGGCTCGGATGCCACCGCTGGGGAAACGTAGTAATTTCAAAATTTTCCTACGATCACGCAAGACCATGGTGATGGTATAGCAACGAGAGGGAAGAGTGTCCGCCCACGCACTCGTGAGACCGAAAGCGGAAGCGTTATAACAACGCTGTTGATGTAGTCGACGCCTTCACGATCCGACCGATCCAAGCACCGAACGTACGGCACCTCCGAGTTCTGCACACGCTCAGCTCGATGACGATCCCCGGACTCCGATCCAGCAAAGTGTCGGGATGAGTTCCACAAGACGACGGGCGTGATGACGATGTTGATGCTCCACCGACGCAGGGCTTCGCCTAAGCACTGCGACGATATGACTTCTCCGGCGAGGGCTTCGCCTAAGCTCTACGACGATATGACCGAACTGGAATATGGTGGAAGGGGCACCGCACACGGCTAAGGAAAGATCCAGAGATCAACTTGTGTGTCTTGGGGTGCCCCTGCCTCAGATATAAAGGAGCCAAGGGGGAGGTGGCCGGCCCTAGGGGGAGGCGCACCAAGGAGGAGTCCTACTCCCACCGGGAGTAGGACTCCCCCTTTCCTAGTCCAACTAGGAATCCTTCCATGTAGGGGGAGGAAGGGAGAAGGAAGTGGAGGAGTAGGAAAGGTGGCCGGCCCCTTTCCCTAGTCCACCCGGACTAGAGGGAGGCGCAGCAGCCTTTTTCCTCTTCCCACTAAAGCCCATCAAGGCCCATTACTTCTCCCGTAACTACCCGTAAAAAAATACCCGAATCATTCGAATCTTTCCGAACTCCGAATATAGTCGTCCAATATATCGATCTTTACGTCTCGACCATTTCGAGACTCCTCGTCATGTCCCCGATCTCATCCGGGACTCCGAACTCCTTCGGTACATCAAAACTCATAAACTCATAATATAACTGTCATTGAAACCTTGCGTGCGGACCCTACGGGTTCGAGAACTATGTAGACATGACTTAGAACTATTCTCGGTCAATAACCAATAGCGGGACCTGGATGCCCATATTGGCTCCTACATATTCTACGAAGATCTTTATCGGTCAAACCGCATAACAACATACGTTGTTCCCTTTGTCATCGGTATGTTACTTGCCCGAGATTCGATCGTCGGTATCCAATACCTAGTTCAATCTCGTTACCGCAAGTCTCTTTACTCGTTCCGTAATGCATCATTCCGTAACTAACTCATTAGCTACATTGCTTGCAAGGCTTATAGTGATGTGCATTACCGAGAGGGCCAGAGATACCTCTCCACAATCGGAGTGACAAAACCTAATCTCGAAATACGCCAACCCAACATGTACCTTTGGAGACACCTGTAGTACTCCTTTATAATCACCCAGTTACGTTAGGACGTTTGGTAGCACCCAAAGTGTTCCTCCGTAAACGGAGTTGCATAATCTCATAGTTATAGGAACATGTATAAGTCATGAAGAAAGCAATAGCAACATACTAAACGATCAAGTGCTAGGCTAACGGAATGGGTCATGTCAATCAGATCATTCAACTAATGATGTGACCTTGTTAATCAAATAACAACTCCTTGTTCATGGTTAGGAAACATAACCATCTTTGATTAACAAGCTAGTCGAAAGTAGAGGCATACTAGTGACATACTGTTTTGTCTATATATTCACACATGTATTATGTTTCCGGTTAATACAATTCTAGCATGAATAATAAACATTTATCATGAAATAAGGAAATAAATAATAACTTTATTATTGCCTCTAGGGCATATTTCCTTCAGAGCGGTAGTACCGCACATGCGGTGCGGTAGTACCACACCGCGTTAGATCCAACACCAAACTTTGAATCTGAGACGAACCGCGAAACCACGGCGGTACTACGGTTGATAAACTCTATCACAGGACAACATATCAGGTATAATCCCTATGCAATACTACTCTCCTACATCCTTCTCTTGCAAAGACTTATCCTAAAGTCTCAAGAACAAGTACATCTTCCCAAAAACCTAGAGGCAAAGAAGACAACCAAAAAGAGAGGGATTTGGGGAAGTACCTTGTTCCAAGGCAAGAGCACGTGGTGGGGAACGATCCCACCGGACGGAAACGCAGGGGAGCAGCCGGAGGCGGAGATCCGGCGAGGGACTCCGGCCCCGTTCTTGAGCAAGAGAGAGAGATGAAGTGGGGAAAACGGACGAATGGGTATGGGGGAGTTAGAACTCCCCCTGCCCGTCCTTATCCCCCACGCGCCTTCGACAGCGCGGTAGTACCGCATATCATCGCGGTAGTACCGCTTGGGCGGAAGTACCGCACCAAAGCGGTAGTACCGCTCTCCCAGGCGGCAGTAAAAAATTACTGCCGTGCTAGGGCGGTTGTACCGTGCTCTCCACGCGCGGTAGTACCGTAGCAGGCTGCGGTAGTACCGTAAGCTCAAGATAAGCAGGTTTCAAACACACGAAAAAGAGGTCTTCGCAAGGAAACTTCGGGCACAGGAGACACTACACGAGCACACTCAACACAGAGGCAGAAAGACAAACGACAACCAGAAACAACCACGCGACACCACCTCTCAAAAAGGAGAGGGCGGTGGCCGGAGCCACCTATGTTTGAGTCAATTGGTATGGCACCGCGAAGAATTATCCTTGGGCCCATGACCAACACTCGTCTTTGAAGCACAAGCACCATCAAAAATGGCTAATGTGAAAGAGTTGATCGATTTATGCATAATGGGGGAGGGAGAGTTCATTGAGAGAACGACACTCCCCCTATGTCCATGCCTACACCTAAACTAGACATCAAGTTGAGTGAGGTGGGGTGTGCACGGGCTCAAGTCATATTGCTCGAATCAATGATATTTAGCTCATGCCTTAACTCGCGAAATCTTGCTTCGTCCAAGGGCTTTGTGAAAATATCCGCAAGGTTATCATGAGTGTTGACATACTTGAGCTTGATCTCCCCTCGCCTAATGTGATCCCGGATGAAGTGATACCGAATCTCAATATGCTTCGTCTTGAAATGTGGCACCGGGTTGAGAGAAATCTTGATGGCACTTTCATTGTCACACCAAAGAGGCACTTTGTCACAAATGACACCGTATTCCTTTAAAGTTTGCCTCATCCATATGAGTTGTGCACAACAACTACCGACCGCCACATATTCTGCTTCGGTGGGCAAGAGAGACACACAACTTTGCTTCTTGGAAGACCAACTCACCAAAGAGCAACCAAGAAATTGGCACCCTCCGGAAGTGGACTTCCTATCCACCTTGTCTCCCGCCCAATCGGAATCCGTTAATCCTTCGAGCTTGAAGTTAGATCCTCTTGGGTACCATAGGCCAAAGTTTGGGGTATGAGCCAAATATGGAAAGATTCGCTTGACCGCCACAAAGTGGCTTTCCTTTGGTGCGGCTTGAAACCGTGCACACATTCCCACACTCAACATGATATCCGGTCTAGATGCACAAAGGTAAAGCAACGATCCAATCATAGAGCGATATACCTTTTGATCCACCGCTTTACCATTGGGATCAATGTCAAGTTGGCAATTGGTAGGCATTGGAGTAGAGGCCGGCTTGACATCACTTAGCTTGAATATCTTAAGTATTTCTTGAGTGTATTTGGCTTGGTTGATGAAGGTACCTTCTCTTCTTAGTTTGATATCAAAACCAAGGAAGAACTTCAACTCTCCCATCGAAGACATCTTGAACTTAGAGGTCATGAGAGCGGCAAATTCTTCATTGAAAGCTTTGTTAGGGGAACCAAAGATAATGTCATCAACATATAGTTGGCACACAGACAACTCCCCTTTGACCTTCTTAGTAAAAATAGTGGGATCGATTTGCCCAACTTCAAATCCACAATCTTGTAACAACTCGGTAAGGTAGTCATACCACGCATGTGGGGCTTGTTTAAGGCCATAGAGTGCCTTATCGAGTTGATACACATGATCCGGGAAGTAAGGATCCTCGAACCCGGGGGGTTGCTTCACATAGACCAACTCATTAATAGGACCATTAAGAAAAGCACTTTTCACATCCATTTGTTGTAACTTAAAGTTGTGATGGGAAGCAAAAGCAATCAACAAACGAATGGATTCAAGGCGAGCAACGGGAGCAAAGGTTTCACCATAGTCGATATCCTCGACTTGGGAGTAGCCTTGTGCTACCAATCTTGCCTTGTTGTGAATGATGTTCCCATGAGCGTCTTGCTTGTTCTTGAAAATCCACTTGGTTCCAATGACATTATGGTTCCCTGACGGCCGTGGCACCAATCTCCACACCTTGTTGTACTCGAAGTTGTTGAGTTCTTCATGCATGGCATTGAGCCAATCTGAATCTTCGAGCACCTCATAGACCTTTTGGGGTTCAACACAAGAGACAAACGCGTGATGTTCACAATAGTTTGCTAATTGTCTATAAGTGCTTAACCCCTTTCTTAGTCTTCCAACCACATTCTCCATAAGATGGCCTTTGGTGGTGATTATCGGTGTCAAAACCGGCGGATCTCGGGTAGGGGGTCCCGAACTGTGCGTCTAGGCGGATGGTAACAGGAGACAAGGGACATGATGTTTTTACCCAGGTTCGGGCCCTCTCGATGGAGGTAATACCCTACTCCTGCTTGATTAATATTGATGATATGGGTAGTACAAGAGTAGATCTACCACGAGATCAAGGAGGCTAAACCCTAGAAGCTAGCCTATGGTATGATTGTTGTTCGTCCTACGGACTAAAACCCTCCGGTTTATATAGACACCGGATAGGTTAGGGTTACACAGAGTCGGTTTCAATGGTAGGAGATCTACAAATACAAATAGCCCAGCTTGCCTTCCACGCCCAGGAAATTCCCAACCGGACACGGGACGAAGTCTTCAATCTTGTTTCGTCATAGTCTTGGAGTCCGGCCGTGGACGATAGTCCGCTATCCGGACACCCCTAGTCCGGGACTCCTCAAGAGCTCCCTGAATCAGGCTTCAATGACGCAGTCCGGGCGCGCATATTGTCTTAGGCATTGCAAGGCGGGTTCCTCCTCCGAATACTTCATAGAAGGTTTTGAACACAAGGATAGTGTCCGGCTCTGCAAAACAAGTTCCACATACCACCGTAGAGAGAATAACTTTTGCACAGATCTGCTGACATATTCCGTGGCGTGACATCACACCACGGCCAGGCCTTTATATGAATCGTTTTTTTACCGTTCCACCTTAGTGCGTTTAGCGAGGCAGTTTCCCTGGCACGTCTTATCAAAGCATAGATCGTGCCCCTTATTCCGGGATTCTCATCAATACGGACGTGGGTAACCCATCTGCGCCATTGATTACGGCGCTTGGGAAATAAGCGAGTTTTACCAGGCTGGTGGGAGACGCATAGCTTCGTCCGTCCATATAAGGGGATAAGGATCCACCTTTTCACCCACGCCTTCTTCCTCCTTTGCTTATCCATTTCACAAGACTCGAGCTCCAGCCCAAGTCCGCACATCCCACCTCAACCTTTCTCCAACCATGTCAGGAGTGGGAGGCAGGTGGATGGCCTCCTCCCTCACGGAAGGGCGCATCACAAGACTGCGGGAGGCCGGATACTTGTCCGGCAACATCACGCACAGGCTTCCCGACGCGGGGCAGCTTATTCCGACCCGTGGGCCCCATGAGAGGGTGGTGGTTCTCCCCCACTTCCTCCGCGGACTAGGTTTTCCACTTCACCCATTTGTCCGGGGGCTCATGTTCTACTACGGCCTGGACTTCCACGACCTGGCCCCGAATTTCATCCTCAACATCTCGGCATTTATCGTCGTGTGCGAGGCTTTCCTCTGCATCCAGCCCCACTTCGGCTTATGGCTGAAGATCTTCAACGTCCGGCAGAAGGTAGTGGGCGGCCATCAAGCATAGTGCGGAGGTGCCATGGCTGGCAAGATGGCCAAAGTCCCATGGCTCGAAGGCGCCTTCGTGGAGACAATAAAGGGGTGGCAATCGGGGTGGTTCTACATCACCGAGCCGCGCGACTCCGAATGGGTGGCGGCCCCCGAATTCAGATCTAGCTTCCCCACACGGCTCTCGTCATCGAAAGAGACGGGCCTGATGTGGGGGAATTTGAACGAGACATCCAGACTCCAAACATGCGTCTGAAACATGCTCAACACCAAACCTTGAGCCGGCTCTTCGACACTATGTACGAAGACGCCTGGAAGGTGCTGTTCAAGGGCGCCGAGGCCCCAAGATCCGCTACCAAAGATCGCGGATACAGCTCGCTGCGTCAAGCCGGCGAGGTAAGTTATTTTACCCTTTACGGGACTCTTCTCTCATAGATTAACTCTATGCGGGATCTAAAACTCCCCAATCTCTGACAGGACTGGCTGAAGTCGTCCGGACAGATTAACTGTCCGGCTCCTTTGCCAGAAGACCCAGCGGATGCCCGATTGTCGGGGCTGCTGGCTCCGGCACCCTACGTGGTGCTGGAGAAGAAGGCCAAGAAGGAGGCCACGGGAACTCGAAGGAGCTCCCGACGCCAGGTGCTGTCAGATTCCGAAGCGGAATCTTCTCCTGAGGACGAGGAGGAAGAAGAAGAAGCTCCTCCCCCAGCGGGGGAGTAGAAGAAAAGGAAGGCCGCCCCAACTGGGGAGGCCGGAGGGTCCAAGAAGGAAAGAACCCTCCCTCCGGACTTCCCCACCAACGTCGATGACGACGAGGAGGATTGGCCAACAAGGGCCAAGCCCCTGGCGAGATCGTAAGTGTTCGGATACCCACGGCTCTTTCATAATTGCATAGTGTTCTCTAATACCGAACAATCATGCAGCCCGCCCAAGGGCGAGCTCGCCGATTCCTCGAGCGGGTCCCTGGGTTCGTCGGAAATGGAGAGTACTTCGCTTCCGACCGCCTCCTCGCCTCACGCTGCGGACGACGCCGAGGTGGCGCCCCAAGGGGGGCTTGGTCAAGAGGAGGTGGCGCAGGAGGCGCCGCAAGGCGACCTCCCGGACTCCAGGCGCGTGGGGGGCAAGACCCCCAGGGGCTCTAAGCCCAACCCTTGTCCGGACTCCATGCCGGAACCTTCAGTGGTTCCGGAGTCCGGCAAGCGGTCCCTTCGTAAGAAGGGTAAGACGCCGGTGTCCTCCGTCCAACCGGAGGCACCAGACCGCATCGGAGGCGCTTAACAGGCGCCTCCATCGAGGAGGAGCACCGCATCATATGAGTGCGGTGATCCGGACAGTCCGATCCGCCAAGAGCGGGCTGACTGCTCGCACCAGCCTTCTAACGAGCTTTGAGGTAAGTTTAGAAGTTGTAAAAATATTACCGCATAGACAGTAGCCCCTAATGCTTAGTTCGGTGTTCGGAAAGAAAGCCGGACTAAGGATCTTAAAAGATATATGCAGGAGTCTAACATAGGTATGTCAATATGGGAATGCAGGCTGCGCTGCTGACCTCTGCCGCATTGACTGCGGAGATTAATGCATTGAAGCAGAACCTCGAGCGGTCCGAGAACGAGCTCGGACAAGCCAAGAAGGAGCTCGAGGACAAGGAAGGTAAGTAATACCTTATTGAAGAAATACCTTATAGAAAAGGTTTTGGTTGCAAAAAAGAACAGGAATAACATGGGTACTGCAGGGGCCACGAACGAGGTGGAGACCCTGAAGGAAGCGGTGTCCGTGGCCGAAAAAAAGCGGCTGCGGAGCGCACCGAGCGAGAGAAGGGGGAGGCGCAGCTGGCCAAGGTACGGCAAGAGCTCCAACCTCTCGTGAAAAAACACGAGAGTTTGGAGCGTGACTCGAAGACTCAAGAGTCCGAGCTCGCCTCGTCTCTTGAAAGTGCCAAAGCTGCTAAGGCCGAGGCCCAAAAAGCCCTCCAAGAAATTGAAGCATTAAAGAAGATAGCGGCGGGTAAGGCATTCTTTATGCAAAGAAAGAATGTGAAAGTGAATTACCCATTACTTACCCGGATTCGGAGCTCTCCAGGAGCGTTCGCAGATTTGCCCCGCAGTGCGTCTGATGCTGCCGCATTCTACCGCGCCAAGGAGGGGAGCTCGACGGAAAAGGTGTTCTGGTCTCGGATGTCTTTGAGGCCGACCATCCGTGCCTGAGCGACCAGCTGAAGCAGCTGGTAGAGCTCCACAAGGTCGCCAAACAGGCCATGAAGGGCCTTATAGCGCGGCTGTGGCCATTGGAGGCCATGCCTGGGAGCTACTTCGGCTTGGTGCAACGGCTGGTGGACGCCTGTCCACAATTGAAGTCATCAAGCGCCCCGTTTGCATCGAAGGTGTCCGTCGGGCCCTTGCCCGTGCTAAAGTGCACTGGGGCAAGATGGATGCCGAGAAGCTTGTGACGGACGGGCCACCTAAGGGCAAGGAGCATCGCACGCCCGAAATGTACTATGAGGGCCTTCTGAAGGGTGCTTGCCGAATAGCGGATGAGTGCTCCAAATATGTAATTTTTGAGTAGACTCGCATTTTTTATCCTGTACGCTGAAAACCTATTCATATGCGCTAAGCAACGCTTGTTAATTTAAAATATTACTTTCTGTGCGGCCGTTTATCAAATTTGAGAGATGGCAAGTCGTTGGCTTCAGCCCCCATGCCACGCAGTGTCAGTGTTCGGGATAAACTTGAGCACTCTTGTTCCCATTCTTGGGTCCATCTAGGGAGGCGCTCAACGCAACGAACAAGGCAACCGGACTTATAATGCTTGAACACTCTCACTTAGCCATAAAATTCTATAATTTTAAATTTCGGCGAAGCCCCTAGTATTCGGAAGACCGAGTTCGGGGCGTTATCCAAGCCTTGGCCGGACAACTCCGGTTCCTCGCTCTAAGCGGCATAGGTCTTTAGGAACCCAAAAAAACCTCTCGAATAGCGACCGGCTCTCGCCTTATCATGACGGTCAGTTTTAGCTTTCTACACTGAGGTGCTCGACCCAGCATAACTGGGCACAATCGCAGTGGTTCTCCCGGTGCTACCTTAGCCGATATAGCGGAACGTAAGGTACCAAAACACGGGAGCCGGGCAAACCCAACCATTGACCCAAGACATGATTCGGAGCCGATTCATATAATGCTATAAGTTCGGGGTGCCGTACTTGTGAAAGTGTTCGGACTTATCTCACCATAATTTTGGGGTACTTAAGCCCCTGGTGTATTGGCCGTACCAAAGTGTACGGGTGCAACATGTCATGAAATGAACATATATAGAAAAAGAAAGGAGTGCAATAATAGACAAAAGCTATGTATTGTTTATTCAAAAAGGTACTGCAATGAAAGCAGAATGATACAAATAGTGCGATAAGCAAGGGATGGGACTATCTAACATGTCCACCTCCAGGGGTAAGCTGCGGGATGGTATGTAAAACAGGTATAATGCTCGTAATAGAGACCACCTGAACACTCGACGGAGCTTTACTGCTTCCCTGGCTGTTGCATCGTGAGTTCGGCGATTCTAGTGCCGGACAGGACTGCTGAAAAACGGAGTCCTGAAAAGAAAGAAAGGAAAAAATGAAAAGAATGACACAATTGGGAGCCCCTGGTGCGGTTGAGCCGCATTCTTGGCGTGCCGTGGTCGTGCCCCTCCCCGTATGCCCATGGTATCTCCAGAGCGTAGTTATGTACGCGTAATACTGGCTTCGCAATTTCGCGAGGGCTGGGGTTGGGGCCGGATTGCTACTCGTGCCAGGTGGTCTTGTTGTAGGTTACTCCGGGCGAGCTTGGCGGTGTCCGGACGCTTAGTGGCCGGACTAAAGAATTGCCGTGAGAAGCTGCTTTGTACCTCCGCCGCGAGGGCCGCCGTGTGCTCCTCCGTTCGGAGAGAGCGTTCGGTGTTTCCATTGACCGTGATTACTCCTCGAGCGGGCCTGGCATCTTGAGCTTGAGGTATGCGTAGTGCGGCACCGCATTGAACTTTGCAAATGCGGTTCGTCCGAGCAAAGGCATGATATCCGCCGCGAACGGGACTATGTCGAAGATTAACTCTTCGCTTCGGAAGTTATCCGTGATCCGAAGACCACTTCGAGTGTGACCGAGCCTGCATAATTGGCCTCTACACCGTATGACGCCTTTAAAGGTCGGCTTTGTAGGTTTAATCCTTGAGGGGTCTATGCCCATCTTACGCACTGTATCCTGATAAAGCAGGTTCAGGCTGCTGCCGCCGTCCATCAGGACTCTGGTGAGGTGAAATCCGTCAATAATTGGGTCAAGAACCAATGTGGCGAAACCTCCGTGACGGATGCTAGTGGGGTGGTCCCTTCGATTGAAGGTGATCGGGTAGGAAAACCATGGGTTGAATTTTGGGGCGACTGACTCCATCGCATATACGTCCCGTAGTGCATGCTTCCGCTCCCTTTTGGGTATGTGGGTTGCGTATATCATGTTCACCGTCCGCACTTGTGTGGGAAAACCCTTCTGTCCTCTATTGTTCGGCGGCCGGGGCTCTTCCTCGTCAACGCTATGAAGCCCCTTGTCATTGACTTCGGCACCTAGCTTGCCTGCTTGCTTGAACACCCAACAATCCCTGTTGGAGTGATTGGCTGGTTTTCGGGGGTGCCATGTATCTGGCACAAGCGATCGAGTATGCGGTCCAAGTTGGACGGGCCCTGGGTATTTCTTTTGAATGGCTTCTTCCGCTGACCGGGTTTAGAGCCTCTGAATCCGGCATTGACGGCCGTATCTTCCGTATTATCACCGTTGATGCGGCGCTTGTTCTTGTTGCGACGCGACCTGCCATTGCTGTCCTTGGTATCCGAACTATCGGGGTGTTTGGCCAAGTTGTTGCTTCGAGCTAGCCAGCTGTCCTCTCCCACGCAAAAGCGAGTCATGAGGGTTGTGAGGGCTGCCATAGATTTCGGCTTTTCCTGTCCTAGGTGCCGGGCAAGCCACTTGTCGCGGATGTTATGTTTGAAGGCTGCAAGGGCCTCTGCGTCCGGACAGTCAACGATTTGATTTTTCTTTGTGAGGAACCGTGTCCAGGACTGTCTGGCCGATTCTTATTGCTGCTGAATTATGTGGCTAAGGTCATCGGCGTCTGGTGGTCGCACATATGTGCCCTGGAAGTTATCAAGGAATGCGGCTTCCAGGTCCTCCCAACAACCAATTGATTCTGCTGGCAAGCTGTTGAGCCAATGCCGAGCTGGTCCTTTGAGCTTCAGGGGGAGGTATTTGATGGCGTGTAGATCATAACTGCGGGCCATGTGTATATGGAGGAGATAGTCCTCGATCCAGACCGCAGGATCGGTGGTACCATCGTATGATTCGATGTTTACGGGTTTAAAGCCCTCGGGGATTTGATGATCCATCACTTCATCTGTGAAGCATAGTGGGTGTGCGGCGCCTCTATATTGGGCTATATCACGACGCAACTCAAATGAGCTTTGCCTATTGTGTTCGGCCCTGCCGGAGTTTCTGTATCCTGCGTGACGGTTATCATCACGTGTCGCGGGGTGCCCACGCGATCCATAGATCGACCTTGTATGTTTTGCCTTATCCTCCAATATATCTCGCAAGTCTGGCGCGTTTTCCCGTGCCCTGGTACTTTTTGAACGGCGCCGGGGTATGACTTGAACGGAGGGTCTAGAGGCCTCCCTATCGTGGCCACGGGGTGGCCGGTCTGCCATGTCATACGCTGGTGACTTGGATACTTCCTCTGATTGAGGCAATGGCCTGCGTTTGGGGTAGCTTTTGGAGGGGCGTTTGAGTTCATACTCTTCGGCTGCGAGGACTTCAGTCCATCTGTCAGCTAGCAGGTCTTGGTCAGCTCTAAGTTGTTGCTGCTTTTTCTTGAGGCTGTTTGCCGTGGCTATAAGCCTCCGTTTGAAACACTCTTGTTCGGCGGGATCCTCAGGCACGACAAACTCGTCGTCGTCGAGGCTTGCCTCATCTTCAGAGGGAGGCGCATAATTATCGTCCTCAACCTCTCTTTCTGCCGCACTGTCGTGCGGGCTTGCTTCTCCCTCCTCCTGCGCCGAGTCCTGCTGGAGGGGGTTCTCTTCGGCACTGTCCGGGGTGTTATTATCTCCCGTGCCGGAATCACTGTTTTTGCTATGGCGGGATTTAGAGCGGCGCCGCTGATGTCGGCGCTTCGGTTGTTTCTTGGAGGGGTCATCCTTCGCCGTTCCATTGCCGTTCCCATCTTTTGGGGTGTCCACCATGTATATGTCATCGGACGAGGTGGCCTTCCAGTGCCCCGTAGGCGCTGGGTCTTGGTCGTCTCCGGCATCGTCGTCCATACCGTCGATGTCTTCCGAGTCGAAGTCGAGCATGTCGGTTAGATCATCGACAGTGGCTACAAAGTGGGTGGTGGGTGGGCGTTGAATTTCGCCGTCCAGATCCCAACCTTCCCGTCCGCAGTCCGCCAGGCTCTCCGGATAAAGAGAGAGACTTTAGTGAATTCAGAATATCGCCAAAGGGCGAGTGCTGAAAGATGTCCGCGGCAGTGAACTCCATGACGGGCGCGCAATCGGATTCGATTGGTAAGGGCGCGGAGGGTTCGGAGTCCGGAGAGGAGTCCGGCACCCTGGAGTCAATGTTTTCGCAAAGGACAGGGATAGAGTTCGGCTCAATTGCCGTAGAAATTGTAGCCCCCGAGGCGGTGTCCAACCACTCGTCCTCGATTGGGGAATCCGGCTCCGGATCAAGGGCCGGAGCGGGTGCTGGTGCGGCCTCCAGGACACTGTTCTGCTGCAGAGCTAGATCATGCCCATCGAAACAAAGGCGGCGCTTGGCTGCGGCTCGAATCCGTCAAGATTAAGTCCCCGCGGATATCGGCCGTATAGTTCAAACTTCCAAATCTGACTCGATGGCCAGGGGCGAAGCTTTCGATCTGCTCCGGATGGCCTGCTTAATTGGCCCGCAGTGCAAAGCCGCCGAACACGAAGATCTGTCCGGGGAGAAAAGTCTCACCCTGGACCGTGTCGTTGTTGATGATTGAAGGAGCCATCAGGCCTATCGGTGACGACACATAGGAAATCACAATGAAAGCACCAATGTCGGTGTCAAAACCGGTGGATCTCGGGTAGCGGGTCCCGAACTGTGCGTCTAGGCGGATGGTAACATGAGACAAGGGATACGATGTTTTTACCCAGGTTCGGGCCCTCTCGATGGAGGTAATACCCTACTCCTGCTTGATTAATATTGATGATATGGGTAGTACAAGAGTAGATCTACCACGAGATCAAGGAGGCTAAACCCTAGAAGCTAGCCTATGGTATGATTGTTGTTCGCCCCACGGACTAAAACCCTCCGGTTTATATAGACACCGGATAGGTTAGGGTTACAGAGTCGGTTTCAATGGTAGGAGATCTACATATCCAGATCGCCAAGCTTGCCTTCCACGCCAAGGAAAGTCCCATCCGGACACGGGACGAAGTCTTCAATCTTGTATCTTCATAGTCTTGGAGTCCGACCGTGATGATAGTCCGGCTATCCGGACACCCCCTAGTCTGGGACTCCCTCAGTGATCTTGGAAGCAATTTTCACGGCACGACGCTCTAATTCCTCCTCGGATGTGGAAGGAGGAGGATCAACTTGATTAACTTGAGCGCCGTCTTGAGCTTGTTCGAGATCTTGAGCTTGCTCTTGATCTTGAACTTGCTCGAGGGGGAGAACTTGACCTTGGGCATCATTTGGTGGATCACCACCATCTTGAGGTTGATCTTGCCCTTGGTCATGTTCATGAGGTTGAGAGCCTTCACTTTGTTGTTCGGAAGCGTGTGGGTCTTGGGGAGGTGATGGCTCCACTTGAGTGTAGCATTGTCCTTCTCCTTCAGCCACAAGGGGTTCCTCAATGGGTAGAATATGTCCAATACCCATTCTTCTTATGGCTTGGGGAGGAATTTCATCACCTACATCACAAGTACCACTTTGCTCCACTTGGGAGCCGTTATTTTCGTCAAACTCCACGTTACACGTCTCCTCAATGAGTCCGGTGGACTTGTTGAGAACACGGTAAGCATGAGAGTTTCTAGCATAACCAACAAATATGCCCTCATAAGCTCTAGCCACAAATTTAGACAAACGTACACCCTTTTTGAGAATGAAACACTTACACCCAAACACCCGGAAGTACTTGAGATTGGGCTTGTTACCGGTGAGAATTTCATAAGGAGTCTTGTTCAAGCCTTTGCGGAGATAGAGCCGATTTGATGCATGACACGCGTGTTGATGGCTTCGGCCCAAAAGTTGTATGGAGACTTGAACTCCACCATCATGGTCCTTGCCGCATCCATCAACGTCCGATTCTTCCTCTCCGCAACACCATTTTGTTGAGGGGTGTATGGAGCTGAATATTGATGCTTGATCCCCTCATCACTAAGGAACTCATCCAAGGTGTAGTTCTTGAACTCGGTGCCGTTGTCACTTCTTATTGTCAAGATCTTTGCATCATGTTGTCATTGAGCTTCATTTGGAAAGTCGATGATGGTTTGTTGAGTTTCACTCTTCCTCTTGAATAAATATACCCACGTGTATCTTGAATAATCATCCACAATCACCAAGTAATACTTTCTTCCCCCAAGACTATCAAAGGATGGAGGCCCAAAGAGGTCCATGTGAAGGAGCTCCAAGGGTCTCTTCGAGTAGATGATAGTCATGGGAGGGTGA
Source organism: Aegilops bicornis (assembly GCA_021605145.1). NCBI lineage: Eukaryota > Viridiplantae > Streptophyta > Magnoliopsida > Poales > Poaceae > Aegilops > Aegilops bicornis. The sequence continues at coordinate 653,558,138 of CM038669.1, read as the reverse complement.
GCCGTCTCATGAAGCTTTCCTTCGATACAAGCACTGCAAGCACGATCTTTGGCAAAAGTAACATTTGTTAGTCCACGGACATGGTCCCCCTTGAGAAGACTTTGCAAAGATCTCATATTGGCGTGGTCTAAACGGCGATGCCAAAGCCATCCCACATCAACTTTAGCCATTAGGCATGTCGCGGTCTTAGTGGGTCGCTCCGAAAAGTTAATCACATAGAGACCGTTCTCGACATGCCCAACAAAGGCTACTTTAAGAGTCTTGCTCCACAAGAGGGCCACGGTATCAACATCAAAGAAGGTGGCAAAGCCCATGAGTGCAAGTTGATGAACGGAAAGTAAATTATATGCAAGGGACTCAACAAGCATGACTTTCTCGATCGTTAGATCATGAGAAATGACAACCTTGCCAAGACCCAATACCTTAGAATGTGACATCACCCCACTCGACATTGGTGGGCATAGATGGGGTCTTTTGCACGTCCACCACCAAGCCCTTGCTCCCGGTCATATGATTTGTTGCTCCACTATCGAGCAACCATGATCCCCACCGTAAGCAAACACCTACAAGAGATCAATGCTTGGTTTTAGGTACCCATTGAGTAATGGGTCCTTTGATGTTAGTAACAAGGGTCTTAGGAACCCAAATAGACCATTCAATGTACTCATAAGAAGAACCAACAAATTTAGCATAAATATGCCCATCACTAGCACGACACAACACATAAGAAGGGTTAAAGTCACCGTCTTTGTTGGGAGAGGTGACTTTGCCCTTTTTGGCATCACCACTCTTCGCATTTTTCTTCTTCTCCTTAGGAGCACCCTCTCCCTCCTTCACAAAAGTTTGCTTAAGCGGGGGAGGTTGTTTGGTCTTGTCATTCTTCTTCTCGTTCTTCTTCTTTTTCTTGGACTTGGGTGAGAACCCAACTCCCTCCTTGGCCACAACTTCATTTTGATTGCTCAAAAGGTCATTTAGGTTCTTCTCACGTTGTATGCATGACACAAGGCCTCTCTTGAGTTGTTCCTTCAACTTGGCATTCTCCTCCACGAGATGCACATGCTCACAACACGGGTTAGTAGCATTTGCATTATCAATTAAGATCAAGTGAGGAAAGGTGGCCTTATCCTTGGTTAGCTTAACTTGGAGTTGAGCATGAGACTCCTTGAGGTTAGCATGAGCACCCTTCAAGACCTTGTGGGCCTTGTCAAGCACATCAAACTCCTCCTTGAGTCTAGCATGATCAACTCCAAGTTTAGCCTTCTCGAAAGTTAGCACAAAAGACACAACAAGAGCATGATCGAGATCTTTCTTTAACTTGGCATGGTCATCGTTTTGTGACTCCTCAAGAGCCAAACGATGCCCATGCTGTTCCTCAAGAGCATTAGAGAGATCCGATATCTCATCGGCATAGTCACAACTATGACCTTCCATCTTAGAGATGGTTTCTTCGTGAGCCTCGATCATGTCATTGGCTTCACCAAGTTGTTCCAAGAGAGCAACAAAGTGCTTCTTGGATTTGCCCTTGAGCTTACTCATAAAGGACTCAAAAGCATTTACCTCCTCATTAGACCCCTTACCATCATCAATCCCAACCATCAAAGAAGGATTAGGAATAATGGTGGTTTTGATGTTGGGGGTTACCTTGTTGGTGGCTTTAGCCATGAGGCACTTGGCGGTGATGTTCTCGTTGGGTTAATCGAAGAGAGATACCCGGGGAGTTGTGGCAATGGCAACGGATGCCATGGCCATTGATTCACTATCTTCATCATCATCATCATCCTCACGGTACTCTTCTTGAACCACCAACCCTCGAGTAGGAGTCTTCTTGGTGAAGTTGTTCTTGTTGGGTAAAGACTTGGCTTTGTCTCTCCGGATGAGCTTGCCACCATTGTCTTCCCGCTTCTCGTAAGGACAATCCGCAACGAAGTGGCTCACATTGCCACAGTTGAAACAAGTTCTAACTCGTTGCTTGCTCTTGAATCCAATTGAGTTGTTCTTGTTGAAATTGGGTATTGAGTTCTTCTTGCTCCAAAATTGCCTTGAAGCGAGAGCCATGTGCTCATGATAATCATATTTTGTATCTTCGGGGTTGCTCTCCTCATCTTCCTCTTCTTCCTATTCTTCCACAATAACCTTGGCCTTCAAGGCAAGGTTGGGCTTCTTTGCTCTTTGAGACCGGAGCACCGCGTTATCAGCGGTCTTGTCCAAGATGCTCATTGCAATGAACTCATCCAACACTTCACTTGAGGTCATGGAGTGGAAGTCCGGTCTTTGACGAATGAAGGAGGACATGGACTTGTTGTAGGGCATCATGGCCTTGAGAAACTTGTGTTTGATACAATTGTCATCCGTGTCCTTGTTCCCATGATCTCAGAGCGAGACCGCAAGTTTGGTTACTCTCTGAAAGAGCTCACGAGGTTCTTCATCTTCCTTCATAGCAAACTCATTGGCTTCATCTTGCACCACTTCATAGTTGGAGCGTTGAATGCTCGTGCTTCCCCGATAGAGAGACACAACGCACTGACACGCGTCTTTGGCCGTGGCGTAGGGTCAAAGATGAGGGAGATCTTCGGGGAGAATTGCCTCTTGGATGATGAAGAGAGCATTCTCATTGAATTGATTATCCACGGCTTCTCGAGGGGTGAAGTTGCTTGGGTCATGTGGATAGAAACCTTCTTCAATGATTCTCCAAAGATTAGTATTCACATGCTTTAAATGACGCTTGAAGCGATACACCAAAGAATCAAAATCCTCATTTTTCACTATCTTAGGAGGAGGACCGGCATAATTTAAATGAGTAGAGGGAATCGGTCCACCATAAGTTGGAGGTTCCACATGGGCAAACATGCCGGAGCCATTTTTACCACTAGTAGAAGGACCCTTTTCACTGTTAGCTCCCCCCTTGTCGGATGTAGCATCCATCACCTTGTTAGTGGGATCACCCACTTTCGTCGGCGAGGTGGACAGCTTAAGTCCTTCTAGGAATTTAGTAAACATGCTTTCAACCTTGGTCGTCATGGAGTCTTTCAATGTGTCTAGAGCCACATTGAATTCCTCACGAGAGATCGAGGTTCCCCCATCGGCTGTAGACGAGGTAGGATTCACACCGGAGTGCTCTTCCACAACGTTTGTGGCGTCAACCATACTCTTCGGACGGCAAAGTCCTTAATAAAGAGACGGGGCTCTGATACCAATTGAAAGGATCGATATAGTTGACTAGAGGGGGGGTGAATAGGCAACTAACATTTTTTAAGCTTTTCTTTACCAATTTAAACTTTGCAACAAAATAGGTTGTCTAGATATGCAACTATGTGAGCAACCTATATGATGCAATAACAACTAGCACATAAGCAAGCGAGGGATACAACACAAGTAAGCTTGCAAAAGTAAAGGCACGGAATAACCAAGAGTGGAGCCGGTGGAGACGAGGATGTGTTACTGAAGTTCCTTCCTTTTAAGGGGAAGTACGTCTCCGTTAGAGCAGTGTGGAGGCACAATGCTCCCCAAGAAGCCACTAGGGCCACCGTAATCTTCTCACGCCCTCACACAATGCGAGATGCCGTGATTCCACTATTGGTGCCCTTGAAGGCGGCGACCGAACCTTTACAAACAAGGTTGGGGCAATCTCCACAACTTAATTGGAGGCTCCCAACGACACCACGAAGCTTCACCACAATGGACTATGGCTCTGAGGTGACCTCAACCGTCTAGGGTGCTCAAACACCCAAGAGTAACAAGATCCGCTCGGGATTAGTGGGGGGAATCGAATATCTCTTGCTGGAAGTGTAGATCGGGGCCTTGTCACCCAATCCCGAGCAAATCAACAAGTTTGATTGGCTAGCGAGAGAGATCGGCCGAAAATGCAGCTTGGAGCAATAATGGAGCTTAGGGATGGAAGAGGTGGTCAACTAGAGGTAGGAGACACACCTTTTATAGTGGAGGACAACATCCAACCGTTATCCACTTAGACCAGCCTGCGACATGCGGTACTACCGCTCCAGGAGCGTGGTACTACTGCAAGGCCACGCGGTACTACCATGGGGGACCATGGTACTACCGCGGCAGCTGTAGAGACTAGAACATGCCCAACAGAGAGCAGTACTACCGTGAGCGCGGTACTACCGCTCCCACCTGCGGTACTACCGCGAGGCAGGTAAGTCCTAGTCTGGAAAGGGCATGGATGAATAAAAATACATCCGTGCCTACTTCCGCAGACAACGAGACGATGCAAACATCCGTCACGGTACTACCGTGAACAAGGAGCGGTACTACCGTGTGGATGCGGATGTAAAAAATTACATCCGCCCCTACTACCGTGAAGCAGTGGCACTAGGCCAGGGAACCACGGTACTACGGATCGAGAGGAGCGGTACTACCGTGGGCTCCCGCGGTACTACCGCCCTCGGCGTGCGGTACTACCGTGCAGGCGCGGATGTAAAAAATTACATCCGCCCCTACTACCGCGAAGTAGCGGTACTTGGCCAGGGAGCCACGGTACTACTACTCCGAAGGAGCGGTACTACAGTGGGCTCCCGTGGTACTACCGCGCAAGGGCACGGTACTACCGCAAGTGCCTGCGGTACTACCGCAAGCTCAGCAACAGCAGTCCAGACACTTGCAAAGAGGATAAACGGGGAAAGCACCAAAGAGCAAGGGAAAGGTGGAGACAAGGAAGGGAACGTGTACGTGATAATTCCACCCGAACCTTTCCGACGCGGACCCCCTCTTAATAGTACGGCTCTCCTATGACTCAAATCCACCAAAAAAGAAACGTAGAAAAACGCCGTCTTCAATAGTCTTCGAGGGGCACCAAAACATAAGCGATGAAGCAACTGAGAAACTCAAGGCACACGATTAGTCCGCAAAAGCATTGTCATCAATCACCAAAACACTTAGGGATAAATATGCCCTTACAGGGGTCCTAGTGGAAACTAAGGGATATTAAGGCCTCCTTTTAATAGAGTACCGGACCAAAGCATTAACACATAGTGAATACATTAACTCCTCAAACTACGGTAATCACCGAGAAGTATCGAGATTATTGTCACTTCGGGGTTGTCGGATCATAACACATAATAGGTGAAAATAGACTTGCAAGATAGGATCAAGAACTCACATATATTCATGAAAACATAATAGGTTCAGATCTGAAATCATGGCACTCGGGCCCTAGTGACAAGCATTAAGCATAGCAAAGTCATAGCAACATCAATCTCGGAACATAGTGGATACTAGGGATCAAACCCTAACAAAACTAACTTGATTACATGGTAAATATCATCCAACCCATCACCGTCCAGCAAGCCTACGATGGAATTACTCACGCACAGCGGTGAGTATCATGAAATTGGTGATGGAGGATGGTTGATGATGACGACGGCGATGAATCCCCCTCTCCGGAGCCTCGAATGGACTCTAGATCAGCCCTCCCGAGAGAGATTAGGGCTTGGCAGCGGCTCCATATCGTAAAACGCGATGAAGCTTTCTCTCTGGGTTTTTTCTCCGTGAAACGGAATATATAGAGTTGGAGTTGAGGTCGGTGGAGCATCAGGGCCCACGAGACAGGGGGGTGCACCCTCACCCTCGTGGACAGGGTGTGGGCCCCCTGGCCTTGATTCTCTCGCCAGTATTTTTTATATTTTTCAAAAGTTATCTCTATGGATTTCCAGCTCATTCCGAGAACTTTTGTTTTCTGCACAATAAACAACACCATGGCAGTTCTGCTGAAAACAGCATCAGTCTGGGTTAGTTTCATTCAAATCATGCAATTTAGAGTCCAAAACAAGGGCAAAAGTGTTTGGAAAAGTACATACGCTGGAGACGTATCATGCACGAGAGTTGGATCCCTTCGAACTGATCTGGGTGAAAACTAGCCTTCGGCGTCTGCTACGGCCGGCGGTGGCGGCGCTATCATCACCGTGGAGAAGATCAAGGCCACTCTCTGCTACCTCTGGGGGAAACTCTAGATCGGATGATTGGATGACGGCAGCACTCTGGTGTCGTTCCTCCCTTGGGGGCGTCATTCTTGGAGGTACACACGTGATCGAGGGACCAGAGGATGGATCATTTTGTGGAGCGGTGCTTCATCCTACACACTGATGGCGACGGATCTTGACAACATGGCGTAGGGCAGATTCGGAGTTCACTGTGGGAGGATGGACTCGCACAGGAGGACGACGCTGTCGGGCGCCGTGGTGGCGTCGATGGGAGAGAGACCTGACACGGTACATGCAACAGTACAACACTAAAGATGGATTGGTGGCAGGTGGCTACGGCGGCCTCATACCCGGCAGGCTTCCTGGTTGAGGAGTGCGCCAGACTGGTAGGTGCCCCATACTGGCAAGCGTCCTGGTTGGGACCTCAGGTCTTAGATGTTTAGGTTTGGCTGCGATGTCTGTTTGGTATTAGGCCCAGACTATATGCGCCCCTTCATCAGTTGGATAGGTGTAGCGACAGTTGTTGCTTAGATGCTGGCTTTAGTCTTGCTGTTGTGTGGCTTTCTAAGGTCTTGTGAGAATAATTAAAAAAGTGACCGTATGCATCACCCAGATGCAGAGGCCGGGTGTCATCCTCCTTTTCTAAAAAAAACCACATGCGCACGCTGCAAGGGCCGTCACCTCCTTCATCCATTGATCCATCCTCAAATCAGATAATGGCACATCGACCTTGCCAGACCTCCCTACCATCGACGCCACCACGATGCTAGACATCGTCGTCCTCCTGTGCGAGTCCAGCGCCACCCACCGGACGTTGAGTCTCAACTGCACCACGCCGCCAAGATCCATCGCCATCGATGTGTAGGATGAAGCATCGCTCCACCACCTACCGATGCCGAACCACCAAGCGGTCCACATGTTCGTCCAGCCGATGAATGTCTTCAAAGATGATGCCCCCATGGGGTGACGACAAGGACGTTGCCATCATCCAATCCAGGAGGCCCCTCAACGCCTCCAATGAGGGGTACGATGCCCACGGGAACCGCTATCAATGGTAGCCTCCTTCACATACGAGGTTTCCCCCGAAAACAATGGAGAGAGGGACGCGCCATCATCGCCTCCAACGACAAAAACGACACCCATGGGCGCCACCAACGATGGTGGCTTCCTCACCCACTTCAGCAGCTAGGCCGCCATCTTCTTCTTTAATTGATCCGCTGCCGAGAAGCCACCGCAAGGCAACACCCACCGACCAGATCCCTTTGGACCGATGATGAAGACAATCAAAGGTAGAGGAGGCACATCGATGCGTGACCAATGCAATGGACACGCACACATCGTCCTGAGGCGCCTGCTCAAGATCCACTGTCACAACCATGCTTTCAAGCTGCGACGAAGAGACACCCCGTCACCGCCATCACCCTTGAGGGAGTCCTGGATAAGGGGGTATCCGGACAGCCGGACTGTATGAATCGTCCGGACTATAGAAGCGTCAAGATACAAGACTCAAGACTTTGACTCGTGTCCGGATGGGACTCTCCTTTGCGTGGAAGACAAGCTTGGGGATCCGGATATTATATTTCCTTCCTTGTAACCGACTCCATGTAAACCCTAGCTCTCCGGTGTCTATATAAACCGGAGAGGATGGTCCTTAGAAGGCCGATCATAATTACAATCATACCATCATAGGCTAGCTCTTAGGGTTTAACCTCTATGATCTCGTGGTAGATCTACTCTTGTACTACTCATATCGTCAATATTAATCAAGCAGGAAGTAGGGTTTTACCTCCATCGAGAGGGCCCGAACCTGGGTAAACATTGTGTCCCTAGCTTCCTGTTACCATCAGCCTAAGACGCACGGATCGGGACCCCCTACCCGAGATCCGCCGGTTTTGACACCGACATTGGTGCTTTCATTGAGAGTTCCTCTGTGTCGTCGCTACAAAGGCTCGATGGCTCGTCTCGTTGTCAAGGACGACATCACCTCTGTGGGAGCGCTGGCTGTAGGCCAGACTCTCCGGCTTGGCGGCTTCATTATGACCGCCCCATCGGCTGTCGCGCCGACGATGGCCTCTCGGGTCATCACGCATAACCTTCGCATCGATTCGGAGCTTGCTGAAAAGATGGATCCGATTGAGTTTCTCCTCCCTTAATGAGCTCTTGGATCGCATCGCCGCTTTGGGAGTCGCTACGGACTATGATCGGATTGGGCTTAAACCCGACCAAAGGGACATTAGATCCCCGCCAGCCACCCATGAGATAGCGGTAGTGGAGGAAACACACGTGGGTTGCCCCTCAACTTTGAGGACGAATTACGTCCGGATCACCGAACTCAGTGAGCCGAACACCCACCCAAAGGAAGACATGCCCCAGGTCCCGGACTTAGAATCGGGCGTTGGGCCGAAGGGATTAGGTAATACTCCAGAGCCCAAACTGTCAGGCTCGGAACTTCCCATGCCCCCGGGCGTCCGACCGGATCAGAATCCGGATTCAGCCAACGACGCTCGCTCGGACTTAAACCATCTCTCCCATATCAGGAAGGAGCCCCAGGAGACGGTACACCGTTACTGCGCCAGATTCCTCCTTGCCCTTAACATGGTCAAGGACTGCCACAAGGAGGACGTAGCTAGTCTCTCTTTTCTACAGAAATTGCATGAACAAAGGACTCCTTAATGCTATAAGTCGGCGTGACATAGTACACTTTACGGACTTGGCAACCATAGTACAGAATTATTGTGCGATGGAAAGCACCTGGAAGACCCAAACATAATTTTGGGATAGTACGGCCCTCACCAGAACCTTTGTCCGAACTAAACGGCCGGACTCTCGTAAGTCGACCGATTCAATTCCCAAGAAACCAAAGCCCGCCCCAGGGCGTGGAACCGTATTGGAAGGATGGCTCAATGGGCCGTGTAAGCTCCACAGTACGCCGGACACAATACCAACCCATAACCTTAGGGCATGTTGGATACTCCGGCAGGTAGCAAAAAGTGGCGAGGATCTCCTCGAGTGCCACAAAGCAGAACAACATCCCGCCAAGGAACACAATACGGTACTAACGGTCTTCGAGACCTTCGCCTCAAACAATAGGCGTAAACGAGCACATCGAAGCTCCGCTGAAATCTGCCATGTGGCAAAAATAAATCCGTGGAACGACACTGCTATAAATTTCAATGCCAGTGACGAACCCCAATTCCAGTCCGTCCGGGCGCCGGCCGCTCTGGTCCTCAGCCCAATAGTGGACGGCTTTCGGCTCACTAAAGTACTCATGGACGGCGGAAGCAGATTAAACCTAATCTACGAAGAAACACTCAAGAAGATGGAAATCGACAAAAGCCACATTGAACAAAGCGGCACAACATTCAGAGGAATTATCCCTAGTCGGGAGGCACGGTGTGCGGGAAAAATCACACTCGATGTGGTATTCGGCACCCCAGAGAATTACAGGTCCGAAGAAATCACCTTCCAAGTGGCTCCTTTCAACAGCGGATACCACGCCCTTCTAGGGCGGGACGCGTTTGCAAGCTTTCAAGCCATACCCCATTACGGGTACATGAAGCTTGAAATGCCCGGACCCAATGGAATCATCACTCTAGCTAGTGATCCGGACGTCGCACTCCGTGGCCAAAAACAAAACCGCAGCGCTGGCCTTGGAAGCACTATCCGAAGCCCTAGCAGCAGAAGAATTAACTACGCTGCGCGCCACCATGGACAGGGACGACGTGATACTCAAAAAACGACCCAAGTCCACCTCGTTTAAACCCGCAGACGAGATAGTCAAGTTCCAAGTCCACCCAACGGACCCCACGAAGACAGCTTCCATCGGGACACAGTTGAACCCCGCTATGGATGCCGCGCTGCGAGACTTCTTGCGTGAAAATTGTGATATTTTCGCCTGGCACCCATCGGACATGCCGGGCATCCCGGGCGAATTGGCCGAACACAGCCTTAACATACTGAAGGGATACAAACCTGTTAAACAGACCCTAAGGCGATTTTCAGAGCCTAAACGGCAAGCCATGGGGGAGGATCTATTCAAGCTACTCGAGGCCGGATTCATCAGAGATATTAAACATCCGGATTGGCTGGCGAACTTGGTGATGGTACCAAAGAAGGACAAGTCCTGGCGCCTATGCGTCGATTTTAAAGACCTCAACAAGACTTGCCCCAAGGATCCCTTTCCCCTCCCTCACATCGATCAAATCATCAATGCCACAGCCAGACACGACTCGCTGTGTTTCCTCGACGCATACTCCGGATACCATCAAACAAAGATGGCAGAGTCTGACCAAGCTGCAACAGCTTTCATAACGCCATATGGCCCTTTCTGCTTCAACACTATGCCTTTCGGGCTTAAGAATGCCGGCGCAACCTACCAACGCATGATTCAAACATGCCTGGAAAAGCAAATCGGCAAAACAGCGGAGGCATACGTGGACGACGTAGTCGTAAAAACAAGACAGGTCGAAACCTTAATAGATGACTTGAGGCTTACGTTCGACAACTTACGAACATACGTCATCAAGATGAATCCGGAGAAATGCGTTTTCGGTGTCCCCTCTGGAAAACTGCTGGGCTTCATCGTTTCCAACAGAGGAATTGAAGCTAATCCGGCAAAAATCCGAGCTTTGTCGCAGTTGGCTATACCAACAGACCTCAAACACATCCAGAAATTAGCTGGATGCGTGGCTGCTTTGAGCCGCTTTATCTCCAGGTTAGGAGAAAAGGCATTACCTCTTTATTGCCTTCTTCGGCGCACCGAACACTTCGTGTGGACGGATGCAGCCGCGGCCGGACTCGATGAAATAAAGACCTTATTGGCCAGTAATCCAGTCCTAACAGCGCCAACTATCGGCGAACCTATCTTTGCATATAGCTGCAACACATCAAGTTGTAAGCGCAGTACTCGTCATCGAACGAGAGGTCGACAGATACAAATTCCCGCTACAGAAGCCGGTTTATTACGTATCCACGGTCGTCACCCCATGCAAATCCCGATACCCACACTATAAAAAAATAGCATACGCGGTCTTCATGTCATCCCGAAAGCTACGACACTACTTTCAAGAGTGTTCGATTACGGTGGCCTCCGAAGTACCACTAAACGATATAATAAATAACTGCGATGCCATGGGCCGGATTGCTAAATGGGCCATCGAGCCCTTTCCTTTCGACATAACATACAAGCGTCGGCGGGCTCAAGTCGCAAGTACTAGCTGACTTCGTCCCCGAATGGACGGAAGCCGAACTCCCTACAGAGTACGACGCGTACTCTAACTGGATCATGCACTTTGACGGCTCTAAAATGCTGGCCGGATTGGGAGCAGGCGTAGTCCTGACCTCTCCCATCGGAGACACGGTCCAATACGTCCTCCAAATACTATACACAGACTCCAACAATGCAGCCGAATATGAGACTCTGTTGCACGGTCTTCGGATGGCAGTCTCTATGGGCATTCAACGCCTAGAAGTGTACACGGGGATTCAAACCTCGCAATATCAAAAATAAATGGAGACTTTGATGCCAAGGATCCGAAAATGGCGGCTTATCGCAATGACGTCCTTAAAATGTCAGCTCGGTTCGAGGGGCTCGAATTCCACCATGTGGCTCGTGAAAACAATCAAGCGGCAGATGTCCTTGCCCACCTCGGTGCTAAACGCGACCTTGTCCCACCTAACATATTCCTGGAAAGGCTGTTCAAGCCATCCGTGGTATGGGAACGGGAGTCCGGCAATACCAGCACGGAACCGAATACATCCCTAGATTCCGAACTATCAGACATAATCGGAGGCTCCACCACCGAAATAACATCGTCAGCCCACGAAATAATGGCTGTTATCGCCCCGTGGACTGAGCCTTTCTTGGCCTACCTAAATAGGCAGGAGCTCCCCGAAGACCAAAATGAAGCATGCCAGCATCGTTCGCTGCCCAAAGCTTACAAGGTCCATGAAGGGGAACTCTATAAGAAAAGTGCCACCGGAGTGCTCCAAAGGTGCATCTCCGAAGAGGAAGGCGGCAGCTCTTGGCTGAAATCCATTCCGGACTGGGCGGGCACCATGCTGCGGCTCGAGCATTAGTCAGCAAGGCCTTCCGTACAGGTTTCTATTGGCCGACAGCCCGAGCAGACGCACAGGATCTTGTCCAACACTGCGTCGGTTGCCAGCTCTTTGCCAATCAGAGTCATATGCACCCTACCGCTCTACAAACAATCCCCATAACTTGGCCCTTTGCGGTCTGGGGACTGGATATGGTTGGACCCCTTAAAGGGGGAAGCCACAAGAAAAAATACTTATTGGTCATGGTTGACAAGTTCACCAAGTGGATAGAAGCCAAACCAGTGAAAATGGCCGAGTCCGGACGAGTAATAGACTTTATATCCGGGGTCGTACACTGATATGGTGGCCCCCACAGCATCATCACCGATAATGGCTCAAATTTCACGGCCGACAAGGTGAAAGCTTGGTGCGGCAAAATGGGCATTAAGCTCGACTATGCTTATGTCTACCATCCTCAAACAAATGGTCAAGTTGAACGAGCAAATGCTCTCATCATGAGTGGCATCAAACCCAGACTAGTGCGATGCTTGACAGAGTCGGATACTCATTGGGTCAAGGAGCTCGACTCCATACTTTGGGGGCTGCGGACCACGCTGAATCGCACTACCGAATATACACCATTCTTTATGGTGTACAGTGCAGAAGCAGTACTACCCTGCGACATAATACATGATTCGCCACGCATACGCATGTACGAAGAGAAGGAAGCCGAGTTAGATCGGCAGGGTAATTTGGATGCCCTAGAGGAGGAGCGCGACGTCGCTAAGGCTCGTTCCGCATTCTATCAGCAACAGGCTCGACGATACCAAAGCAGAGAAGTGCGGGCCAAAACTTATAATATTGGCGACCTCGTTCTACGCTTACCAGAGAAGAAGAAGAACAAGCTCAAAACCAAATGGGAAGGCCCCTTCATCATCGACAAAGTTCTCACCGGAGGCGCGTACCGCTTACGCAATGCGTCTGACAATAGACTCGAGCCGAACCCATGGAACGCGGCCAGACTTCGGAGATTCTATGCCTAGCGCCGGACTCAGTGTTCGTCTCCCTAACCCTCCTTTTTCAATTATGCTCCCTCCCTTTTCCTTTCTCGCTGTTTTTCTCTTCACACAAAGTATTTAATACAGTGCGGATTCCCGGATTATTCCGGCCGCACTATGTGTGCAAGTCATACCTGGTGGCTTCCTATACGGAAGCTAAACATAACTTACTCTAAAGGGCTTTTTTCCCATCATACATGTATTTTCCATGTGTGCCTTTTATTCGCCATTATATGCATCGATATGACTTAAGACGTGGCCAAGCTGGGTTGCCTGGCTCCTGTGTTTATGCCCTACATTCCCGTTAATTCGGCTAGGGCATAAGGGGAGCACCTCTGCGATTGTTACTGCCGGTTGAGCCGAATGTGTACCTCAGACTTGGTGAAGCCGAAAGCTAGTTTCCTTAAGAGAATATTCGGCCGGTGAACAAAAGATGTCTTCGTTTATTATAACATTAATCCCCAGAAGTTCTATATCCTGCGCTTTGGTTCGCAGTCCGGGCATGTGCCTTGACACATGCTTACCGAGGGAAAGGAACCCTTAACGGAACTATTCTATCTGGAAGATGTTTCTTACTATCCTTGTAACATAACATAACTAGTTGGGTACTTGTCTGTTCAAGCACTTATGACCCCTACGCCTGGTTTCCACGCATACTCCGGTTTTGTATAACCGAGTGGGTATTCAGACACACCCCAGACTTTAGGATCCGGGGGCTGAAGCGAAAAGGTTCGCCATGACAAATGATTTTAATCCGGCTAGGGGCTACTTATGTCCATCGAATTACAGTCATTTGGACCGACTATATTCATCCTCTATACCATCCAACAGGCTATCTAGCTTACAATCTTGTTATGCGAATAGTTTGCGGCCAACGCCACCTAGTCATATACCGCACTCACGGGAATTTCTTGCCCATCTGCCCGGCGGTCCAACTTCGCCATATGGTTCGGGTCCAGCTTGGTGTAGCGTCTTCACCATAGCCCATGCTTCTCTTGCACCTTGCCGGCAGGCTGATATCTTCCACAAACGGAAGAGCCGTCGTGCTCCTTGAAGCATGTCCACAAGCCCCCCCATGCCATTTGGCAGGGAGCTTGATGGCCACAGCTGCGCAATGCCCTGCATCACCTGCCGAGTTCGCTCGTGCAGTTGTGAGAGGTCCTACAGTAAATCACCTGCAGATGCGGGCATCTCCTCCTCAGGGCGACCCGTTAGCATTCCTACAAACACAACTTTTTCAACATACTTCCTCGCCGAACTATGATACAGTTCGTCTAGGAACTTACCATAAATGCCGTGGCGAAGCCTTTTGTTCTCCTTTACGGAGTCCGCCAGCTGCGCACGGACGTCTTTCAATTCTACGTCCAGCCGAACATTGGCATATTGGAGAGCATTCTTCTCCTGCTTAACTTGCGTAAGAATGCGCTCGCTGGCCTTTAGTTGCCTCTAGAGATGCGACTCGTCATCCCTCCCGCCCTCTGGATTTACTCCGGGGTTGTCATGAACTTTACGTTAAATTTGTCATACCAGCCGGTTGCCAACTGGTGCGTTATAATTGAGATAAATGTTACCATATGAGGCCTTCGGGATTCCTCTAGCTTGGCAACTGTGGCCCTCGGTTGGGTCTTGCACTCCTCCAGCCTCGAGACAATTTCTCATTCTTATCTACAAGAACCTGCGTATAAATTGATACTTAAAACTATTGTCTCAACCGTTTTCAAGTCTCAGGGGCTACTACTATACAAGCTTATCAAACTTTCTTACCCGTATATCTTTGGTATACTGGACTGTCGATCGGGCGAGTCCGCTTTGAGAAGCTCGGATATATGTGTCTCCCGAATTGAAAGCATTAAATGCCTCTTCAGAAAAGATGTTGTTGCGAAGCATGGCCCTGTCGACAGTAATGGCCACCGAGGCGCCATCACGGCTCGCCCGATAAAATATCTCGTCGACAAGCTGCACGGCCGCATCTGGGTCTTCTTCGAGTCCTGGATACAAGGCCCTTTCGGGGTCCTCTGGATGCGGGGAAGGGCTGGAGATTCCATCTACGGCCCTTCTCAGTTCCTGTTCGGAAATGTCGATGCAGGTAACTTTAGCAAAGAATGCCACAATAAGTGAAGCGAGAAAATAATGACGACTTACCCATTTTGGGGGATTGTACATGGAGAATCTGTCCCGCGGTTTGATATGGAGGAAGTCTTCCTCTTCTCCCTTGTACAGGTCGGACATTATCCTTGCCAGAGCGGTGGGGGAGTCTGGACCCTTACGGCCGCAGCGGGTGGCATCGTCTATCCCGTTGTAGTGCCGCATGGGATTGCTCTGATATTGAAGCGGTTGCACTCCCCGCATTATGCATATTGCCATCATCAACTTGGGGAGTCCTGTCCGGACTGGATCCGGAAGGGGAGCGTCATCAACATAAAACCACTCTCAAGCCTAGTTATCTGGTGCCTTCTTGGGAGTACCGGATAGGTATCCAGTCTCAGCGATACGCCATACTTCGCCCCGCCCACTTGACATAGGGATTCTCCCCGGTTGCGGGGACAAGGCGTAACAGCTTCTTCCACAAGCGAAATGAGCCTCGCAGCATAGAAATAGCTCACAAAGGGTGACATACCATGCTATATGTAGTATGGAGGCTGGGGTAAAGTTGTGCAACTGGAGGCCGTAGAACTCCAGGAGCCCGCGAAGGAATGGATGAATAGGAAACCCGACGCCCCTTAACAGATGCGGAATTAGGCACATTCGCTCCTCTGGAGACGGATTGGGGGATCTCTCCGCCTGTTCTCCGCCGTTATAGGTGGCCACTCCGGCTCGAACGTGGACCATGAACACCGGCGGGAGGAGCCGTTGGGTTTGTAACTTTATCAAACGACTATGAGAAACTGAACACTCTCCCCAGTCCCCGGGCTTGGGGCAAGGGGAGCGAGCAGAAGAGCTGCGACGACCGGCCGTGTTGGAATGGTTTTTTCTGGGCGCTCTGTTGGATGCTCGCTCGAGGAGGGAGAGTGGAGTTTGGATCTGGGGATCCCCGTCTCTTCAAATAGGCGGTTAGCCCGAAGGACCGAGGGTGGCAAATGCAAAAATGCCTCGACTCCTCGCATTCGATCGACACGTGGGAATGGTCATTATTGAAACACTGAAGCCAAGGAGTACAACATTGATGAGATGCCGAACACTCTTCGTCATGACGGGTACATTGGAGTATTCGGAGGAGGAACCCGCCTTGCCATGCCGAAGACAAGACTGCGCGCCAGACTCATCGTTATTGAAGCCTGGTTCAGGGGCTACTGAGGTAGTCCTGGATAAGGGGGTATCCGGACAGCCGGACTGTATGCATTGTCCGGACTATAGAAGCGTCAATATACAAGACTCAAGACTTCGGCTCGTGTCCGGATAGGACTCTCCTTTGCGTGGAAGACAAGCTTGGCGATCCGGATATTATATTTCCTTCCTTGTAACCGACTCCATGTAAACCCTAGCTCTCCGGTGTCTATATAAACCGGAGACGATGGTCCTTAGAAGGCCGATCACAATTACAATCATACCATCATAGGCTAGCTCTTAGGGTTTAGCCTCTACGATCTCGTGGTAGATCTACTCTTGTACTACTCATATCTTCAATATTAATCAAGCAGGAAGTAGGGTTTTACCTCCATCGAGAGGGCCCGAACCTGGGTAAACATTGTGTCCCTTGCTTCCTGTTACCATCAGCCTAAGACGCAGATGGGGACCCCCTACCCGAGATTCGCCGGTTTGACACCGACAACCCCCATCTGCAGGCTTTGCCTAGCCAGGATATGACGGCGGCAGGAGGGGAGGCAGAGGGGAGGGGAGGTGAACATGAGGCGTAGGAGATCGGGAGGGGCGGCGGGGATCGAGAGGGGCGGCGGGATCGGAGGCGAACTAGATGCTTATCAAAATTGCAAACAAAAACAGAGTACATTGGTTGTCTCCGATCATAGCGCCCACTCATCCTCGATTGCTTGCCGCTGCCCACCGGTGCACCTTGTGTTTCCTCTTTGAGGAGTATTGGACACACCTAGAGGATGGTGGCCTAGCTGCCGAGTGGGTGATCATGACCTGTTTCGACGGTTCGCACAGCGTATGCAGACCACTGCGCAAGCTGGCTAGGAGCGTGCGCATTTTTGGCAACGTGCGCGACAAGCTCGCGATCTCACGCGAGAGCTCCTCCTCAGACTCGACACCGGCCCATTGTTTTCTTTGTCCCAGTTGGTTATTCCATTTCGTGGTATGTTTCTTTTTGCGCTTATAAGCGCCTATATATAGGCGGCTAGCGTTGCCTTAACACTACTAGAGAAAAATATACTAGTGGCGCTGGTTTTTTACATACCAGTAGCGCGGGCACCCGTGCTACTGCTAGGGCGCTACAGCTATTATTTAACAGTAGCGCGTTTCTAAACAAGCGCTACAGCTAAAATACTTAGTAGTAACGCCTCTTCATCCACCAACGCTACTACTATCATCACGTAGTAGTAGCGCCCTGTTTTCTCCACACGCTATAATTAGGTAAATAGAAATAAAAAATAAGAAAAAGCAGTCAGGTAAAATATTCATGGAAATCAAGACAAGTCCAAAGGTAAATAAACTAAGTTCACAGAACCATCTCACAAACATTAACGACAGTACCACATCTCATATAACCACACAATCTCACAAACTCATATATAGTAGTCAACAATGCATGGATAGATCATAGTTGATAAGTAGCTACTAGGTAGTCATACGAGCATATAAATGGTTCAACAGCCACACGCATGCATATGTAGTTCTAGATGATATCGATGACGACCATCATCCTCAAGCCTGGACGGTGGGTGTTCCTGATAGTAATTAGGATTGTCTGTCCAACATGAAGATTCTAGCCGACGAGGAAGCTCTTCCACCCAACCGAGTTGAAGTGTGTGTGACCGTCCGTGTCCACGCCGTACGCACAAGTGGTGGCGGAGACCCTTGCGGTAAGGCGTATTCCAGCAGAGCCTTCTTCATCAGGCTTGATACCACAACTCTCAGATAGGCTCTTTGGCAATTTCTGAATAAGAAAAACATATCAATTAATAAGTAGCCTCACACATTCTACACTATCAAAAGACAATACTACATTTCTGCTAAGCATGAATTCTACTGATAAGGATATAAGATTCACTAAGCATATAAGATTCACTAAGCATATATATCATCGGACTCTACACTAAGTATAACAATAAAGCATATAAGATTCACTAAGCATATACATCATGAGACAGTATACACTAAGTATAACAATAAAGCATATAAGATTCACTAAGCATGCAAGATTCACTAAGCATATATATCATCGGACTCTACACTAAGTATAACAATAAAGCATGTAAGATTCACTAAGCATATATATCATCGGACTCTACACTAAGTATAACAATAAAACATATAAGATTCACTAAGCATATAAGATTCACTAAGCATATACATCATCAGACACTATACACTAAGTATGACAATAAAGCATATAAGATTCACTAAGCCTATAAGATTCACTAAGCATATATATCATCGGACTCTACACTAAGTATAACAATAAAGCATATAAGATTCACTAAGCATATAAGATTCATTAAGCATATATATCATCGGACTCTACACTAAGTATAACAATAAAGCATATAAGATTCACTAAGCATATATATCATCGGACTCTACACTAAGTATAACAATAAAGCATATCATCAAATTACTCTAAAAACTACAGCAAATGCAACATACCATGATAGCCGATCAACCATGGTACTTTTCAGGCGGGTCACGAATGGCACCCCGACGAAGTCAGCACGTGGCGGAATGATGTCCGATAGGTTGCACACCTCCTCCTCGCTCAACTTCATTCTCTGAGCTACGATGGCATCACCGAGTGGGCCGTCATCATCCTCATCATCCTCATAATCTTCTGCTTTGTTAACATAAATCATGGCCACCTTGGGTCTTTCAGCTCTGAAGGAGAAGCTGATCAACTCACCACCGGTGATACGCATGTGGGCGATGAAACGGACCCATCCATCTCCTCCCACCTGCGTCATCTTTCGTCCTTTTTTGATCTCCATAGTGTAGGGGCCCCCAGGAGCCTCAAAGGTCACAGAGTCTCCGGTCAGATTGTTGAATTCTGACCTCACATTGCATGGGACGATCTGTGTACAAAAAGCAAAATGATATATACAAGATGCATTAATGCCAATAACACTAAAAACAAAATAGTAGTTACTAGTTTCATACAATTTGTTACCGCTGCATGAAGAAAACTAGACTCAAGTAGATGCCGAACAACGTGATGGTTGCAAAGGCTCTTTGGCGCACCTTGACTTGCACCGTCGACATGGTGGTGGTGGTGGTGGTGGCGCCATTTCCCTAAAGCAATATGATTAAAGGATTAACGATCCAAAAAGTAAACATAAAGTTTTCATAGAGTTCACATGGCAAGCAAAATAACAACTAAAAAGTAAACATAAAGTTCAGTCCAGGGGAACACTTTATCTGTTCCCACATCCAAAAGTTGAACCAGCTTAGAATCTTCCAAAACACAATAAGTAAACATCCATTCCACCTTTGGCATCAGATGCACAATAATTAAAACTATAAAAGTCAAACACCCCACTTTTCGATTAGATACAACTCTCTGTCTATCTGTGTTTTCTTTTTCTGAAATTTAACCAAATGGGCTCACTAACAGCAGCATAACAACTTGGCAATTTGAGCATCACCACATACAGATACTCTCTTCAACCTGAAAGAGTATCGAATCAAGCATTGATTTTTCCATGAAACCACATAACAGTGAGGGCTTCTTGGTCATATATTTATATGCATCAACAAAGAAGCTAGTGGCAGCAGCCAAGAATTGAAACCCTCAACAGTTGCTGTCATATCAGAGCTAAAAAATGCTCACGATTCTACGGTCGAGCACTATGGTTGTTCCAGCGAAGGAATGACAAGTAGTTACAAGTACTACATCAATGATCCTAAATACCGGAAACAATAGTCACGTATCGTGACATCGTGATATGATGGGACGCTCTCGTCCTCGGCCGATCACGTTAGCTAGCTTAGCTGCTAGCTCCCGCCACCACACATCTTCAGGACGAGCGCGCCAGCCCTGGAAGATGCGGTTTGCCCGCTCAATTGTGGACTGTGAAATCATGCCCTAGACGACACCAGGGCTCTAGGAGCGTATCTCGAAAGCTCCCATGGCACCATTTCAGAAGGGGAGCCGATCCTACGACCACCATCGACAAACTTGAGCGTGTGGAGGCGTTCACGCAACCACAGACGATGGATAATCATTCCCATTGCAGAAGCCTATCATCTACACGAAACGGCACACGGCAACCGACGCCGCCCGTGGCTCCTCTCCGGAAAAGGCACGACATGGACGCCCCCTCTCTAAATCCTAGAACACTAGGCACCGCCGCCGCCACCACTCCTCCAGGGCAGCAGCCAAGAATTGAAACCCAAGTTTCAATTATATGTGCTAAAAGCCTCTACTTCTCTAGCTACTTCTCTCTACTCTCTCCTAAGTTTGGTGAGCAACAAAAGCCTCTACTTCTCTCACCTAACCCTCTCTCTACTCTCTCCCCAATCACACGAGGAAACAAGCACTGAACACGTCGCATCAAAGCGCGGAGCCACCGTGCAATCCCTAAATCCCAAAACATGGCAGCCGCCGCGGCAAATCGATTGGAGCCTAGCTAGTGTGGTGCGCGCAGGGAGGAGGAGATCGAGGGGGACTTACGGGGCTGGAGCGTCGGAGGAGGCGAGAGGCGACCGCGCGTGGTGGCGGGGCATGGTACCGTCGACGGGGGTGAGGCGGCGAGGCGAACCCTAACATGGCGGCGTCGTCGGGCGGAGGGGATCGATTGTGAGAGTGAGGGGTGCAGGGGCGCTCGGGCCGGTTTTCTTTTGCTCTAGTTGTAGCGCTGGTTAGAGGCAGACGCTACTGCTAAGCCCACCAACTGTAGCGCCCGTTCAAAACAAATGCTACAGCTAAGTGGGCTACTGTTTTTGCCCAGCGGCCCATGTAACAGTAGCGCAGCCCAAGCAAACAAACGTTGTTGTTATATATTAGTAGTAGCGTGTTTTCTGCCCAGCGCTACTGGTAAATACTAGTAGCGTAGGGGCATAAACAGGCGCTACTGGTAAACTTTTATTTATAAGCATTTTCCTAGTAGTGTAAAGCCATTCCCAACGGCATTAAATTTCCCATTGGTTTCGTCCAGTTTTACCTACTCTATTTTTCTTTTCGCTAGGTGCTCAATGAAAGTCCAACATAATCAAATCTCTATTGTACAGGAGTTCCATAGTAGATATGAAGATAAAATCATATAGCAGTCTTGACTTCCAACACGTTTCAGATCTGATAAAATAAATTAAATATGTGTATATCTATAATTTATCCTTACAAAATACTCCCTCCTTTCCAGTTTATAGGACTCAATTCAATAATCTCACCAACCAAGGTAGATGATGAGTGGTGGAATACTTTTTGTAGTTTGCAAAAATACCCAATTAATTCTCTTGTTTTCCTCAAAAAATTATGTTTACCAATGCATTAATTGCAATGCATGCATGCATAAAGTACATGCATTGATCAATTTTCTCCTAATACTTGTCTGCAATGATTTAATGCACCTTGGAATCTGAACATGTGATGGGAATAACCAAATTGAGCCTTATAAAATGGAAAAACTAAAATTTTGAAATAAGCCCTATAAACCGGAAAAGAGGGAGTATATCAAAGACGAGGCCCTCGCAAGTGCTAGTTATTACATCATAATAAATTAAGGGCAAAGAACAAGTAAAGATCAGAAACGATAAAGCAGGAAAGCATTAAATTACAGGGGTGGCTGGCAAGCAGGCCTTCTTGATTGTTTAGGACACTACTGCAGAAGAGAAATCAATACTAGGAGTACGGCCATCTGAGAGTGAGACAATTATCAGGAAGAAGGCCGTTTTACCAGCTTCAATACAGGTTTGTTTGTATGATTGAGAACTCCCCGCTGCAAGTCTTCCTTGAGTTTGTTACTGTAGGAACCCTCAAGAAAAACCATCTTGAGATAGGCCAGTTTCTCTAGCTCAGGAAGCTGCAAATCTGACCCACTGGAGCAATGAAGTATGAGCACGAGGACACATCGGATGAAGTGGCTTTCAAATGTTACCTCTAACCGCGAGCTGCAATCAAGCTTGAGAACACGTGGAGCCATCTCGATATCCAACATGCTAAGATCCAACTTACCAATTTCTCGGGTCAGCTTGATACAAATACGACGTAGGATAGATGGATTTGAAAATGATTTGATGAGTAAGGGAATGTCCTCTGTCTTGGATATAGTCATCTCCAAATCCATCTTTTTGAGATTGTCAAGGTCCTTAATATGGACTGATAACTTGCTTATGGGCCCGTATAGCTTCAAGATCTTTAGGGTCTTGGGCGGCTTGAAGCTATTATCCATGCAATCCACGTCGAATCTCACGGACAAGCATTCCAAATGGCTATGCGATGAGAGCCCAGAACACAACTCCTCCCAGTTTTCCCTCTTGATGCCACACACTCTGAGCTTGAGCAATTGGGTAAACTTTTGGAGATCCGTCAGAAAGTCCTTCCCGCGTGCACTATTGGCATTGACAACACCAAGAGTTTGCAAGGAAGAAATGTTCTCAATCCCTACAGGAACCTCGATACCTCCATTATGAGGTGGCCATACATGTTTGTATTTTTTCCACATGCTACATGCCAGTCTTGATACGGCGGAACCCAACTTTGGCGGCATTGTCCTTGTGTCACGACCGTCTTCTGGTTCTGGTGATGTTGCTGCTGCTTGTGGTGGGCTTCGGGCTATGCCATCACTACCTTGAGGTGGTGTTGGTTTCCTTGTGACCGTACCATCAGCATCTTCCATTGCTGCCGGTGACCAACCTTCATCAGTGGTGCCAGCCCTAATGCACTGAATCTTCTGTAGCTTGGTGATAGCCGCGGGTAGTGCGACTATGGAGGTGCCGCTGATATCTAGAGTCTCGAGCTGCTTTAGGCCACCCAATGAACACGGCAGATGCCTCAGATCTGTGCACCCTCGCAGAGAGATGAATTTGAGGCTCAATAGCTTCCGAAAAATAGGCTCAAGATCATCATCAGTCACACCTAAAGTGTCCTCCAGATCTAGCACACGGATCCGCAACATGCTGCTAGAGATGAAGAAAGGCTTCCACTTGCAAAATACTGTCAAAGACCGTAGCCGTGATACATCCATACTTCCAAACAAAGTTTTACACTCTCCCAGTTTTTCATTATGGTGAGATGTTGTCCTGTGCGCTGCGAGTTTAGCTTGCAGTGCCCTTCCAATACAAAGACAATGTTATCTTCCATTAGCCGTGAGAGGACATATTCACGAAAGAAACCATTCATTTGACACACGTCACTTTCTGCTGGTTCCTGGAGTATTCCCAAGTCCACGAGCTCAGAGAAGACCCTTCGGGCATTCTCCATGGCGGTGGCCCCAACTGTGTCCCTGCAGTAACCCTCTGAGATCCATCGCCTTAGCAAGCGACCTCGCCTAATTTTGCAGTTTGTTGGAAAAACCAACGAATAGAAGATGCACGGCTTTACATAATCTGGTAAAGCATCAAAATAGGAGTGCATCCATGATAAAAGGCCCCTTAAATGATTGAATTGTGGGTGAGTCTGTAACTTGACCACAAGTTTATCATTCATATTCTCCCAGAATGACCTAGAGGCTTGGCCGATAGCTGTTATTAGTTTGGGAAGTCCGCCACACTTGGGCAGGATATGTTGCATACGCTCCAACTTGCTGCCACTCAATTTCTTGTTGTCGTCATTTGCAATCTGGAACATGTACATAAGTTTGTCAAATTCGAAAATCAAAACAATTCTAACTTTGCAACTTTATACGTTCCCGAAATAGGAATTAGTTCAGTTCAACACTGAAATCTGTATCAAGTGAAGGAAATATAAGATAAGATTGCTGGTATATAGAGATCCAAAGAAAATACAGTAATAATCAAAGAAACGAACCTTTTGAAAGAGATCCAACGCGTCCTTATCTTCTAGAGCTCTGACATTGATAATTCGATTGTTGTACATGTCGATGTCGACACAATGTTTTGCGACCCTCTCTTCAGTTGTGATGACAACGACAGAGGAACCACTATCAAGAGTTTGATCAAGAGTATGATGGCTCAAAAGGAAGGCTTCTCTAATGATGTCCCAGTCATGTGTGGACTGCAGACCATCAATAACCAACAGGTATTTGCCCTTGCGCAGAATCTCATAACACCCTTGAATTGGGTCATGACCTTGAATGAGATCGACGGCTGCTGCCTCCATATCTTCCGGATTAAGTGAGTGGAAATCCAGAAATAAGCGCCGAGAGAATTCCTTCAGATTGAACGGGCCGGGCACATCGACCCATCCGAACCTTTCGTACTGAAACTCCTTGTCGCGTCCTGCGGAAAGAACATATTGTTGAGCCTGAACCTCGTGGGAATGTCGTCTGATTCTGTCATGCCCAATGAGAAGCCGATTTCGCATAGTAGGAGCATCTGACAATTGCTGATTTCCCAACACCAGTGGCCCCCCACACCGTCTTCACACCAAAGTTGTCTATTGCAAAGTTATAAATCTCAGTACGCACAAGGTTTTGACTCGCTACAAATGGCACCCTGGATGCATCCTGAAGTCTTCTGGAGAAAAGATGTGTGAATCTTCGGGTCGATAAACACGGAAGCCCGGACGTTTCCGTGTTCCATTGCCTGGAGTATAGACATAGAAGTAACCACCCTGCATATATATGGAAATGAATTGTATTTTAATCTTTCTTCCATAAAGGGGAAAGCCCATGCCTTTGTAAATGAAATGTAATTCCATGGTGTGGGTTATTAATACCCACAAACAAAGAATAGTAGCCAGAGACTTCTACAATCACATATAATGAGGAATAGAGGAGCACATGTATAGTAAAACCTTATTGTTAATTAATTAATGGAATTACAAAAAAATTGGCCAATCGATTTTCAAAGTTTTAAATAGCGCGCTAAACCTCTTAGCGGCGGACCTCTTTTAAATGCTATAGCGGATCTATAGCGCGCTATTTAAAAGGTTTGCTCATGTGTTTGGAGAAAAGAACCTTAGCGCAAACCTCTTAAAAATGTTATAGCGGGCTATAGCAGAGCTATAGCGCGCTATTTAAAACTACTGAAAAAATAGCGCGCTATAGCCCCGTCAATGACACGTTATAGCATGTAGAGAATTGTCTCGCTAAATTGATCAATATACAATGTCTCGCTAATAGCACGCTATAGCACATTACAACACGCTAATAGCATATTTTCATGGGCCACATTATTTCCTATAGTGTGCTATTTTTTTCCTTGTTTAAAACCATGATTTTTACCAACGTAAGTACTAGCTAGCGAAAAAAATTCTAGGGTGAGCGATTAGGGCATGACCAATGCATAGCCTCAGACGTGCTGCCCCGCGGGCCAACTAGGTTCGGATGCCATGCTGGCCATGCAGATGCTGCCCACGGATGACAGGTGATACTTGCGAGGAGACGGGTTCCTGGGCTGATAAAGTGTCGAAAAGTTAGAAGAGAGAAGAAAGGAAGGAAAGGGTGTGACAGAGGAGATGGCGCTATAGCTGCTCGTGACCACTAGCTGCCATGAAACAAAGGAGATGTGAGCCTGCTGAGACTATACATACTTGCGTTGGGTGTTTTGGACCATGGCCTCATTCTGGGAGATCTAGGTGGAAGTACGGGGACAGCACCGTGCGGCTGCCTCTATTAATTGTACATGCCTTTAAAGCAAGTATAATAGGATGACATAGACCTATTGTAAGACTTCAAATATTATATTTTTGATGAGTTGGCCGAGAGAGAAGATAAGTTTCCCTGCCCTCGGTGAGGAGGCACATGGATTTATGCATATTGATTTTGATTGTACAAGGAAAATCAATCAAATAACTTGTAAAACGAAATTGACCTAGTTAGACTCCAAACCTATTTTATACCCGCGCAAAAAAAAGGCTATAAACATATAAAGCGTTGGTAATTAGCACGAGAAGGTTGCAAGAAAGAGAGCAGTAAAGTATACCTCTGAGAACGGACGTATGGCTGCGTTGGCTTCCTTCTGTTCTTCATAGATTACTCTCGGTGAACCATTTTGGCAATACGTGGCCACGTCTTCTTCGTTGGAGATGATTACGATACAACTCTTAGTACCATCAGGCACCAAGCTATCTTTTATGGAGTCCCACTCCTCTCTGGACTGCAGGCCGTTAATAACGATAAGCCAGGCGTAGTTACGCAGCTGTTCATCGATGTTTTCGTCCCTTTTAAAAGCATCATCGACTAATCGCTTCATAAAGTCAGGCTTATTGAATGGACGGGCCACATCGATCCAAAAGAAATCTTCAAACTTTATTCTTTTCATTTGGCCATAACTATAACCTTCTATGATCTCGTACGCATCTCTGACAAGACGTGATACTTCACCTTCAGCACCCCAGAAAGCAACCACGCTACACAGTCCAAGTTGCCTAAGGATTTCTGCGGTAGGAATATTGGCCTGCGGGTAATTTAAACAAAAATAAACAAAGTATGCTTGTCAGGGCACATCTACTATGGATAATTTCATAATTACTCATCCGCACTTCTTGGTAATTAACACGGGTGATCCATGAAGACACCAGCTATGATTACTTGAACAAGTCAACAATCATTTTATCAGATTAATCTCTCCATCCCACAATAACTTGGTGTAAAGTTCTTCCCTCTAAAAAAACAGCAAAGGGAGAACAACTCACATCTATAAATATTGTAATATTTTTATCCTACCCAAATTCTTTTATACTTTATTTTAACATATTTTAAATTCATTTGTTATGTCTGCAGCGGGGTACCAACTAGTTATTCCATACACTGGGTTCCAAATTTATGCAACCATGTGCTATAAATGGTGTTGACGATAAATGTATTGCCTAGTCTATTTCATCAGATTGGTCTTTTGTTTGTATTGGCTAGAGCATGCGCTTCTACATGGTATCGTAGACAAGAAGTCCTGAGTTCAAGACCCGGCTGGCGCAATTAAGTTACAGTCCACTTTTGATCAACGTTTAGGCCATTGGGAGTCACACGTGATAGGAAGGTGACCAGACCTGGCCTCATCATCCGGCGCCGCTGAACCCACGGAACATAAGCTCTCTTCTCCCATTCCCCACACAGCATAGATCTAAAGAAAACTCCTAAATTCCGGCCCAAAAATAAAACCGACGTAACTGAATGTAGGTGAAAATAACCGAATCCCATCACTAGATGTGCCGGTGCCTTGTATATATTGCTCGCATAAAATATGATTTTATGAATAATATTGGAAGCTCCACCTAAACATGTAATATTGGTAATTAGTACTAGAAGATTACCATAGATAGAGCAATATACCTTTGTAAAGGGACTTATGGCTCTATTGGCTTCCTTCCATTCTTGTTCGGTTGCCCTTGGTGAATCATCTTCACAATGAGTAACCAGGTCTGCTTTGTCAGAAATGATGACTATACAACTCTTAGTACCCTCAGGCACGAGTTTATCTTTTATCAAATCCCACTCCTCCGTAGATTGCAGCCCATTGATAACGACAAGGCAAGCCATGCTACGATGATTAGCGCTAATATGTAGAAGCATGTCTTCATCAGTCTTGATGTCTGCATCAATACTGATGTCTTCATCGCTAGGGATGTCTTCATTAGTATTGAAGTATTTATCAGGAGTAAAGAGACGATAGAAGGCTACAATATCAAATGGATGGGTCACATCGAGCCAATGGAACTCTTGAAATTTAGTTCCCATGAATCCTTCATCCTTATGTCGTATGATGTCATAGAATTCTCTGACAAGACTTGATTTGTCACCAAAAGCATCCAGCAAAGAAATCACACGGCGTTGTCCAAGCTGCCTAACGAATTCTGCTATGGAAATATTGAACTGCAGGTAATAAAGACAAAATAAAAGGAGTATGTTAGGGCAAAAGAACTAAATGGAGCCTTTCATTAGGGTGACGAATGCAAGAGATAAGTCATTCCATCGATTAAAAAGGCTAGACATCTTCCGGTGAAGTAGAGGAGGGAAGGCATTGCTACTTTGCACAGCTTACAAATAAAATAATTACGATGAAACTTTACAAGAAATGATGGTCTTAGGATTTGTGCCAGCCTCAAATAGAAGAATCTGGAAGAGGCTCAGGCTCTAGCGTACTAAACTGAATACAATCAACCAGAACCACCATAGAGTGTTAGTACGTTATTATATCAATGTTTCGACATTCAGTTTAGTTTATTATTGTGCATATCATCTACTTATCGCCTGTTTTACAGTTAAACATATTTTCCGGACTACTCGACGTGTTGGATATTTAGAGTATTGTTGGGATCATGAAGCAAAGGAGGGAAGGCATCGATACTATCTACTTCCATAATTTCTTCTAAGGAAAAACATAATCACAAAACCGTCCGTCGGAGATAAGTGAGGTCAGCCTGTAAACCATCGGTGTACAGTCCTCTACCCATGCACCCCATGATGTTCAAAGAGGGAAATCCTCCACCGAGACCTCCGCCGACCTCATTAGTTGTGCAATAGGAGGACTTCTACCATGACTCCCTAAACCAGACGACTATTGAAAAGATCACACGATCAACTTAACGTGCAAGACATTCAAGACCTGACACACACCATGGAGAATTCTACCACTGACTCTATATACCTGGAGATCATCTTGTCAAGTCAAGTTATGCTCATGCCGGAGCCCTAGAATACTTGGTCTTGGCAGGAATAAACCCTAACTTCATCTCATCTCTTCGGGTTTCTCTATAAACCCGACGAGATCTGTCTTGTAAAGTCCTGTAGGATCTTGTGATCACATCCATAATAAAGTACACAAGATCCTTACATGTTTTCCGGGCCCCTAATGAACAAATGGACATTCTTCTGATACTTCGGGATTGTGATTGTGGAGGTTTGTCATACAAACAATCATCTATCATCTACCATGCATGAAAGTTACGCCAAGGTGTTTACTTTGATACGGTACTTTCTATCTCATGTTCAGTTGTTTGAATTTGTTGAGCTGTTGTAAACTGCTTTTTATCATGAAATATAACTTGTGAGAGTTGACCATCTATGTATTAATTTACTAGTATACATGTTTGACAATGTGCGCCGTCAATAGTAGGGTGCTGCTGAGAGAAAGTGCAGCTAGGGCTGCATTGCTAGCAGGGCCATCTTCAAGGCAACACTATCCCTCAAACCGAGCTGCGGCCGGAGCCTCTAGGGTACACCGACCAACTGACTGTGACTTTAAATGGGACAATCAGTATGCACCCTGATGCATGGATGGGATTTCGGATCATTTTCTAGCTGAGCTTTGGAAAGCTTCGAGATTCAGAGTTTCTATCAAAACTACTTACCACTGCCTAATAAGAAGTTTGAAGAGACCCACCGTGAAGTGGCTAGGTGCACAAATTTCGGATCACTCCGAGAGGCTATGAGGGAGGTCTGGAAGTTACTGGATAAGCAAGTTTAGGTATACCAAGAAAAACGGGTTACTGATGTTGATGGATTCTCTGTTAGAACAGGAAATATCGCATGTCATAAAGCTCTTTTGGCGATGATGGCACTTGTAGAAGTTACAGGGGAAGGGCTACAATTCTTGATTCAATGTCTTTCTCAAGAAACTTTGATCACTCACTATTGCCCGTCCGAAAGAGAGAGAGATGGCAGCAAGGGAAGGCGCTAATGATTGTGCCAGATGACCAATGTAAACATAGAACAACATGATCTAGGAAGGAATATTGCACTCATGATGGCCACCAAAATGCTGGGTGAAGATGATTATTAATGCGTCTCATAATATAGTG
This sequence comes from Aegilops bicornis, assembly GCA_021605145.1. NCBI lineage: Eukaryota > Viridiplantae > Streptophyta > Magnoliopsida > Poales > Poaceae > Aegilops > Aegilops bicornis. Next base: position 653,528,142 of record CM038669.1, on the reverse strand, counting down.
AATGGAAAATCATGCATTGCAGCCATTGCTAGGGACTATAGATTTTGGCAGTCAGACTAATAAGAATTGAAATTCATCAAGAGAAGAAGAGACATTGATCTGTCTTCGGGAATGGAAGCACTAGCAAAAGAATCCATATGTCGCTTATACTATACAATGATAAGTGGGGATTAATTAGCACACTAAATGGCAAAATATGACAAGCGATCATCCTAGGCTCCGATGGCGGGCCATGTTAGAAGTATAGTCTCGGACGCAAGATGTGTGTTGGCACAAAGTGATGAAAGTTTGTAATAAGATAGCACATGTTTTAGCTCAACTAGGTATGAGGTAAGAGAGTTAATAAACATGGCCCTCCTGAAATCTCTAACATGCTATTCCCAAGAATCTAATCTCCCATTGAGATGATCAATGAAATTCTCTTTACTCTCAAATAAAAGTTACTTTCTATTAACACAACTGAAATGTGTGCTGGTAGGTGTGAGGTTTGTTATTTCAGTGTGATCCAAATTCATATGGAAAAAGATATGCAGATAAACGGCTAACTTTTGTCGGAGCGAAGCGAGGCCCGTCGCTGAGTAGACTTGGGCTGAAGCGAAGCGGGTTTGGATAAGAGTAGATCTCTCACATGTTATGTGTTCACAATTGGTGGTTGTGGTGAGTTTGAGGGCAACACTGCAGCCAGTTGATGCCCAGTCTACCGCTGAAGCAAAATACATGTCTAGTGCTGAAGCATGTAAAGAATCAGTTTGATTTTAAGGTTTGTATGCTCGGCTTTGTGCGATGCTTGCATTAATCTGTTTTATGATAGTCAAAGTGCTATATACCTTACTAATGATCAGATGTTCCATGAGAGAACAAATCACATTAATGTCAAATATCATTATGTGTGTAATGTATTGTCGCACAAGGTAAGTCAAGGTATGCAAGATAAGCACTCTTGATAATCGTGCTGATTTGATGAGAAAGCCAGTTCATGTTGCTAAGTTTGAGCTTTTCTCATGCTTAGTTGGTATACCGTCGCCCCCGTCAGGGACGCCTAGGGATGCGCGGGGCAACTTCAGCCGATGTACGAATTGTTACCGACCCACTAGTAGAAAAGAGGGCTTTGGTCCACCCCCGGCTTAGCCCATTAGTCCCGGTTCGTGCGCCCAGGGGCCACGTGGACCATTTGTCCCGGTTAAATGCGGACCTTTTAGTCCCAGCTTGGTGCCACGAACCGACTAAGCAGGCGATGTTTGATTAGTACCGGTTCGTGGCACCAACCGGGACTAAAGGTTAGACCTTTAGTCCCGGTTCGAGCCACCAACCGGTACTACTGGGGTTTGAGGCATTAGTACCGGTTCATGGCTTGAACCGGTACTAAAGGCCACATTTTCAAACTCCACCCTCCCCCCCTTGGATCGCCTTTTTAGTTTTAAAAAAAATAAAAGAAAATGATGAAAATGTCAAAAAATTAATAAAAAAATAAGTTTCCCATGTGATATGTGGTCTAGTTGTTCGGAAAATTTGCAAATTAGAATTTCGACTTTATTTGCAAAATCTCTCTAGAATTTAGTAAAATGGGCATAACTTTTGCATACTGACTCGGATGAAAAAGTTTTTTATATGAAAAATCATCTACTCGAAAAGTTACATCCAAATTTAACAGGGGATCCCGTTAAACATTTTCAAAATCCTCAAAAACCTAACAGAAAAAAGTTACGGGGCTTTTAAGATCTAGAGTGGAAAAATCGAAAAATTTTCAAACTGTGGTCAAACAATGGTCAAACTAATTATTCTAGAATATTAGTGTTACTAAATAATTATTTTAGTTATTTTGAATTTTGGTCAAATCTGGTCAAACTGTGGTCAAACAATGGTCAAACTAATTATTCAAGAAATATTAGTGTTACTACATAATTATTGTTTTTTAAAACAATAGTTTCAAACTCAAACAGTGAAATGTGTCACTTCATGCTCACGCAAAATTCCTTAGGGTTAATAGGATTGACATCTTACTATTGTCAGCAAAACAACAACTGCAGACTTGGAAACGAGGGAGAATAGAACCTGGAAGTTAAGCGTGCTCAGGCTGGGGGAGTGGGAGGATGGGTTACCGTTCGGGAAGTTAGATGATTAGGAATGATGAGGGGTGATTAGAGATTAGAGGATAAATTGAGCAGTGATGAGGGGTGGTGATTAGAGATTAGAGGTTAAAATAATTTAGAAATTTGAAAATTAAAAAAATTAAAAAATTTCAAAAAGAAATTCGTAAAATTTCCTTTACTAGGTGGAGCTCCACGTGGCCGCGGCCTTTAGTCCCGGTTCGTTTAAGAACCGGGACTAAAGGGGAGAGGCATTAGTAACGACCCTTTAGTCCCGTTTCAAAAACCGGGACTAAAGGGCCTTACCAACCGGGACAAAAGCCCCTTTATCTACTAGTGACCTATGACGCCACCTCTTTATATAACTGCTAAACCTTCAACCCAATATAGTGCGGATTTGTTGGTTGTCACCGTGATTTTCATCTTCCTCTTTGGAAGGGGTTTCCGTTAAAAATCTCGTGCCCTTTGTGTTTTATCTCTTTTTTGAATACTGATACTTGGCGAACTCAAACTAAATTTATATTCTTTGTGCTTAATAATCGGAGAAAAAAACTTCTTGCAATCACCTTGTGGCCTGTCGATCCGAATTATCAAGGTTCAAGTTAAAATAGAAGTCCTTAAAAATTAAAAATCAAATACATTCATAATGTTTTCTATATCAAATTTGATGTTTAATTAGTGAGACATAATTCATTTACATTAATAACATGCAAATGAGTAGATTAATTCATGACCATCAAATAGAATATGAGATAATAACAAGAATAGATGGTATTAGGCCAGTGGCAATGCAAGTTTCTTAGCATGGTATCATATGTATTTTCTTCAAGTGGCATGGTAGTTAATTAAGAAAGAGAGTGAGGAGTATACAACCTTTGCACGTGGTCATAGGTAAAAATTATTGCTAATACCAATCAAACTAGCCATAGTGGAGAGTAACATAAACTAACATACACGCTATCCTAGGCTATGTTACTACCTAAATAATTGGTAGTAAATATATGTGTGATGTCGTGCAACGCTTCATTTATTAGTTAATAGACTCATATTGTCTTGAAATATGTGATGTTATGGTAAGGCTAGTCATAGTGGGTAGTAACTTAGACTAGTAACATGCATATGTTACAAGTCTATGTTACTAGCATCATAGTGGGTAGTACTCCCTCCATTCGCTATACAAGGCCATTATCAAAAATACATTTTGCATCAATATGAGGCCACCAACAGTAATCGAGGCAAAAATTAATGATGTTTCCTCGTACTAGCAACTTTTTAATACTTACATGCATGTAGTCATAATAACACTCAGTCACTTCCTTCCCATTTATTCGCTGCATGCTTGTGGTGTATTAATGATCCCGTTAACAAAAAAGAAAAGTTGACTTGCAAAGGAGTCATTAAATTTTATCTTGGTACCTGTAATATGAGTTTGTGGCCTTGTATAAGGGAATGGAGGGAGTAACATAAGTATAGTGTCATGCAAGTCTTCATTTAGTATGTTGTAGACTCATTTTGCATTGGGGTCCGTTATGTTACGGTAACATATTATGTTACCACAAGCACCTCTCTCTCATTAACTCCATGCCACATAAACATATATGTCTTGGAGTGTGTTATGTTACTGCCTAAGTTACTCCCGCTTATGAGTAGCCTAAGGCTGCCCGTAATAGGAATATCATAGGTAGTATCATACATGCCAACTAAGCACTTTTGATAAGTTAGCATAAAATTTAATGAAGAAAGAGATGCTTGAGTATCACATCATTCATACCGTATCATACTAAATGATGTGCTACTTTGTGTCATGCATGATAATAAATGTAGCCCTCTATGATACCAACATATGATACTATGCAAGATAGATGTAGTATCATACACTAGTATCACATGCATGATACTAGTATATGATACACCCCATTACAACCAGCCTAACTAGCTAAGTTATTCAATGCGTTAATTACACTTTTTAGTACTCCCTGCATTCCCTTATACTCCACAGTGTGTTCCCGCTCGTGGTCATGCCGGATTTGTTGTGGCGTGGAGAAAGTCGGGTGTGGCCGTCTATGAATAGCGGATTCTGGTGAGGCCAGCTGTCCGGGTGTGTCAATGCGCGGCGCTAGAGTAGGTTTCTCGGCCGACGAGCTTGCTTAATGGACGTCGTAGATATCCGTCCCGTCCCATCCAATAATACGTCTTCGGCATTACACAGACACGGACACCGGAGACGCTGGCCTTTGGGCGCGCTTTGGCCGACGCGCCGCTTCAATGGCGGGTGCAGTGAGAGACCGTGTCCTCCCTGAGGCGTCTTTAATTTGGAGAGGCGCGCTCTACAGAGGCATGAATGCGGGCAAACCGTGTCGGGGAGGAACACGCGCAGGAGAGGAAGGAGGTGTCTGAGTGGGCCAGGTGGTTAGAAGCGGGCTTGAGAGCGGTCCAAACTCCCATAAAGCCCCTCATGTTTTTCTCTGGTTTGCCGGAGAAAACTCATCCGGATCAGACGCGAATCGATACAGGCCCTCGCTGCATGGATTCCGCGCCAGGACAGCGTGGTCCGGATGGATGCAAACGGTTTAAGAGTCGGCGTTGGAGATGCCAACAGTTTTCAAAACGAATTTTCAAAATAAGGCAATGGAGCACTATATTTTGAACCCCAAAACAAATGCTTAAAAGATCTGAAAAAATGGATTTTTTACATGAATACATATACATGAGGTCTAAGTAATAAGTACGTGTGAAAAATCGTTCAAAATACATTGTATTGTACGTTACACACACAAAAAAAATCCGACCCAAAAACTGGCCCCAAATTTGCATGTATTTTGTCTTTTTTGTATCTCTCACATGCAAGCATGTATATTGGTGAAATTTTGACACATTATGCTGCACTGCTATATGTGCATGTACACAAAGTTTTGAGTTTGTTTCAAGCCGTATAAATCCATTTATTGAACTTCAAAATAAGGGGCACAATGTGCCCGTGCTTGGCTGTCAATTTTCGAGCAGTTTTGCTGTACTATAGTTTAAGAAAATGGAGGTATTTGATCTCTATTTTATTAGGGTATTTTTTGAAGGAGACGGTATTAGTTTCCAAAAATCGGGAGCCTCGCCAGCTCGTCTCTAAATCTAAGGGGAAAAAGTACAAGAACAGCTAGGCCAGTGATATAGAAATAACTCTATGCCAAAGAGCACAACAACAAACAACTGGCGTACTGGGTAGCACTACATGCTTATTAGGTGAGGTCCAATGTTCAAGTGCGTGTAAATTTTATTTTTCTACTCATTTCTTTTTCCTCACTTACAAGTGGGACCCATGCATAAGAGAGCGGGCCCAGCTTCATGGCATGCCACACAGATATAGTTAACAGAGAGTTAACGGAAATGTATGAGTTTGTACCTCAAAGTTATTGGGATAATTTGTGTCATTTTTCAACTTTATGTATGAATTTGTACTCATTTGGTTTTTCAGTGTTCAAGTATATGTAAATTTTATTTTTCTACTCATTTCTTTTTCCTCACTTACAAGTGGGACCCATGCATAAGAGAGCGGGCCCAGCTTAGTTGGCATGCAACGCAGACATAGTTAACAGAGGTTTCTAAAAAAAGACATAGTTAATAGAGAGTTAACGGAAATGTACGAGTTTGTACCTCAAACACATGTTATTGGGGTAACTTATGTCATTTTTCAACTTTATGTATGAATTTGTACTCATTTTTTTTCAGTGTTTGAGTGCGCGTAAATTTTATTTTTCTACTACTTTCCTTTTCCTCACGTACAAGTGGAACCCATGCATAAGAGAGCGGGCAAAGCTTAGTTGGCATGCCAAACAGACATAGTTAACAGAGAGTTAACGGAAATGTATGAGTTTGTACCTCAAACACAAGTTATTGGGATAATTTGTGTCATTTTTCAACTTTATGTATGAATTTGTACTTATTTCTTTTTTCAGTGTTCAAGTGTGTGTAAATTTTATTTTTCTACTCATTTCTTTTCCTCACTTACAAGTGGGACTCATGCATAAGAGAGTGGGCCCAGCTTAGTTGGCATGCCACGCAGACATAGTTAACAGAGGTTTCTAAAAAAAGACATAGTTAATAAAGAGTTAACGGAAATGTATGAGTTTGTACCTCAAACACATGTTATTGAGGTAACTTGTGTCATTTTCAACTTTATGTATGGATTGTATTCATTTCTTTTTTCAGTGTTCGAGTGCGTGTAAATTTTATTTTTCTATTAATTTCTTTTTCCTCACTTACAAGTGGGACCCATGCATAAGAGAGCGGGCCCAGTTTAGTTGGCATGCCACGCAGGCATAGTTAACAGAGAGGTAACGGAAATGTATGAGCTTGTACCTATTGTAGCTAGTCTAAAAAGAACAGGAGGGATTACTAATTGTGAGAAGAATAAATGATGCATGCCCTTACGATCGATCGAGGTGCTCAAAAATAATAATATATATATAAACTATACGGAAGTAGGCAACTGTTGCTCTGGCCATAATAAAGGGTTACCTTCTTGAAAAATACATGAAGATATTGACCGTCGGGGACCTGCCTTAGCTCCGATACTAGGTACGGCTCCCCCGTGCAGGAAAGGGCAACCCCTAGCTGCTCCGTGGAGATGATGACCCGACTGCCGTTCTGAAGGTCCGGAAGAGACAATTTGATGAAATCCCACTCCACTGACGATGATAGGTCCTCGAGGATAATGAGATACCTATGTTTGATTAATAGTTGCCTGAGCTTGTCCTGTATGAGATGGATTTCCTTGGTGCGGAGGTCCACACCACGGTTTTCTTGGTGAGTGCTGATGTAGAGCTGATTCAGCAAGTTCTTGAGAAACTTGTCCGGGTGAAAAGGATGCATCAGCTTCACCCTGGCATGAACTTGGAACTCTTGGGTGGTTACTTGTTCACAGTAAGCCACGCTGATGATGTGCGCGGTCGCATGCTCTGCTCCTGCACTTCTCCACATTGAGATGACTTTAAGGTCACTCCCTGTCATAGTGATGAGATCTTGGAGGTCGCAGAAGCTGCATTTCTTCATGTTGGCCGCCCATAACTCTGTCAGGATGTCGACGGTTGAGGGGCCAGCGCTAGCAATCTGCGCTGCTGCTGGCAGTCGCGCGGAGGGGCCGGAGGCGCTGATGAGATTGTAGCGGGTGTTCCTTTGGCTCACGTCCTCGACCCTGGCCTTGAGCTGCTTTAGCTCATCGACCGCCCTGTCCAGGTCCCTAGTCTGAGGAGGAGCCATGAAGGGCGGCACCATGCGCCACATCCAGGTCCAGGCCGAGTTGCTGTCCAGGTGGATAACAAACTCGACGCAGTCTTCGACATCGAATGCCAGGTCTCGGAGCTGCCGCACCCAGGTCTTCACCACTTCATTGCTGGCTCGCTCCTTGTTGGCCACCTTTAGGAAGGCCTGCATCATCTGGAACTCGCCAGTGATGTAGACCAGGTCTTGCTGCGCCGCCGCCTTGAGCTTGTTCTCTTCATCGATCGCCGACAGGGCCCTCGTCAGGGTCCCATCCACCGCCGTCTTGGCCAACCCAAGGGCGAAGTCCGCCATTGTTACTTTCTCCCCTTCTTGTGTGCTTTCTGGCTGTGCACTTTTGGTGTTGCTACAAAATGGCTGATGCTGGGAATTGTGCATTCACTTCTTCCACAAATACTTGTCTTAATTCACTTGGCACACCGAGATGGGATTATACACGAGGATGAGCTGTGCAAAGTTTGACATTCATTAATGTTAAGCAAGACTATACTTTCCTCAAAAAAAAAAATAGCAAGACTGTACTACTTGGAAGGTCCTGATAAATACTACCATAAGCCCAAACTATGGGTATCGTGACTTGTTACTGGAGACCACGTGCATTCACGTTGATCCAACGTGGAGCAGCGTATACATCGGATCTGGATGCCGTCTCCGGTCAAGGAATAATGAGTTTATCTACCCAACTTAGCTTGCACTAATATTTGGGATCCAAACCACGGCGACCTACTGGCTTCCCGAAGATTCAAACCGTCGATTACAACGTTGAATAAGAAATTAAAGGCCTGTGGGTGTCAAAACGATCACTATTTTTTTATGTTTCTGGTACCTAAGGATATCGACGTCACCTCCAATAAGCATTAGGCGCGGGTTATCCTTAGCCAGATTCACCAATTCTCGAAGGAAACCGGATTTATTTTCATCTCGGCAGCCTCATAGACTACGACCAGGCTCCATTTAAAATTATTAGCTCTATTTCAAGGTGAAATTTGATGGGAAATTCTCCAACCAAAAAACTAATAAGTCCATGGTTGTGGTCCGTATCCCAAGTAAGATTCCTCCGGATCTTTCACCCAGTGGTAAATGATGCCATGTGTAGTCAAAATCACTAGATAGTGGGCTCGAGCATTTAGGAGAAACCTTTAATCAGTCAATATCCATGTGTTTTAGTGTCCCCACCGAAATACACACGTCATTTTCATTTTGTCCAATTGTAATTCAAACATTATTTAAAACTAGAGGAAATACGAGTATCGAAAAAAATTATTGCAAGGTACCTTTCGGAGAGTTGAGGTTACGCTCCGCACGACGCCGCGTAGCCTTGGAAAGGAAGTGCTCATCCGTGGCTGATGACCGATCGATGAAGGAGAAGTGACGACTGCTGCGTCCGATGGGAGTAGTCGTGGACATACTCTTTCATGTGGAAAATACTCCATCCTTCCCATAAAATAAGACATTTTTTGATACTATATTAGTGTAAAAAAAGGTCAAACATTATGGGACGGAGGGATCGGAGGGAGTAACTTCCTTGCATGTTTCTATGACCTTCCTAACTTCTAAAAATAAGAAAGCACAAGGAACTGCATGAACTGGCTAAATACATAAATACTTTTACGCCATCAGCTCGGTTTCAACGTATTATTATTTCCATTTTTCTCATTAAAAAGCAAACATAGATGCACAAAAAGACTTTGATGGGTGCGGCGTGTTGCTGCGCCTTTGTCCGCTAGTACATACAACATAGACAAGGTATGCGCCTGTAGATGGGTCTTTCCCTTAGTGATGACTAGGTCCACAATCATTTAGCAGTGATAGTTTACTTGTAATAGACACGTCATCCATGACATGGTTACATCGAGGCGATCCTCACGTCATCCATGACATGGTTTAGCAGTGATAGTTTACAAGGCGACCCTCGCGACCCTCTTGCATTGCTCACTTCGCAGACGACATGAGAGGCACAACCCTAGCCGCCAGCCGCCCGATCCCATCCATCCCACCCCTCTATCGCCGTAGGGGGACAGCGCCGGGCAGAACCCGTGCATTCGACAACAACGCCGGAGTGCTGCCTCCTCCTTCCCGAGTTGTAAGGTGACGAGGGCGCTGGATCCGTGGGGGTGCGGCCTCTTCTTCGATCCATGGCGGCGCGGTGGCTCCCTATGGAGGCGTTTGTGGTGGTGCGGGTGGAGATGGCCCAGAGGATGGAAGTGGGGATGGGTGTGGCCGGTGGCGGCGACGGCTGGCCCGGATCCGGTCTTGGTGGCGGCGGCGGCGAATCTGGCCCAGATCCGAACATGGCGGTAGCGGCGCCCCTCCGCTGTGATGAGGGGCCATCTGTTGGGTCATTGTGGCGGCGGCGGTTGAGGGAGTTCTAGATTAAGGGGTCCTCGGGCTGCCGGCATATTGCTTATGGGACGGACTGATGGGCTACTATGGAGCCGAACTAGGGCGTGGGTCTATGACCGGACAGAGATCTTCGAAGTTGTGGTGTTCCCTCCAAGTCAAGATTTAGCGTGATCTTTCCTTTGTTGTAACCGATCGCATGTAACCCTAACCCTACTGGTGTCTATATAAACCAAATGGTTTTAGTCTTTAGGGCTAGAGCAATAGGGAACACCCCATCAACCTTGGGTTTAGCTCGCTTGATCTCGAGGTAGATCGACTCTGTAATCATATCATACACATCGAATATAATCAAGCAGGACGTAGGTTTTACTCTTAGAGAGGGCCTGAACCTGGGTAAACACCGTGTTCATCGTCCCTTGTTTCCCATTCATCCTAGATCCATAGCTCGGGACCCCCTACCCGAGATCCGCCGGTTTTGACACCGACACCGGCGGCGGCGGATCTTGGGATCCCTCACCCGGGGACGTCATGGGACGCGTGTGGCAGCCGGAGCTTCCTCAGGCGTTGACGACGCTTGATGCGGGATCGCGTCGTCAGTTGGCATTGTATGGGTGACGACAACAGCGAGCGTGACGGCGGGTGCTCTCTGTAGTGCCCGGAATTGGGGCGGCGGCCCCTCTTCATCAACGGCGGCAGAGTCCGGGGTCGTGTGGGCGCCTTGGAATCGGGATCTCGAGGTGATGATGGCCTTTCTGGGGCTGGTGGCTGTATGGGATGTCCCCTCCATCCACAAATCGGGTTCGATGCGGCTCGACAGGTGACACATGTGCCTCTTTCGGAGTTGTCGAGTAGTTCCTGTTGCCAGCAGATGAAACCACCAGTGAATGCGCTACCCGCGAATGCTACGCACGACGTCTTATTCGAGACGCCAAGTCATGCCTGCTACTGTCGGATGATGCATGGTGGCTCGGGCATAGGTGCCATGTTTAACATGTTGTTGTTGGATCAAAGGTGGTGTGACAGTAGCGGGAGGCAGGCGGTATGGGACGTCTTTGTCTTTCGTTGTCTCCTCCAGAGGTATCTGGCTATAAAGGCGTCGGTAGACGGATAAGGTTGGATGGTACAGATGGCTTCAACAATGAGTTTATGTACTCCGTGAAAACACAAGATCTCTGATCAGGCTATGAAATACAAGGGCAAGGCCGTGGTCCTTACTCAAGGTGGTGGATTGAAGCTTGACTTTGGGGATAAGAACTGGAGTTCAACTTTGTGGTGGACTCGTCATCATCAGTGCATGTGTGATGATTGCTTTTTGAAGGCATAGCCTAGGAGATGCGTATTTTCTGCTTATGTTGTGTCTTGTATCATAGGGTTAGTGACTATCAGGAGAGTTACTCTCGTAAGGTATATGGCCTCTGGGTATGTTTTCTGCTTTTATTTGTGGGTCAATGGTGTTCGACTGTTGAATTTTACACTATTAATAATATATGACTGCATGCATAGTTCGAATGCAGAGCCCGGTGATCCTCAAAAAAGTTGACATGGTCACACAAATATTTCGAGTTTTCAGATAATGTGCGGACATGCCTAGTCGTATTTCGCTCTACAGTTAGCAACTTGGCAGTGATAGGTGCATTGTATCTTACACTGCAGCTGGTAATAATTTAACCTATGTTGTCTTCTTGGCGTGTCAGAGTGCACGTAGTATTTGAGAAATCACATACCCATGTGGCAGCAACTGACAGCTTGACACTAGTAGTAGCATCTAAACTGGGAAGTATAAATATTTGGAGGCTATTTCTGGTTGGCAAACTGAGCTGTCTAACTATACTCAGAGGCATGATCGCAAGTGTTCTGTTGAGAGTTGAGACCATTGGCAAGCACCACATGGATGTTCATTAGTGTTGCACACATGGTCTTAGGGAGCAGCAGGAATCTCTCTAATTTTTCTACTATGTCACATGGAACTATGCGTACGCTAAGTCAGCGCCTGCTGGTTGGTGGCGCCTTATGTATAACTAGACCAGCAGCGCGCGGTGCCGGGTATACAAACGATGTGGCTAATCGTGTGTGCCAGCTGGGCAAACTTAGCATGTTTAGTTGCACATGATAAATCAGAAAGTATTTATCCTGATTAAAAACAACAGGAGCTGAGCACAAAGCAGAATCACATAGCTTGATTAGGAGAAGCAGGGCATAAAGCTCAGTGCTATAGAGCAGCATAAGTAGCAGAATAGATAGATACATAGTACACAATCCAACAATTGAGCCAAGGGGTAGTAGTCTTATGCAGATATCCATTTAGAACATTACTTCATAGTACCGATTACAAATAATTTACACTAACAATCTGAAGAAAAAAATTAAACCTCCCCCCACATAAACTATAGTTCAGTCTTCAATAATTAATTCAACATCAACAGTATATGTAAACATCAGGAGGGAAGCAGATGTTCCTTTTGCATTTGACTCAATTGAAACAATTAAACCTCTCATCAAAAAAGGCAGTCTGCAAAGGCATGTTCCAAAACATTTTAGGGCGTGCTGGCAATACAAAGCAATAAATGGTTGTACAACAAAGCAGGAGTGCATATGAGCTACTACTGTGACGTTTAGTTATGACTCAAGTGTAATAGAAGACCTCGATTTATTATTTTCCATGGACTTAAGTATTTTCCATGAGAAATTTCTGTTGTAACCAAGTCTCCAGCTCAAACCAAAATATTTTAGCATCACTACTTGAGTTGTTTTCTGTTTTCTATAAGGTGTAGATCTGATGCTACACACCCTGATCAGTGTGCAGTAGTAATTTATGATTCAGGTATAATGGATACCCAAGAGTTTTTCTTCTCTTAAAATGAGCTATACAACTATACACACTGGATAGTTGAAGTTCCATGGTAATAAATATTTAGAGAAGAAATATATCATGATAGTCATTGTAACTCATTTCATGTAACGAAAATCACAAAAGGGGGAAGATGCGTTCATGGAAGAATCTAAAATCATTCATTGGATAACTAATATTGTTTATCTACTACCAATTATATATCACAGCTTATGTATGTATATTACCAAAACAGAGCAAGTAACAGGAAGCACATTGTTATTTTGAGCTAAAGTGTATGCAGATGGCACAAACACTTGAGGCATATTCTAATTATTCTACTGGCTCTAGGCCCAAAAGAATGAGCAAGAAGAAATATATATATCTCTCACAAAAATAGGATTATACATATGAAGAAAATAAATTTTCCTGATAAAAATTCCATGCATGACTTGAAAAAGTATCTTCCCTTTGATCACTATTGTGATATAACCTATTATTGTCCACCTTTATTTATCATTTCTTTTGATAGAAAGCAGGTGGTCAAATAGATGCCACAAAATACTGATAATTAGTCCCAACAATGTGGTGATATAAACCGCTTGATCGCATTCATTATTATACTTCTACTCTACCTCCCACCATGATCTCTACCATTTTCGTTTAACTTTTGAACATCTGGAAAATTCATGATTCCTTCTTAAGCATGAAAATATGAGATGCAGAAGATCTATGAAACGTAATAAAACTAACATAAGCCTAAGTTCCCATGTTCGCCAATTGGGCAAATATAGAGCTTTAGATTCATTACATGATGCACATCCTATGGATTGTTTACTTAGTAATTAGTAATTGCTATTCATCCCTTGGAACATTTCTGCTACTTAGTATAGAACTTTTAGTGCACATCTCTATTTGAACCAAGAAATGTGTATTGTAGGAACTAAAACATATGCAAGGATAACCTAAAACTTGATCCTCAATTGAGTGAACTACTCAATCGAGTAAACTACCCAGTACTCGCTACTATACAAAGGGTAAAGGAACATGAAAGATGTTCTAACCAGATCCAACCGACGTTTCTCCAGGAACCGACAATTCTAACTTTTGCAGAGCTCGGGTTTTGACGGCCAAGATCGCAGACAAACAACATAAATATTACCAATTACCGTGCCTAACCGACTAAGAAGTAAACTAAGAAATCAAGTTTCCAATTGAAAAGAAACATCAAGCATCTAGCAAAAGTAAGTAACCAGATTGTAAGGTTGATAACGGAACCATAATCATAACTAAATTATGAACTCACCCTTCACTTGCATCTACAACATCTCTATGGCATTAATTGAGTTTTTATTGTCATCCACTTCATTCAAAGCTAAGCCAAAATCAGGAGCGGAACCTGTCAAGGTAGCACTTGATTTCATTACCAAAACTGTAGTCACTTCAACTCCCAAAGCTCTTAATGGAGGGAAGCTTCAAAGAGACTGATAATAAAAAGTAACCATGAAACTAAATTTAATCAGCTAGTGAAGCTACCAAAGCACCAAAGCAGGTCTACATCTTCATAGACAGTGCAATTACTTGTTGGCCTGATAGTTATCTCATAACAACTGGAGCAACCATTCAGTCATAGGCAAGAACAAGGACATAACACCTAATAATGGACAACAACAAAATTGGGCGCCCACAATCTCACCTCCAGTCAATGGCGACGTCTCCAAGCAAAGTCACAGGGCCAGCGGCAGCCGATGCTCCTCCCAAAGGAAGGACATGAAATGGTGGAGAAAGGGGAGGGGGGCTCCTACCAGTGGGTGGTAACAGAGGCGACCATAGTTGACCGAGGGCGGCGACCGCTCCCGTGAGGGCCGTCTCAAGATCCTATCACTTGGAAACAAATAGAGAATTTAGTAAACAACACAACACTGGCAGAGTATCAAAATAATGCTAAATTTGAAGAGTAATGTTATTATTACTTGAAATGAATACCTGATCTTCAAGAATAATTCTAGTAAAATCAACATTGATAAATCATTTAACTCTCCACTTGACATTCATATAGTTTCCATATCCATTACCTGCATCACCAATCATACGTATGGATACTACTTCAGTGATTAAAGGCCCTTGATCTACCATTTATCCATATGAGATCAGCCCAATATATGTCAATCTAAGCCTTGCAGCATATACCTAGAAACCTGAAATACAAAATATCATACGTTATCAACTCAAATATGATTGGTGATGCAGACAAAACGGGCAAATGAACACACGTTTTTTATTTCTCATCAACATTACCAACTTTTAGTCTTGGACCCAAGAAAGAACATGATCCTCTGTCTCTCTCTTTCTTTCGTAACCAAAATCTTGACCCTAATCCACTGCACACAATACATATTTGCTTAAGGGGCACCTGACTTTCACATTCTAGTCTGCACAAAAATCCTATCACTCAAATATTTGCTACAGGGCTACGACACAACTATGAAACAAATAAATAATTCTAATAGGCATGTCGTTGATGATTCTATTCCCAAATCAAACCAGATAAATAAGAGACAAAGGGTAGCAAGGTTTGACTACAAATTTTCCAAACTCATCGTCCCGGGCTCCATTGACTAATTTTATTGCTACAAATCCACGTCTGATGGGGGTATATTCTTGATGTAAAAGCATGAACATGTAATGCCAAATAGTAGAAGCTGGAAAATATAAATACCTGCACATAGCTACAACCAAAGTAGTAGCGACGACCCAACCTAGAGGAGCAGCAACTACAGATAGTGTCTGTTCCAAGCAGAAGAGCGCGTACTCTAACTGGATCATGCACTTTGACAGCTCTAAAATGCTGGCCGGATTGGGAGCAGGCGTAGTCCTGACCTCTTCCACCGGAGACACGGTCCAATACGTCCTCCAAATACTATACACAGACTCCAACAATGCAGCCGAATATGAGACTCTGTTGCACGGTCTTCGGATGGCAGTCCCTATGGGCATTCAACGCCTAGAAGTGTACACAGGGATTCAAACCTCGCAATATCAC
Organism: Aegilops bicornis; assembly: GCA_021605145.1. Taxonomy (NCBI): domain Eukaryota; kingdom Viridiplantae; phylum Streptophyta; class Magnoliopsida; order Poales; family Poaceae; genus Aegilops; species Aegilops bicornis. The sequence continues at coordinate 653,512,571 of CM038669.1, read as the reverse complement.
AAATAAATGGAGACTTTGATGCCAAGGATCCGAAAATGGCGGCTTATCGCAATGACATCCTTAAAATGTCAGCTCGGTTCGAGGGGCTCGAATTCCACCATGTGGCTCGAGAAAACAATCAAGCGGCAGATGTCCTTGCCCACCTCGGTGCTAAACGCGACCCTGTCCCACCTAACATATTCCTAGAAAGGCTGTTCAAGCCATCCGTGGTATGGGAACGGGAGTCCGGCAATACCAGCACGGAACCGAATACATCCCTAGATTCCGAACTATCAGACATAATCGGAGGCTCCACCACCGAATAACATCGTCAGCCCACGAATAATGGCTGTTATCGCCTGCGGACTGAGCCTTTCTTGGCCTACCTAAATAGGCAGGAGCTCCCGAAGACCAAAATGAAGCACGCTGCATCGCTCGCTGCTCCAAAGCTTACAAGGTCCATGAAGGGGAACTCTATAAGAAAAGTGTCACCGGAGTGCTCCAAAGGTGCATCTCCGAAGAGGAAGGTGGCAGCTCTTGGCTGAAATCCATTTCGGACTGGGCGGACACCATGCTGCGGCTCGAGCATTAGTCAGCAAGGCCTTTCGTACAGGTTTCTATTGGCCGACAGCCCGAGCAGACGCACAGGACCTTGTCCAACACTGCGTCGGTTGCCAGCTCTTTGCCAATCAGAGTCATATGCCCCCTACCGCTCTACAAACAATCCCCATAACTTGGCCCTTTGCGGTCTGGGAACTGGATATGGTTGGACCCCTTAAAGGGGGAAGCCACAAGAAAAAATACTTATTAGTCATGGTTGACAAGTTCACCAAGTGAATAGAAGCCAAACCAGTGAAAATGGCCGAGTCCGGACGAGTAATAGACTTTATATCCGGGGTCGTACACTGATATGGTGGCCCCCACAGCATCATCACCGATAATGGCTCAAATTTCACGGCCGACGAGGTGAAAGCTTGGTGCGGCAAAATGGGCATTAAGCTCGACTATGCTTATGTCTATCATCCTCAAACAAATGGTCAGGTTGAACGAGCAAATGCTCTCATCATGAGTGGCATCAAACCCAGACTAGTGCGATCCTTGACAGAGTCGGATACTCATTGGGTCGAGGAGCTCGACTCCATACTCTGGGGGCTGCGGACCACGCCGAATCGCACTACCGGATATACACCATTCTTTATGGTGTACGGTGCAGAAGTAGTACTACCCTGCGACATAATACATGATTCGCCACGCATACGCATGTACGAAGAGAAGGAAGCCGATTTAGATCGGCAGGATAATTTGGATGCCCTAGAGGAGGAGCGCGACGTCGCTAAGGCTCGTTCCGCATTCTATCAAAGAACAGGCTCGACGATACCAAAGCAGAAGTGCGGGCCAAAACTTATAATATTGGCGAACTCGTTCTACGCTTACCGGAGAAGAAGAAGGACAAGCTCAAAACCAAATGGGAAGGCCCCTTCATCATCGACAAAGTTCTCACCGGAGGCGCGTACCGCTTACGCAATGCGTCTGACAATAGACTCGAGCCCAACCCATGGAACGCGGCCAGACTTCGGAGATTCTATGCCTACCGCCGGACTCAGTGTTCGTCTCCCTAACCCTCCTTTTTCAATTATGCTCCCTCCCTTTTCCTTTCTCGTTGTTTTTCTCTTCACACAAAGTATTTAATACAGTGCGGATTCCCGGATTATTCCGGCCGCACTATGTGTGCAAGTCATAACTGGTGGCTTCCTATACGGAAGCTAAACATAACTTACTCTAAAGGGCTTTTTTCCCATCATACATGTATTTTCCATGTGTGCCTTTTATTCGCCATTATATGCATCGATATGACTTAAGACGTGGCCAAGCTGGGTTGCCTGGCTCCTGTGTTTATGCCCTACATTCCCGTTAATTCGGCTAGGGCATAAGGGGAGCACCTCTGCGATTGTTACTGCCGGTTGAGCCGAATGTGTACCTCAGACTTGGTGAAGCCGAAAGCTAGTGTCCTTAAGAGAATATTCGGCCGGTGAACAAAAGATGTCTTTGTTTATTATAACATTAATCCCCAGAAGTTCTATATCCTGCGCTTTGGTTCGCAGTCCGGACATGTGCCTTGACACATGCTTACCAAGGGAAAGGAACCCTTAACGGAACTATTCTACCTGGAAGATGTTTCTTACTATCCTTGTAATATAACATAACTAGTTGGGTACTTGTCTGTTCAAGCACTTATGACCCCTACGCCTGGTTTCCACGCATACTCCGGTTTTGTATAACTGAGCGGATATTCAGACACACCCCAGACTTTAGGATCCGGGGGCTGAAGCGAAAAGGTTCGCCATGACAAATGATTTTAATCCGGCTAGGGGCTACTTATGTCCATCGAATTACACAGTCATTTGGACTGACTATATTCATCCTCTATACCATCCAACAGGCTATCTAGCTTACAATCTTGTTGCGAATACTTTGCGGCTAACGCCACCTAGTCATATACCAGACTCACGGGAATTTCTTGCCCAGCTGGCCCGGCCGGTCCAACTTCGGCCATATGGTTCGGGTCCAGCTTGGTGTAGCGCGTCTTCACCATAGCCCATGCTTCTCTTTGCACCTTGCCGGCAGGCTGATATCTTCCACAAACGGAAGAGCCGTCGTGCTCCTTGAAGCATGTCCACAAGCCCCCATGCCATTTGGCAGGGAGCTTGATGGCCACAGAGATCGCAAGAATGCCCCTCGTGATCACCTGCCGAAGTTCGCCGTGCAGTTGTGAGAGGTCCTACAGTAAATCACCTGCAGATGCGGCATCTCCTCCTCGTATGCACCCGTTAGCATTCCTACAAACACAACTTTTTCAACATACTTCCTCGCCGAACTATGATACAGTTCGCCCAGGCACTTACCATAAATGCCGCCGCGAGCCTTTTGTTCTCCTTTACGGAGTCCGCCAGCTGCGACGGACGCCTTTCAATTCTACGCCCAGCCGAACATTGGCATATTGAGAGCATTCTTCTCCTGCTTAACTTGCGTAAGAATGCGCTCGCTGGCCTTTAGTTGCCTCTAGAGATGCGACTCGTCATCCCTCCCGCCCTCCGGATTTACTCCGGGGTTGTCTACAGAACTTTCTGTTAAATTTGTCATACCAGCCAGTTGCCAACTAGTGCGTTATAATTGAGATAAATGTTACCATATGAGGCCTTCTGGGATTCCTCTAGCTTGGCAATTGTGGCCCTCAGTTGGGTCTTGCACTCCTCCAGCTCCCGAGACAATTTCTCATTCTTATCTACAAGAACCTGCGTATAAATTGATACTTAAAACTATTGTCTCAACCGTTTTCAAGTCTCAGGGGCTACTACTATACAGGCTTATCAAACTTTCTTACCCGTATATCTTTGGTATACTGGACTGTCGACTGGGTGAGTCCGCTTTGTGAAGCTCGCATATATGTGTCTCCCGAATTGAAAGCATTAAATGCCTTTTCAGAAAAGATGTTGTTGCGAAGCATGGCCCTGTCGACGCCGGTGATGCATGGCACTTTCTACTTCCGAATTTGTGGCAGAGAGCATATCTGCATCCTCTGTCGGAGGACTATGCGGCGTCGGCCCTACGTCCGCCTCCTCTCTCAAAGTTGGTCCTGGAGCCCGACTGGTGGAGGTGTGGTTGGAAGGATCTACGGATACAGTCTGGATACTCCTCTTCCTGCCAGCATGTCAAAGGGCACTGTTATACTTCAAATAACAACAAATTACATGACAGGTGGTTTCTTTACCTCTGTAAGGGCGTGTCGGTCCTAACCGCCTTCCTCTTGATCCTGCCCAATCCGGACGCCTGTGGCTGATGGGTCCCTAGGGGCTCGGCCCTGCGTTCCGAATGTCGCTTCTGCAAAAACACGACACTTCAGGGATAAGGAGTGACATCAGGGAAGAGTCCTCTTCGGAGGATCGAGCCTTCGGCTTGGCTTACGCGCGACGAGGGTAGCAGTCCGGGATAATCGGTAGTAATGGCCACCGAGGCGCCATCACGGCTCGCCCGATAAAATATCCCGTCGACAAGATGCACGGCCGCATCTGGGTCTTCTTCGAGTCCTGGATACAGGGCCCTTTCGGGTCCTCTTCGATGCGGGAAGGGCTGAGATTCCATCTACGGCCCTTCTCGGCCCTGTTCGAAATGTCGATGCGTGTAACTTTAGCAAAGAATACCACAATAAGTGAAGCGAGAAAATAATGACGACTTACCCATTTTGGGGGATTGTACATGGAGAATCTGTCCCGCGGTTTGATATGGAGGAAGTCTTCCTCTTCTCCCTTGTACAGGTCGGACATTATCCTTGCCAGAGCGGTGGGGGAGTCTGGACCCTTACGGCCGCAGCGGGTGGCATCGTCTATCCCGCTAGTAGTGCCGCATGGGATTGCTCGATATTGAAGCGGTTGCACTCCCCGCATTATGCATATTGCCATCACCTCGACTATCGTCAGTCCGGATTTGGCCAGTAACTTTATCCTGCTCATCAGGAAATGTACTTCCCTGGAATCCTCTTCTTGGGGGCCTCGGGGGCGCCAGCTTAGACGTGCCCTCGGCGGGGTGTTACTGAACTTGGGGAGTCCTGTCCGGACTGGATCCGGAAGGGGAGCGTCATCAACATAAAACCACTCTCAAGCCTAGTTATCTGGTGCCTTCTTGGGAGTACCGGATAGGTATCCAGTCTCAGCGATACGCCATACTTCGGCCCCGCCCACTTGACATAGGGATTCTCCCTGGTTGCGGGGGACAAGGCAGAACAGCTTCTTCCACAAGCCGAAATGAGCCTCGCAGCATAGAAATAGCTCACAAAGGGTGACATACCATGCTATATGTAGTATGGAGGCTGGGGTAAAGTTGTGCAACTAGAGGCCGTAGAACTCCAGAAGCCCGCGAAGGAATGGATGAATAGGAAACCCGACGCCCCTTAACAGATGCGGAATTAGTCATATTCGCTCCTCTGGAGACGGATTGGGGGATCTCTCCGCCTGTTCTTCGCCGTTATAGGTGGCCACTCCGGCTCGAACGTGGACCATGAACACCGGTGGGAGGAGCCGTTGGGTTTGTAACTTTATCAAATGGCTATGAGAAACTGAACACTCTCCCCAGTCCCCGGGCTTGGGGCAAGGGGAGCGAGCAGAAGAGCTGCGACGACCGGCCATGTTGGAATGGTTTTTTCTGGGCGCTCTGTTGGATGCTCGCTTGAGGAGGGAGAGTGGGGTTTGATCTGGGTATCCCGTCTCTTCAAATAGGCGGTTAGCCCAAGGACCGAGGGTGGCAATGCAAAATGTCTCGACTCCTCGCATTCGATCGACACATGGGAATGGTCATTATTGAAACACTGAAGCCAAGGAGTACAACATTGATGAGATGCCGAACACTCTTCATCATGACGGGTACATTGGAGTATTCTGAGGAGGAACCCGCCTTGCCATGCCGAAGACAAGACTGCGCGCCAGACTCATCGTTATTGAAGCCTGGTTCAGGGGCTACTGAGGAAGTCCTGGAAAAGGGGGTATCCGGACAGCCGGACTGTATGCATTGTCCGGACTATAGAAGCGTCAATATACAAGACTCAAGACTTCGCCTCGTGTCCGGATAGGACTCTCCTTTGCGTGGAAGACAAGCTTGGCGATCCGGATATTATATTTCCTTCCTTGTAACCGACTCCATGTAAACCCTAGCTCTCCGGTGTCTATATAAACCGGAGACGATGGTCCTTAGAAGGCCGATCACAATTACAATCATACCATCATAGGCTAGCTCTTAGGGTTTAGCCTCTACGATCTCGTGGTAGATCTACTCTTGTACTATTCATATCTTCAATATTAATCAAGCAGGAAGTAGAGTTTTACCTCCATCGAGAGGGCCCGAACCTGGGTAAACATTGTGTCCCTTGCTTCCTGTTACCATCAGCCTAAGACGCACAGATCGGGACCCCATACCCGAGATTCGCCGGTTTTGACACCGACAACCCCCACTGCACAGGCTTTGCCTAGCCAGGATATGACGGCGGCAGGAGGGGAGGCAGAGGGGAGGGGAGGCGAACATGAGGCGTAGGAGATCGGGAGGGGCGGCGGGGATCGAGAGGGCGGCGGATCGGAGGCGAACTAGATGCTTATCAAAATTGCAAACAAAAACAGAGTACATTGGTTGTCTCCGATCATAGCGCCCACTCATCCTCGATTGCTTGCCGCTGCCCACCGGTGCACCTTGTGTTTCCTCTTTGAGGAGTATTGGACACACCTAGAGGATGGTGGCCTAGCTGCCGAGTGGGTGATCATGACCTGTTTCGACGGTTCGCACAGCGTATGCAGACCACTGCGCGCAAGCTGGCTAGGAGCGTGCGCATTGTTGGCAACGTGCGTGACAAGCTCGCGATCTCACGCGAGAGCTCCTCCTCAGACTCGATACCGGCCCATTGTTTTCTTTGTCCCAGTTGGTCATTCCATTTTGTGGTATGTTTCTTTTTGCGCTTATAAGCACCTATATATAGGCGGCTAGCGTTGCCTTGACACTACTAGAGAAAAGCATATTAGTGGCGCTGGTTTTTTACATACCAGTAGCGCGGGCACCCGTGCTACTGCTAGGGCGCTACAACTATTATTTAACAGTAGCGCGTTTCTAAACAAGCGCTACAGCTAAAATACTTAGTAGTAACGCCTCTTCCTTCACCAACGCTACTACTATCATCACGTAGTAGTAGCGCCCTGTTTTCTCCACACGCTACAATTAGGTAAATAGAAACAAAAAATAAGAAAAAGCAGTCAGGTAAAATATTCATGGAAATCAAGACAAGTCCAGTGCAAATAAACTAAGTTCACAGAACCATCTCACGAACATTAACGACAGTACCACATCTCATATAACCACACAATCTCACAAACTCATATATAGTAGTCAACAATGCATGGATAGATCATAGTTGATAAGTAGCTACTAGGTAGTCATACGAGCATATAAATGGTTCAACAGCCATACGCATGCATATGTAGTTCTAGATGATATCGATGACGACCATCATCCTCAAGCCTGGGCGGTGGGTGTTCCTGATAGTAATTAGGATTACCTGTCCAACATGAAGATTCTAGCCGACGAGGAAGCTTTTTCCACCCAACCGAGTTGAAGTGTGTGTGACCGTCTGTGTCCACGCCTGCAGACGCACAAGTGGTGGCGGAGCCCCTTGCGGTAAGGCGTATTCCAGCAGAGCCTTCTTCATCAGGCTTGATACCACAACTCTCAGATAGGCTCTTTGGCAATTTCTGAATAAGAAAACATATCAATTAATAAGTAGCCTCACACATTCTACACTATCAAAAGACAGTACTACATTTCTGCTAAGCATGAATTCTACTAATAAGTATATATGGATTCTACACTATTAGCAGTTATTTGGATTCTACATGAAGCATATATATCATCGGACTCTACACTAAGTATATATATCATCGGACTCTACACTAAGTATAACAATAAAGCATATAAGATTCACTAAGCATATAAGATTCAGTAAGCATATATATCATCGGACTCTACACTAAGTATAACAATAAAATATATAAGATTCACTAAGCATATAAGTTTCACTAAGCATATATATCATCGGACTCTACACTAAGTATAACAATAAAGCATATAAGATTCACTAAGCATATACATCATGAGACAGTATACACTAAGTATAACAATAAAGCATATAAGATTCACTAAGCATATAAGATTCACTAAGCATATATATCATCGGACTCTACACTAAGTATAACAATAAAGCATATAAGATTCACTAAGCATATATATCATCGGACTCTACACTAAGTATAACAATAAAACATATAAGATTAACTAAGCATATAAGATTCACTAAGCATATATATCATCGGACTCTACACTAAGTATAACAATAAAACATATAAGATTCACTAAGCATATACATCATCAGACACTATACACTAAGTATAACAATAAAGCATATAAGATTCACTAAGCATATAAGATTCACTAAGCATATATATCATCGGACTCTACACTAAGTATAACAATAAAGCATATAAGATTCACTAAGCATATAAGATTCATTAAGCATATATATCATCGGACTCTACACTAAGTATAACAATAAAGCATATAAGATTCACTAAGCATATATATCATCGGACTCTACACTAAGTATAACAATAAAGCATATCATCAAATTACTCTAAAAACCATAGTAAATGCAACATACCATGATAGACGATCAACCATGGTACTTTTCAGGCGGGTCACGAATGGCACCCCGACGAAGTCAAGACGTGGCGGAATGATGTCCCATAGGTTGCACACCTCCACCTCGCTCAACTTCATTCTCTCGAGCTACGGTGGCATCACCGAGTGGGTCGTCATCATCCTCATCATCCTCATAATCTTCTGCTTTGTTAACATAAATCATGGCCAGCTTGGGTCTTTCAGCTCTGAAGGAGAAGCTGATCAACTCACCACCGGTGATACGCATGTGGGCGATGAAACGGACCCATCCATCTCCTCCCACCTGTGTCATCTTTCGTCCTTTTTCGATCTCCATAGTGTAGGGGCCCCCAGGAGCCTCAAAGGTCACAGAGTCTCCGGTCAGATTGTTGAATTCTGACCTCACATTGCATGGGACGATCTGTGTACAAAAAGCAAAATGATATATACAAGATGCATCAATGCCAATAACACTAAAAACAAAATAGTAGTTACTAGTTTCATATAATTTGTTACCGCTGCATGAAGAAAACTAGACTCAAGTAGATGCCGAACAACGTGCTGGGCCAAAGGCTGCTGGCGCACCTTGACTTGCACCGTCGACATGGTGGTGGTGGTGGTGGCGCCATTTCCCTAAAGCAATATGATTAAAGGATTAACGATCCAAAAAGTAAACATAAAGTTTTCATAGAGTTCACATGGCAAGCAAAATAACAACTAGAAAGTAAACATAAAGTTCAGTCCAGGGGAACACTTTATCTATTCCCACATCCAAAAGTTGAACCAGCTTAGAATCTTCCAAAACACAATAAGTAAACATCCATTCCACCTTTGGCATCAGATGCACAATAATTAAAACTATAGAAGTCAAACACCCCCCTTTTCGATTAGATACAACTCTCTGTCTATCTGTGTTTTCTTTTTCTGAAATTTACCAAAAATGGGCTCACTAACAGCATCATAACAACTTGGCAATTTGAGCATCACCACATACAGATACTCTCTTCAACCTGAAAGAGTATCAAATCAATCATTGATTTTTCCATGAAACCACATAACAGTGAGGGCTTCTTGGTCATATATTTATATGCATCAACAAAGAAGCTAGTGGCAGCAGCCAAGAATTGAAACCCTCAACAGTTGCTGTCATATCAGAGCTAAAAAATGCTCACGATTCTACGGTCGAGCACTATGGTTGTTCCAGCGAAGGAATGACAAGTAGTTACAAGTACTACATCAATGATCCTAAATACCGGAAACAATAGTCACGTATCGTGACATCGTGATACGATGGGACGCTCTCGTCCTCGGCCGATCACGTTAGCTAGCTTAGCTTCTAGCTCCCGCCACCACACATCTTCAGGACGAGCGCGCCAGCCCTGGAAGATGCGGTTTGCCCGCTCAATTGTGGACTGCGAAATCATGCCCTAGACGACACCAGGGCTCTAGCAGCGTATCTCGAAAGCTCCCATGGCACCATTTCAGAAGGGGAGCCGATCCTACGACCACCATCGACAAACTTGAGCGTGTGGAGGCGTTCACGCAACCACAGACGATGGATAATCATTCCCATTGCAGAAGCCTATCATCTACACGAAACGGCACACGGCAACCGACGCCGCCCGTGGCTCCTCTCCGGAAAAGGCACGACATGGACGCCCCCTCTCTAAACCCTAGAACACTAGGCACCGCCGCCGCCACCACTGCTCCAGGGGCAGCAGCCAAGAATTGAAACCCAAGTTTCAATTATATGTGCTAAAAGCCTCTACTTCTCTAGCTACTTCTCTCTACTCTCTCCTAAGTTTCGGTGAGCAACAAAAAGCCTCTACTTCTCTCACCTAACCCCTCTCTCTACTCTCTCCCCAATCACACGAGGAAACAAGCTCGAACACGTCAGATCAAAGCGCTGGAGCCACCGTGGCAATCCCTAAATCCCAAAACATGGCAGCCGCCGCGGCAAATCGATTGGAGCCTAGCTAGTGTGGCGCGCGCAGGGAGGAGGAGATCGAGGGGGACTTACGGGGCTGGGGCGTCGGAGGAGGCGAGAGGCGACCGCGCGTGGTGGCGGGGCACGGTACCGTCGACGGGGGTGAGGCGGCCGGGGACGAACCCTAACCGCGGCGACGTCGTCGGGCGGAGGGGATCGATTGTGAGAGTGAGGGGTGCAGGGGCGCTCGGGCCGGTTTTCTTTTGCTCTAGTCAGAAGCGCTTGGTTAGAGGCGACGCCATCGCTAAGTTTTCCACCAACTGTAGCGCCCGTTCAAAACAAATGCTACAGCTAAGTGGGCTACTGTTTTTGCCCAGCGGCCCATGTAACAGTAGCGCAGCCCAAGCAAACAAACGTTGTTGTTATATATTAGTAGTAGCGTGTTTTCTGCCCAGCGCTACTTGTAAATACTAGTAGCGTAGGGGCATAAACAGGCGCTACTGGTAAACTTTTATTTACAAGCATTTTCCTAGTAGTGTAAAGCCATTCCCAACGGCATTAAATTTCCCATTCGTTTCGTCCAGTTTTACCTACTCTATTTTTCTTTTCGCTAGGTGCTCAATGAAAGTCCAACATAATCAAATCTCTATTGTACCGGAGTTCCATAGTAGATATGAAGATAAAATCATATAGCAGTCTTGACTTCCATTACGTTTCAGATCTGATAAAATAATTTAAATATGTGTATATCTATAATTTATCCTTACAAAATACTCCCTCCTTTCCAGTTTATAGGGCTCAATTCAATAATCTCACCAACCAAGGTAGATGATGAGTGGTGGAATACTTTTGTAGTTTGCAAAAATACCCAATTAATTCTCTTGTTTTCCTCAAAAAATTATGTTTACCAATGCATTAATTGCAATGCATGCATGCATAAAGTACATGCATTGATCAATTTTCTCCTAATACTTGTCTGCAATGATTTAATGCACCTTGGAATCTGAACATGTGATGGGAATAACCAAATTGAGCCTTATAAAATGGAAAAACTAAAATTTTGAAATAAGCCCTATAAACCGAAAAAGAGGGAGTATAACAAAGACAAGGCCCTCGCAAGTGCTAGTTATTACATCATAATAAATTAAAGGCAAAGAACAAGTAAAGATCAGAAACGATAAAGCAGGAAAGCATTAAATTACAGGGGTGGCTGGCAAGCAGGCCTTCTTGATTGTTTAGGACACTACTGCAGAAGAGAAATCAATACTAGGAGTACGGCCATGTGAGAGTGAGACAATTATCAGGAAGAAGGCCGTTTTACCAGCTTCAATACAGGTTTGTTTGTATGATTGAGAACTCCCCGCTGCAAGTCTTCCTTGAGTTTGTTACTGTAGGAACCCTCAAGAAAAACCATCTTGAGATAGGCCAGTTTCTCTAGCTCAGGAAGCTGCAAATCTGACCCACTGGAGCAATGAAGTATGAGCACGAGGACACATCGGATGAAGTGGCTTTCAAATGTTACCTCTAACCGCGAGCTGCAATCAAGCTTGAGAACACGTGGAGCCATCTCGATATCCAACATGCTAAGATCCAACTTACCAATTTCTCGGGTCAGCTTGATACAAATACGACGTAGGATAGATGGATTTGAAAATGATTTGATGAGTAAGGGAATGTCCTCTGTCTTGGATATAGTCATCTCCAAATCCATCTTTTGAGATTGTCAAGGTCCTTAATATGGACTGATAACTTGCTTATGGGCCCGTATAGCTTCAAGATCTTTAGGGTCTTGGGCGGCTTGAAGCTATTATCCATGCAATCCACGTCGAATCTCACGGACAAGCATTCCAAATGGCTATGCGATGAGAGCCCAGAACACAACTCCTCCCAGTTTTCCCTCTTGATGCCACACACTTTGAGCTTGAGCAATTGGGTAAACTTTTGGAGATCCGTCAGAAAGTCCTTCCCGCGTGCACTATTGGCATTGACAACACCAAGAGTTTGCAAGGAAGAAATGTTCTCAATCCCTACAGGAACCTCGATACCTCCATTATGAGGTGGCCATACATGTTTGTATTTTTTCCACATGCTACATGCCAGTCTTGATACGGCGGAACCCAACTTTGGCGGCATTGTCCTTGTGTCACGACCGTCTTCTGGTTCTGGTGATGTTGCTGCTGCTTGTGGTGGGCTTCGGGCTATGCCATCACTACCTTGAGGTGGTGTTGGTTTCCTTGTGACCGTACCATCAGCATCTTCCATTGCTGCCGGTGACCAACCTTCATCAGTGGTGCCAGCCCTAATGCACTGAATCTTCTGTAGCTTGGTGATAGCCGCGGGTAGTGCGACTATGGAGGTGCCGCTGATATCTAGAGTCTCGAGCTGCTTTAGGCCACCCAATGAACACGGCAGATGCCTCAGATCTGTGCACCCTCGCAGAGAGATGAATTTGAGGCTCAATAGCTTCCGAAAAATAGGCTCAAGATCATCATCAGTCACACCTAAAGTGTCCTCCAGATCTAGCACACGGATCCGCAACATGCTGCTAGAGATGAAGAAAGGCTTCCACTTGCAAAATACTGTCAAAGACCGTAGCCGTGATACATCCATACTTCCAAACAAAGTTTTATCACTCTCCCAGTTTTTCATTATGGTGAGATGTTGTCCTGTGCGCTGCGAGTTTAGCTTGCAGTGCCCTTCCAATACAAAGACAATGTTATCTTCCATTAGCCGTGAGAGGACATATTCACGAAAGAAACCATTCATTTGACACACGTCACTTTCTGCTGGTTCCTGGAGTATTCCCAAGTCCACGAGCTCAGAGAAGACCCTTCGGGCATTCTCCATGGCGGTGGCCCCAACTGTGTCCCTGCAGTAACCCTCTGAGATCCATCGCCTTAGCAAGCGACCTCGCCTAATTTTGCAGTTTGTTGGAAAAACCAACGAATAGAAGATGCACGGCTTTACATAATCTGGTAAAGCATCAAAATAGGAGTGCATCCATGATAAAAGGCCCCTTAAATGATTGAATTGTGGGTGAGTCTGTAACTTGACCACAAGTTTATCATTCATATTCTCCCAGAATGACCTAGAGGCTTGGCCGATAGCTGTTATTAGTTTGGGAAGTCCGCCACACTTGGGCAGGATATGTTGCATACGCTCCAACTTGCTGCCACTCAATTTCTTGTTGTCGTCATTTGCAATCTGGAACATGTACATAAGTTTGTCAAATTCGAAAATCAAAACAATTCTAACTTTGCAACTTTATACGTTCCCGAAATAGGAATTAGTTCAGTTCAACACTGAAATCTGTATCAAGTGAAGGAAATATAAGATAAGATTGCTGGTATATAGAGATCCAAAGAAAATACAGTAATAATCAAAGAAACGAACCTTTTGAAAGAGATCCAACGCGTCCTTATCTTCTAGAGCTCTGACATTGATAATTCGATTGTTGTACATGTCGATGTCGACACAATGTTTTGCGACCCTCTCTTCAGTTGTGATGACAACGACAGAGGAACCACTATCAAGAGTTTGATCAAGAGTATGATGGCTCAAAAGGAAGGCTTCTCTAATGATGTCCCAGTCATGTGTGGACTGCAGACCATCAATAACCAACAGGTATTTGCCCTTGCGCAGAATCTCATAACACCCTTGAATTGGGTCATGACCTTGAATGAGATCGACGGCTGCTGCCTCCATATCTTCCGGATTAAGTGAGTGGAAATCCAGAAATAAGCGCCGAGAGAATTCCTTCAGATTGAACGGGCCGGGCACATCGACCCATCCGAACCTTTCGTACTGAAACTCCTTGTCGCGGTCCTGCGGAAAGAACATATTGTTGAGCCTGAACCTCGTGGGAATGTCGTCTGATTCTGTCATGCCCAATGAGAAGCCGATTTCGGCATAGTAGGAGCATCTGACAATTGCTGATTTCCCAACACCAGTGGCCCCCCACACCGTCTTCACACCAAAGTTGTCTATTGCAAAGTTATAAATCTCAGTACGCACAAGGTTTTGACTCGCTACAAATGGCACCCTGGATGCATCCTGAAGTCTTCTGGAGAAAAAGATGTGTGAATCTTCGGGTCGATAAACACGGAAGCCCGGACGTTTCCGTGTTCCATTGCCTGGAGTATAGACATAGAAGTAACCACCCTGCATATATATGGAAATGAATTGTATTTTAATCTTTCTTCCATAAAGGGGAAAGCCCATGCCTTTGTAAATGAAATGTAATTCCATGGTGTGGGTTATTAATACCCACAAACAAAGAATAGTAGCCAGAGACTTCTACAATCACATATAATGAGGAATAGAGGAGCACATGTATAGTAAAACCTTATTGTTAATTAATTAATGGAATTACAAAAAAATTGGCCAATCGATTTTCAAAGTTTTAAATAGCGCGCTAAACCTCTTAGCGGCGGACCTCTTTTAAATGCTATAAGCGGATCTATAGCGCGCTATTTAAAAGGTTTGCTCATGTGTTTGGAGAAAAGAACCTTAGCGCAAACCTCTTAAAAATGTTATAGCGGGCTATAGCAGAGCTATAGCGCGCTATTTAAAACTACTGAAAAAATAGCGCGCTATAGCCCCGTCAATGACACGTTATAGCATGTAGAGAATTGTCTCGCTAAATTGATCAATATACAATGTCTCGCTAATAGCACGCTATAGCACATTACAACACGCTAATAGCATATTTTCATGGGCCACATTATTTCCTATAGTGTGCTATTTTTTCCTTGTTTAAAACCATGATTTTTACCAACGTAAGTACTAGCTAGCGAAAAAAAATTCTAGGGTGAGCGATTAGGGCATGACCAATGCATAGCCTCAGACGTGCTGCCCCGCGGGCCAACTAGGTTCGGATGCCATGCTGGCCATGCAGATGCTGCCCACGGATGACAGGTGATACTTGCGAGGAGACGGGTTCCTGGGCTGATAAAGTGAAGAAAAGTTAGAAGAAAGAAGAAAGGAAGGGAAAGGGTGTGACAGAGGAGATGGCGCTATAGCTGCTCGTGACCACTAGCTGCCATGAAACAAAGGAGATGTGAGCCTGCTGAGACTATACATACTTGCGTTGGGTGTTTTGGACCATGGCCTCATTCTGGGAGATCTAGGTGGAAGTATGCAGGGGACAGCACCGTGCGGCTGCCTCTATTAATTGTACATGCCTTTAAAGCAAGTATAATAGGATGACATAGACCTATTGTAAGACTTCAAATATTATATTTTTGATGAGTTGGCCGAGAGAGAAGATAAGTTTCCCTGCCCTCGGTGAGGAGGCACATGGATTTATGCATATTGATTTTGATTGTACAAGGAAAATCAATCAAATAACTTGTAAAACGAAATTGACCTAGTTAGACTCCAAACCTATTTTATACCCGCGCAAAAAAAGGCTATAAACATATAAAGCGTTGGTAATTAGCACGAGAAGGTTGCAAGAAAGAGAGCAGTAAAGTATACCTCTGAGAACGGACGTATGGCTGCGTTGGCTTCCTTCTGTTCTTCATAGATTACTCTCGGTGAACCATTTTGGCAATACGTGGCCACGTCTTCTTCGTTGGAGATGATTACGATACAACTCTTAGTACCATCAGGCACCAAGCTATCTTTTATGGAGTCCCACTCCTCTCTGGACTGCAGGCCGTTAATAACGATAAGCCAGGCGTAGTTACGCAGCTGTTCATCGATGTTTTCGTCCCTTTAAAAGCATCATCGACTAATCGCTTCATAAAGTCAGGCTTATTGAATGGACGGGCCACATCGATCCAAAAGAAATCTTCAAACTTTATTCTTTTCATTTGGCCATAACTATAACCTTCTATGATCTCGTACGCATCTCTGACAAGACGTGATACTTCACCTTCAGCACCCCAGAAAGCAACCACGCTACACAGTCCAAGTTGCCTAAGGATTTCTGCGGTAGGAATATTGGCCTGCGGGTAATTTAAACAAAAATAAACAAAGTATGCTTGTCAGGGCACATCTACTATGGATAATTTCATAATTACTCATCCGCACTTCTTGGTAATTAACACGGGTGATCCATGAAGACACCAGCTATGATTACTTGAACAAGTCAACAATCATTTTATCAGATTAATCTCTCCATCCCACAATAACTTGGTGTAAAGTTCTTCCCTCTAAAAAAACAGCAAAGGGAGAACAACTCACATCTATAAATATTGTAATATTTTTATCCTACCCAAATTCTTTTATACTTTATTTTAACATATTTTAAATTCATTTGTTATGTCTGCAGCGGGGTACCAACTAGTTATTCCATACACTGGGTTCCAAATTTATGCAACCATGTGCTATAAATGGTGTTGACGTATAAATGTATTGCCTAGTCTATTTCATCAGATTGGTCTTTTGTTTGTATTGGCTAGAGCATGCGCTTCTACATGGTATCAGAGACAAGAAGTCCTGAGTTCAAGACCCGGCTGGCGCAATTAAGTTACAGTCCACTTTTGATCAACGTTTAGGCCATTGGGAGTCACACGTGATAGGAAGGTGACCAGACCTGGCCTCATCCGGCGCCGGCGCGGAACCCACGGAACATAAGCTCTCTTCTCCCATTCCCCCACACAGCATAGATCTAAAGAAAACTCCTAAATTCCGGCCCAAAAATAAAACCGACGTAACTGAATGTAGGTGAAAATAACCGAATCCCATCACTAGATGTGCCGGTGCCTTGTATATATTGCTCGCATAAAATATGTTTTTATGAATAATATTGGAAGCTCCACCTAAACATGTAATATTGGTAATTAGTACTAGAAGATTACCATAGATAGAGCAATATACCTTTGTAAAGGGACTTATGGCTCTATTGGCTTCCTTCCATTCTTGTTCGGTTGCCCTTGGTGAATCATCTTCACAATGAGTAACCAGGTCTGCTTTGTCAGAAATGATGACTATACAACTCTTAGTACCCTCAGGCACGAGTTTATCTTTTATCAAATCCCACTCCTCCGTAGATTGCAGCCCATTGATAACGACAAGGCAAGCCATGCTACGATGATTAGCGCTAATATGTAGAAGCATGTCTTCATCAGTCTTGATGTCTGCATCAATACTGATGTCTTCATCGCTAGGGATGTCTTCATTAGTATTGAAGTATTTATCAGGAGTAAAGAGACGATAGAAGGCTACAATATCAAATGGATGGGTCACATCGAGCCAATGGAACTCTTGAAATTTAGTTCCCATGAATCCTTCATCCTTATGTCGTATGATGTCATAGAATTCTCTGACAAGACTTGATTTGTCACCAAAAGCATCCAGCAAAGAAATCACACGGCGTTGTCCAAGCTGCCTAACGAATTCTGCTATGGAAATATTGAACTGCAGGTAATAAAGACAAAATAAAAGGAGTATGTTAGGGCAAAAGAACTAAATGGAGCCTTTCATTAGGGTGACGAATGCAAGAGATAAGTCATTCCATCGATTAAAAAGGCTAGACATCTTCCGGTGAAGTAGAGGAGGGAAGGCATTGCTACTTTGCACAGCTTACAAATAAAATAATTACGATGAAACTTTACAAGAAATGATGGTCTTAGGATTTGTGCCAGCCTCAAATAGAAGAATCTGGAAGAGGCTCAGGCTCTAGCGTACTAAACTGAATACAATCAACCAGAACCACCATAGAGTGTTAGTACGTTATTATATCAATGTTTCGACATTCAGTTTAGTTTATTATTGTGCATATCATCTACTTATCGTCTGTTTTACAGTTAAACATATTTTCCGGACTACTCGACGTGTTGGATATTTAGAGTATTGTTGGGATCATGAAGCAAAGGAGGGAAGGCATCGATACTATCTACTTCCATAATTTCTTCTAAGGAAAAACATAATCACAAAACCGTCCGTCGGAGATAAGTGAGGTCAGCCTGTAAACCATCGGTGTACAGTCCTCTACCCATGCACCCCATGATGTTCAAAGAGGGAAATCCTCCACCGAGACCTCCGCCGACCTCATTAGTTGTGCAATAGGAGGACTTCTACCATGACTCCCTAAACCAGACGACTATTGAAAAAGATCACACGATCAACTTAACGTGCAAGACATTCAAGACCTGACACACACCATGGAGAATTCTACCACTGACTCTATATACCTGGAGATCATCTTGTCAAGTCAAGTTATGCTCATGCCGGAGCCCTAGAATACTTGGTCTTGGCAGGAATAAACCCTAACTTCATCTCATCTCTTCGGGTTTCTCTATAAACCCGACGAGATCTGTCTTGTAAAGTCCTGTAGGATCTTGTGATCACATCCATAATAAAGTACACAAGATCGTTACATGTTTTCCGGGCCCCTAATGAACAAATGGACATTCTTCTGATACTTCGGGATTGTGATTGTGGAGGTTTGTCATACAAACAATCATCTATCATCTACCATGCATGAAAGTTACGCCAAGGTGTTTACTTTGATACGGTACTTTCTATCTCATGTTCAGTTGTTTGAATTTGTTGAGCTGTTGTAAACTGCTTTTTATCATGAAATATAACTTGTGAGAGTTGACCATCTATGTATTAATTTACTAGTATACATGTTTGACAATGTGCGTCGTCAATAGTAGGGTGCTGCTGAGAGAAAGTGCAGCTAGGGCTGCATTGCTAGCAGGGCCATCTTCAAGGCAACACTATCCCTCAAACCGGAGCTGCGGCCGGAGCCTCTAGGGTACACCGACCAACTGACTGTGACTTTAAATGGGACAATCAGTATGCACCCTGATGCATGGATGGGATTTCCGGATCATTTTCTAGCTGAGCTTTGGAAAGCTTCTGGAGATTCAGAGTTTCTATCAAAACTACTTACCACTGCCTAATAAGAAGTTTGAAGAGACCCACCGTGAAGTGGCTAGGTGCACAAATTTCGGATCACTCCGAGAGGCTATGAGGGAGGTCTGGAAGTTACTGGATAAGCAAGTTTAGGTATACCAAGAAAAAGCAGGTTACTGATGTTGATGGATTCTCTGTTAGAACAGGAAATATCGCATGTCATAAAGCTCTTTTGGCGATGATGGCACTTGTAGAAGTTACAGGGGAAGGGCTACAATTCTTGATTCAATGTCTTTCTCAAGAAACTTTGATCACTCACTATTGCCCGTCCGAAAAGAGAGAGAGATGGCAGCAAGGGAAGGCGCTAATGATTGTGCCAGATGACCAACAGAAACATAGAACAACATGATCTAGGAAGGAATATTGCACTCGCGATGGCCACCAAAATGCTGGGTGAAGATGATTATTAATGCGTCTCATAATATAGTGAATGGAAAATCATGCATTGCAGCCATTGCTAGGGACTATAGATTTTGGCAGTCAGACTAATAAGAATTGAAATTCATCAGTAGAAGAAGAGACATTGATCTGTCTTCGGGGAATGGAAGCACTAGCAAAAAGAATCCATATGTCGTTTATACTATACAATGATAAGTGGGGATTAATTAGCACACTAAATGGCAAAATATGACAAGCGATCATCCTAGGCTCCGATGGCGGGCCATGTTAGAAGTATAGTCTCGGACGCAAGATGTGTGTTGGCACAAAGTGATGAAAGTTTGTAATAAGATAGCACATGTTTTAGCTCAACTAGGTATGAGGTAAGAGAGTTAATAAACATGGCCCTCCTGAAATCTCTAACATGCTATTCCCAAGAATCTAATCTCCCATTGAGATGATCAATGAAATTCTCTTTACTCTCAAATAAAAGTTACTTTCTATTAACACAACTGAAATGTGTGCTGGTAGGTGTGAGGTTTGTTATTTCAGTGTGATCCAAATTCATATGGAAAAAGATATGCAGATAAACGGCTAACTTTTGTCGGAGCGAAGCGAGGCCCGTCGCTGAGTAGACTTGGGCTGAAGCGAAGCGGGTTTGGATAAGAGTAGATCTCTCACATGTTATGTGTTCACAATTGGTGGTTGTGGTGAGTTTGAGGGCAACACTGCAGCCAGTTGATGCCCAGTCTACCGCTGAAGCAAAATACATGTCTAGTGCTGAAGCATGTAAAGAATCAGTTTGATTTTAAGGTTTGTATGCTCGGCTTTGTGCGATGCTTGCATTAATCTGTTTTATGATAGTCAAAGTGCTATATACCTTACTAATGATCAGATGTTCCATGAGAGAACAAATCACATTAATGTCAAATATCATTATGTGTGTAATGTATTGTCGCACAAGGTAAGCTGAAGGTATGCAAGATAAGCACTCTTGATAATCGTGCTGATTTGATGAGAAAGCCAGTTCATGTTGCTAAGTTTGAGCTTTTCTCATGCTTAGTTGGTATACCGTCGCCCCGTCGAGAACGCCTAGGGATCTTGTGAGGCAAATCCCCGCTGCCGATGTACGAATTGTTACCGACCCACTAGTAGAAAAGAGGGCTTTGGTCCACCCCCGGCTTAGCCCATTAGTCCCGGTTCGTGCGCCCAGGGGCCACGTGGACCATTTGTCCCGGTTCGTCTGGACCTTTTAGTCCCAGTTGGTGCCACGAACCGGGACTAAAGGGTGCGATGCCCATTAGTACCGGTTCGTGGCACCAACCGGGACTAAAGGTTAGACCTTTAGTCGGTTGAGCCACCAACCGGTACTCTTTTGAGATTTGAGGATTAATGCCGGTTCATGGCTTGAACCGGTACTAAAGGCCACATTTTCAAACTCCACCCTCCCCCCCTTGGATCGCCTTTTTAGTTTATAAGAAAATAAAAGACAATGATGAAAATGTCAAAAAATTAATAAAAAAATAAGTTTCCCAGGTGATATGTGGTCTAGTTGTTAGGAAAATTTGCAAATTAAATTTCGACTTTATTTGCAAAATCTCTCTAGAATTTAGTAAAATGGGCATAACTTTTGCATCTTGACTCGGATGAAAAAGTTTTTTATATGAAAAATCATCTACTCGAAAAGTTACATCCAAATTTAACAGGGGATCCCGTTAAACATTTTCAAAATCCTCAAAAACCTAACAGAAAAAAGTTACGGGGCTTTTAAGATCTAGAGTGGAAAAAATCGAAAAATTTTCAAACTGTGGTCAAACAATGGTCAAACTAATTATTCTAGAATATTAGTGTTACTAAATAATTATTTTAGTTATTTTGAATTTTGGTCAAATCTGGTCAAACTGTGGTCAAACAATGGTCAAACTAATTATTCAAGAAATATTAGTGTTACTACATAATTATTGTTTTTTAAAACAATAGTTTCAAACTCAAACAGTGAAATGTGTCACTTCATGCTCACGCAAAATTCCTTAGGGTTAATAGGATTGACATCTTACTATTGTCAAGAAACAACAACTGCAGACTTGGAAGCGAGGGAGAATAGAACACGGAAGTTAAGCGTGCTCAGGCTGGGGAGTGGGAGGATGGGTTACCGTTCGGGAAGTTAGATGATTAGGAATGATGAGTGGTGATTAGAGATTAGAGGATAAATTGAGCAGTGATGAGGGGTGGTGATTAGAGATTAGAGGTTAAAATAATTTAGAAATTTGAAAATTAAAAAAATTAAAAAATTTCAAAAAGAAATTCGTAAAATTTCCTTTACTAGGTGGAGCTCCACGTGGCCGCGGCCTTTAGTCCCGGTTCGTTTAAGAACCGGGACTAAAGGGGAGAGGCATTAGTAACGACCCTTTAGTCCCGTTTCAAAAACCGGGACTAAAGGGCCTTACCAACCGGGACAAAAGCCCCTTTATCTACTAGTGACCTATGACGCCACCTCTTTATATACCTGCTAAACCTTCAACCCAATATAGTGCGGATTTGTTGGTTGCCGCCCGTGATTTTCATCTTCCTCTTTGGAAGGGGTTTCCGCGTTAAAAATCTCGTGCCCTTTGTGTTTTATCTCTTTTTTGAATACTGATACTTGGCGAACTCAAACTAAATTTATATTCTTTGTGCTTAATAATCGGAGAAAAAAACTTCTTGCAATCACCTTGTGGCCTGTCGATCCGAATTATCAAGGTTCAAGTTAAAATAGAAGTCCTTAAAATTAAAAATCAAATACATTCATAATGTTTTCTATATCAAATTTGATGTTTAATTAGTGAGACATAATTCATTTACATTAATAACATGCAAATGAGTAGATTAATTCATGACCATCAAATAGAATATGAGATAATAACAAGAATAGATGGTATTAGGCCAGTGGCAATGCAAGTTTCTTAGCATGGTATCATATGTATTTTCTTCAAGTGGCATGGTAGTTAATTAAGAAAGAGAGTGAGGAGTATACAACCTTTGCACGTGGTCATAGGTAAAAATTATTGCTAATACCAATCAAACTAGCCATAGTGGAGAGTAACATAAACTAACATACACGCTATCCTAGGCTATGTTACTACCTAAATAATTGGTAGTTAATTTATGTGTGATGTCGTTACAGCGCTTCATTTATTAGTTAATAGACTCATATTGTCTTGAAATATGTGATGTTATGGTAAGGCTAGTCATAGTGGGTAGTAACTTAGACTAGTAACATGCATATGTTACAAGTCTATGTTACTAGCATCATAGTGGGTAGTACTCCCTCCATTCGCTTATACAAGGCCATTATCAAAAATACATTTTGCATCAATATGAGGCCACCAACAGTAATCGAGGCAAAAATTAATGATGTTTCCTCGTACTAGCAACTTTTTAATACTTACATGCATGTAGTCATAATAACACTCAGTCACTTCCTTCCCATTTATTCGTTGCATGCTTGTGTTGTATTAATGATCCCGGTTAACAAAAAGAAAAGTTGACTTGCAAAGGAGTCATTAAATTTTATCTTGGTACCTGTAATATGAGTTTGTGGCCTTGTATAAGGGAATGGAGGGAGTAACATAAGTATAGTGTCATGCAAGTCTTCATTTAGTATGTTGTAGACTCATTTTGCATTGGGGTCCGTTATGTTACGGTAACATATTATGTTACCACAAGCACCTCTCTCCTCATTAACTCCATGCCACATAAACATATATGTCTTGGAGTGTGTTATGTTACTGCCTAAGTTACTCCCGCTATGAGTAGCCTAAGGCTGCCCGTAATAGGAATATCATAGGTAGTATCATACATGCCAACTAAGCACTTTTGATAAGTTAGCATAAAATTTAATGAAGAAAGAGATGCTTGAGTATCACATCATTCATACCGTATCATACTAAATGATGTGCTACTTTGTGTCATGCATGATAATAAATGTAGCCCTATATGATACCAACATATGATACTATGCAGTACAGATGTAGTATCATACACTAGTATCACATGCATGATACTAGTATATGATACACCCCATTACAACCAGCCTAACTAGCTAAGTTATTCAATGCGTTAATTACACTTTTTAGTACTCCCTGCATTCCCTTATACTCCACAGTGTGTTCCGCTCGTGGTCATGCGGTTGTTGTGGCGTGGAGAAAGTCGGGTGTGGCCGTCTATGAATAGCGGATTCTGGTGAGGCCAGCTGTCCGGGTGTGTCAATGCGCGGCGCTAGAGTAGGTTTCTCGGCCGACGAGCTTGCTTAATGGACGTCGTAGATATCCGTCCCGTCCCATCCAATAATACGTCTTCGGCATTACACAGACACGGACACCGGAGACGCGTCTTGGGCGGCGCCCTTGGCCGACGCGCCGCTTCAATGGCGGGTGCAGTGAGAGACCGTGTCCTCCCTGAGGCGTCTTTAATTTGGAGAGGCGCGCTCTACAGAGGCATGAATGCGGGCAAACCGTGTCGGGGAGGAACACGCGCAGGAGAGGAAGGAGGTGTCTGAGTGGGCCAGGGTGGTTAGAAGCGGGCTTGAGAGCGGTCCAAACTCCCATAAAGCCCCTCATGTTTTTCTCTGGTTTGCCGGAGAAAACTCATCCGGATCGTATCGCGAATCGATACAGGCCCTCGTTGCATGGATTCCGCGGCCAGGACAGCGTGGTCCGGATGGATGCAAACGGTTTAAGAGTCGGCGTTGGAGATGCCAACAGTTTTCAAAACGAATTTTCAAAATAAGGGGCAATGGAGCACTATATTTTGAACCCCAAAACAAATGCTTAAAAGATCTGAAAAAAATGGATTTTTTACATGAATACATATACATGAGGTCTAAGTAATAAGTACGTGTGAAAAATCGTTCGAAAATACATTGTATTGTACGTTACACACACAAAAAAAATCCGACCCAAAAACTGGCCCCAAATTTGCATGTATTTTGTCTTTTTTGTATCTCTCACATGCAAGCATGTATATTGGTGAAATTTTGACACATTATGCTGCACTGCTATATGTGCATGTACACAAAGTTTTGAGTTTGTTTCAAGCCGTATAAATCCATTTATTGAACTTCAAAATAAGGGCACAATGTGCCCGTGCTTGGCTGTCAATTTTCGAGCAGTTTTGCTGTACTATAGTTTAAGAAAATGGAGGTATTTGATCTCTATTTTATTAGGGTATTTTTTGAAGGAGACGGTATTAGTTTCCAAAAATCGGGAGCCTCGCCAGCTCGTCTCTAAATCTAAGGGGAAAAGTACAAGAACAGCTAGGCCAGTGATATAGAAATAACTCTATGCCAAAGAGCACAACAACAAACAACTGGCGTACTGGGTAGCACTACATGCTTATTAGGTGAGGTCCAATGTTCAAGTGCGTGTAAATTTTATTTTTCTACTCATTTCTTTTTCCTCACTTACAAGTGGGACCCATGCATAAGAGAGCGGGCCCAGCTTCGTTGGCATGCCACACAGATATAGTTAACAGAGAGTTAACGGAAATGTATGAGTTTGTACCTCAAAGTTATTGGGATAATTTGTGTCATTTTTCAACTTTATGTATGAATTTGTACTCATTTGGTTTTCAGTGTTCAAGTATATGTAAATTTTATTTTTCTACTCATTTCTTTTCCTCACTTACAAGTGGGACCCATGCATAAGAGGCGGGCCCAGCTTAGTTGGCATGCAACGCATGAACATAGTTAACAGAGGTTTCTAAAAAAAGACATAGTTAATAGAGAGTTAACGGAAATGTACGAGTTTGTACCTCAAACACATGTTATTGGGGTAACTTATGTCATTTTTCAACTTTATGTATGAATTTGTACTCATTTTTTTTCAGTGTTTGAGTCTTGGCGTAAATTTTATTTTTCTACTACTTTCCTTTTCCTCACGTACAAGTGGAACCCATGCATAAGAGAGCGGGCAAAGCTTAGTTGGCATGCCAAACAGACATAGTTAACAGAGAGTTAACGGAAATGTATGAGTTTGTACCTCAAACACAAGTTATTGGGATAATTTGTGTCATTTTTCAACTTTATGTATGAATTTGTACTTATTTCTTTTTTCAGTGTTCAAGTGTGTGTAAATTTTATTTTTCTACTCATTTCTTTTCCTCACTTACAAGTGGGACTCATGCATAAGAGAGTGGGCCCAGCTTAGTTGGCATGCCACGCAGACATAGTTAACAGAGGTTTCTAAAAAAAGACATAGTTAATAAAGAGTTAACGGAAATGTATGAGTTTGTACCTCAAACACATGTTATTGAGGTAACTTGTGTCATTTTCAACTTTATGTATGGATTGTATTCATTTCTTTTTTCAGTGTTAAGTGCGTGTAAATTTTATTTTTCTATTAATTTCTTTTCCTCACTTACAAGTGGGACCCATGCATAAGAGGCGGGCCCAGTTTAGTTGGCATGCCACGCAGGCATAGTTAACAGAGAGGTAACGGAAATGTATGAGCTTGTACCTATTGTAGCTAGTCTAAAAAGAACAGGAGGGATTACTAATTGTGAGAAGAATAAATGATGCATGCCCTTACGATCGATCGAGGTGCTCAAAAAATAATAATATATATATAAACTATACGGAAGTAGGCAACTGTTGCTCTGGCCATAATAAAGGGTTACCTTCTTGAAAAATACATGAAGATATTGACCGTCGGGGACCTGCCTTAGCTCCGATACTAGGTACGGCTCCCCCGTGCAGGAAAGGGCAACCCCTAGCTGCTCCGTGGAGATGATGACCCGACTGCCGTTCTGAAGGTCCGGAAGAGACAATTTGATGAAATCCCACTCCACTGACGATGATAGGTCCTCGAGGATAATGAGATACCTATGTTTGATTAATAGTTGCCTGAGCTTGTCCTGTATGAGATGGATTTCCTTGGTGCGGAGGTCCACACCACGGTTTTCTTGGTGAGTGCTGATGTAGAGCTGATTCAGCAAGTTCTTGAGAAACTTGTCCGGGTGAAAAGGATGCATCAGCTTCACCCTGGCATGAACTTGGAACTCTTGGGTGGTTACTTGTTCACAGTAAGCCACGCTGATGATGTGCGCGGTCGCATGCTCTGCTCCTGCACTTCTCCACATTGAGATGACTTTAAGGTCACTCCCTGTCATAGTGATGAGATCTTGGAGGTCGCAGAAGCTGCATTTCTTCATGTTGGCCGCCCATAACTCTGTCAGGATGTCGACGGTTGAGGGGCCAGCGCTAGCAATCTGCGCTGCTGCTGGCAGTCGCGCGGAGGGGCCGGAGGCGCTGATGAGATTGTAGCGGGTGTTCCTTTGGCTCACGTCCTCGACCCTGGCCTTGAGCTGCTTTAGCTCATCGACCGCCCTGTCCAGGTCCCTAGTCTGAGGAGGAGCCATGAAGGGCGGCACCATGCGCCACATCCAGGTCCAGGCCGAGTTGCTGTCCAGGTGGATAACAAACTCGACGCAGTCTTCGACATCGAATGCCAGGTCTCGGAGCTGCCGCACCCAGGTCTTCACCACTTCATTGCTGGCTCGCTCCTTGTTGGCCACCTTTAGGAAGGCCTGCATCATCTGGAACTCGCCAGTGATGTAGACCAGGTCTTGCTGCGCCGCCGCCTTGAGCTTGTTCTCTTCATCGATCGCCGACAGGGCCCTCGTCAGGGTCCCATCCACCGCCGTCTTGGCCAACCCAAGGGCGAAGTCCGCCATTGTTACTTTCTCCCCCTTCTTGTGTGCTTTCTGGCTGTGCACTTTTGGTGTTGCTACAAAATGGCTGATGCTGGGAATTGTGCATTCACTTCTTCCACAAATACTTGTCTTAATTCACTTGGCACACCGAGATGGGATTATACACGAGGATGAGCTGTGCAAAGTTTGACATTCATTAATGTTAAGCAAGACTATACTTTCCTCAAAAAAAATAGCAAGACTGTACTACTTGGAAGGTCCTGATAAATACTACCATAAGCCCAAACTATGGGTATCGTGACTTGTTACTGGAGACCACGTGCATTCACGTTGATCCAACGTGGAGCAGCGTATACATCGGATCTGGATGCCGTCTCCGGTCAAGGAATAATGAGTTTATCTACCCAACTTAGCTTGCACTAATATTTGGGATCCAAACCACGGCGACCTACTGGCTTCGAAGATTCAAACCGTCGATTACAACGTTGAATAAGAAATTAAAGGCCTGTGGGTGTCAAAACGATCACTATTTTTTTATGTTTCTGGTACCTAAGGATATTGACGTCACCTCCAATAAGCATTAGGCGCGGGTTATCCTTAGCCAGATTCACCAATTCTCGAAGGAAACCGGATTTATTTTCATCTCGGGCAGCCTCATAGACTACGACCAGGCTCCATTTAAAATTATTAGCTCTATTTCGAAGGTGAAATTTGATGGGAAATTCTCCAACCAAAAAAACTAATAAGTCCATGGTTGTGGTCCGTATCCCAAGTAAGATTCCTCCGGATCTTTCACCCAGTGGTAAATGATGCCATGTGTAGTCAAAATCACTAGATAGTGGGCTCGAGCATTTAGGAGAAACCTTTAATCAGTCAATATCCATGTGTTTTAGTGTCCCCACCGAAATACACACACGTCATTTTCATTTTGTCCAATTGTAATTCAAACATTATTTAAAACTAGAGGAAATACGAGTATCGAAAAAATTATTGCAAGGTACCTTTCGGAGAGTTGAGGTTCACGCTCCGCATACGGCCTTGGGTAGCCTTGGAAAGGAAGTGCTCATCCGTGGCTGATGACCGATCGATGAAGGAGAAGTGGCGACTGCTGCGTCCGATGGGAGTAGTCGTGGACATACTCTTTCATGTGGAAAATACTCCATCCTTCCCATAAAATAAGACATTTTTGATACTATATTAGTGTAAAAAGGTCAAACATTATGGGACGGAGGGATCGGAGGAGTAACTTCCTTGCATGTTTCTATGACCTTCTAACTTCTAAAAATAAGAAAGCACAAGGAACTGCATGAACTGGCTAAATACATAAATACTTTACGCCATCAGCTCGGTTTGAACGTATTATTATTTCCATTTTTCTCATTAAAAGCAACATAGATGCACAAAAAGACTTTGATGGGTG
The DNA here is from genome assembly GCA_021605145.1 of Aegilops bicornis. Lineage (NCBI taxonomy): Eukaryota > Viridiplantae > Streptophyta > Magnoliopsida > Poales > Poaceae > Aegilops > Aegilops bicornis. Next base: position 653,484,066 of record CM038669.1, on the reverse strand, counting down.
CGGCGTGTTGCTGCGCCTTTGTCCGCTAGTACATACAACATAGACAAGGTATGCGCCTGTAGATGGGTCTTTCCCTTAGTGATGACTAGGTCCACAATCATTTAGCAGTGATAGTTTACTTGTAATAGACACGTCATCCATGACATGGTTACACGAGGCGATCCTCACGTCATCCATGACATGGTTTAGCAGTGATAGTTTACAAGGCGACCCTCGCGACCCTCTTGCATTGCTCACTTCGCAGACGACATGAGAGGCACAACCCTAGCCGCCAGCCGCTCCGATCCCATCCATCCCACCCCTCTATCGCCGTAGGGGGACAGCGCCGGGCAGAACCCGTGCATTCGACAACAACGCCGGAGTGCTGCCTCCTCCTTCCCGAGTTGTAAGGTGACGAGGGCGCTGGATCCGTGGGGGTGCGGCCTCATCTTAGATCCATGGCGGAGCGGAAGCTCCCTCTCTAGGCGTTTGTGGTGGTGCGGGTGGAGATGGCCCAGAGGATGGAAGTGGGGATGGGTGTGGCCGGTGGCGGCGACGGCTGGCCCGGATCCGGTCTTGGTGGCGGCGGCGGCGAATCTGGCCCAGATCCGAACATGGCGGTAGCGGCGTCCCCTCCGTCAGGGATGAGGGGCCATCTGTTGGGTCATTGTGGCGGCGGCGGTTGAGGGAGTTCTAGATTAAGGGGTCCTCGGGCTGCCGGCATATTGCTTATGGGACGGACTGATGGGCTACTATGGAGCCGAACTAGGGCGTGGGTCTATGACCGGACAGGAGATCTTCGAAGTTGTGGTGTTCCCTCCAAGTCAAGATTTAGCGTGATCTTTCCTTTGTTGTAACCGATCGCATGTAACCCTAACCCTACTGGTGTCTATATAAACCAAATGGTTTTAGTCTTTAGGGCTAGAGCAATAGGGAACACCCCATCAACCTTGGGTTTAGCTCGCTTGATCTCGAGGTAGATCGACTCTGTAATCATATCATACACATCGAATATAATCAAGCAGGACGTAGGTTTTACTCTTAGAGAGGGCCTGAACCTGGGTAAACACCGTGTTCATCGTCCCTTGTTTCCCATTCATCCTAGATCCATAGCTCGGGACCCCCTACCCGAGATCCGCCGGTTTTGACACCGACACCGGCGGCGGCGGATCTTGGGATCCCTCACCCGGGGACGTCATGGGACGCGTGTGGCAGCCGGAGCTTCCTCAGGCGTTGACGGCGCAATCTTGGGATCGCGTCGTCAGTTGGCATTGTATGGGTGACGACAACAGCGAGCGTGACGGCGGGTGCTCTCTGTAGTGCCCGGAATTGGGGCGGCGGCCCCTCTTCATCAACGGCGGCAGAGTCCGGGGTCGTGTGGGCGCCTTGGAATCGGGATCTCGAGGTGATGATGGCCTTTCTGGGGCTGGTGGCTGTATGGGATGTCCCCTCCATCCACAAATCGGGTTCGATGCGGCTCGACAGGTGACACATGTGCCTCTTTCGGAGTTGTCGAGTAGTTCCTGTTGCCAGCAGATGAAACCACCAGTGAATGCGCTACCCGCGAATGCTACGCACGACGTCTTATTCGGAGACGTCAAGTCATGCCTGCTACTGTCGGATGATGCATGGTGGCTCGGGCATAGGTGCCATGTTTAACATGTTGTTGTTGGATCAAAGGTGGTGTGACAGTAGCGGGAGGCAGGCGGTATGGGACGTCTTTGTCTTTCGTTGTCTCCTCCAGAGGTATCTGGCTATAAAGGCGTCGGTAGACGGATAAGGTTGGATGGTACAGATGGCTTCAACAATGAGTTTATGTACTCCGGTGAAAACACAAGATCTCTGATCAGGCTATGTAGTCGCGCGCGTGCGTCGTGTCCTTACTGAAGGTGGTGGATTGAAGCTTGACTTTGGGGATAAGAATCCGGAGTTCAACTTTGTGGTGGACTCGTCATCATCAGTGCATGTGTGATGATTACTTTTTGAAGGCATAGCCTAGGAGATGCGTATTTTTCGTTTATGTTGTGTCTTGTATCATAGGGTTAGTGACTATCAGGGAGAGTTACTCTCGTAAGGTATATGGCCTCTGGGTATGTTTTCTGCTTTTATTTGTGGGTCAATGGTGTTCGACTGTTGAATTTTACACTATTAATAATATATGACTGCATGCATAGTTCGAATGCAGAGCCCGGTGATCCTCAAAAAAGTTGACATGGTCACACAAATATTTCGAGTTTTCAGATAATGTGCGGACATGCCTAGTCGTATTTCGCTCTACAGTTAGCAACTTGGCAGTGATAGGTGCATTGTATCTTACACTGCAGCTGGTAATAATTTAACCTATGTTGTCTTCTTGGCGTGTCAGAGTGCACGTAGTATTTGAGAAATCACATACCCATGTGGCAGCAACTGACAGCTTGACACTAGTAGTAGCATCTAAACTGGGAAGTATAAATATTTGGAGGCTATTTCTGGTTGGCAAACTGAGCTGTCTAACTATACTCAGAGGCATGATCGCAAGTGTTCTGTTGAGAGTTGAGACCATTGGCAAGCACCACATGGATGTTCATTAGTGTTGCACACATGGTCTTAGGGAGCAGCAGGAATCTCTCTAATTTTTCTACTATGTCACATGGAACTATGCGTACGCTAAGTCAGCGCCTGCTGGTTGGTGGCGCCTTATGTATAACTAGACCAGCAGCGCGCGGTGCCGGGTATACAAACGATGTGGCTAATCGTGTGTGCCAGCTGGGCAAACTTAGCATGTTTAGTTGCACATGATAAATCAGAAAGTATTTATCCTGATTAAAAACAACAGGAGCTGAGCACAAAGCAGAATCACATAGCTTGATTAGGAGAAGCAGGGCATAAAGCTCAGTGCTATAGAGCAGCATAAGTAGCAGAATAGATAGATACATAGTACACAATCCAACATTTGAGCCAAGGGGTAGTAGTCTTATGCAGATATCCATTTAGAACATTACTTCATAGTACCGATTACAAATAATTTACACTAACAATCTGAAGAAAAAAATTAAACCTCCCCCCACATAAACTATAGTTCAGTCTTCAATAATTAATTCAACATCAACAGTATATGTAAACATCAGGAGGGAAGCAGATGTTCCTTTTGCATTTGACTCAATTGAAACAATTAAACCTCTCATCAAAAAAGGCAGTCTGCAAAGGCATGTTCCAAACATTTTAGGGCGTGCTGGCAATACAAAGCAATAAATGGTTGTACAACAAAGCAGGAGTGCATATGAGCTACTACTGTGACGTTTAGTTATGACTCAAGTGTAATAGAAGACCTCGATTTATTATTTTCCATGGACTTAAGTATTTTCCATGAGAAATTTCTGTTGTAACCAAGTCTCCAGCTCAAACCAAAATATTTTAGCATCACTACTTGAGTTGTTTTCTGTTTTCTATAAGGTGTAGATCTGATGCTACACACCCTGATCAGTGTGCAGTAGTAATTTATGATTCAGGTATAATGGATACCCAAGAGTTTTTCTTCTCTTAAAATGAGCTATACAACTATACACACTGGATAGTTGAAGTTCCATGGTAATAAATATTTAGAGAAGAAATATATCATGATAGTCATTGTAACTCATTTCATGTAACGAAAATCACAAAAGGGGGAAGATGCGTTCATGGAAGAATCTAAAATCATTCATTGGATAACTAATATTGTTTATCTACTACCAATTATATATCACAGCTTATGTATGTATATTACCAAAACAGAGCAAGTAACAGGAAGCACATTGTTATTTTGAGCTAAAGTGTATGCAGATGGCACAAACACTTGAGGCATATTCTAATTATTCTACTGGCTCTAGGCCCAAAAGAATGAGCAAGAAGAAATATATATATCTCTCACAAAAATAGGATTATACATATGAAGAAAATAAATTTTCCTGATAAAAATTCCATGCATGACTTGAAAAAGTATCTTCCCTTTGATCACTATTGTGATATAACCTATTATTGTCCACCTTTATTTATCATTTCTTTTGATAGAAAGCAGGTGGTCAAATAGATGCCACAAAATACTGATAATTAGTCCCAACAATGTGGTGATATAAACCGCTTGATCGCATTCATTATTATACTTCTACTCTACCTCCGACCATGATCTCTACCATTTTCGTTTAACTTTTGAACATCTGGAAAATTCATGATTCCTTCTTAAGCATGAAAATATGAGATGCAGAAGATCTATGAAACGTAATAAAACTAACATAAGCCTAAGTTCCCATGTTCGCCAATTGGGCAAATATAGAGCTTTAGATTCATTACATGATGCACATCCTATGGATTGTTTACTTAGTAATTAGTAATTGCTATTCATCCCTTGGAACATTTCTGCTACTTAGTATAGAACTTTTAGTGCACATCTCTATTTGAACCAAGAAATGTGTATTGTAGGAACTAAAACATATGCAAGGATAACCTAAAACTTGATCCTCAATTGAGTGAACTACTCAATCGAGTAAACTACCCGATGCTAAGCTACTATACAAAGGGTAAAGGAACATGAAAGATGTTCTAACCAGATCCAACCGACGTTTCTCCGAGAACCGACAATTCTAACTTTTGCAGAGCTCGGGTTTTGACGGCCAAGATCGCAGACAAACAACATAAATATTACCAATTACCGTGCCTAACCGACTAAGAAGTAAACTAAGAAATCAAGTTTCCAATTGAAAAGAAACATCAAGCATCTAGCAAAAGTAAGTAACCAGATTGTAAGGTTGATAACGGAACCATAATCATAACTAAATTATGAACTCACCCTTCACTTGCATCTACAACATCTCTATGGCATTAATTGAGTTTTATTGTCATCCACTTCATTCAAAGCTAAGCCAAAATCAGGAGGCGGAACCTGTCAAGGTAGCACTTGATTTCATTACCAAAACTGTAGTCACTTCAACTCCCAAAGCTCTTAATGGAGGAAGCTTCAAAGAGACTGATAATAAAAAGTAACCATGAAACTAAATTTAATCAGCTAGTGAAGCTACCAGCACCAGCAGGTCTACATCTTCATAGACAGTGCAATTACTTGTTGGCACGATAGTTATCTGCGAACAAGCTGGAGCAACCATTCAGTCATAGGCAAGAACAAGGACATAACACCTAATAATGGACAACAACAAAATTGGGCGCCCACAATCTCACCTCCAGTCAATGGCGACGTCTCCAAGCAAAGCCGCAGGGCCAGCGGCAGCCGATGCTCCTCCAGTGAAGGACATGAAATGGTGGAGAAAGGGAGGGGGCTCCTACCGATGGGTGGTAACAGAGGCGACCATAGTTGACGAGGCGGCGACCGCTCCCGTGAGGGCCGTCTCAAGATCCTATCACTTGGAAACAAATAGAGAATTTAGTAAACAACACAACACTGGCAGAGTATCAAAATAATGCTAAATTTGAAGAGTAATGTTATTATTACTTGAAATGAATACCTGATCTTCAAGAATAATTCTAGTAAAATCAACATTGATAAATCATTTAACTCTCCACTTGACATTCATATAGTTTCCATATCCATTACCTGCATCACCAATCATACGTATGGATACTACTTCAGTGATTAAAGGCCCTTGATCTACCATTTATCCATATGAGATCAGCCCAATATATGTCAATCTAAGCCTTGCAGCATATACCTAGAAACCTGAAATACAAAATATCATCGTTATCAACTCAAATATGATTGGTGATGCAGACAAAAGCGGGCAAATGAACACACGTTTTTATTTCTCATCAACATTACCAACTTTTAGTCTTGGACCCAAGAAAGAACATGATCCTCTGTCTCTCTCTTTCTTTCAGAACCAAAATCTTGACCCTAATCCACTGCACACAATACATATTTGTAAGGGGCACCTGACTTTCACATTCTAGTCTGCACAAAATCCTATCACTCAAATATTTGCTACAGAGGCTACGACACAACTATGAAACAAATAAATAATTCTAATAGGCATGTCGTTGATGATTCTATTCCCAAATCAAACCAGATAAATAAGAGACAAAGGGTAGCAAGGTTTGACTACAAATTTTCCAAACTCATCGTCCCGGGCTCCATTGACTAATTTTATTGCTACAAATCCACGTCGATGGGGTATATTCTTGATGTAAAAGCATGAACATGTAATGCCAAATAGTAGAAGCTGGAAAATATAAATACCTGCACATAGCTACAACCAAAGTAGTAGCGGCGACCCAACCTAGAGGAGCAGCAACTACTGAGATAGTGTCTGTTCCAAGCGGAAGCGCGTACTCTAAGCTGGATCATGCACTTTGACAGCTCTAAAATGCTGGCGGATTGGGAGCAGGCGTAGTCCTGACCTCTTCCACGGAGACACGGTCCAATCGTCCTCCAAATACTATACACAGACTCCAACAATGCAGCCGAATATGAGACTACATTGCACGGTCTTGGATGGCAGTCCCTATGGGCATTCAACGCCTAGAAGTGTACACAGGATTCAAACCTCGTAATATCACAAATAAATGGAGACTTTGATGCCAAGGATCCGAAAATGCCGGCCTATCGCAATGACATCCTTAAAATGACAGCTCGGTTCGAGGAGCTCGAATTCCACCATGTGGCTCGAGAAAACAATCAAGCGGCAGACGTCCTTGCCCACCTCGGTGCTAAGCGACCCTGTCCCACCTAACATATTCCTAGAAAGGCTGTTCAAGCCATCCGTGGTATGGGAGCAGAGTCCGGCAATACCAACCGCGGAACCGAATACATCCCTAGATTCCGAACCATCAGACATAATCGGAGGCTCCACCACCGAAATAACATCGTCAGCCCACGAAATAATGGCTGTTATCGCCCCGTGGACTGAGCCTTTCTTGGCCTACCTAAATAGGCAGGAGCTCCCCGAAGACCAAAATGAAGCACGCTGCATCGTTCGGCGTTCCAAAGCTTACAAGGTCCATGAAGGGGAACTCTATAAGAAAAGTGTCACCGGAGTGCTCCAAAGGTGCATCTCCGAAGAGGAAGGTGGCAGCTCTTGGCTGAAATCCATTTTGACTGGCGGACACCATCTTGCGACTTCGAGCATTAGTCGACAAGGCCTTTAAATACAGGTTTCTATTGGCCGACAGCCCGAAAGGGCCTTACAGGACCTTGTCCAACACTGCGTCGGTTGCCAGCTCTTTGCCAATCAGAGTCATATGCCCCCTACCGCTCTACAAACAATCCCCATAACTTGGCCCTTTGCGGTCTGGGAACTGGATATGGTTGGACCCCTTAAAGGGGGAAGCCACAAGAAAAAATACTTATTAGTCATGGTTGACAAGTTCACCAAGTGAATAGAAGCCAAACCAGTGAAAATGGCCGAGTCCGGACGAGTAATAGACTTTATATCCGGGGTCGTACACTGATATGGTGGCCCCCACAGCATCATCACCGATAATGGCTCAAATTTCACGGCCGACGAGGTGAAAGCTTGGTGCGGCAAAATGGGCATTAAGCTCGACTATGCTTATGTCTATCATCCTCAAACAAATGGTCAGGTTGAACGAGCAAATGCTCTCATCATGAGTGGCATCAAACCCAGACTAGTGCGATCCTTGACAGAGTCGGATACTCATTGGGTCGAGGAGCTCGACTCCATACTCTGGGGGCTGCGGACCACGCCGAATCGCACTACGGATATACACCATTCTTTATGGTGTATGCGGTGCAGAAGTAGTACTACCCTGCGACATAATACATGATTCGCCACGCATACGCATGTCTGAAGAAGGAAGCCGATTTAGATCGGCAGGATAATTTGGATGCCCTAGAGGAGGAGCGCGACGTCGCTAAGGCTCGTTCCGCATTCTATCAGCAACAGGCTCGACGATACCAAAGCAGAGAAGTGCGGGCCAAAACTTATAATATTGGCGAACTCGTTCTACGCTTACCGGAGAAGAAGAAGGACAAGCTCAAAACCAAATGGGAAGGCCCCTTCATCATCGACAAAGTTCTCACCGGAGGCGCGTACCGCTTACGCCAATGCGTCGACAATAGACTCGAGCCCAACCCATGGAGCAGCGGCCAGACTTGAGATTCTATGCCTACCGCCCGGACTCGGTGTTCGTCTCCCTAACCCTCCTTTTTCAATTATGCTCCTCCCTTTTCCTTTCTCGTTGTTTTCTCTTCACACAAAGTATTTAATACAGTCACGGATTCCCGGATTATTCCGGCCGCACTATGTGTCTGAAGTCATAACTGGTGGCTTCCTATCTGGAAGCTAAACATAACTTTCTCTAAAGGGCTTTTTCCCATCATACATGTATTTTCCATGTGTGCCTTTTATTCTCCATTATATGCATCGATATGACTTAAGGCGTGGCCAAGCTGGGTTGCTGGCTCTGTGTTTATGCCCTACATTCCCGTTAATTCGGCTAGGGCATAAGGGAGCACCTCTGCGATTATTACTGCCGGTTGAGCCGAATGTGTACCTCAGACTTGGTGAAGCCGAAAGCTAGTGTCCTTAAGAGAATATTCGGCCGGTGAACAAAAGATGTCTTTGTTTATTATAACATTAATCCCCAGAAGTTCTATATCCTGCGCTTTGGTTACTTGATCCGGACATGTGCCTTGACACATGCTTACCAAGGAAAGGAACCCTTAACGGAACTATTCTACGGAAGATGTTTCTTACTATCCTTGTAATATAACATAACTAGTTGGGTACTTATGCATTTCAAGCACTTATGACCCCTACGCCTGGTTTCCACGCATACTCCGGTTTTGTATAACCGAGTGGGTATTCAGACACACCCCAGACTTTAGGATCCGGGGGCTGAAGCGAAAAGGTTCGCCATGACAAATGATTTTAATCCGGCTAGGGGCTACTTATGTCCATCGAATTACACAGTCATTTGGACTGACTATATTCATCCTCTATACCATCCAACAGGCTATCTAGCTTACAATCTTGTTGCGAATACTTTGCGGCTAACGCCACCTAGTCATATACCAGACTCACGGGAATTTCTTGCCCAGCTGGCCCGGCCGGTCCAACTTCGGCCATATGGTTCGGGTCCAGCTTGGTGTAGCGCGTCTTCACCATAGCCCATGCTTCTCTTGCACCTTGCCGGCAGGCTGATATCTTCCACAAACGGAAGAGCCGTCGTGCTCCTTGAAGCATGTCCACAAGCCCCCCCATGCCATTTGGCAGGGAGCTTGATGGCCACAGAGACTGCGCAATGCCCTGCATCACCTGCCGAGTTCGCTCGTGCAGTTGTGAGAGGTCCTACAGTAAATCACCTGCAGATGCGGGCATCTCCTCCTCAGGGCGACCCGTTAGCATTCCTACAAACACAACTTTTTCAACATACTTCCTCGCCGAACTATGATACAGTTCGTCTAGGCACTTACCATAAATGCCGCGGCGAGCCTTTTGTTCTCCTTTACGGAGTCCGCCAGCTGCGCACGGACGTCTTTCAATTCTACGTCCAGCCGAACATTGGCATATTGGAGAGCATTCTTCTCCTGCTTAACTTGCGTAAGAATGCGCTCGCTGGCCTTTAGTTGCCTCTAGAGATGCGACTCGTCATCCCTCCCGCCCTCCGGATTTACTCCGGGGTTGTCTACAGAACTTTCTGTTAAATTTGTCATACCAGCCAGTTGCCAACTGGTGCGTTATAATTGAGATAAATGTTACCATATGAGGCCTTCTGGGATTCCTCTAGCTTGGCAACTGTGGCCCTCAGTTGGGTCTTGCACTCCTCCAGCTCCCGAGACAATTTCTCATTCTTATCTACAAGAACCTGCGTATAAATTGATACTTAAAACTATTGTCTCAACCGTTTTCAAGTCTCAGGGGCTACTACTATACAGGCTTATCAAACTTTCTTACCCGTATATCTTTGGTATACTGGACTGTCGACGGGGTGAGTCCGCTTTGTGAAGCTTCGCATATATGTGTCTCCGAATTGAAAGCATTAAATGCCTTTTCAGAAAAGATGTTGTTGCGAAGCATGGCCCTGTCGGCCTTGGTGATGCATGGCACTTTCTACTTCCGAATTTGTGGCAGAGAGCATATCTGCATCCTCTGTCGGAGGACTATGCGGCGTCGGCCCTACGTCCGCCTCCTCTCTCAAAGTTGGTCCTGGAGCCCGACTGGTGGAGGTGTGGTTGGAAGGATCTCTGGATCTGATCTGGATACTCCTCTTCACCTTGACATGTCAAAGGGCACTGTTATACTTCAAATAACAACAAATTACATGACAGGTGGTTTCTTTACCTCTGTAAGGGCGTGTCGGTCCTAACCGCCTTCCTCTTGATCCTGCCCAATCCGGACGCCTGTGGCTGATGGGTCCCTAGGGGCTCGGCCCTGCGTTCCGAATGTAAACCTGCAAAAACACGACACTTGAGGGATAAGGAGTGACATCGGGAAGAGTCCTCTTCGGAGGATCGAGCCTTGGCTTAGCTTCTGTGACGAGGTAGCAGTCCGGGATAATCGGTAGTAATGGCCACCGAGGCGCCATCACGGCTCGCCCGATAAAATATCCCGTCGACAAGATGCACGGCCGCATCTGGGTCTTCTTCGAGTCCTGGATACAGGGCCCTTTCGGGGTCCTCTGGATGCGGGGAAGGGCTGGAGATTCCATCTACGGCCCTTCTCAGTTCCTGTTCGGAAATGTCGATGCAGGTAACTTTAGCAAAGAATACCACAATAAGTGAAGCGAGAAAATAATGACGACTTACCCATTTTGGGGGATTGTACATGGAGAATCTGTCCCGCGGTTTGATATGGAGGAAGTCTTCCTCTTCTCCCTTGTACTGGTCGGACATTATCCTTGCCCGGGCGGTGGGGAGTCTGGACCCTTACGGCCGCAGCGGGTGGCATCGTCTATCCCGTTGTAGTGCCGCATGGGATTGCTCTGATATTGAAGCGGTTGCACTCCCCGCATTATGCATATTGCCATCACCTCGACTATCGTCAGTCCGGATTTGGCCAGTAACTTTATCCTGCTCATCAGGAAATGTACTTCCCTGGAATCCTCTTCTTGGGGGCCTCGGGCGCCCGGCTTAGGCGATGCCCTCGGCGAGTGTATTCTTGAACTTGGGGAGTCCTGTCGGACTGGATCCGGAAGGGGCGTCATCAACATAAAACCACTCTCAAGCCTAGTTATCTGGTGCCTTCTTGGGAGTACGGATAGGTATCCAGTCTCAGCGATACGCCATACTTCGGCCCCGCCCACTTGACATAGGGATTCTCCCTGGTTGCGGGGGACAAGGCAGAATAGCTTCTTCCACAAGCCGAAATGAGCCTCGCAGCATAGAAATAGCTCACAAAGGGTGACATACCATGCTATATGTAGTATGGAGGCTGGGGTAAAGTTGTGCAACTAGAGGCCGTAGAACTCCAGAAGCCCGCGAAGGAATGGATGAATAGGAAACCCGACGCCCCTTAACAGATGCGGAATTAGTCATATTCGCTCCTCTGGAGACGGATTGGGGGATCTCTCCGCCTGTTCTTCGCCGTTATAGGTGGCCACTCCGGCTCGAGCGTGGACCATGAACACGGTGGGAGGAGCCGTTGGGTTTGTAACTTTATCAAATGGCTATGAGAAACTGAACACTCTCCCCAGTCCCCGGGCTTGGGGCAAGGGGAGCGAGCAGAAGAGCTGCGACGACCGGCCATGTTGGAATGGTTTTTTCTGGGCGCTCTGTTGGATGCTCGCTTGAGGAGGGAGAGTGGGGTTTGGATCTGGGTATCCCCGTCTCTTCAAATAGGCGGTTAGCCCGAAGGACCGAGGGTGGCAAATGCAAAAATGTCTCGACTCCTCGCATTCGATCGACACATGGGAATGGTCATTATTGAAACACTGAAGCCAAGGAGTACAACATTGATGAGATGCCGAACACTCTTCATCATGACGGGTACATTGGAGTATTCTGAGGAGGAACCCGCCTTGCCATGCCGAAGACAAGACTGCGCGCCCAGACTCGCCGTTATTGAAGCCTGGTTCAGGGAGCTCTTGAGAAGTCCTGGAAAAGGGGGTATCCGGACAGCCGGACTGTATGCATTGTCCGGACTATAGAAGCGTCAATATACAAGACTCAAGACTTCGCCTCGTGTCCGGATAGGACTCTCCTTTGCGTGGAAGACAAGCTTGGCGATCCGGATATTATATTTCCTTCCTTGTAACCGACTCCATGTAAACCCTAGCTCTCCGGTGTCTATATAAACCGGAGGCGATGGTCCTTAGAAGGCCGATCACAATTACAATCATACCATCATAGGCTAGCTCTTAGGGTTTAGCCTCTACGATCTCGTGGTAGATCTACTCTTGTACTATTCATATCTTCAATATTAATCAAGCAGGAAGTAGAGTTTTACCTCCATCGAGAGGGCCCGAACCTGGGTAAACATTGTGTCCCTTGCTTCCTGTTACCATCAGCCTAAGGCGCTGGATCGGGACCCCATACCCGAGATTCGCGGTTTTGACACCGACAACCCCCACTGCACAGGCTTTGCCTAGCCAGGATATGACGGCGGCAGGAGGGGAGGCAGAGGGGAGGGGAGGCGAACATGAGGCGTAGGAGATCGGGAGGGGCGGCGGGGATCGAGAGGGGCGGCGGGATCGGAGGCGAACTAGATGCTTATCAAAATTGCAAACAAAAACAGAGTACATTGGTTGTCTCCGATCATAGCGCCCACTCATCCTCGATTGCTTGCCGCTGCCCACCGGTGCACCTTGTGTTTCCTCTTTGAGGAGTATTGGACACACCTAGAGGATGGTGGCCTAGCTGCCGAGTGGGTGATCATGACCTGTTTCGACGGTTCGCACAGCGTATGCAGACCACTGCGCGCAAGCTGGCTAGGAGCGTGCGCATTGTTGGCAACGTGCGTGACAAGCTCGCGATCTCACGCGAGAGCTCCTCCTCAGACTCGATACCGGCCCATTGTTTTCTTTGTCCCAGTTGGTCATTCCATTTTGTGGTATGTTTCTTTTTAGCTTATAAGCACCTATATATAGGCGGCTAGCGTTGCCTTGACACTACTAGAGAAAAGCATATTAGTGGCGCTGGTTTTTTACATACCAGTAGCGCGGGCACCCGTGCTACTGCTAGGGCGCTACAACTATTATTTAACAGTAGCGCGTTTCTAAACAAGCGCTACAGCTAAAATACTTAGTAGTAACGCCTCTTCCTTCACCAACGCTACTACTATCATCACGTAGTAGTAGCGCCCTGTTTTCTCCACACGCTACAATTAGGTAAATAGAAACAAAAAATAAGAAAAAGCAGTCAGGTAAAATATTCATGGAAATCAAGACAAGTCCAGTGCAAATAAACTAAGTTCACAGAACCATCTCACGAACATTAACGACAGTACCACATCTCATATAACCACACAATCTCACAAACTCATATATAGTAGTCAACAATGCATGGATAGATCATAGTTGATAAGTAGCTACTAGGTAGTCATACGAGCATATAAATGGTTCAACAGCCATACGCATGCATATGTAGTTCTAGATGATATCGATGACGACCATCATCCTCAAGCCTGGGCGGTGGGTGTTCCTGATAGTAATTAGGATTACCTGTCCAACATGAAGATTCTAGCCGACGAGGAAGCTTTTCCACCCAACCGAGTTGAAGTGTGTGTGACCGTCCGTGTCCACGCCGTACGCACAAGTGGTGACGGAGACCCTTGCGGTAAGGCGTATTCCAGCAGAGCCTTCTTCATCAGGCTTGATACCACAACTCTCAGATAGGCTCTTTGGCAATTTCTGAATAAGAAAAACATATCAATTAATAAGTAGCCTCACAAATTCTACACTACCAAAAGACAATACTACATTTCTGCTAAGCATGAATTCTACTAATAAGTATATATGGATTCTACACTATTAGCAGTTATTTGGATTCTACATGAAGCATATATATCATCGGACTCTACACTAAGTATATATATCATCGGACTCTACACTAAGTATAACAATAAAGCATATAAGATTCACTAAGCATATAAGATTCAGTAAGCATATATATCATCGGACTCTACACTAAGTATAACAATAAAATATATAAGATTCACTAAGCATATAAGTTTCACTAAGCATATATATCATCGGACTCTACACTAAGTATAACAATAAAGCATATAAGATTCACTAAGCATATACATCATGAGACAGTATACACTAAGTATAACAATAAAGCATATAAGATTCACTAAGCATATAAGATTCACTAAGCATATATATCATCGGACTCTACACTAAGTATAACAATAAAGCATATAAGATTCACTAAGCATATATATCATCGGACTCTACACTAAGTATAACAATAAAACATATAAGATTAACTAAGCATATAAGATTCACTAAGCATATATATCATCGGACTCTACACTAAGTATAACAATAAAACATATAAGATTCACTAAGCATATACATCATCAGACACTATACACTAAGTATAACAATAAAGCATATAAGATTCACTAAGCATATAAGATTCACTAAGCATATATATCATCGGACTCTACACTAAGTATAACAATAAAGCATATAAGATTCACTAAGCATATAAGATTCATTAAGCATATATATCATCGGACTCTACACTAAGTATAACAATAAAGCATATAAGATTCACTAAGCATATATATCATCGGACTCTACACTAAGTATAACAATAAAGCATATCATCAAATTACTCTAAAAACCATAGTAAATGCAACATACCATGATAGACGATCAACCATGGTACTTTTCAGGCGGGTCACGAATGGCACCCCGACGAAGTCAGCACGTGGCGGAATGATGTCCCATAGGTTGCACACCTCCACCTCGCTCAACTTCATTCTCTGAGCTACGGTGGCATCACCGAGTGGGTCGTCATCATCCTCATCATCCTCATAATCTTCTGCTTTGTTAACATAAATCATGGCCAGCTTGGGTCTTTCAGCTCTGAAGGAGAAGCTGATCAACTCACCACCGGTGATACGCGTAATGGGCGATGAAACGGACCCATCCATCTCCTCCCACCTGTGTCATCTTTCGTCCTTTTCGATCTCCATAGTGTAGGGGCCCCAGAGCCTCAAAGGTCCACAGAGTCTCCGGTCAGATTGTTGAATTCTGACCTCACATTGCATGGGACGATCTGTGTACAAAAAGCAAAATGATATATACAAGATGCATCAATGCCAATAACACTAAAAACAAAATAGTAGTTACTAGTTTCATATAATTTGTTACCGCTGCATGAAGAAAACTAGACTCGAAGTAGATGCCGAACAACGTGCCAGTTGCAAGGCTGCTGGCGCACCTTGACTTGCACCGTCGACATGGTGGTGGTGGTGGTGGCGCCATTTCCCTAAAGCAATATGATTAAAGGATTAACGATCCAAAAAGTAAACATAAAGTTTTCATAGAGTTCACATGGCAAGCAAAATAACAACTAAAAAGTAAACATAAAGTTCAGTCCAGGGGAACACTTTATCTATTCCCACATCCAAAAGTTGAACCAGCTTAGAATCTTCCAAAACACAATAAGTAAACATCCATTCCACCTTTGGCATCAGATGCACAATAATTAAAACTATAGAAGTCAAACACCCCCCTTTTCGATTAGATACAACTCTCTGTCTATCTGTGTTTTCTTTTTCTGAAATTTACCAAAAATGGGCTCACTAACAGCATCATAACAACTTGGCAATTTGAGCATCACCACATACAGATACTCTCTTCAACCTGAAAGAGTATCAAATCAATCATTGATTTTTCCATGAAACCACATAACAGTGAGGGCTTCTTGGTCATATATTTATATGCATCAACAAAGAAGCTAGTGGCAGCAGCCAAGAATTGAAACCCTCAACAGTTGCTGTCATATCAGAGCTAAAAAATGCTCACGATTCTACGGTCGAGCACTATGGTTGTTCCAGCGAAGGAATGACAAGTAGTTACAAGTACTACATCAATGATCCTAAATACCGGAAACAATAGTCACGTGTCGTGACATCGTGATACGATGGGACGCTCTCGTCCTCGGCCGATCACGTTAGCTAGCTTAGCTTCTAGCTCCCGCCACCACACATCTTCAGGACGAGCGCGCCAGCCACAGAAGATGCGGTTTGCCCGCTCAATTGTGGACTGCGAAATCATGCCCTAGACGACACCAGGGCTCTAGCAGCGTATCTCGAAAGCTCCCATGGCACCATTTCAGAAGGGGAGCCGATCCTACGACCACCATCGACAAACTTGAGCGTGTGGAGGCGTTCACGCAACCACAGACGATGGATAATCATTCCCATTGCAGAAGCCTATCATCTACACGAAACGGCACACGGCAACCGACGCCGCCCGTGGCTCCTCTCCGGAAAAGGCACGACATGGACGCCCCCTCTCTAAATCCTAGAACACTAGGCACCGCCGCCGCCACCACTGCTCCAGGGGCAGCAGCCCAGAATTGAAACCCAAGTTTCAATTATATGTGCTAAAAGCCTCTACTTCTCTAGCTACTTCTCTCTACTCTCTCCTAAGTTTCGGTGAGCAACAAAAAGCCTCTACTTCTCTCACCTAACCCCTCTCTCTACTCTCTCCCCAATCACACGAGGAAACAAGCCTGGAACACGTCGCATCAAAGCGCGGAGCCACCGTGCAATCCCTAAATCCCAAAACATGGCAGCCGCCGCGGCAAATCGATTGGAGCCTAGCTAGTGTGGTGCGCGCAGGGAGGAGGAGATCGAGGGGGACTTACGGGGCTGGAGCGTCGGAGGAGGCGAGAGGCGACCGCGCGTGGTGGCGGGGCACGGTACCGTCGACGGGGGTGAGGCGGCCGGGGACGAACCCTAACCGCGGCGACGTCGTCGGGCGGAGGGTATCGATTGTGAGAGTGAGGGGGTGCGGGGGCGCTCGGGCCGGTTTTCTTTTGCTCTAGTCGTAGCGCTGGTTAGAGGCAGACGCTACTGCTAAGCCCACCAACTGTAGCGCCCGTTCAAAACAAATGCTACAGCTAAGTGGGCTACTGTTTTTGCCCAGCGGCCCATGTAACAGTAGCGCAGCCCAAGCAAACAAACGTTGTTGTTATATATTAGTAGTAGCGTGTTTTCTGCCCAGCGCTACTTGTAAATACTAGTAGCGTGAGGGGCATAAACAGGCGCTACTGGTAAACTTTATTTACAAGCATTTTCCTAGTAGTGTAAAGCCATTCCCAACGGCATTAAATTTCCCATTCGTTTCGTCCAGTTTTACCTACTCTATTTTTCTTTTCGCTAGGTGCTCAATGAAAGTCCAACATAATCAAATCTCTATTGTACCGGAGTTCCATAGTAGATATGAAGATAAAATCATATAGCAGTCTTGACTTCCATTACGTTTCAGATCTGATAAAATAATTTAAATATGTGTATATCTATAATTTATCCTTACAAAATACTCCCTCCTTTCCAGTTTATAGGGCTCAATTCAATAATCTCACCAACCAAGGTAGATGATGAGTGGTGGAATACTTTTTGTAGTTTGCAAAAATACCCAATTAATTCTCTTGTTTTCCTCAAAAAATTATGTTTACCAATGCATTAATTGCAATGCATGCATGCATAAAGTACATGCATTGATCAATTTTCTCCTAATACTTGTCTGCAATGATTTAATGCACCTTGGAATCTGAACATGTGATGGGAATAACCAAATTGAGCCTTATAAAATGGAAAAACTAAAATTTTGAAATAAGCCCTATAAACCGAAAAGAGGGAGTATAACAAAGACAAGGCCCTCGCAAGTGCTAGTTATTACATCATAATAAATTAAAGGCAAAGAACAAGTAAAGATCAGAAACGATAAAGCAGGAAAGCATTAAATTACAGGGGTGGCTGGCAAGCAGGCCTTCTTGATTGTTTAGGACACTACTGCAGAAGAGAAATCAATACTAGGAGTACGGCCATGTGAGAGTGAGACAATTATCAGGAAGAAGGCCGTTTTACCAGCTTCAATACAGGTTTGTTTGTATGATTGAGAACTCCCCGCTGCAAGTCTTCCTTGAGTTTGTTACTGTAGGAACCCTCAAGAAAAACCATCTTGAGATAGGCCAGTTTCTCTAGCTCAGGAAGCTGCAAATCTGACCCACTGGAGCAATGAAGTATGAGCACGAGGACACATTGGATGAAGTGGCTTTCAAATGTTACCTCTAACCGCGAGCTGCAATCAAGCTTGAGAACACGTGGAGCCATCTCGATATCCAACATGCTAAGATCCAACTTACCAATTTCTCGGGTCAGCTTGATACAAATACGACGTAGGATAGATGGATTTGAAAATGATTTGATGAGTAAGGGAATGTCCTCTGTCTTGGATATAGTCATCTCCAAATCCATCTTTTTGAGATTGTCAAGGTCCTTAATATGGACTGATAACTTGCTTATGGGCCCGTATAGCTTCAAGATCTTTAGGGTCTTGGGCGGCTTGAAGCTATTATCCATGCAATCCACGTCGAATCTCACGGACAAGCATTCCAAATGGCTATGCGATGAGAGCCCAGAACACAACTCCTCCCAGTTTTCCCTCTTGATGCCACACACTTTGAGCTTGAGCAATTGGGTAAACTTTTGGAGATCCGTCAGAAAGTCCTTCCCGCGTGCACTATTGGCATTGACAACACCAAGAGTTTGCAAGGAAGAAATGTTCTCAATCCCTACAGGAACCTCGATACCTCCATTATGAGGTGGCCATACATGTTTGTATTTTTTCCACATGCTACATGCCAGTCTTGATACGGCGGAACCCAACTTTGGCGGCATTGTCCTTGTGTCACGACCGTCTTCTGGTTCTGGTGATGTTGCTGCTGCTTGTGGTGGGCTTCGGGCTATGCCATCACTACCTTGAGGTGGTGTTGGTTTCCTTGTGACCGTACCATCAGCATCTTCCATTGCTGCCGGTGACCAACCTTCATCAGTGGTGCCAGCCCTAATGCACTGAATCTTCTGTAGCTTGGTGATAGCCGCGGGTAGTGCGACTATGGAGGTGCCGCTGATATCTAGAGTCTCGAGCTGCTTTAGGCCACCCAATGAACACGGCAGATGCCTCAGATCTGTGCACCCTCGCAGAGAGATGAATTTGAGGCTCAATAGCTTCCGAAAAATAGGCTCAAGATCATCATCAGTCACACCTAAAGTGTCCTCCAGATCTAGCACACGGATCCGCAACATGCTGCTAGAGATGAAGAAAGGCTTCCACTTGCAAAATACTGTCAAAGACCGTAGCCGTGATACATCCATACTTCCAAACAAAGTTTTATCACTCTCCCAGTTTTTCATTATGGTGAGATGTTGTCCTGTGCGCTGCGAGTTTAGCTTGCAGTGCCCTTCAACTCTAAAGACAATGTTATCTTCCATTAGCCGTGAGAGGACATATTCACGAAAGAAACCATTCATTTGACACACGTCACTTTCTGCTGGTTCCTGGGTAGTCCCAAGTCCACGAGCTCAGAGAAGACCCTTCGGGCATTCTCCATGGCGGTGGCCCCAACTGTGTCCCTGCAGTAACCCTCTGAGATCCATCGCCTTAGCAAGCGACCTCGCCTAATTTTGCAGTTTGTTGGAAAAACCAACGAATAGAAGATGCACGGCTTTACATAATCTGGTAAAGCATCAAAATAGGAGTGCATCCATGATAAAAGGCCCTTAAATGATTGAATTGTTGGTGAGTCTGTAACTTGACCACAAGTTTATCATTCATATTCTCCCAGAATGACCTAGAGGCTTGGCCGATAGCTGTTATTAGTTTGGGAAGTCCGCCACACTTGGGCAGGATATGTTGCATACGCTCCAACTTGCTGCCACTCAATTTCTTGTTGTCGTCATTTGCAATCTGGAACATGTACATAAGTTTGTCAAATTCGAAAATCAAAACAATTCTAACTTTGCAACTTTATACGTTCCCGAAAAAGGAATTAGTTCAGTTCAACACTGAAATATGTATCAAGTGAAGGAAATATAAGATAAGATTGCTGGTATATAGAGATCCAAAGAAAATACAGTAATAATCAAAGAAACGAACCTTTTGAAAGAGATCCAACGCGTCCTTATCTTCTAGAGCTCTGACATTGATAATTCGATTGTTGTACATGTCGATGTCGACACAATGTTTTGCGACCCTCTCTTCAGTTGTGATGACAACGACAGAGGAACCACTATCAAGAGTTTGATCAAGAGTATGATGGCTCAAAAGGAAGGCTTCTCTAATGATGTCCCAGTCATGTGTGGACTGCAGACCATCAATAACCAACAGGTATTTGCCCTTGCGCAGAATCTCATAACACCCTTGAATTGGGTCATGACCTTGAATGAGATCGACGGCTGCTGCCTCCATATCTTCCGGATTAAGTGAGTGGAAATCCAGAAATAAGCGCCGAGAGAATTCCTTCAGATTGAACGGGCGGGCACATCGACCCATCCGAACCTTTCGTACTGAAACTCCTTGTCGCGGTCCTGCGGAAAGAACATATTGTTGAGCCTGAACCTCGTGGGAATGTCGTCTGATTCTGTCATGCCCAATGAGAAGCCGATTTCGGCATAGTAGGAGCATCTGACAATTGCTGATTTCCCAACACCAGTGGCCCCCCACACCGTCTTCACACCAAAGTTGTCTATTGCAAAGTTATAAATCTCAGTACGCACAAGGTTTTGACTCGCTACAAATGGCACCCTGGATGCATCCTGAAGTCTTCTGGAGAAAAAGATGTGAGAATCTTCAGGTCGATAAACACGGAAGCCCGGACGTTTCCGTGTTCCATTGCCTGGACTATAGACATAGAAGTAACCACCCTGCATATATATGGAAATGAATTGTATTTTAATCTTTCTTCCATAAAGGGGAAAGCCCATGCCTTTGTAAATGAAATGTAATTCCATGGTGTGGGTTATTAATACCCACAAACAAAGAATAGTAGCCAGAGACTTCTACAATCACATATAATGAGGAATAGAGGAGCACATGTATAGTAAAACCTTATTGTTAATTAATTAATGGACTTACAAAAAAATTGGCCAATCGATTTTCGAAGTTTTAAATAGCGCGCTAAACCTCTTAGCGGCGGACCTCTTTAAATGCTATAAGCGGATCTATAGCGCGCTATTTAAAAGGTTTGCTCATGTGTTTGGAGAAAAGAACCTTAGCGCAAACCTCTTAAAAATGTTATAGCGGGCTACAGCAGAGCTATAGCGCGCTATTTAAAACTACTGAAAAAATAGCGCGCTATAGCCCCGTCAATGACACGTTATAGCATGTAGAGAATTGTCTCGCTAAATTGATCAATATACAATGTCTCGCTAATAGCATGCTATAGCACATTACAACACGCTAATAGCATATTTTCATGGGCCACATTATTTCCTATAGTGTGCTATTTTTTTCCTTGTTTAAAACCATGATTTTTACCAACGTAAGTACTAGCTAGCGAAAAAAATTCTAGGATGAGCGATTAGGGCATGACCAATGCATAGCCTCAGACGTGCTGCCCTGCGGGCCAACTAGGTTCGGATGCCATGCTGGCCATGCAGATGCTGCCCACGGATGACAGGTGATACTTGCGAGGAGACGGTTCCTGGGCTGATAAAGTGAAGAAAAGTTAGAAGAAAGAAGAAAGGAAGGGAAAGGGTGTGACAGAGGAGATGGCGCTATAGCTGCTCGTGACCACTAGCTGCCATGAAACAAAGGAGATGTGAGCCTGCTGAGACTATACTTGCGTTGGGTGTTTTGGACCATGGCCTCATTCTGGGAGATCTAGGTGGAAGTACGGGGGCAGCACCGTGCGGCTGCCTCTATTAATTGTACATGCCTTTAGAGCAAGTACAATAGGATGACATAGACGGGTTGTAAGACTTCAAATATTATATTTTTGATGAGTTGGCCGAGAGAGAAGATAAGTTTCCCTGCCCTCGGTGAGGAGGCACATGGATTTATGCATATTGATTTTGATTGTACAAGGAAAATCAATCAAATAACTTGTAAAACGAAATTGACCTAGTTAGACTCCAAACCTATTTTATACCCGCGCAAAAAAAAGGCTATAAACATATAAAGCGTTGGTAATTAGCACGAGAAGGTTGCAAGAAAGAGAGCAGTAAAGTATACCTCTGAGAACGGACGTATGGCTGCGTTGGCTTCCTTCTGTTCTTCATAGATTACTCTCGGTGAACCATTTTGGCAATACGTGGCCACGTCTTCTTCGTTGGAGATGATTACGATACAACTCTTAGTACCATCAGGCACCAAGCTATCTTTTATGGAGTCCCACTCCTCTCTGGACTGCAGGCCGTTAATAACGATAAGCCAGGCGTAGTTACGCAGCTGTTCATCGATGTTTTCGTCCCTTTTAAAAGCATCATCGACTAATCGCTTCATAAAGTCAGGCTTATTGAATGGACGGGCCACATCGATCCAAAAGAAATCTTCAAACTTTATTCTTTTCATTTGGCCATAACTATAACCTTCTATGATCTCGTACGCATCTCTGACAAGACGTGATACTTCACCTTCAGCACCCCAGAAAGCAACCACGCTACACAGTCCAAGTTGCCTAAGGATTTCTGCGGTAGGAATATTGGCCTGCGGGTAATTAAAACAAAAATAAACAAAGTATGCTTGTCAGGGCACATCTACTATGGATAATTTCATAATTACTCATCCGCACTTCTTGGTAATTAACACGGGTGATCCATGAAGACACCAGCTATGATTACTTGAACAAGTCAACAATCATTTTATCAGATTAATCTCTCCATCCCACAATAACTTGGTGTAAAGTTCTTCCCTCTAAAAAAACAGCAAATAGAGAACAACTCACATCTATAAATATTGTAATATTTTTATCCTACCCAAATTCTTTTATACTTTATTTTAACATATTTTAAATTCATTTGTTATGTCTGCAGCGGGGTACCAACTAGTTATTCCATACACTGGGTTCCAAATTTATGCAACCATGTGCTATAAATGGTGTTGACGATATAAATGTATTGCCTAGTCTATTTCATCAGATTGGTCTTTTGTTTGTATTGGCTAGAGCATGCGCTTCTACATGGTATCAGAGACAAGAAGTCCTGAGTTCAAGACCCGGCTGGCGCAATTAAGTTACAGTCCACTTTTGATCAACCTCATCCGGCGCCGGCGCGGAACCCACGGAACATAAGCTCTCTTCTCCCATTCCCCCACACAGCATAGATCTAAAGAAAACTCCTAAATTCCGGCCCAAAAATAAAACCGACGTAACTGAATGTAGGTGAAAATAACCGAATTCCATCACTAGATGTGCCGGTGCCTTGTATATATTGCTCGCATAAAATATGTTTTTATGAATAATATTGGAAGCTCCACCTAAACATGTAATATTGGTAATTAGTACTAGAAGATTACCATAGATAGAGCAATATACCTTTGTAAAGGGACTTATGGCTCTATTGGCTTCCTTCCATTCTTGTTCGGTTGCCCTTGGTGAATCATCTTCACAATGAGTAACCAGGTCTGCTTTGTCAGAAATGATGACTATACAACTCTTAGTACCCTCAGGCACGAGTTTATCTTTTATCAAATCCCACTCCTCCGTAGATTGCAGCCCGTTGATAACGACAAGGCAAGCCATGCTACGATGATTAGCGCTAATATGTAGAAGCATGTCTTCATCAGTCTTGATGTCTGCATCAATACTGATGTCTTCATCGCTAGGGATGTCTTCATTAGTATTGAAGTATTTATCAGGAGTAAAGAGACGATAGAAGGCTACAATATCAAATGGATGGGTCACATCGAGCCAATGGAACTCTCGAAATTTAGTTCCCATGAATCCTTCATCCTTATGTCGTATGATGTCGTAGAATTCTCTGACAAGACTTGATTTGTCACCAAAAGCATCCAGCAAAGAAATCACACGGCGTTGTCCAAGCTGCCTAACGAATTCTGCCATGGAAATATTGAACTGCAGGTAATAAAGACAAAATAAAAGGACTATGTTAGGGCAAAAGAACTAAATGGAGCCTTTCATTCGGGTGACGAATGCAAGAGATAAGTCATTCCATCGATTAAAAAGGCTAGACATCTTCCGGTGAAGTAGAGGAGGGAAGGCATTGCTACCCTTGCACAGCTTACAAATAAAATAATTACGATGAAACTTTACAAGAAATGATGGTCTTAGGATTTGTGCCAGCCTCAAATAGAAGAATCTGGAAGAGGCTCAGGCTCTAGCGTACTAAACTGAATACAATCAACCAGAACCACCATAGAGTGTTAGTACGTTATTATATCAATGTTTCGACATTCAGTTTAGTTTATTATTGTGCATATCATCTACTTATCGCCTGTTTTACAGTTAAACATATTTTCCGGACTACTCGACGTGTTGGATATTTAGAGTATTGTTGGGATCATGAAGCAAAGGAGGAAGGCATCGATACTATCTACTTCCATAGTTTCTTCTAAGGAAAAACATAATCACAAAACCGTCCGTCGGAGATAAGTGAGGTCAGCCTGTAAACCATCGGTGTACAGTCCTCTACCCATGCACCCCATGATGTTCAAAGAGGGAAATCCTCCACCGAGACCTCCGCCGACCTCATCAGTTGTGCAATAGGAGGACTTCTACCATGACTCCCTAAACCAGACGGCTATTGAAAAAGATCACAAGATCAACTTAACGTGCAAGACATTCAAGACCTGACGCACACCATGGAGAATTCTACCACTGACTCTATATACCTGGAGATCATCTTGTCAAGTCAAGTTATGCTCATGCCGGAGCCCTAGAATACTTGGTCTTGGCAGGAATAAACCCTAACTTCATCTCATCTCTTCGGGTTTCTCTATAAACCCGACGAGATCTGTCTTGTAAAGTCCTGTAGGATCTTGTGATCACATCCATAATAAAGTACACAAGATCCTTACATGTTGTTCCGGGGCCCTAATGAACAAATGGACATTCTTCTGATACTTCAGGATTGTGATTGTGGAGGTTTGTCATACAAACAATCATCTATCATCTACCATGCATGAAAGTTACGCCAAGGTGTTTACTTTGATACGGTACTTTCTATCTCATGTTCAGTTGTTTGAATTTGTTGAGCTGTTGTAAACTGCTTTTTATCATGAAATATAACTTGTGAGAGTTGACATCTATGTATTAATTTACTAGTATACATGTTTGACAATGTGCATCGTCAATAGTAGGGTGCTGCTGAGAGAAAGTGCAGCTAGGGCTGCATTGCTAGCAAGGCCATCTTCAAGGCAACACTACCCCTCAAACCGGAGCTGCGGCCGGAGCCTCTGGGGTACACCGACCAACTGACTGTGACTTTAAATGGGACAATCAGTATGCACCCTGATGCATGGATGGGATTTCCGGATCATTTTCTAGCTGAGCTTTGGAAAGCTTACGAGATTCAGAGTTTCTATCAAAACTACTTACCACTGCCTAATAAGAAGTTTGAAGAGACCCACCGTGAAGTGGCTAGGTGCACAAAATTCGGATCACTCGAGAGGCTATGAGGGAGGTCTGGAAGTTACTGGATAAGCAAGTTTAGGTATACCAAGAAAAAGCGGGTTACTGATGTTGATGGATTCTCTGTTAGAACAGGAAATATCGCATGTCATAAAGCTCTTTTGGCGATGATGGCACTTGTAGAAGTTACAGGGGAAGGGCTACAATTCTTGATTCAATGTCTTTCTCAAGAAACTCAGATCACTCACTATTGCCCCTCCGATAAGAGAGAGATGACAGCAAGGGAAGGCGCTAATGATTGTGCCAGATGACCAACAGAAACATAGAACAACATGATCTAGGAAGGAATATTGCACTCGCGATGGCCACCAAAATGCTGGGTGAAGATGATTATTAATGCGTCTCATAATATAGTGAATGGAAAATCATGCATTGCAGCCATTGCTAGGGACTATAGATTTTGGCAGTCAGACTAATAAGAATTGAAATTCATCAGTAGAAGAAGAGACGTTGATCTGTCTTCGGGGAATGGAAGCACTAGCAAAAAGAATCCATATGTCGTTTATACTATACAATGATAAGTGGGGATTAATTAGCACACTAAATGGCAAAATATGACAAGCGATCATCCTAGGCTCCAATGGCGGGCCATGTTAGAAGTATAGTCTCGGACGCAAGATGTGTGTTGGCACAAAGTGATGAGAGTTTGTAATAAGATAGCACATGTTTTAGCTCAACTAGGTATGAGGTAAGAGAGTTAATAAACATGGCCCTCCTGAAATCTCTAACATGCTATTCCCAAGAATCTAATCTCCCATTGAGATGATCAATGAAATTCTCTTTACTCTCAAATAAAAGTTACTTTCTATTAACACAACTGAAATGTGTGCTGGTAGGTGTGAGGTTTGTTATTTCAGTGTGATCCAAATTCATATGGAAAAAGATATGCAGATAAACGGCTAACTTTTGTCGGAGCGAAGCGAGGCCCGTCGCTGAGTAGACTTGGCCTGAAGCGAAGCGGGTTTGGATAAGAGTAGATCTCTCACATGTTATGTGTTCACAATTGGTGGTTGTGATGAGTTTGAGGGCAACACTGCAGCCAGTTGATGCCCAGTCTACCGCTGAAGCAAAATACATGTCTAGTGCTGAAGCATGTAAAGAATCAGTTTGATTTTAAGGTTTGTATGCTCGGCTTTGTGTGATGCTTGCATTAATTTGTTTTATGATAGTCAAAGTGCTATATACCTTACTAATGATCAGATGTTCCATGAGAGAACAAATCACATTAATGTCAAATATCATTATGTGTGTAATGTATTGTCGCACAAGGTAAGCTGAAGGTATGCAAGATAAGCACTCTTGATAATCGTGCTGATTTGATGAGAAAGCCAGTTCATGTTGCTAAGTTTGAGCTTTCCTCATGCTTAGTTGGTATACCGTCGCCCCCGTCAGGGACACCTAGGGATGCGCGGGGCAAAGCCCCCCCCCCCCCCCCGACCCACTAGTAGAAAAGAGGGCTTTGGTCCACCCCGGGTTAGCCCATTAGTCCCGGTTCGTGCGCCCAGGGGCCACGTGGACCATTTGTCCCGGTTCGTCTGGACCTTTTAGTCCCAGTTGGTGCCACGAACCGGGACTAAAGTGCGATGTCCATTAGTACGGTTCAGGCACCAACCGGGACTAAAGGTTAGACCTTTAGTCCCGGTTCGAGCCACCAACCCGGTACTATTGAGGTTTGAGATTAGTACCGGTTCATGGCTTGAACCGGTACTAAAGGTCACATTTTCAAACTCCACCCTCCCCCCCTTGGATCGCCTTTTCAGTTTTAAAAAAAATAAAAGAAAATGATGAAAATGTCAAAAAATTAATAAAAAAATAAGTTTCCCATGTGATATGTGGTCTAGTTGTTGGGAAAATTTGCAAATTAGAATTTCAACTTTATTTGCAAAATCTCTCTAGAATTTAGTAATATGGGCATAACTTTTGCATATTGACCCGGATGAAAAAGTTTTTTATATGAAAAATCATCTACTCGAAAAGTTACATCCAAGTTTAACAGGGGGATCCCCGTTAAACATTTTCAAAATCCTCAAAAACCTAACAGAAAAAAGTTACGGGGCTTTTAAGATCTAGAGTGGAAAAAATCGAAAAAAATTCAAACTGTGGTCAAACAATGGTCAAACTAATTATTCTAGAATATTAGTGTTACTAAATAATTATTTTAGTTATTTTGAATTTTGGTCAAATCTGGTCAAACTGTGGTCAAACAATGGTCAAACTAATTATTCAAGAAATATTAGTGTTACTACATAATTATTGTTTTTTAAAACAATAGTTTCAAACTCAAACAGTGAAATGTGTCACTTCATGCTCACGCAAAATTCCTTAGGGTTAATAGGATTGACATCTTACTATTGTCAGCAAAACAACAACTGCAGACTTGGAAACGAGGGAGAATAGAACCTGGAAGTTAAGCGTGCTCGAGCTAGGGAGTGGGAGGATGGGTGACCGTCGGGAAGTTAGGTGATTAGGAATGATGAGGGGTGATTAGAGATTAGAGGATAAATTGAGCAGTGATGAGGGGTGGTGATTAGAGATTAGAGGTTAAAATAATTCAAAAATTTGAAAATAAAAAAAATTTCAAAATTTCAAAAAATAAATCGTAAAATTTCCTTTAGTAGGTGGAGCTCCACGTGGCCGCGGCCTTTAGTCCTGGTTCGTTTAAGAACCGGGACTAAAGGGGAGAGGCATTAGTAACGACCCTTTAGTCCCGGTTCAAAAACCGGGACTAAAGGGCCTTACCAACCGGGACAAAAGCCCCTTTATCTACTAGTGACCTATGACGCCACCTCTTTATATACCTGCTAAACCTTCAACCCAATATAGTGCGGATTTGTTGGTTGCCGCCCGTGATTTTCATCTTCCTCTTTGGAAGGGGTTTCCACGTTAAAAATCTCGTGCCCTTTGTGTTTTATCTCTTTTTGTTTGTCTCTTTATTGCATATCGTATATAACAATGTCGAGCCTCTCAATCGTGTATGTTTAATATATTTATTGAATACTGATACTTGGGGAACTCAAACTAAATTTATATTCTTTGTGCTTAATAATCGGAGAAAAAAACTTCTTGCAATCACCTTGTGGCCTGTCGATCCGAATTATCAAGGTTCAAGTTAAAATAGAAGTCCTTAAAAATTAAAAATCAAATACATTCATAATGTTTTCTATATCAAATTTGATGTTTAATTAGTGAGACATAATTAATTTACATTAATAACATGCAAATGAGTAGATTAATTCATGACCATCAAATAGAATATGAGATAATAACAAGAATAGATAGTATTAGGTCAGTGGCAATGCAAGTTTCTTAGCATGGTATCATATGTATTTTCTTCAAGTGGCATGGTAGTTAATTAAGAAAGAGAGTGAGGAGTATACAACCTTTGCACGTGGTCATAGGTAAAAATTATTGCTAATACCAATCAAACTAGCCATAGTGGAGAGTAACATAAACTAACATACACGCTATCCTAGGCTATGTTACTACCTAAATAATTGGTAGTAAATATATGTGTGATGTCGTGCAACGCTTCATTTATTAGTTAATAGACTCATATTGTCTTGAAATATGTGATGTTATGGTAAGGCTAGTCATAGTGGGTAGTAACTTAGACTAGTAACATGCATATGTTACTAGTCTATGTTACTAGCATCATAGTGGGTAGTACTCCCTCCATTCGCTTATACAAGGCCATTATCAAAAATACATTTTGCATCAATATGAGGCCACCAACAGTAATCGAGGCAAAAATTAATGATGTTTCCTCGTACTAGCAACTTTTTAATACTTACATGCATGTAGTCATAATAACACTCAGTCACTTCCTTCCCATTTATTCGTTGCATGCTTGTGGTGTATTAATGATCCCGGTTAACAAAAAGAAAAGTTGACTTGCAAAGGAGTCATTAAATTTTATCTTGGTACCTGTAATATGAGTTTGTGGCCTTGTATAAGGGAATGGAGGGAGTAACATAAGTATAGTGTCATGCAAGTCTTCATTTAGTATGTTGTAGACTCATTTTGCATTGGGGTCCGTTATGTTACGGTAACATATTATGTTACCACAAGCACCTCTCTCCTCATTAACTCCATGCCACATAAACATATATGTCTTGGAGTGTGTTATGTTACTGCCTAAGTTACTCCCACTATGACTAGCCTAAGGCTGCCCGTAATAGGAATATCATAGGTAGTATCATACATGCCAACTAAGCACTTTTGATAAGGTGGCATAAAATTTAATGAAGAAAGAGATGCTTGAGTATCACATCATTCATACCGTATCATACTAAATGATGTGCTACTTTGTGTCATGCATGATAATAAATGTAGCCCTCTATGATACCAACATATGATACTATGCAGTACAGATGTAGTATCATACACTAGTATCACATGCATGATACTAGTATATGATACACCCCATTACAACCAGCCTAACTAGCTAAGTTATTCAATGCGTTAATTACACTTTTTAGTACTCCCTGCATTCCCTTATACTCCACAGTGTGTTCCCGCTCGTGGTCATGGCGGATTTGTTGTGGCATGGAGAAAGTCGGGTGTGGCCGTCTATGAATAGCGGATTCTGGTGAGGCCAGCTGTCCGGGTGCGTCAATGCGCGGCGCTAGAGTAGGTTTCTCGGCCGACGAGCTTGCTTAATGGACGTCGTAGATATCCGTCCCGTCCCATCCAATAATACGTCTTCGGCATTACACAGACACGGACACCGGAGACGCGTTTTGGGCGGCGCCCTTGGCCGACGCGCCGCTTCAATGGCGGGTGCAGTGAAAGACCGTGTCCTCCCTGAGCCGTCTTTAATTTGGAGAGGCGCGCTCTACAGAGGCATGAATGCGGGCAAACCGTGTCGGGGAGGAACACGCGCAGGAGAGAAAGGAGGTGTCTGAGTGGGCCAGGGTGGTCAGAAGCGGGCTTGAGAGCGGTCCAAACTCCCATAAAGCCCCTCATGTTTTTCTCTGGTTTGCCGGAGAAAACTCATCCGGATCGTATCGCGAATCGATACAGGCCCTCGTTGCATGGATTCCGCGGCCAGGACAGCGTGGTCCGGATGGATGCAAACGGTTTAAGAGTCGGCGTTGGAGATGCCAACAGTTTTCAAAACGAATTTTCAAAATAAGGGGCAATGGAGCACTATATTTTGAACCCCAAAACAAATGCTTAAAAGATCTGAAAAAAATGGATTTTTTACATGAATACATATACATGAGGTCTAAGTAATAAGTACGTGTGAAAAATCGTTCGAAAATACATTGTATTGTACGTTACACACACAAAAAAAATCCGACCCAAAAACTGGCCCCAAATTTGCATGTATTTTGTCTTTTTTGTATCTCTCACATGCAAGCATGTATATTGGTGAAATTTTGACACATTATGCTGCACTGCTATATGTGCATGTACACAAAGTTTTGAGTTTGTTTCAAGCCGTATAAATCCATTTATTGAACTTCAAAATAAGGGGCACAATGTGCCCGTGCTTGGCTGTCAATTTTCGAGCAGTTTTGCTGTACTATAGTTTAAGAAAATGGAGGTATTTGATCTCTATTTTATTAGGGTATTTTTGAAGGAGACGGTATTAGTTTCCAAAATCAGGAGCCTCGCCAGCTCGTCTCTAAATCTAAGGGGAAAAAGTACAAGAACAGCTAGGCCAGTGATATAGAAATAACTCTATGCCAAAGAGCACAACAACAAACAACTGGCGTACTGGGTAGCACTACATGCTTATTAGGTGAGGTCCAATGTTCAAGTGCGTGTAAATTTTATTTTTCTACTCATTTCTTTTCCTCACTTACAAGTGGGACCCATGCATAAGAGAGCGGGCCCAGCTTCGTTGGCATGCCACACAGATATAGTTAACAGAGAGTTAACGGAAATGTATGAGTTTGTACCTCAAAGTTATTGGGATAATTTGTGTCATTTTTCAACTTTATGTATGAATTTGTACTCATTTGTTTTTTCAGTGTTCAAGTATATGTAAATTTTATTTTTCTACTCATTTCTTTTTCCTCACTTACAAGTGGGACCCATGCATAAGAGAGCGGGCCCAGCTTAGTTGGCATGCAACGCAGACATAGTTAACAGAGGTTTCTAAAAAAAGACATAGTTAATAGAGAGTTAACGGAAATGTATGAGTTTGTACCTCAAACACATGTTATTGGGGTAACTTATGTCATTTTTCAACTTTATGTATGAATTTGTACTCATTTTTTTTCAGTGTTTGAGTGCGCGTAAATTTTATTTTTCTACTAATTTCTTTTTCCTCACGTACAAGTGGAACCCATGCATAAGAGAGCGGGCAAAGCTTAGTTGGCATGCCAAACAGACATAGTTAACAGAGAGTTAACGGAAATGTATGAGTTTGTACCTCAAACACAAGTTATTGGGATAATTTGTGTCATTTTTCAACTTTATGTATGAATTTGTACTTATTTCTTTTTTCAGTGTTCAAGTGTGTGTAAATTTTATTTTTCTACTCATTTCTTTTTCCTCACTTACAAGTGGGACTCATGCATAAGAGAGTGGGCCCAGCTTAGTTGGCATGCCACGCAGACATAGTTAACAGAGGTTTCTAAAAAAAGACATAGTTAATAGAGAGTTAACGGAAATGTATGAGTTTGTACCTCAAACACATGTTATTGAGGTAACTTGTGTCATTCTCAACTTTATGTATGGATTGTATTCATTTCTTTTTTCAGTGTTTGAGTGCGTGTAAATTTTATTTTTCTATTAATTTCTTTTTCCTCACTTACAAGTGGGACCCATGCATAAGAGAGCGGGCCCAGCTTAGTTGGCATGCCACGCAGGCATAGTTAACAGAGAGGTAACGGAAATGTATGAGCTTGTACCTATTGTGGCTAGTCTAAAAAGAACCGGAGGGATTACTAATTGTGAGAAGAATAAATGATGCATGCCCTTACGATCGATCGAGGTACTCAAAAAATAATAATATATATATAAACTATACGGAAGTAGGCAACTGTTGCTCTGGCCATAATAAAGGGTTACCTTCTAGAAAAATACATGAAGATATTGACCGTCGGGTACATGCATTAGCTCCGATACTAGGTACGGATCCCCAGTGAAGGAAAGGGCAACCCCTAGCTGCTCCGTGGAGATGATGACCCGACTGCCGTTCTGAAGGTCCGGAAGAGACAATTTGATGAAATCCCACTCCACTGACGATGATAGGTCCTCGAGGATAATGAGATACCTATGTTTGACTAATAGTTGCCTGAGCTTGTCCTGTATGAGATGGATTTCCTTGGTGCGGAGGTCCACACCACGGTTTTCTTGGTGAGTGCTGATGTAGAGCTGATTCAGCAAGTTCTTGAGAAACTTGTCCGGGTGAAAAGGATGCATCAGCTTCACCCTGGCATGAACTTGGAACTCTTGGGTGGTTACTTGTTCACAGTAAGCCACGCTGATGATGTGCGCGGTCGCATGCTCTGCTCCTGCACTTCTCCACATTGAGATGACTTTAAGGTCACTCCCTGTCATAGTGATGAGATCTTGGAGGTCGCAGAAGCTGCATTTCTTCATGTTGGCCGCCCATAACTCTGTCAGGATGTCGACGGTTGAGGGGCCAGCGCTAGCAATCTGCGCTGCTGCTGGCAGTCGCGCGGAGGGGCCGGAGGCGCTGATGAGATTGTAGCGGGTGTTCCTTTGGCTCACGTCCTCGACCCTGGCCTTGAGCTGCTTTAGCTCATCGACCGCCCTGTCCAGGTCCCTAGTCTGAGGAGGAGCCATGAAGGGCGGCACCATGCGCCACATCCAGGTCCAGGCCGAGTTGCTGTCCAGGTGGATAACAAACTCGACGCAGTCTTCGACATCGAATGCCAGGTCTCGGAGCTGCCGCACCCAGGTCTTCACCACTTCATTGCTGGCTCGCTCCTTGTTGGCCACCTTTAGGAAGGCCTGCATCATCTGGAACTCGCCAGTGATGTAGACCAGGTCTTGCTGCGCCGCCGCCTTGAGCTTGTTCTCTTCATCGATCGCCGACAGGGCCCTCGTCAGGGTCCCATCCACCGCCGTCTTGGCCAACCCAAGGGCGAAGTCCGCCATTGTTACTTTCTCCCCTTCTTGTGTGCTTTCTGGCTGTGCACTTTTGGTGTTGCTACAAAATGGCTGATGCTGGGAATTGTGCATTCACTTCTTCCACAAATACTTGTCTTAATTCACTTGGCACACCGAGATGGGATTATACACGAGGATGAGCTGTGCAAAGTTTGACATTCATTAATGTTAAGCAAGACTATACTTTCCTCAAAAAAAAATAGCAAGACTATACTACTTGGAAGGTCCTGATAAATACTACCATAAGCCCAAACTATGGGTATCGTGACTTGTTACTGGAGACCACGTGCATTCACGTTGATCCAACGTGGAGCAGCGTATACATCGGATCTGGATGCCGTCTCCCGTCAAGGAATAATGAGTTTATCTACCCAACTTAGCTTGCACTAGTATTTGGGATCCAAACCACGGCGACCTACTGGCTTCCCGAAGATTCAAACTGTCGATTACAACGTTGAATAAGAAATTAAAGGCCTGTGGGTGTCAAAACGATCACTATGTTTTTCTGTTTCTGGTACCTAAGGATATTGACGTCACCTCCAATAAGCATTAGGCGCAGGTTATCCTTAGCCAGATTCACCAATTCTCGAAGGAAACCGGATTTATTTTCATCTCGGGCAGCCTCATAGACTACGACCAGGCTCCATTTAAAATTATTAGCTCTATTTCGAAGGTGAAATTTGATGGGAAATTCTCCAACCGAAAAAACTAATAAGTCCATGGTTGTGGTCCGTATCCCAAGTAAGATTCCTCCGGATCTTCCACCCAGTGGTAAATGATGCCATGTGTAGTCAAAATCACTAGATAGGTGATCAAAGAGATGTACCACGGTACTCACTTTACCAGCCTCAAAAATCACCACAAAATCCAAATCATGTTCACGCACACGGTCACTGACGTCTTTATGTTTAGCCAAGTCCGAGAGACTTCTGCTATTCCAAAACATATCTCTCATGTGGAAATTCTGTTCGGGGTGGCTAAATTCGCTTGCTTGGATGGTTTTTGTTTCTTTTTTGAGGAAGGGTATTTTGATTTATGCAAAGACGTTGTGAAGTCACAAAACATAAACCTCGGTCATGCGTCATCTAATCTGACCTCAATTACCGTACCAACCAAGTGGGAGAGAAGCGGTCCGTCATGTGCGGCCGCTAGTTCCTCCTCCTCGGTTTCGGGGTAAGGTAGTGGGCTCGAGCACTTAGGAGAAACCTTTAATCAGTCAATATCCATGTGTTTTAGTGTCCCCACCGAAATACACACGTCATTTTCATTTTGTCCAATTGTAATTCAAACATTATTTAAAACTAGAGGAAATACGAGTATCGAAAAAAATTATTGCAAGGTACCTTTCGGAGAGTTGAGGTTACGCTCCGGACGACGCCGCGTAGCCTTGGAAAGGAAGTGCTCATCCGTGGCTGATGACCCATCGAGGAAGGAGAAGTGACGACTGCTGCGTCCGATGGGAGTAGTCGTGGACATACTCTTTCATGTGGAAAATACTCCATCCTTTCCATAAAATAAGACATTTTTTTATACTATATTAGTGTAAAAAAAGGTCAAACATTATGGGACGGAGGGATCGGAGGGAGTAACTTCCTTGCATGTTTCTATGACCTTCCTAACTTCTAAAAATAAGAAAGCACAAGGAACTGCATGAACTGGCTAAATACATAAATACTTTACGCCATCAGCTCGGTTTCGAACGTATTATTATTTCCATTTTTCTCATTAAAAAGCAACATAGATGCACAAAAAGACTTTGATGGGTGCGGCGTGTTGCTGCGCCTTTGTCCGCTAGTACATACAACATAGACAAGGTATGCGCCTGTAGATGGGTCTTTCCCTTAGTGATGACTAGGTCCACAATCATTTAGCAGTGATAGTTTACTTGTAACAGACACGTCATCCATGACATGGTTACACGAGGCGATCCTCACGTCATCCATGACATGGTTTAGCAGTGATAGTTTACAAGGCGACCCTCGCGACCCTCTTGCATTGCTCACTTCGCAGACGACACGAGAGGCACAACCCTAGCCGCCAGCCGCTCCGATCCCATCCATCCCACCCCTCTATCGCCGCCGGGGGACAGTGCCGGGCAGAACCCGTGCATTCGAAAACAACGCCGGAGTGCTGCCTCCTCCTTCCCGAGTTGTAAGGTGACGAGGGCGGTGGATCCGTGGGGGTGCGGCCTCTTCTTCGATCCATGGCGGCGCGGTAGCTCCCTATGGAGGCGTTTGTGGTGGTGCGGGTGGAGATGGCCAGAGGATGGAGGTGGGGATGGGCGTGGCCGATGGCGGCGACGGCTGGCCCGGATCCGGTCTTGGCGGTGGCGGCGCCGGATCTGGCCCGGATCCGAACATGGCGGTAGCGGCGTTCCCTCCGTCAGGGATGAGGGGCCATGTGTTGGGTCATTGTGGCGGCGTCGGTTGAGGGAGTTCTAGATTAAGGGGTCCTCGGGCTGCCGGCATATTGCTTATGGGACGGACTGATGGGCTACTATGGAGCCGAACTAGGGCGTGGGTCTATGACCGGACAGGAGATCTTCGAAGTTGTGGTGTTCCCTCCAAGTCAAGATTTAGCGTGATCTTTCCTTTGTTGTAACCGATCGCATGTAACCCTAACCCTACTGGTGTCTATATAAACCAAAGAGTTCTAGTCTTTAGGGCTAGAGCAATAGAGAACACCCAATCAACCTTGGGTTTAGCTCGCTTGATCTCGAGGTAGATCGACTCTGTAATCATATCATACACATCGAATATAATCAAGCAGGACGTAGGTTTTACTCTTAGAGAGGGCCTGAACCTGGGTAAACACCGTCACTAGTAGAAAACAGGGCTTTCGTCCAGGCCAGTTTAGCCCATTAGTCCCGGTTCAATCCAGAACCGGGACTAATATGAGCATTTATCCCGGTTCGTGCGGCTAAGGCATTAGTCCCGGTTCACATGTGCCCTTTAGTCCCGGTTTGAGGCACGAACCGGGACTAATGGGGTTGAGACCTTTAGTCCCGGTACGTGCCACGAACCGGTACTAAAGGTCCCATTTTCAAACTCTACCCCCCCCTGTGGACCGCCTTTTCAATTTTAAAAAAAATAAAAGAAAATGATGGAAATGTCAAAAAAATAAAAGAAAATAAGTTTCCCATGTGATATGTGGTCTAGTTGTTGGGAAAATTTGCAAATGTGAATTTCGACTTTATTTGCAAAATCTCTCTGGAATTTGTAAATATGGGCATAACTTTTGCATACTAACTCGGATGAAAATGTTTTTTATATGAAAAATCATCTACTCGAAAAGTTACATCCAAATTTAAACATTTTCAAAATCCTCAAAAACCTAACAGAAAAAAGTTACGGGGCTTTTAATATCTAGAGTGGAAAAAATCAAAAAAATTTCAAACTGTGGTCAAACAATGGTCAAACCATGGTCAAACTAATTATTCTAGAATATTAGTGTTACTAAATAATTTGTTCAGTTATTTTGAATTTTGGTCAAATCTGGTCAAACTGTGGTCAAACTATGGTCAAACTATGGTCAAACTATGGTTAAACCATGGTCAAACCATGGTCAAACTAATTATTCTAGAATATTAGTGTTACTAACTAATTTGTTCAGTTATTTTGAATTTTGGTCAAATCTGGTCAAATTATAGTCAAACTATGGTCAAACTATGGTCAAACTAATTATTTAAAATAACTACTGTTTTCTAAATAATTATTGTTTTTGAAAACAATAGTTTGAAACTCAAACAGTGAAATGTGTCAATTCATGCTCAAGCAAAATTCCTGAGGGTTAATAGGATTGACATCTTACTATTGTCGTGAAAACAACAAGTGCAGACTTGGAAACGTGGGAGAATAGAACCCTGAAGTTAAGCGTGCCCAGGCTGGGGGAGTGGGTGGATGGGTGACCGTTCGGGAAGTTAGGTGATTTGGAATGATGAGGGTGATTAGAGAAGAGGATAAATTGAGCAGTGATGAGGGGTGCTGATTAGAGATTAGGTGTTAAAATAATTCAGAAATTTGAAAATAAAAAATTATTCAAATAAAATTTCAAAAAAAAAATCAAATTTTTTTTTCAAAAAAGAATCATAAAATTTCCATTACTCCCGGTTGGTGTTACCAACCGGGACTAAAGGTGGAGCTCACGTGGCCGCGGCCTTTAGTCCCGGTTTTGGATTGAACCGGGACTAAAGGGGGGAGGGATTAGTACCGACCCTTTAGTCCCGGTTCACCAACCGGGACTAAAGGCCCTTACCAACCGGGACAATAGGCCCTTTTTCTACTAGTGCGTGTTCATCGTACCTTGTTTCCCATTGATCCTAGATCCATAGCTCGGGACCCCCTACCCGAGATCCGCCGGTTTTGACACCAACACCGGCGGCGGCGGATCTTGGGATCCCGCACCCGGGGACGTCATGGGACGCGTGTGGCAGCCGGAGCTTCCTCAGGCGTTGATGACGCTTGATGCGGGATCGCGTCGTCAGTTGGCATTGTATGGGTGACGACAACAGCGGGCGTGACGGCGGGTGCTCTCTGTAGTGCCCGGAATCGGGGCGGCGGCCCCTCTTCATCAACGGCGGCAGACTCTGGGGTCGTGTGGGCGCCTTGGAATCGGGATCTCGAGGTGATGACGGCCTTTCTGGGGCTGGTGGCTGTATGAGATGTCCCCTCCATCCACAAATCGGGTTCGATGCGGCTCGACAGGTGACACATGTGCCTCTTTTGGAGTTGTCGAGTAGTTCCTGTTGCCGGCAGGTGAAACCACCAGTGAATGCGCTACCCGCGAATGCTACGCACGACGTCTTATTCGGAGACGTCAAGTCATGCCTGCTACTGTCGGATGATGCATGGTGGCTCGGGCATAGGTGCCATGTTTAACATGTTGTTGTTGGATCAAAGGTGGTGTGACAGTAGCGGGAGGCAGGCGGTATGGGACGTCTTTGTCTTTCGTTGTCTCCTCCAGAGGTATCTGGCTATAAAGGCGTCGGTAGACGGATAAGGTTGGATGGTACAGATGGCTTCAACAATGAGTTTATGTACTCCGGTGAAAACACAAGATCTCTGATCAGGCTATGTAATACAAGGCGTGCGTCGTGTCCTCATCAAGGTGGTGGATTGAAGCTTGACTTTGGGGATAAGAACTGAGTTCAACTTTGTGGTGGACTCGTCATCCTCAGTGCATGTGTGATGATTACTTTTTGAAGGCATAGCCTAGGAGATGTGTATTTTTCGTTTATGTTGTGTCTTGTACCATAGGGTTAGTGACTATCAGGGAGAGTTACTCTCGTAAGGTATACGGCCTCTGGGTATGTTTTCCGCTTTTATTTGTGGGTCAATGGTGTTCAACTGTTGAATTTTACACTATTAATGATATATGACTGCATGCATAGTTCGAATGCAGAGCCCGGTGATCCTCTAAAAAAGTTGACATGGTCACACAAATATTTCGAGTTTTCAGATAATGTGCGGACATGCCTAGTCGTATTTCGCTCTACAGTTAGCAACTTGGCAATGATAGGTGCATTGTATCTTACACTGCAGCTGGTAATAATTTAACCTATGTTGTCTTCTTGGCGTGTCAGAGTGCACGTAGTATTTGAGAAATCACATACCCATGTGGCAGCAACTGACAGCTTGACACTAGTAGTAGCATCTAAACTGGGAAGTATAAATATTTGGAGGCTATTTCTGGTTGGCAAACTGAGCTGTCTAACTATACTCAGAGGCATGATCGCAAGTGTTCTGTTGAGAGTTGAGACCATTGGCAAGCACCACATGGATGTTCATTAGTGTTGCACACATGGTCTTAGGGAGCAGCAGGAATCTCTCTAATTTTTCTACTATGTCACATGGAACTATGCGTACGCTAAGTCAGCGCCTGCTGGTTGGTGGCGCCTTATGTATAACTAGACCAGCAGCGCGCGGTGCCGGGTATACAAACGATGTGGCTAATCGTGTGTGCCAGCTGGGCAAACTTAGCATGTTTAGTTGCACATGATAAATCAGAAAGTATTTATCCTGATTAAAACAACAGGAGCTGAGCACAAAGCAGAATCACATAGCTTGATTAGGAGAAGCAGGGCATAAAGCTCAGTGCTATAGAGCAGCATAAGT
This sequence comes from Aegilops bicornis, assembly GCA_021605145.1. Taxonomy (NCBI): domain Eukaryota; kingdom Viridiplantae; phylum Streptophyta; class Magnoliopsida; order Poales; family Poaceae; genus Aegilops; species Aegilops bicornis. The sequence continues at coordinate 653,444,343 of CM038669.1, read as the reverse complement.
AGCAGAATAGATAGATACATAGTACACAATCCAACATTTGAGCCAAGGGGTAGTAGTCTTATGCAGATATCCATTTAGAACATTACTTCATAGTACCGATTACAAATAATTTACACTAACAATCTGAAGAAAAAAATTAAACCTCCCCCCACATAAACTATAGTTCAGTCTTCAATAATTAATTCAACATCAACAGTATATGTAAACATCAGGAGGGAAGCAGATGTTCCTTTTGCATTTGACTCAATTGAAACAATTAAACCTCTCGTCAAAAAAGGCAGTCTGCAAAGGCATGTTCCAAACATTTTAGGGCGCGCTGGCAATACAAAGCAATAAATGGTTGTACAACAAAGCAGGAGTGCATATGAGCTACTACTGTGACGTTTAGTTATGACTCAAGTGTAATAGAAGACCTCGATTTATTATTTTCCATGGATTTAAGTATTTTCCATGAGAAATTTCTGTTGTAACCAAGTCTGCAGCTCAAACCAAAATATTTTAGCATCACTACTTGAGTTGTTTTCTGTTTTCTATAAGGTGTAGATCTGATGCTACACACCCTGATGAGTGTGCAGTAGTAATTTATGATTCAGGTATAATGGATACCCAAGAGTTTTTCTTCTCTTAAAATGAGCTATACAACTATACACACTGGATAGTTGAAGTTCCATGGTAATAAATATTTAGAGAAGAAATATATCATGATAGTCATTGTAACTCATTTCATGTAACGAAAATCACAAAAGGGGGAAGATGCGTTCATGGAAGAATCTAAAATCATTCATTGGATAACTAATATTGTTTATCTACTACCAATTATATATCACAGCTTATGTATGTATATTACCAAAACAGAGCAAGTAACAGGAAGCACATTGTTATTTTGAGCTAAAGTGTATGCAGATGGCACAAACACTTGAGGCATATTCTAATTATTCTACTGGCTCTAGGCCCAAAAGAATGAGCAAGAAGAAATATATATATCTCTCACAAAAATAGGATTATACATATGAAGAAAATAAATTTTCCTGATAAAAATTCCATGCATGACTTGAAAAAGTATCTTCCCTTTGATCACTATTGTGATATAACCTATTATTGTCCACCTTTATTTATCATTTCTTTTGATAGAAAGCAGGTGGTCAAATAGATGCCACAAAATACTGATAATTAGTCCCAACAATGTGGTGATATAAACCGCTTGATCGCATTCATTATTATACTTCTACTCTACCTCCGACCATGATCTCTACCATTTTTATTTAACTTTTGAACATCTGGGAAATTCATGATTCCTTCTTAAGCATGAAAATATGAGATGCAGAAGATCTATGAAACGTAATAAAACTAACATAAGCCTAAGTTCCCCTGTTCGCCAATTGGGCAAATATAGAGCTTTAGATTCATTACATGATGCACATCCTATGGATTGTTTACTTAGTAATTAGTAATTGCTATTCATCCCTTGGAACATTTCTGCTACTTAGTATAGAACTTTTAGTGCACATCTCTATTTGAACCAAGAAATGTGTATTGTAGGAACTAAAACATATGCAAGGATAACGTAAAACTTGATCCTCAATTGAGTGAACTACTCAATCGAGTAAACTACCCACTACTCGCTACTATACAAAGGGTAAAGGAACATGAAAGATGTTCTAACCAGATCCAACCGACGTTTCTCCAGGAACCGACAATTCTAACTTTTGCAGAGCTCGGGTTTTAACGGCCAAGATCGCAGACAAACAACATAAATATTACCAATTACCGTGCCTAACCGACTAAGAAGTAAACTAAGAAATCAAGTTTCCAATTGAAAAGAAACATCAAGCATCTAGAAAAAGTAAGTAACCAGATTGTAAGGTTGATAACGGAACCATAATCATAACTAAATTATGAACTCACCCTTCACTTGCATCTGCAACATCTCTATGGCATTAATTGAGTTTTTATTGTCATCCACTTCATTCAAAGCTAAGCCAAAATCAGGAGTGGAACCTGTCAAGGTAGCACTTGATTTCATTACCAAAACTGTAGTCACTTCAACTCCCAAAGCTCTTAATGGAGGGAAGCTTCAAAGAGACTGATAATAAAAAGTAACCATGAAACTAAATTTAATCAGCTAGTGAAGCTACCAGCACCAGCAGGTCTACATCTTCATAGACAGTGCAATTACTTGTTGGCCTGATAGTTATCTGCGAACAACTGGAGCAACCATTCAGTCATAGGCAAGAACAAGGACATAACACCTAATAATGGACAACAACAAAATTGGGCGCCCACAATCTCACCTCCAGTCAATGGCGACGTCTCCAAGCAAAGCCGCAGGGCCAGCGGCAGCCGATGCTCCTCCCAGTGAAGGACATGAAATGGTGGAGAAAGGGGAGGGGGGCTCCTACCAGTGGGTGGTAACAGAGGCGACCATAGTTGACCGAGGGCGGCGACCGCTCCCGTGAGGGCCGTCTCAAGATCCTATCACTTGGAAACAAATAGAGAATTTAGTAAACAACACAACACTGGCAGAGTATCAAAATAATGCTAAATTTGAAGAGTAATGTTATTATTACTTGAAATGAATACCTGATCTTCAAGAATAATTCTAGTAAAATCAACATTGATAAATCATTTAACTCTCCACTTGACATTCATATAGTTTCCATATCCATTACCTGCATCACCAGTCATACGTATGGATACTACTTCAGTGATTAAAGGCCCTTGATCTACCATTTATCCATATGAGATCAGCCCAATATATGTCAATCTAAGCCTTGCAGCATATACCTAGAAACCTGAAAGACAAAATATCATACGTTACCAACTCAAATATGATTGGTGATGCAGACAAAACGGGCAAATGAACACACGTTTTTTATTTCTCATCAACATTACCAACTTTTAGTCTTGGACCCAAGAAAGAACATGATCCTCTGTCTCTCTCTTTCTTTCAGAACCAAAATCTTGACCCTAATCCACTGCACACAATACATATTTGCTTAAGGGGGCACCTGACTTTCACATTCTAGTCTGCACAAAAATCCTATCACTCAAATATTTGCTACAGGGCTACGACACAACTATGAAACAAATAAATAATTCTAATAGGCATGTCGTTGATGATTCTATTCCCAAATCAAACAAGATAAATAAGAGACAAAGGGCAGCAAGGTTTGACTACAAATTTTCCAAACTCATCGTCCCGGGCTCCATTGACTAATTTTATTGCTACAAATCCACGTCTGATGGGGGTATATTCTTGATGTAAAAGCATGAACATGTAATGCCAAATAGTAGAAGCTGGAAAATATAAATACCTGCACAGAGCTACAACCAAAGTAGTAGCGACGACCCAACCTAGAGGAGCAGCAACTACAGATAGTGTCTGTTCCAAGCAGAAGAGCGCAAATTAACAAACCCTAAGCACATCCTTGATTGCATGGCCTGGGCTTCGCCGTCAAATATTTTAAGGACATCCGGTGGCTCACCATTCTGTAAAAGTAATCTCCAATTCATTAATGCCGAAACCAAATCATCCTGCAGGGAAAACAACTGTTCATGCTTTGTTTGCTTCAGTCTACTCACAGCTCACTCAAATAGCTCTGCCCTTTCCTTGGCTTCCAAAATCCGCTCTCGTTGGCGCAATAAGTGCTTGTCGAGGGTTTCCTTCAATGAATCAACCTCTTTGGATAGGTGCTTCACTTTCCTACCAGGATGTAACATAAAAGGACATTAAACACTTGGAAGACTGAATAACTCCTATTCAGCTCCATTTCAAGTCGAAATTTTGAATGCATTGGACAATTTTTTCACAACAGAAAAATGCATACCATACATCAATTCTCGAGAGTTGCTATAGCAACCACAAATATAACTTATATACACAATTCCATTTTTAGAAAACAGATGAAATTTAGCATTCTCAGCCAACAGGATGAACCAAGCAAGAGCGTCTATCTATCTCAGGAGGACACATGCCATGAAATAGACCTAGATAAGCAGCAGGACGGAACAAAGCGAGTATAGGACCAAGCGAGGGAGCAAAAAATAACATCTTCTTTCTTCGTCAGGTGGCCAAGTTGACAGCAAGCGATGGGCATGATGAAAGAGTGTCACTGCCCGCCGATCCAGCTGCAAGACGACGAACGAATCAGGAACATCAACCCAACAGATGGCTAGGAGGGGACCGTACGAGAGCGAGAGGAAGAGCACCTGAAGCCAACGACAATGGCGACATGGACGGCCATCTCGGTGGCCGATGCTGCTCCCCTGATGCTGAGCGGTGGCCGTCGCCTCTGGCCCTGCAATGCTAGTGACACGGCGACAAGTAGGACGTCCCACGCGCGGAGGTGGCTACCGGCCGAGAAGACGAACCAGAGGCCGCCAGGGCGTGCTTGACGCGACCCTCGGACAGTACTGCCCAGTCAATAACCTTGCTCCTCATGCTACCACTCACTGTCGCCGTGTCCAGGGAAGGAGGAGGGGGTGGCCGCACGAGAGGGACGGCGAGAGCAGCGGCGGAGGCGAGCTCGGGGACGGGAAAGGAGACCAAACGGGAGCGCGGCGGCAAGAGAGAGAGAGAAGGAGAGGGTGCGCGATGGGGATGGAGGCTAGGGTTCTCACCCAATCGATGCCCTCCTCTCCTTTACACAGATATGACCCTGTTAGCATCCCAGGCCCAGCTCCCAACCTCCGGCATATGTTTGGACGTTTTCGGTGCGCATCGGACACACCACTACAAGCAAAGAGCCCACTACATCCCAAAAGACTAGCCTGAAGGGAGTGTGGCACTCCTCCTTATAAGGTGGTCCTAGCCCCCTCCCATATCCGAGGTGGGACTAAAGTCACTAGCAACGTCCAATGGCCAGCGTCTCTGACACCCCATCCCCCTAAACAGGGCGGACTAGGGCCCAGCTCTGATACCAATTGTCAGCGTCCCAGGCCCAGCTCCCAACCTCCGCATATGTTTGGACGTTTTCGGTGCGCATCGGACACACCACTACAAGCAAAGAGCCCACTACATCCCAAAAGACTAGCCTGAAGGGAGTGTGGCACTCCTTCTTATAAGGTGGTCCTAGCCCCCTCCCATATACGAGGTGGGACTAAAGTCACTAGCAACGCCCAATGGCCAGCGTCTCTGACAGACCCATCCACAGATCGCCACGCAGGGGTAAGGACGCAAAATTCCTCTAATGGCCCCGGTGGGATCATGGAATTACAGGCGATGGCATGCAATTTTGACCGCGGGCGACCTTTGTGCACCCACAGTTACAGACAGAGGTGGCCCACCAGCCGCGTGCCCCACGAGTCAGAGAGAGAGAGAGAGAGAGAGAGCACCAATGTTTCGAGGTAAGAGGAAAAAATAATATTTCATTGCTCCAGTTCCAAATTTTATCCAATGGCTCAGGTCATCCCGGGGATAGATCCAATGGCCCAAAACGCACGCAGATACAATGGCCCAGAAGCCCAAATTGCTGAGAAGCCCCGGGTTTAGATGTGAATCTAACTATGGGATTCCGAGGCCAATTTGTGCCATCTCAAGATCGCATCCGAGCCTTCTTGGAGCTGCACTAAGAAGGCTCGGATGCAATTTTGAGATGGCACAGTGCCTCTGTAGATGCTCTAATAGTAGACAGTGCAGCTCTAATAGTAGACATTGAGATGGCACAAATCTGAATTCAGAAGCCTGTGGATGTTGTAGTAGTAGATAGTGCAGCTCTAATAGTAGATGCTCTAATAGTAGACAGTGTAGCTCTCATTGTATATCGGTGACAATTCAGAAGTTCTGGCGCCGTAAGCCTCTGTAGCCACGAGAAACCAATCTAGACCCCGTTCCGGCACCATGCCGGAGGGGGAAATCATCACCGGTGGCCATCTTCATCATCCCAGGGGTCACCATGATGAGGAGGGACTAGTCCACCCTCGGGTGTGAGGGTTTGTACCAGTAGTTGTGTGTTTAATCTCTCTCTCTCTCTCTCTCTCTCTCTCTCTCTCTCTCTCTCGTGTTCTTGAGATGTCACGATCTTGATGTATTGCGGGCTTTGTTAATATAGTCGGATCATATGGTGTTTTCCCCTCTCTATTTCGTTGTGATGAATTGTTTTCCCTTTGAGATTTTGTTGTTATCGGATTGAATACTTTTATGAATTTGAGAGCACTTGTCGGTGTACAAAAGTATGGGCTCTTTTTGTACCCCTTACTTGTGCACGGGCAGTTGTAGCCACGCCTGTGGCCGGGCCCGGCAGGGCAACAGAAGATAAAACACGAAGACTACCAAAGCAGATACTCAAGTCAAGGAACAAGGAGCAGAAGGCGACACTACTAGGAAAAGGGATACTAGTGGCGCACCAGTTTTGCCTACTAATGGCGCACTACTGGTGCGCCACTAGTACCACGCCACTAGTATTTTTTACTAATGGCGCACCTGTGGTGCGCCATTAGTATCTGGTATACTAATGGCGCTGCACAGTGCGCCATTAGTATATAACCTGATGCGCCATTAGTATGCCTCCCAGGGGGCCATATATACCCATGTGTTTCGGCATACTAATGGCGCACTGTGTTGTGATGCGCCATTAGTATCCTTTGGCATACTAATGGCGCACTGTATAGTGATGCGCCATTAGTATCATTTGGCATACTAATGGCGCACTATGGGGTGATGCGCCATTAGTATTAATATTAATTTTTTTTGATTTTTTCACAGGTTACGAAATATATTATTTGACAGAATATAGACAGCACCACACAGCAACATCAGATTCATAGAATACAATAGAAGGTAAGTCTCCGAATACAATTCATCATATTAGTCTCCGAATACAAAAGACCGAACGAAGATAGAACATTACAAGTCTCAGAGACCGCGAGTAGCGAGTTTGTCTTCACATTACAGGTCGATATCGATCATCAAACTACCATCACATAGAAGAGAGCTGCGGTCATCACGATGAGCATCATCGCGATGAAACTGGTCTTCACCCGGTTCCTCCAACGCTCCCTCCTCTCTCCCGCTAGATAGAGGGCGTGTCTAGATTCCGCCTCCGCCCTAGTGGTGTACCCTTTGTAACTGTTACCGCTGAAATGGTGAACCTATCTCCGACACTCCTCCCAGTCGTCGTAGACTCCGGGAACCTTACCCTTGTACACGACATACGACGGCATCTCTATCCACAAGCCAAACAACAGACAATACATAAGCAATTTATAAGTATGCAACAAAAGGATCGGAAGAGAAAATCAAGACATTAATAGCACGATTCATGGTCCTACTAATAAATAGCATCGATTACATCTAAGTTGAACAACTGTCCAAACCAGAGACATACAAGTTCATTAAAGTTTAATTACAACATGAGCTAATCGATGTTTCAGAACTACAAATAGCATCCCTACTTTCGACTCGACTCATGGGACCGGAGCGTGGATGAAGCTGCCATCTTTCATGATGGTCATGAAGTCGCGGGCGTTGTCAGCCTGGATTTGAAGCATTGTGTCTATCTCACTGTTGGACGGTTGCTCTCTGAGGTAGAACTGCCCCGAGGTACGAAGGACATCTTGATGGATGATTTCTGCAAACTCCGACTGGATGAGAAAGAATTCTTGTCGAGGTCCGCGTCCTGGATTTCTGCCAAGCTTGCGGCCTAATCTTTGACATTATTTGGTAGCAGAAGGTGATTATGGTCCCGTACGATCGCACTCATGTGATGGAGGGCGTAGTAGGCATCCTTCTGACTGCCAGGCGGCTGCTTGACGCAGGGGAACGTCGTATTACGGGTGAACACGTGCCTGCCGTACCTACGAACTGGCCTCTTAAAGGTGCCTCCAGATGTGGCGTAGCCGGGGAGAGCATCATCAAGAACTTTCTTGATATTTGTGTAGTCTATCTTGGAGTCACGGTCCGGGTCGAAATACGTGGCCGTGGAATATTTCGGGCTTAAGAGGATGAGTGTGCAATGTGTGTCACTGCACAGAACACGAAATGTTAGAAAAAAAAGAACGATCAAAATCTAAGAAATCATATGTTATGGGGCGGTGAGGGGATGACTTACTCGGGAAAGTAAGGCACGAGGAAGTTGTCCTTATCTGGGTTTGCCAGAATGACGCCTTCGAGATGTGAACTCGTGACTTGCCGGTCCCCAGTGCTGCCCAAGATCTTGGCACGCATGTAGAAGGGGTCGACTATCACGATGTCAGGGGTCTTGTCTCGAATGATCCGCATCTCCATACTCAGCGAAAACAGCCGAACGAAGGTGTAGTGCAGCAGATGAAGGTTAAACATAGCAAAGATGTCATCAAACCGCAAGACGATCGTACCCCCGATGGCGCCATCCACAAAGCCCTTGCCCTCTGGCACCTTGGCCACGAAAACCGGGTATGCCACATCATTTTGGGAGAGACGCATCTTCTCCAAAGAAAGAACACTGTCATGCAGACTCCGCATAGCACCGGTTGCAGCATTGAGCATATTTGTTGGTAGCATCGCCCTACCCGCCACATGCACCCTCCTCGAGATATCCTGAGGAGAAGGTGGCCCGTCCTGAGCACGGATCGTACTCGGTGCCGGCTGGCTCGCACCGGCGCCCTTGTTAGTCTTTCGTATCCGTCCCTTATTCTTTATCTGCTGTAATGGGACCAAGTTCTGCTTACAGACCGCCTTCTTGAGCTTGTTGGGGCTGATAATATTTCGCACCTCAACTATCTGAGGCTCGGTGAAGGCGGGAGCTGGAGGCGTCTCCTGAGAACTGAACGCCAGACGACGCCTGTTGCAATTGGATTTCTCCAACGTACCAGCTAGATCGCGGTCGTCTTGGTTGGGTTCTTGAGAAGGAGGCCCGCCGAACTCGTCACCGTACCCATGTTCGGCAAAGTACTTATCGACGTTGGTAAATGTACCATCATCGTTGTCGTCGTCGTCGGGATCCTGTGCCATATGCATGTCCGGATCCTGTGCCATAGGGATGTCCGGCATGTCCGTTAGCGTTGCGGCATTCTTGCCATGGCTTGTCGCTGGCACGACTGGCGGTCTTGTCTGTGGGGTGGTGTCCCCGGTCCCCAAACGAATCTGTCTCTTCGGCCAAAGCAGGGGCCAGCCTACGCAGGCGCTGAGGGTCATCTCATCTTCTTCTTCGGCCCCAGCGGGTCGAATCGAAGGTAACAACTCGTCGTAGCCTGGCAGCACCCGAACCAGTTCAACCCTATACACTATGAGTGGCATCGGATTACCGTGGAACACGGGGTTGCCCGGTTGAACGATTCTGCCCTTGGCGACATCGACCAACTCGCCGCCCACGAAGTGCAGGAGAGTGCAAGGAACGTCTGCGGCGCCCTGCGCAAACATGTAGGGCTTCAGGGATGCCCAGTCAAAGGCAAGGAGATGAAGTCATCGGCCGAGAGGCTTAGTTACCGTGATGCCGTCGAGCTCGGATAATGTCGAGGCACCGCCAACGGTGGGCGTGCAACTGACGGAGGGGCCGCTTGCTGGCGAGGTGCTGACCGGCGTACACCCGGGTGCGTTAAGCTTCAATGCCCGTGCCGGCGCCGGAGACACGAATACCGCCTCCGCTGGAGACACCAATGGCGCCGCCTGCGCGTTGTGCGAGTTGCTGGCCGTGAAGCTGGGAACCGGGGGAGGCCCTGTTGGCTGCCCGCAATCCATGTCGTCAGCCCCTGAATCAATGTAGGCACCATGGCGGTGAGCGTCGTTCCCAGTTGTACTTGCACTTGCTCTTGGATAATCTCCGGAATCCGCGCCACTTGTGCCTTGAGTGCTTCAACCTCGCGCGACTGGCTTTCTGAGCTGGTCTTTTTCTCCTTTCGCCCACCAGCGGTATAGTATGACGACCATTTTGTGGACAAGCCTTTGCCGGCCACACGACCAGCTGACGTCGGCCATCGAGCTTATCCTTGTTTTTCATTACGCTCAACACCCTATTTAAAGGGGTGTCGAAGGGGAGCTCGAGACGACCCCGCCATCGCTTTCAGTGTCCTGCGGAAGGAATGTGAACCATTTAGAAATATTGGGGCTTAATTAGAATGCAACCATATGGAGCTAATTACGCGGGGGTGTATTCCTTACCAGAACAAGCTCGAGCGCCCTGGTCTTCGGATCCGTGGTAAGCTCCTTTGTTACTGGGTCTTCCTTGTATCGGGCCCTGAGAAAGTTCCTGGTCTGCTTGTCACGGTATTTCTCGAAGCGGGGCGGTAGGCCTTGCTCAGCACGCTCCGCGTCCTCCTTGTACCATATAGGCTCCGCCACTCTGTAACCGCTGGGACCGAGTTGGTGGACCCCTAAGTTCAGCTGCCGCATTTCTTTCCCCCACTGACTTGATTCGGAGGTTGCGCTACTCTCAAACTTGATCTTGAACTCCTTGTAGTCATCTTCGCTCATCAAAGGATATTTCGCCTTGATCTTCTCATAACTATCACCTTTTTCAATCATTGCCTTCACCGTGCTTCTCCAAGTAGACACGGCCGTGCTCATCCTCGTGAGGGCGGCACTGTTCACTTTGTTCCCTGAGAGGCATTTGTTTGCAAATTCAGCGGGGAACTTGTATCATTCGTGCAACTTCGTGAAGAGGATGCTGTGCAAATTCCCTAGGTCCTTATGCCTTAGGTTCTCGGTGTTGATCGAGACAGTGCTCCAGAGAATGCACCCGAGGTTAACCGAGTACCCCTTGACTACTTCTTTGGGCATCGTCGGATGCCCGTCGGAGTTCACTTCAGTAAATTCCTCCTTGACGGTGCCGAGCACATTCGGGCGCCGGTCCTTCCGTTGCCTCTTCGATTGGCTGCCATTTGTGCGTGCGCCGCCATCATCAGTGGTGGCATCCTCGGCGGCACCATCAGTGGTGTCATCCCCGACGCCACTAGGGGTTGTGTAGTCAGGATCGGTGTCTTCTGCGGCGTCCTCATAGCGGTGAGGTTATTCCTCCAACTCCTGGGATAGCTCCCAGAATTGCTTGCCGCCCGAACAGCTGACCTCATCGTTGAGGGCCATGTTTTGCTCTAAATAGGAAAAAAGTTTAGTCAAGAAGTTGGTTATTGTCAAGGAACAAGATCATGGTCTCATCATTTAGGGTTTGTCGACACCGAGGCATCCTAAAAGCTAAGCTTTTATCATTTAGGATTTTTCGACGCCGAGGCACCCTAAAATCCTAAGCGTACATCATTTAGGTTCTCATCGACACCGAGGCACCCTAAAAGCCAAGGTTTCATCATTTAGGGTTTGTCGACGCCGAGGCACCCTAAATGCTAAGTTAAGTTTTCATTATTTAGGGTTTATCGATGCCGAGGCACCCTAGGTTGGGCCTAATCACTTGGCACTAATCACTTGGCTCTATTGCCACCTATGTTGGGTTTATCATCTAGGGTTTATCGATGCTAAGGAGAATTCTAAGTTGGGTCTAATCACTTGGCTCGATTGCCACCTATGGTTTAATACAGCAAGAATGGCGAGGCAGTTGATCCTACTTAACTAAGTACTAAGATACCCCGGCCCATGCATTAGTAGCAAGTACCCCATACGTCTGATTTTTAGCAAATTCATGCTAAAATTCATGGAAATTTTCAGCATGACCTTTGCTGAAAATAGGACATATGGAGTACCCGAATTTGCCGGAATGGAAGTTAATCGACATTCCGGCAAACTCAAGGGCCTCTCGGGGTACCTGCAAAATCATTATCCCCGCGTAATGAAGTCCCCAATGGGTCATTTCAGAAGATCACAAGTAGCATCATCACAAGTACAACATCATACTGATTTAGTTTACCATCACAAGTAAAATCATTATCCCAGATTTTTTATCCCCAAGAAGGAATAAAAGCAGTATGATGCATCTACTGATTTAGTTTACTGCCTTGTTAGCTTTTCTTGTTATCAGGAGTATCTCTTTCTTGTAAATCCCTCCTATGTGCATACACCTTGCTACCCACACCACCACCAAATAATACTGGAATAAAAACATTACTATGCCAAAGCAAGTGACTTCCACAACCACACAAATTAATTACTACTAGATGGAGTACTCCTAACTAAGCTTGTAGTACAAGTGACATGACAAGCATACCAAATAGGCAACTAAACTTTTTTTTACCAAATAGGAAAATAGTATATGCACACCATGCATAGAGGGACAAATCAGGAGTTCAGGACGTGGAGTCTCTGCTCCCGAGCTCAAATACACCATCTTGATCAGTAAAATAAAAAAATAGTAAATACATAAATTAAAATTTCTTAATTTGTTTGACAACAAACATTGCTTAATGTTCACCCTCAAACATACTGTAAATTTCCATTAAAAAGTCTTGATGCTTATAAGAACAATGAACTTATAGGAACTCCTTAATATGAATATTATACCGATGATAAAAGAAGTGAGACAAGAAGTGTCTGCAGCCTTGAGTAGATTCCCGGGACCTGAAGGTTGTTCACCCTGCTCATATCAAATATTATGTTGTATTAGCAGCAAGTAGACAAGCCTCCATACATCAAGCCCTAAATGATGAATGAACTGGCCAGAAAGAATCAACAGAAAATAGCAACATACGTTTCTGATCCCGCACAAGTGTGACAAAGATTAGTTGAACATGAACAAATATGTTTACTGACTGGAGTATGACAGATGTTTCAAGTTTCAGTATACAAAGATTAGTTGAACATGAACAAAGATGCACTAGTTTCAGGTTTACTACCAGTTTATAAACCAGTCTGGTCTGTACTCGAAACTAGAATTAGAAAACAAGATTAAAAATAGGAAACACCCATATACTGTCAAGTTATGTCGATGCTCCCACTTGAGGCACCCATTTTCACAATTCTTATTATACTCTCAGCTAATTTTTTTGTTACAGAGATTTTCATACCAAGTGCTTTGAACTAGAAAATCATCAAAGTTGAAAGCCTAGCTGATTTGAACGGCTTATTCTCTGGAATCATCAGCGTGCCTGCATTCAGGCTAAATGTTGATAATGCTTTCAACTTTGAGAAAGAAGATGAATGAGCATTCTGGCTAATTCTTTGAACTTTGATCATCAATCCAAAGAGTACACTGTGATCAATCCAGAGGTGACCGCAGCACATTCAGGCTAATTTGAGAAAGAATTATCAGGCACATTCAGCAACATGGCAGCACAAGGTGAGCGGATTTTTTTCCTCTATAAAATGGCAAGTTTGAAATCAATTTCTATGGGTCACACAACAAAATTAGAACATCATGTTTCCCATCACATGGCAAATTTTTACGAATTCTGTTTTCTAAATCACAGCAAAATCTTAAACAAAATTATAGTTGTCTCATGGCAATTCTCGAAACAAGTTTGTGTTTTCTAAATCATGGCAATTTTTAAAACAAATAGTATATGACCATGGCACCTTAACATATATCGCCATGCTAACATGGCAAAGATACTGACTGCAAACAATATTTGTCTAAACCCTGACTGCAAACTAAATTTCTTCTCAAAAAATCTATTCCTATGCAGAACAAAGAGGGAAAGATATCATGGATTGCTATTAATTAAAAATCATGGATTGTTGTTAACTAAAAATCATGGATTGCTGTTAACTAAAAATCATGGATTGCTGTTAACTAAAAATCATGGATTGCTGTTAACTAAAAATCATGGAATGCTAACAGTAAAATGAATACTTGCAGGTTAGTGTTAGTACTCCAAAACTTGAGTCTCATGAATGATGACGCTCATTTACTGAATTTACTCCAACACTAAGTACACAAAAATGAATTTACCTCTTAGCCACCGAGCCACAACCAACATTTGACTACATTAACAACCAACTTTATCTAAACCACCAGCTAACTACGCACAAGCCAACCTTTCAAAAACAACTATCAAGTTGCAGGCATTATTTCTTTAACTTCTTTCCTAGCCATATCTTTCAATACATGTTAAAGTGCTTGTGATTGGTGCACACCCTGCAGAGCATAGCTGCCAGTCTCACGGCTCAGCTGTCAGTGCTTGTGTCATCTATGGAGCGGCTGGCCAGTCCAGATACGCCGTATGTGCACAGATGGATGACAGCCGCAAGCAGCTCAACATTTACATTCTTTCTATGACCCTAGTAAATAACAGTACCTTTGGTGTACTGTAGCAGGTACTATACTTTGATTTCCAGCATTTTCAACCATCCACGGATTCGATAAATAGTTCACGTTGCATCTGGTCCTTTGATTTATAATTTCAATCCAGGTACACTATATAGTATTCATTACAAAGGGAGTACTGCAGAAATAAGCATCAGCTGACAACCCCGGCTTGGAGCTTGCTTCCATGGAAGCCATGGCAGCCGGAGCTCGCTGCCCGAGCGGGGCTTCCTCAATGGTGTGTCCGGAACGTAACAGAGAGAGAGGGAGAAGGGGCAGGGGAGCTCACCTTGGACAGCGTGGAGAGGAAGCAGCGGAGCTCGGGGTTGGCGGCGAGGGTCACAGCACCGTCCTTGGCTCGCCGGCTGCTGCGGAGGTGACCGGTGGCGGAGGACGGCAGGGGCAGGCGGGGTGGGCGCGTCGGGGCCGTGCTCGCCGACTGCTGCAGGGGCCGGAGGAGGCCCTCGCTCGTCGGAGGGAGGAGGAGAGGAGAGGAGCGGGCGGCGGGGTGAGGAACCCTAGCGCGCTTGACTGATCCTGCTCTGGCGCGGGCGGTGGGGTGGAGTCCCATGGGGGTCGGGGCGGCGGCTTCGGGGCAGCGCAAGACCACAGCCAGGAGAGGCGGCGGCGTCGCCGACGGCGTGCAGGCGCGGCAGACGAAGGGGGCGGAGCAAGGCGGGGCGGCGGTGTACGCTTGGGGTCGAGTGGGGGATCTGGCGAGGGAGGGAGAGAGGCCAGATCGAGGGGAATAGGTGGAGTGGGGGGAGGGTTAGCAATGGCGCACCTCCCCCTAGTGCGCCATAAGTACGACGACAGCGATGGCGCACCTCACCCTGGTGCGCCATTAGTAATTACTAGCCCGACTGATCAGGTTATATTCCACCTAACCGTATCTCCATCAGAACACACACACTAGCCCGACTGGTCAGCATGCAGCACACACACTAGGAGGTCCTGGGTTCGATTCCCAGGCTCCCCAATTTTTGTTTTTATGCATTTTTTCTTTGCACTTATCTTTTTATCCATGCATCCAAATATAACACGTCACATATGCTAGATGCTCAGAATTTCATGTAGAAAAATAATATGCAGTTTGTTGCCATGTTAACAACATTTAAAATGTTGTTTGATATTTATTTCTGTTTAAATATGTTCAAACTTGTTTAAATCATAACAGTAATATTTTTTATAAAAATAGTAATAATTTTTTAAAAAATATCATCAAATTTGTTATTTGAAAATATTTATGAATATGAAAAATATCATCAAATTTATTATTTGAAAATATCATCAAATTTGTTATTTGAAAATATAATCAAATTTGTTTTTTTTTTGCAATTTTAGTTGCATTCATTTGTGACGGTGGAGCGGGCCGGGGAGGGTGCGAGGGAGAGGGTGCGGGGGGTGCTCGGAGGCGGTGGAGCGCGGGAGCGGGGGAGGGTGCGGTGGGTCGGCGGTGGCGATGGAGTGGGGGAGGGTGCGGGGGGTCGGCTGCGGCAGGTGGAGCGGGGGAGATGGTGCGGGGAGTGCTCGTCGGCGAGGGGGACCGGATCTGGCGACTTGGGATAGCGATCGAGATGGAGGGGGATCGAGATCGAGTGTCGATGAAATTTAAAAAACATTCATGAGTTCAAAAAGTGCCCATGAAATCAAATCAAGAAATGAAGGCTACAATTTAAATACAATCGATCTTAGCTAGCTATCTGTTCACAATCTTCTTGCCCTTATTTTTCGTAAATGGAGTTCTTCTCTTGAACGGACGTCCTTTAGGTAGGGTGGTCCTGCTTCTTCTTGTGGTGTATGCTGATACTTCATCGTCAATAAATCATGTTCCATCTTTGGGTCGCCAGATTTGTCGAAGTCTTACTCATTGGCGACTCCATCCATTACGATGATCTTTCTTTTGCCTCTCCTCACGACAACACGACCGGGCTTTGGCGGGTCGGTAATGAAGAAGCATTGGTCCACTTGGGAAGCCAGTACCCATGGCTCATTTTTCATGTGACGTTTGCGCCCGTGGTCTTGGATTTGGCTTCGGGTATAACCATGGTGGTGAAATACCGGTCTTATTTTATGATGCTCTTGGCCCATCTGACACGGAACATCGGGGCCTTCTCTCCAGCGTAGCTCAGCTCCCAGATCTCCTCGATCCTTCCGTAGTATCTGTACTTGTCGTTACCGGCGTAGGATTCCATCGTTACCCCAGAGTTCTGATAACCATCGCTCTTCATGTCCTTTCCCTTGGTGTAGAATGTGTATCCGTTGATATCGTACGCCTCATACGTCATCAAGTTGTGCTTGGCGCCCTGTGACAAGGCGAATATGAGTTGTTCTTCCGCGGAAGAATCCTCATGTAAAGGGTACGATAGAAGCTTCTGCTTGAACCAACGCGTGAAACATGAGTTGTGCTCTTTGATTATATCTCCGTCCGTCCTCTGTTGGCCTCGGTCATTGTACATCTTCTCAATAAAGGTTTTGTGCTCTACCACCCAAGGATCTACCACGTCTATGTGTTGTAGCGCGACTAGGTTTGCTCTTTCAAAGTCGGCGAGTCAACCCTTGAAGTCGACATGCATTTCGCGGCGACCCTCATGGTGACCCCATCCAGCGAGCTTGCCGAGGTGCCTGTTGACGGGCAGACCAACGGGTTCTCAATGCCTAGATAATTCGTGCAGTAGGAGATGCACTCTTCAGTCAGAAAGCCCCTGGCTATGCTTCCCTCTAGGCGTGACATGTTGCGAACGTATCCTTTGATGACACCATTCATCCTTTCGAACGGCATCATGTTGTGCAGGAACGTCGGCCCGAGTTGGATGATATCCTCCATGATATGGACCATCAGATGCACCATAACATCGAAGAATGCGGGCGGGAAGTACATCTCAAGCTCGCATAGTACCACCACGATCTCTTCCTGTAGCCTTCTGAGTTGCCTCACGCCAACCAACTTCCGAGAGATGATGTCGAAAAAGTTGCATAGGCCAAATAGCGTTTCACGAACGTGCGTGTCCATGATGCCACGGATTGCAACTGTAAGTATCTGCGTCATCATCATGTGACAGTCGTGAGACTTCATCCTGCTGAACTTCTGCTTCGCTGGGTCTAGGTATCTTCTTATCTTCCCCGCGTAACCATAAGGAAGTTTTACTCCTACGAGGCAGGTGAAAAACTGACCGATCTCCTCCTGACTTAGAGTGAAGCACGCGGGAGGGTAGTCATTTCCGGTCTTCTTGGCCTTTTTGCCTTTCCGACGACTTCCCGTCAATAGCTCATCTATTTCCTCACCATGCCCGGGATCTCTATCTAGCTGGCGATACGTTGTGTCATCCATGCACCTGACGCATCGAGAAAATCCGTGGACCACCTGCCCCGCGAGATATCTGTAACCGAGATAGTCGTGCACCGTCGTGAGCAGTGCGGCTCCCATAGGGAAATACTCTTTCTATGCGGCGTCCCACGTATTGGCTGGCGTTTTCCACAGCATGTCTAGCTCCTCTTTCAGCAGCCGCGGATACAGATTGATGTCGTTCCCTGGTTGTTTCGGCCCTTCAATTAGCATACTCATGTGAATGTACTTCCTCTTCATGCACAACTGTGGGGAAGGTTGTACATCCACACAAACACAGGCCAGGTGCTATGTGTGCTTCTCTGGCTGCCAAACGGATTGACTCCATCGGTGCTCGCTACCAAAGACGATGTTCCTTGGATCCTTCCCAAGTTCTGGGTGTTCGAAGTTCAATGCTTGCCACTGGCTCCCATCCCTAGGGTGACTCAGCATCTTGTCTTTTTTATTTATCTCCGGATCATTTGCGTCATCTTCTGGTTTCTTCTCCTCCCTATCTGTCTGCCAACGCAGGAGCTTTGCTACCTTAGGGTCCGTGAAATACGCTGCAGACGAGGAGTGATCGGAAAGTACCACACCACTTTCCGAGGAGCTTTCTTCCTCTTCTTGTATCGAGTGATGCCGCACACCGGACATATGGTAGACTCCACGTGCTCGTCCCGATAAATGATGCAATTGTTCATGCACACATGGTATTTCACGTGCGGTAAATCCAGAGGACACACGATTTTCTTCGCCTCCTCGAAATTGGCCGGGCACTTGTTCCCCTTGGGAAGACGTTCGTGCCAGAATGACATGTTCTCATCGAAGCATGCATCGGTCATTTTGTGTTTTACCTTCATCTCCAGAGCCATGATCGTTACTTTCAAAGGTATCCTCGGCCTGCATCCTTCATACAATGGAGTAACCGCGTCTATCTTTAGTTGATCCAGCTTGGCTTTCTCTCGGCGGCAGCTCTTGCGTTATCCGTGCGCTTGAGAAGCGACTCTTGAATATGAGGGTCCTGCACCCAGCCCATCGATGGTCCATCCTCGTCGCTCGCCCGGCATCTTCATCTTCATGATCATGCCCTTAAATGCCTTTGGCATCTTCCTCGTCATCATGTCCTGCATCTTCTACATGATGATCGTATGCAGATCACCGTCGTGATCATGTCCTCGAGATTCTTCGCCTTCTCGCCCGAAGTCTTGCTCATTTCTTGCCGCCCGGCCCCCATGGACGACTTCATAATCATCTTCATCACCTTGCCACCGATAGCCATCCATGAAACCACGCAAGAGCAGGTGGTCCCGCACCTGCCCGGAATCCGGGTCCGCAATAAGGCTCTTCAGCTTGCATCTTCGACACGGCCATCTTATCTCCGTCTCGTTCTTTTGAAGCATCTCGGCCTTCGCGGAGCTCAAAAACCTATTAACGATGCCTTCGGTCATCGTGCGGCCCATGATCGCCTGCGGGGTAGAGAAAAACGATATTTTAGAACCAAGAAAAAATTTGGCATTACTTTCCCTCAAAATAGGACCAAAAAGAATGCATAGTGCCAAAATTCTCGTCGAAACGGAAATGAATCAACATTCCGGCAAAATATTGGCAACTATCGCATTTCAAATACCGGTACCTGCAAACACAAACATATATGCAACACAACAAACATATGAAACACCACGAACATACATATATCTAGCTAAGGCACAAAAAGTGCATGTGCACGTTGTTGGAGAGGGAGAACAACATAAAGATAGCTTCCCCCTTACTTACCTTTCAAAAAAGGTAATTTAACCACTTAATTTGGATGAATCTATGGTGCAAATGAGGTGAGGAGGAGGAGGCAGCCGAGACAAGCTTGGAGGAGGAGGTGGAGAGAATGAAGTGGGGAAAGTGAGTGGGTAGGTGTGGCTGTCCAAAATATCTTGTTGGTCCCAGGTTACTAATGTCGCACCACCAGCTGGTGCGCCATTAGTAACCAATGTTACTAATGGCGCACCAGCTGGTGGTGCGCCATAGTAGTTTTTGCAATATATATATACACATACATAAACACTACTCTAATCACGGGATCAGAATAATATTCTGATCACAACCTGAACTGCCTGTGTAACGCGCCTGAACTTCTCTCTGTACGAACCCGACCTTCGGGCTATCTTCGCAACCGTGCCTTCTACCGCGAGTTTTTCTGGTTAGCCGTGTTCCATGTGATGTAAGTGTAATCTTCAAACGATGTTTAGCAACTAAATACTCGTTTAGATAGGAATCTCGCTCATAGGCGGATTTTGCACTCGGGTCGTGAAGAACTCGCGTTTTTTGCGATTTTACTGCCTGGGTTGTTCGACCTGAACTTCCCCATGTGCTAGGTTGAACTTCCCGCAACATTCCACAAATAGGGCTTGCTATATACCGTTGGAAAGCTATGGACACGAGTATCATGACCCAAGTTAAATTCTTCGCAAAATGTGAGCGGTTTAAGAGCAGTTTTGAAAACCGTTTTTTCTTCACACAAAAAAGTGAATCGTAATTTTGATCGCATTTCTAAACCGTTTATCGGAATGAGGCAAGTAATATGGCTTTGGAAAGCTGCTGCAAAACCGCTCCTTCCACATGTTAAAAGTTTTCTCTAATTCCCTACGGTTAAAGAGTAATTTAGAAAAATCGTAAAATTTCATAAACCGAACAGCCGACTTCGTATTTTCGATGTCATTTCTAAACGGCTAAACCAATTGAGGCACATGATATGGCCTTGGAAAGCTATGAAAATGCTCTACTTTTTCATGTAGTAAGTTTTTTCTAATTTTGAACGGTTTAAAAGTGATTTAGAAAATGGTATAAGTTTCACCGAGTTTGTATTTTCGATCTTTTTTTAACCCTATGTCCGAATGCGACAAATGATATAGCGTTGGAAAGCTTGAGGAAATGCGAAACTTTTTGGTATATATTATTTCTCCCAATTCCTTACTGTTTTATGTCAGTTTTCAAAATGGCTAAAAACGTATTTTCGCTGTAATTTTCACAAACGGAATGGGGCAAATAATATACCGTTGAAAAGCTAAGGAAAATGCGAAACTTTTTCATGTTGATGGTTTTCTGTGATTCCCTGCCGTTTTCAAGTAATCTAGAAAATGGCGAGATCGTTCGTTCTGCCTTTATCGCGAAACAGATTTGTGAAAAATGCATCGCGTGAAGTACTTGAACTTCTCGGTATTAAACATTGAACTTCACTCTGTTTTTCACGTGCTTTTTTTGCCCGTAGCTCTCCATCCACTGCTCGTAGCTCTCCATCCACTCACCGGAATTGAGCAAATGATATACCGATGGAAAGCTGCTGTAGACACGCAACTTTCCCGTGTTGATCATTTTTTCATACTCGCAACGGTTTTAAAAGTTTTTCATCCGAAATTCATTCAGTGTAGTAATTGAACTTCCTGCTGTTTTCACGTTGAACTTCTTGTTGTTTTCACTCTGACGTATTTTTAATAACGAGGAAAATCTGAGTTTTATATAATCATCGAACTTCTCCATCTTTTTAATATGGCCTTCTTGGTTTTATTTCTTAATCATTTTTTATGAATAAAAATATTTTAAGACACCAAAACAACATTTTTGTGTGTGTGTTTTTGCATTGGTTTGCACATCAAACCGCGTCATCTTTAGAAATTGAACTTCTCCTTTTCTTTTTATTTTCTTTCAACATTGTTTAGCACGTCGAACCACGTCATCTTTAGAAATTGAACTTCTCCTTTCTTTTTGTTTTCTTTCAACATTGGGTTGCACGTCAAACCGCTTCATCTTTAGAAATTGAACTTCTCATTTTCTTTCAACATTGGTTTACATGTTAAACCGCGTCATCTTTAGAAATTGAACTTCTCCCTTTTGTTTTCTAGCATGTTTTACCTTGCGTGTTTAAATTTATTTTGAACTTGCTGAGATAACACACTTGACCTTCTCGAACACAACATTTTGACCTTCGCAAAACATAAATTAAAGCCAAACTTTTGACCTACAGAGCATGTATAATTTTCTCCACTTTCTCAAGAATAAGCGCTGAATCACCCCATTAGTTTGACTTGAACTTCTGCTGCACATGAATATGCTGTTGAAAACACACAACTTTCGTGCTCTGTTACTTAAATTTGAACTTCTAGTTTTTTAAGAAACAAGATTTTTTAAAACTTTTTTACTTGTTCCTTTTGTTCTAATTTGAACTTCTAGTTTTTTATAACGGGGATTTTTTTCATAAATCCTTTTGAAATGTTCCTCTTTTTAATTTGGACTTCTCCGTTTTTTTACAAACGATGAAAATCCATTTTTATAAAGGTTTTTGAAGTACTTTTTTATTTGAACTTCTTGCTCAATTTTTTTTTGAACTTATTGCGCTGACCGGTCTCCATTTTCCTCGTACTATTGCTCATGTGCACAGCATGCGTGCACACATAGAAGAATTATAGGTCATGTGCACAGCATGCGTGCGCACATAGAATAATTATAGGCAGCCACAAACTGACGCTGCTGGACACCTACTATTGCTTTTTTCCTTCATTTAATATACACATGAACCATATAGGATGTCAGGATGAACTTCTGTCTTTCTGCTCCAGAGAAGAGCGGCGTCATGAGGCCCCAAAATATGGATACAAAATTTTGACAACTAGTGAATTGCTCGACATAATAGGAAGGGCTGCTCTTTTTAAATGAAACTAGCGGATGTACCCGCGCATTTGCGCGGCGAGACCACTATTACGTACTATTTATATCTTTATTTTAACTATTTCTTCACAATTTAGTACTCCCTCCATTCAATAATGCAATGCATATAGATTTTCTGAAAAGTGAAACTTTACAAACTTTGACGAAGTTTATGGAGAATTATTTATATCTATAATACTAAATATATACAATATGGAAATGCGTTATCATGCACCTAAGGATATGTATTGGGTATTCAAGATATATATGTTTTTTTATAAACTTGGGATTTTTTTACTTTTCGAAAAATCTATACGTACTACATTGTGGAACGGAAGGAATATTGGTTATTCGTCATTGTGAAAAACCGGCTTAGTATACCATTGCGTGCCACTAAAAAATTGGCTCAACAATAATGGGTACTAAATTATGTTGTGATAATTACAAACTTGAAAGTTCAATCGGATTTTTTGAAAAATCGACAATTATAGCTAAAAATTAAAATGTTGTTGTGATATGCAATGAGGTCTGCTTTAGTGTAGTTACATCATTTAAATATATGTGCATTGTTCTTTTGCTTCTTTTTATCCTCCAATCCTCTTTTGGGCATTAACTTATGCTATTTTCCATGAGCGGCATGTTTCAGAGACTCGAATCACTTGTTTTTCTTCTGTTGGTCCAGTTTTCTCTCTTTCAATTGATGCATTAAACCTGATTTTACTTCCAAACAATGCACGATCCTCCTAGTCCTAATTCCTAAGTCATTGGAGTAAGTGTGCGTTGGCAATGTGTAGATACATAGATAGCTAAGCAGTTGGCTAGTAATTCTAATCTTATTAAGAAAACACGATTGATTTTTATCATATTGTGCATGTCGCAAATAAATAAGTAGATTTATAAAACAAATAATTTAATGCACAAATTAAATTAATTGTTCCGGTATATGCAAATCAATTTTGAATATTATGTTGTGTGATACAGTTTAATCCTGATTAAGAATCTCCACGTAGAAGCTGTAAGAGAGGAAAAGTGTTTCTTCTATAAATTTGTAAAAAGATGTTGATAGTACCGAATGAATTGTTTGCATGTCTACACATTCATTCTTTAAGCACCTCTAAATTTCATATAATAACACTCTGTTCTTGAAAAGTATTGCATGCTCTACATGACAACCTCGTAATTAATCACGATTTTTTTCTTTCAAAATGTCACACAAATCTCATCAAACTTTCATGGAATACATCACTACAAAATTCAAAAGTTTTGGCATTCAAGTAATACATGGGAGCGCTCCAGTGTTTGGACAATGAATATCCAGAAGAAGAGACTAACGTCTTCAACAAAAAGAGGAAGAAAAGGCCAATGCAACCTTACTTGACATGCAAAAATATTAATCACGCCTCGTGATGCCTCGGCCTGGCTACTGTCCCAATAAATACCTCAGCTATCCCATCGGAGGTGGTGGTGCTACAGGCGTCGGGGCGTCGCGGCGTGTGTTGTGCATCTCTAACCACGCTTGAGACGCAGCATGCAGGCGCAACGCAACCACTGCCGCCCAAGCTTCAGTTCACGGCAGTCTCAGCAGGCCGCTGCCACAGCCAGGTCGCTCCATGGCAGCTGCATGGCGGATGGCCAGTGCTCTCGCTACATCATGTGAGCAAGTTTGTTTCCATCCTTCTATTTTTCTTCTCTCGCAGGCCGTTCTCTCCTTTTTTTGCTAATTGCTACCAAAATCAGTATAAAAAAAGTTTATGTCTTTTCTTGTCGTGTAGTACTTACCAAATCCGGTAGTTAACCAAAGTCCTCAGTTTGTACGTTGCCGTAGAGACGCCGTTTCTTCCGGAAACAATATGTTACAGTTTTTTTCCTTTTTATTTACGTGCCTAATCTACACCGTTGATACATCTTAGAATTTACAGTGTCAAATCACCGCCGTTCGTTTTCTATCGTTTTAAAATAGATAATAGAAGATAGATAGATAGAAGATAGATAATAGATAGATAGAAGATAGATAGATAGAAGATAGATAGATAATAGAAGATAGATAGATAGATTGATGAGATTTTTCATTTTACAATCAGGTGGTATCACTGATAAGGACATCGCTGCCTACAGATCCTCTCGGACGACGGAAATTGAAGAAGAGACATCAACTGTAGAAGTTTACCTATCTGATTCAGCACGGGGAACCATCCTCACATCAAAGAATGAACATATTGTTTTGCAATGAAGGTATGCATTTTTAATAAAACACACACACATATACAATACACACCTGACCTTCTGCAACATAACATCTTGACCTTCGCAAAAACAAATTTTTAAGCCAAATAAAGCACGCATTAGTACAAGCACAACAGAACTGCAGGTTCCAGGGAAGCCGCCAAGCATGGCTGCCGGAAAGGCTCAGCGGAAGGTCAGAGAGAGGAGCCAGGGAAGGTCGCGCGTGGAGAAAGAATAGGGAAGCTTTGTTGTTTTCCAATTTTCCCATAGCCTTCATGTTGTGTGCTTGTAGCACTAACATGCAGTAGCACCTCCGTGCGCTTGCGAGCATGACTGCCGGAGACGTTACTAGATACAACTCCAGGTGTGCAGCAGGTCACGGAGGCGTCGCGTATGTAGCTACAGAAATTATCACCAAACTCGTCCAAAAATGTACAGGGACTGCAGCATGGGCACGAGGAGAGAACGACATGCTCGGTAACCTGCAAATGACCATTTGTATGAAAATTTTCAGATTCAAGATAGTACTGGTGGAGTATAACAACAAAGAAAACATTGACTACACAACATCATCTCCTTTAAACGCCTTTTGTTAAGTACAGGGAACTGCAACAGTCGCTCTGGTCGAACTTGGCATCCATCAGGATCTTATTCTCGACACCGATCTCTCTGTATCTCTGCGCCTCTCTTGAGGATAGGAGAATGAGATGAGAGAGAGAGGAGCATGTGGAGGAAGGGGGAGGCGCACCCCTCCACCATTAAACTGCTCTACTTTTTTAATATTTGGAATACACACTTTTACAAAAAGAAACACAATATGTGGCCACTAAGAAGAAATATTGAAACCAGTAGTTCGATAAAATCAGCGGCTCTCATGTACAACCCAATGTATCATGCAGATGAGCTTCAGGTAATTCCCAGTACATAATTGAAAAGGCTAAGAAAAATTAGTGCTCACCATATAGCTAGCTACCGTCAAGTTTCATGCATTTCGGAAACTCCTCGAACCAGAATTTTTTGGTAAGCTGTAGCTTTTTGAGGAAAGGGCAAGAGAGAGAAAAACCATCAATTTCTTCCAGACTAATGTGACCATTTTAGCTCTGGCGCAATGATCAGCACATGCCACACGGTACCAATATAGTATTTGTCTGGAAGAGAAGCACAAGGAATAAGCGACCACATCACTTGAACTGAATGTGATCAAAATAAACATACTAGAGAAATAATCTGATCAAAACCCAGGATTATGGCCATATGGTAATTACAGAGCATTGAATAATAGAGTTTGCAATAATGTTCTTACTTGGACGGTGCTTGCACCCAAATCTGGACTGCAGCAGGAGGATGAGGATATGCATGCCTCTGCAGACGGAGCAGGCGGGCGCACACACACATACAAACACACATGAGCACGCACACATATGTTCAAACTGAAGCTGTTCTTAAAAAGCAAGAGGAATTCCAACCATCTCGTTGGACCTTCCACGAGTATTTTGTTTGGCCTGCCCGATGAGTACTATCTGAATAGCCCAAGAAAATCGAGAGAAGTAGAGAGAACGAATGTGTTTATCTTCTTACCAACAGCCGTCGGGGAGGGGACGAGAATATCACCCTGTTTTTCTCTCCCTCATCTCATTCTCCTGTCCTCAAGAGAACATCACCGCCTCCTGCCGTGCTGCAGCACCTCAATGGTACAGTGGGTCGGTGATAGCGCAGGAGCTGGCCAGTGACTCAAGAAGACCAGATGCGACAAGGTGGCAGGACCCGTCGGAGGCGCGCGGTGGCCTACGGCGGCTGGTGTGCGGGGAGCCAGGTGCCGCCCCAAATCTTGCCTCCACCAGGCACCGGGTGGTGGAGGCGTGAGGTGGGATCCGGCGAGGCGTGTGGGGATTCCGGGGAGGTCGCGGCAGGGGCGGGGATCCAGGAGGTGGCGGCGGCGGAGGAATCTGGGAGTGGCAGCGGCGCCGGGAAGATGGCAGCGGCGGCCCGTGGGAGCCGGCCTGGACCCGGCCGTGGGGAGGCTCGCCGGCCGTTGGGAGGAAGGGGAGGCGCACGGCGGTGGGGATTGTCGTGGTTCTAAGTCTGACAGTAGAATGAGGGGTAGGTATGGAGAGGCCAGATCCTAGCTATGGAGTAGTTGTATACGCAAGGGATTTACGAGTTCAGACCCTTCTCGGAGGAAGTAATAGCCCTACGTCTCGGAGCCCGGAGGCGGCCGACTGGATTATATGCGTATGTGTTACACGGGTGCGAACCCTTCTACATGTGGAGGGGGGTGGCTTATATAGAGTGCGCCAGGACCCCAGCCAGCCCACGTAGTAGAGGGTTTAAGGTGCGTTAAAGCTAGGTGTTACTGATAACGCCTTACATAAAGTATCATTAAGGTCATAAAGACTATTTAACTACAGACCGTTTGGACACCGAGTGGCTCTTGGACTCTTGGTGGTCGAGTGGGTCTTCATAGTCGAGTGTCTTTGAATCTGTCAAGTGGAAGCCTACCAGGTCGACTGGAAGGCTGCTTCTCTTGTGAGTGTTCTTGTGGAGGGTACCTTTGGACAGGTCTATGACCCTACCCCAGGTACATGACTTCATCATTAGCCCCCGAATGGATCGAGGTTTGAGTGAGGAAGGAGTTGATAATCTTTCCGACCTGTTCTTCGTGTTGTGAGTGCGTCTTACTCTGGATCAACGACCTTTTAGTGATGGCATCAACTTCTCTTTCAAATCGCCTTGATCCATTCTTCACGTTTGTCGAGTGAACTTTGTGAACCTGAGGATTTCCGAGCGACGGATCTGAGGAAATCTGTTATCTGACGAGTTGCTCTGCGGTCAGCGGATTTTGCGGGATCCGAATTTTGGGAAGCGCGCGAAGCGGAGAAAACCGCGGCACTCGGATGGGACAAAACGATGACGCCTCGATCCTCACGCCGCCTTTTTTGCCACGTATCGTGTGCGCGCCTGTTGCGGGATTGTGACGGGATTGCCTGGGCCTACCGGTCAGCCACTCGGAAGCGGCCCCATATAAAGCGTTGGACCGGGCATTTTGAACAGTGCGTCCTCAGACTTCTCCTCTCTCCGCCTCCAAAACTTTCTCGCCGCGCTCTCCATCTGTCCAGCGCCGAAGCTCGGTACTTTTCTCGCCGGCAACCATGGTGAAGGACAAGACCGCAGCCCTGGAACGGGTGAAGAAGGCGGCGGCGAAGGCCAAGGGGAGAGCGCCCAGTCGGGGCGGCTCCTCTTCGCGGTCCAAGGAGACTGGATCCGCTCGACCATCACCGAGAAGGATCTCACCGATCTGGCCAACGAAGGACTGATCCCCCATGGGTCGGCTAGGCTTCCGGGCACGGAGTGGCAACCGCAGCCTGAAGAGGGTGAGTGCGTCCTCCTGGCCACCCATGTAGATAGGGGGTTTTCTCTGCCGCCAAATCTTTTTTTCCGGGGGTTTTTGAACTTTTTTGGAGCGCAACTCCACCATTTCACTCCAAACTCCATTATGTATCTTGCTGCTTTCATTTCGCTATGCGAGAATTTCTTGGGTTGTCGACCGCACTGGGGTCTCTTCAAGCACATATTCACCTGCCGCTCTCAGACGGTGAAGAAAACGAGCCCGAATGACGAGAGGACCCAAGTAATCCAGATGTGTGGGGGACTCGGGGTCCAGATGAGGGGGAAGAGCGCCTTTCCAGCTATGACTCTCACCGACTCGGTTAGATGGTGGCAGCCGACCTGGTTTTACTGCCAAGACCAGCCGACGCCGGGGCAGTCGACTGGGCTCCCTCCTTTCTCCATGAGTCAAGTGAACAAGCCATCTTCCCTGAAGGTGTTACCAGAGAAGAAGGCCCAAGTAAAGTTGCTGATGGAGCGTGTAGTACAGCTTATTCACGATGGGGTGACC
Organism: Aegilops bicornis; assembly: GCA_021605145.1. Taxonomy (NCBI): domain Eukaryota; kingdom Viridiplantae; phylum Streptophyta; class Magnoliopsida; order Poales; family Poaceae; genus Aegilops; species Aegilops bicornis. Next base: position 653,416,109 of record CM038669.1, on the reverse strand, counting down.
GGCATGGATCTCCTGGAGGTTTTTCTCCGACGGCGTATTCAGCCACTCCAATACCGAGGTCATCCGATGTGGATGTACTCCGGTACGGATGATACCACTCGGGTCCATCCGGAGGAGGTTGATGACGCCATACTGGAGAAGTGGATGACTGCCATCACAGGAAATAAAAGACAACCCTCGCGGAGCTAGGAGGATTCCACCACTCGACCAGAGTTACCAACCAGACAAGGTATCACCACTTATTTCCGACTGTGATTCTGCTGCATTCATTCTGTTTTGATGCCAATTTCGTCGACAGACTTTCACCTTGTTTTGTTGTCTTCTAGGTCACCACTGAGATGTACTCGATGCCCAACGGGGCACAGGAAACAGCCGAAGAAGAAGAAGGAAGTGGAGGTGAGAGTCCGGAGGAATGGGAGTCCAACGGCGAGGAGGATGAGGAGGATGATGGCTCTGATGATGAGGAGGAGGAGGAGGAAGAGGAGGAAGACGTCGATCCTCCTCGCTCGGAGGGAAGGTCCAAGTTGACGACGACCGGCGGCCGGTAGCGTAAAGCTGTTGTGCCCACCGGTCGGTCGGCAAGCGACCTAGGACAACTTCTCCAGCGCCGACCGAGAAACCGCCGAAGCAACCTCGGCGACGTCGTCAAAGCCGTGAAGGCCACCCAAGATGCGAATGGTCATCCCCACCATCTTCGGGTAACCAGCAGAACCTTGTATTTTATTCAACATGAATGAACTTTTGGTCGACTTGATGACTGATCAGCCGATTCTTGAAATCTACAGCGCCGCTACCTCCGAGACTTCAGCCAAGCAGGAAGATCAGGAAATGGAGGATGCGGTCACCTCCAACCTTGGTAAGATCTTTAAGGTTTCGCTTTTAGTCGACCGGAGCTTTTAGTCGATTGGACTTCCATGTTTACTTTTGAATCTTTCGTGTAGTTCCGCCTCCGTCATTGATCTCCCGATGATGATGAGGAAGCGCCATTGAGGAAGAGGAAGAACAAGAAAGCGCTTCGGCAAGGCTGCTCAAGTCATGGCGATTCTGAGACGCTGATTTCCGAGGAGGCAACCCCACTCGGACTTCGTGGTGTCTTCGCTGTACCATCGACAAGTGCCCGACCCACTTCACGATCGCTGATCCACCATCTCTCTTTGCTACCCACCACGTCCGGAAGACCAAGTAAGTGCTGCTAAGGAGGCCATACGCCAGGCAGGGATCATGATGGAGCGGTGAAAGCGGCTCATGAGGCTAGTCAGGCGGCCTATGATGCCAGTTCAGCTCTCCAGAGCAATGTCCAAGTAAGTCAGTCGTCGCTTGCTTTGTTAGGATATGCTATCTGAAACTGCTTTCTTCTGGAGATTTCCATATCTGTACACCCAGTGGGTGTGTGTGTCGATTGAACTTTTGTGGGGCATCACTGAGTGCACCCACTGGTGTAGTCCCCGAGACTATGGTCGATTGCGTGCGATCGGCTATAGTCTTTATGTTGTGATCTTCTTCACTCGACCTGGGACGGACCAAGTCGAATGGGAACCGTAAAACCGGTGGGGCACGCTAAGTGCACCCACTGGGTGTAGTCCCCGAGACTATGGTCGACTGCGTGCAGTCGACTATAGTCTAAAGAGCTATATATGTATATTTTTTTTTTACTGCGGCTGACCGCTGACAATTAGCCATGGTTTTAGAATCATAATTTTTTGCCTCTTTTGGTCGACTGGTCGAACCAAATTGGTAAACCAGTGGGGGCACGCTGAGTGCACCCGCTGGGTGTAGTTCGAGACTCTTGTCGAATGTTTTGATTCGACCGTAGTCTTAGAAATGCTACTATGTTTCCTTAATCACTTTCGGAAGTGATCTGTCTTTGATGTCTTTCGTTGGTTGACTCTTTGTAGAAATCTTGCGAGCTTGTGGCTCGCTATACTTTGAGATTAGAGAAAAAGCAGATCCAGCTCAACCTCGATTTGAAGCTTGCTCAGGAGAATTTGCAGAAGGCAAAGGATGAAGCAAAAGGTATGGCTGGTGAGAATTTTTGACGACTGTCTTTGTTTTTCTGCTCGTTCTCAACTCTGTTCTCATTGTTGCGAAGAGACTTTGAAGAAGAAGGACCTTGACCTTGCAGAGGCACAGAAGGCGGCTTTGGAGAAAACAAAGCTCGCTGAAGAGAAGCTTGCCTCAGTCGACAAACTCGAAGATGAAAATGCCAAGCTAAAATCCTCTCTTGTGCGGCTAACAAGGAAGTTAGCCATTGAAGAACGACAAGATTGTTACGTCGACAAGGTTGGCCAACTGGCGGGGAAGCGAAACAACCTGGAGATTTATCTTGGAGGGCTCGCCAAGAAGCTGTTTCTCATGCTTGAAGGTAGTCTCTTTTATCCGACTGTCTTGCTCTCACCAGCTCATCATATGATCGTTATTTTGAGTCTAAACTATGTTTTCGAATTACGCCAAAACTTTGAAGAAGAAACCCGGTCAGTGGAAACCAGCTTGGACCACATCAACTCTCCCGTGAAGGACAAAGCTGCTATGAATGTGCTCCATTGAGTCTCGTGTTGCTAGCGTGGTGGATTATCTTGCCCGGCTGAAAGTTGCAGTGTCGCGGATCGACTCGACTCTCTGGCCAGAACAGACTCTTCAGAATGATCTTAAATCCCTGATGACTCGACTGAATGAGATTCCAAGTCGAGTGCAAGAATGGAAAAAGTCTTCTGCCAGGTGTGGTGCTGATGTTGCTCTATCTCTGGTCCGTGTCCGGTAAAGAAGCGCAAGAGGACAAGCTGGTGTCTCTCAAGGTTGCCAATACCAGGAAGCACGACTTCAGATCTTTCATGGAGACTTTCATCGCTGCTGCTACCCGTATTGCCGACGGAATCGACCTCGACCAGTTTGTTGCACCTTCTAGTCCTCCGCCGGAGGAGTAAAAAACTTCTAAGTCCCACTTTAAATTTGCCTCGGAATGCCGAGTGGTTTTCGAATCGATAAACTTTAACGGGCTTAACGCTGAGCACCTTTGGATCCATAGGACGTTTATCCGAACTTGATTTTTCCTTTAACATGCTTTGTTTGCCTTCGAGAGAACTTTATTCCTCATTCGGAAGATATTCCGTTGGAATTCCAATCGACTTGTGCTTCATCTATCCTGCAGGTAGAGGTGGAACACAGACTGCGACTGACCTTGTCGTCCTTACGGATCGGGATGAACCGCACGTTGTGCTTGTGGCGAAGCTCCGAAGGAGGAGGTTGCAGTCAACCTGCACCTCGTCGTCCTTGCTGATTGGGATGGACCACACATTGTACTTGTGGTGAAGCTCCGAAGGAGGAGGGAGCAGTCGACCTGCACCTCGTCGTCCTTGCGGATTGGGATGGACCGCACGTTGTACTTGTGGCGAAGCTCCGAAGGAGGAGGGAGCAGTCGACCTGCACCTCGTCGTCCTTGCGAGTTGGGATGAATTCCTTACTTAGGCGAGCACTGCGCTGCAGCTAAGCCCCCGAGTGGGAGGTTTGCTCTCCACTCGGTAGGATTTTTATTACTTAGGCGAACACTAGGTTGCAGCTAAGCCTCCGAGTGGGAGGTTTGCTCTCCGCTTCGGTAGGATTCTTATTACTTAGGCGAGCACTGGCTGCAGCTAAGCCCCGAGTGGGAGGTTTACTCACCACTCGGTAGGATTTCTATTACTTAGGCGAGCACTGGCTGCAGCTAAGCCCCGAGTGGGAGGTTTGCTCACCACTCGGTAGGATTTTTATTACTTAGGCGAGCACCTGGCTGCAGCTAAGCCCCAGTGGGAGGTTTGCTCTCCACTCGGTAGGATTTTTATTACTTTGCATGTTTATGGCTAATCCTTGGGCTTTTATAAGCCCCCGAGTGGGAGTATGGCTCACCACTCGGTATGATTTGAATACTTAGGCGAGTACTTGGACTGCAGCTAAGCCTCCGAGTGGGAGGCTTGCTCGCCACTCGGTAGGATTTTGAATACTTAGGCGAGTACTTGGACTGCAGCTAAGCCTCCGAGTGGGAGGCTGGCTCGCCACTCGGTAGGATTTTAAATACTTAGGCGAGTACTTGGACTGCAGCTAAGCCTCCGAGTGGGAGGCTGGCTCGCCACTCGGTGGGATTTTGAATACTTAGGCGAGTACTTGGACTGCAGCTAAGCCTCCGAGTGGGAGGTGGGCTCGCCACTCGGTAGGATTTTGAATACTTAGGCGAGTACTTGGACTGCAGCTAAGCCTCCGAGTGGGAGGCTGGCTGGCCACTCGATGAGGATTTTGAATACTTAGGCGAGTACTTGGACTGCAGCTACGCCCCCGCGTGGGCGGTTTGCTCTCCACTCGGTAGGATTTTGCATCCTTAGACGAGGACTTGGACTGCAGCTAAGCCTCCGAGTGGGAGGCTGGCTCACCACTCGGTAGGAATTTGAATACTTAGGGGAAGCGGATTCGCAGCGAAGCCCCAGAGAGAGAGACTGGCTCGCACTCGGAAAGGATTTTTTTTACAAACTTAGGCGAATCGGATTCGCGACTAAGCCACCCACTGGGGGAAATTTCAACAAAAAGCAATAACAATCACTGGGAAAATTATAACATCCTTGTCTTGGATAAACAAACTACAAAAGTATTTTTATTACATCTCAACCGAGTGAGTTTTTAAGTGTAAAAGGGGCGGAGCAGCTCCGCGTTCCAAGCTCGAGGCTCGTCGATCTGGCGATCAACGTTGTAGAGATGATACGCTCCGTTGTGGAGGACTCTTGTGACGATGAAGGGACCTTCCCAAGTGGGAGCAAGCTTGTGTGGTTTCTGTTGATCCACTCGGAGGACCAAATCTCCCTATTGGAAGGCTCGACTCTTCACATTTCTGGCATGGAATCGTCGCAAGTCTTGCTGATAGATAGTCGAGCGGATCAAGGCCATCACTCTCTCCTCTTCCAAGAGGTCGATCGCATCTTGCCGGGCTTGTTCTCGCTTCTTCTTGAGTATAGCTCGACTCGAGGCGCATTGTGAAGCAGGTCACTCGGCAGAACTGCTTCAGCTCCATAGGCCAGGAAAAATGGAGTTCTCCCAGTCGACCGATTAGGAGTGGTCCTCAATCCCCAGAGAACTGATGGAAGTTCGTCGACCCAAGATCCTGCTGCGTGTTTGAGATCACGCATCAGCCGTGGTTTAGCCCTTTGAGAATGAGTCCGTTTGCACATTCTGCTTGTCCATTCGACTGAGGATGAGCCACTAAAGCGTAGTCGACCCGCGTGCCTTGAGAGGCGCAGAAGGCTTTGAACTTGTCATTATCGAAGTTTGACCCATTGTCGGTGATGATGCTATGCGGAACTCCATATTTGAATATCAACTCTCTGATGAAACTGATAGCGGTGCATGCATCGAGGTTCTTGATGGGCTTGGCTTCGATCCACTTGGTGAACTTGTCGACTGCTACTAGCAAATGAGTGAAGCCGCTTCTGCTAGTTCTCAACGGTCCAATCATGTCCAATCCCCAAACAGCGAAGGGCCAAACGAGTGGAATGGTCTTCAAGGCTGAGGCTGGCTTGTGCGACATGTTTGAATAGAACTGACATCCTTCACACTTGTCGACTATTCCTTTTGCCATTTCATTTGCTTTTGGCGGTAAAATCCGCTCGGTATGCTTTAGCCACAATGGTCCGAGAGGACGCATGATGGCCACAGTCCCGAGTGGATATCCTCAAGAATTATCTGACCTTCTTCTGGCGTGATACACTTCTGGCCGACTCCAGTCGCGCTTTCTCTATACAATTGTCCCTTGATTACTGTAAAGGCCTTGGATCGACGGACGATCTGTCGAGCCTCTTCTTCATTCTCTGGGAGCTCTTTCCTTAGGATATTTGCGATGTACGGCACTGTCCAGTCGGGAGTGACGACCACAACTTCCATAATCAGGTCGACCACGGCTGGGACCTCAACTTCAGTCGGATCATTGGCACTCTTTTGCTGCGGTGCTTCTTCTGTGAAAGGATCCTCCTGCACTGATGGAGCATGAATGTGTTCAAAAATACATCACCGAATGGCTTCCCTCTTGGACCCTATCTTCACCAAATCATCAGCAGCTTGATTTTTCAGTCGGGGTATATGATGAAGCTCCAACCCCTCGAATTTCTTCTCCAGCTTTCTCACTGCATTACAATAACCTGTCATAGCTGGGCTTCTGACATCCCACTCCTTCATCACTTGATTAACAACCAGATCCGAGTCGCCATAGACCATAAGGCGACTGACACCGAGTGAAATGGCCATGCGCAACCCATACAGGAGTGCTTCATATTCTGCTTCGTTGTTGGAAGAATCAAAGTGAATCTGGAGAACATACTTGAGCCTATCTCTTCGGGGGGAAACCAATACAACCCCAACACCAGAACCGTTCAGCATCTTGGAACCATCGAAAAACATAGTCCAGTGTTCCGAGTGAACTTGGGTTGGAAGCTGCTGTTCAGTCCACTCGGCGAGGAAATCTGCTATTGCTTTGGACTTGATGGCTTTCTTTGCCTCGAATTTGATATCAAGGGGAAGGATTTCAATCGCCCATTTTGCCACTCAACCAGTTGCATCTCTGTTATGAAGAATTTCCGACAAAGGGGCGTCGCTGACGACTGTAATGGAATGATCGGAGAAATAATGAGCAACCTTCTTCGTGGTCATATAGATCCCATAAACAAGCTTCTGATAGTGAGGGTATCTTTGCTTTGACGGGGTCAGTACTTCATAAAGATAATAAACTGGGCGTTGAACTTTGAAGGCTTTTCCTTCTTCTTCCCGCTCGACCGTAAATGCAGATCTTGACGACTTGTCCGATGGCTCCAATGTAAAGCAGCAAAGGCTCTTTGCTGATTGGAGCAACAAGCACCGGTTGGTGGAGAGCGAGCTTTGAGCTCTGCAAATGCTGCATCGACTTCTATAGTCCACTCGAACTTGTCGACTTCTTCATCGATTCGGTAAAGAGGCAATGCCTTTTCACCGAGGCGAGATGAATCGACTTAAAGCGGCCAAGCATCCAAAGAAGTTTCTGGGCATCGTGCACACGCAGGCGCTTTAATTCGGAGTATGGTGCCAACTTTTCTGGGTTAGCATCGATTCCTCGCTCGAAGCGAAAACCGAGTAACTTTCCACCAGGAACTCCAAATGTACACTTTGATGGGTTAAGCTTGATATCATACCTCCTGAGATTGGCAAATGTTTCAGCAAGGTCAGTCAACAGGTCGGAACCTCTTCGTGACTTGACCACTATATCATCCATGTATGCTTCCACATTCCGACTGATTTGAGTGAACAAACACTTCTGAATCATCCTCATGAATGTGGCTCCTGCGTTCTTGAGACCGAATGGCATGGTGACATAACAGAAGCACCCGAATGGAGTGATGAACGTTGTTTTAATCTCATCGGGTCCATATAGACGGATCTGATGGTACCCGGAATAGGCGTCTAGAAAAGACAACCTCTCGCATCCGCAGCTTGAGTCGACTATTTGGTCGATGCGAGGAAGAGGAAATGATCTTTCGGGCAGGCCCGATTGATATGCTTGAAATCGATGCACATGCGCAATGACTTGTCCTTCTTGGGGACCATGACAACATTGGCGAGCCACTCGGAGTGGTAGATCTCTCGGATGAACTTTGCTGCTAAGAGCCGAGCCACCTCCTCGCCAATGGCCTTTCTCTTCTGGACGGCGGACCGCCGAAGATACTCTTTAACTGGTTTGAACTTTTGGTCGACTCGTAGGCGATGCTCAGCCAGTCCCTGGGAACACCCGGCATGTCAGCAGGCTTCCATGCAAAGATGTCCCAGTTCTCACGGGGGAACTCGATGAGCGCTTCTTCCTATTTTGAGTCGAGTGTTGTTGAGATGTTGGTCGGAGCAGCATTGGGATCGATCGGGTGAATGTGAACCTGTTTCGTCTCGCCCGGTCATTTGGAATCTTGACTCCGTGGCGAACTTCTTAGTTCGCAACAAATCACTCGGATCTGTAGTTTTCTGATACTCTTGTAGCTCTACCACTACCAACTGAGCATCGGCGATCTTAGAGCCTTTCTGGAAGCACTCTTCTGCCTTCTTCCGATTGCCCGTGACAGTGATCACGCCCTTGGGACCAGGCATCTTCAGTTTTAAATACACGTAACATGGTCGAGCCATGAAACGTGCATAAGCTGGTCTCCCGAATAGCGTGATAAGCGCCTGAAATCCACGACCTCGAAGGTCAACTTTTCTTTCGGAAATGCTTTGAATCACCAAAAACTACATCGAGAGCAATTTGGCCGAGTGACTCAGCCTTCTTTCCGTGAATGACTCCGTGGAAGCTCATGTTATCGGGTAATCGAGTCCGACATCGGAATGGCCATCCCTTTCAACGTCTCGCGTATAATATGTTCAAGCCACTACCACCATCCATCGGGACTTTGGTCGGTCGAGTGCCTTCAACAACCGGGTCGACCACCAATGCTTGCCTCCTGTGGTGGCAATGTGCGTCGGGTGATCGGGTGGTCGAATGTGATGGCGGTGCAGGACCATTTCGGATAATTGGGAGTCGCCGGAGCAACCAAGTTCACTTCCGATTGATAACCTTCAATCGACTTTTGCTTTCGACGTCGGCCAAAAATCATCGAGTGGAATTGACACGAGGATATCCACCATCACCGCCATCTTTGTCCTCAACTTTGTCTGCTTCCTTATCCTTATCCTTGAGTTGTTTCCCTTGGGCTACTGAATCAAGAGCTGACACTGTCGAGTGGTATGTTTTGGGTAAATGAGTTTACCCTCTTCATCTTTCTTTGTATGGATATGACATGGCAAATCCAACACGTCGTTTCCATCCTGGTCTTTCACCTTCTTGGGGTTCCAAGGACCCTTGGGTTTCCCTTGAACTTTCACAGGGTTCTGACCAAGGCCTCTCCGGAGCCGCCCGGCTCGACTTTGCGCTTCGCTTCCATTGGAATTTCCTCCGCCCGGCCTCATTAGCGGCCGATTTATATTTACCACTCGGGCCGATCCTCTTCTTCACCATTTGCATACTTGGTGGCAATCTCCATCATCCGACTCGAGTCGTATCTCGGTTCGACCAAACTTCAAACTCAATTCTCTGTTCTTGACACCTTCCTTGAAGGCACAGATCGCTGGTGATCGATACATTCTCGATTGTGTGGTGTAAAGTGATCCACCTCTGGATATAATCTCTCAAAGTTTCACTCGACTTTTTGCACACCACGGCGCAACTCTGTCAAGCCTGCTGATGGTTTGCAAGTTCCTTCAAATGTCACGACAAACACTCGGGCAAGATCTTCCCAAGTGTAAATCTTCATTGGTGCTAACTGATTCAACCACGCCCTGGCTGAACCCTCCAACATAAGAGGCAAATGCTTCATGGCTACCTCATCGTTGCCACCGCCGATCTGAACCGCCACTCGGTAATCTTCAAGCCAAGTGTCAGGCTTGGATTCTCCAGTGAACTTGCTGACTCCAGTCGCCAACCTGAAGTTGGGAGGAATCACTGCGGCCCTGATGGCTCTGCTGAAACACTCAGTCTGAGACATGAACTCTGCTTCTGGAAGGAACATCTCTATCATGGCCTTCTCGGTGAGCTCTGTTCTGTCGACCAAACCTTGAACGATAATAGATCTCGCATCAAAGCCTGGTTCCACAGGGTCGACCGGAACTCTTCGCCCGGCCTTTGTTTGGCGTCTGCCGTCCTGCTGCCGAGGAGCGTATGATCCACCCCTCGGGGAGGAGTGGGCACTCGGCGTCGATCGTTGCGATCGAATCGGTGCTCATACCGCCATGACCCTTGTATTGATCATCACGCCCGGCCCTCGCGTTCCTCACGCCTCGGGGCGATCTTGGACTATGGGCCGATCGAATGAATTCGCAGCGACAGATCGGTCATGAACCCTTTTTCGCGATCATACGACTGAATTTTGATCTCCTGCCGCCGGAGCAAATCCTGATTTGCTGCAAAGCTCTCCCCGCCTCCGATTGGGAAGGCTGAATTGACTCTGCTATACGGGCGGCAGCTGCTAAATTCTGAATCGGAGTTCGATATACCTGAGTTGGCGGTTGAAAGAGCTGGCGTCGACTGGATTCTGGAACCCTTGGTCGCGTACGCTCGTCGAGTACTCGCTGAAGATTCTCCAGTCGAGTGCGCTCAGCCAGGTTGGCCAAACGCGCATCCTCCAAGGCGCGAGCCTCGGGGGTTTCTCCAACGATAGGAGTGTGAAGTGCATCCATGTTCCGACGAAGCCCCTCCCTCCGAGGCGAAGTGAGGGGCTCGGGCAAGTACTCTTCGTGGGCTTGCACCGGATCGCCTCCACCGCCACCTTTGTTGGTGCGGGTGAATCGAGGGGACTGCGTGGTCCATCGACCATCGTAACCTCTGCCGCCCGGTCATCGCTATCGCATTGAGACGCTTGATCTCTGAGCCGGTCGGCCAATTCGAACAGGCCGTAGAGAGATTCGTCGGGCTCGATCGCCGCGACTTGGGGATGGCCGATGGCGGGCCACCGCATGCCTCACCCACCTGAAGCCTCGACCGGCCGGGCGCTTGCGCCGGTGGGAGGCCCAGGAGTGAAGATAGCGAGTCGACCCATACTTTGGGTCGACGGTTGCCGGAGAAGGACGCCGCGGACACCTGCAGCGAAAGTGTGTCGCCCAGCGGACGGGGAGCGTCCACGTCGAGTGGAGCCTCCTGAAGCCAAGCGAGTCGTCGGCGACGAGCGTGGCGCACCGAGACGGATCTCGTGGCCGTCGACCGTAAATCCACTGAAACCATGATGCCGGAGATCGAAGAATCCCAACTTCTCCAACAAATCGCTAGAACACCAGCCCCAAGGTTGGCGCCAACCGTCGTGGTTCTAAGTCGGCGAGAATGGGGGTAGGTATGGAGAGGCAAGATCCTAGCTATGGAGTAGTTGTATACGCAAAGGGATTTACGAGTTCGAGGCCCTTCTCGGAGGAAGTAATAGCCCTCGTCTCGGAGCCGGAGGCGGTCGATTGGATTATATGCGTATGTGTTACAGGTGCGAACCCTTCTACTGTGGAGGGTAGCTTATATAGAGTCTTGCGCCGGGACTGACCCATTACGTAGTAGAGGGTTTAAGGTGCGTTAAAGCTAGGCGTTCTTGGTAACGCCTTACATAAAGTGTCATTAAGGTCATAAAGACTATTTAACTACAGACCGTTTGGACACCGAGTGGCTCTTGGACTCTTGGTGGTCGAGTGGGTCTTCATAGTCGAGTGTCTTTGAATCTGTCGAGTGGAAGCATACTAGGTCGACTGGAAGGCTGCTTCTCTTGTGAGTGTTCTGGTGGAGGGTACCTTTGGGCAGGTCTATGACCCTACCCCAGGTACATGACTTCATCAGGGATGGCTGCGGCTGGGAATCTAGGAGAGTGGGGAGAGGTGGGGAACGTGGGTTCTTTTTTTGTTTGGGCTTTTTCTTTTTTGTGTCACTGCGGGTCGGGGAGTTCAGGAACATCTGGCTCGCGTCTTATAGGGGGCTGGTGTGATCCAAATAACTATTCTAATTCCAGGATTAGAATAGTGTATATATATATATATATATATATATATATATATATATATATATATATATATATATACGGGATCAGAATAATATATTATGATCACAACCTGACCTGCCCCGCTAGTAGTACGTTGAACTTCCCCGTGAACACGGTTGAACTTCCGCCAACATTGCCCAAACGGGGCTTGCGATATACCGTTGGAAAGCTATGGACACCAATATCATGACCCAACTTAAATTTTTGGCAAAATATAAGCGGTTTAAGAGCAGTTTTGAAAACGGTTTTTTCTTCACACAAAAAACGTGAATCGTATTTTCGATCGCATTTCTAAACCGTTTATCGGAATGCGGCATATAATATGGCGTTGGAAAGCTGCTGCAAAACCGCTCCTTCCACATGTTGAAAGTTTTTTCTAATTCCCTATGGTTAAAGAGTAATTTGAAAATACGTAAAATTTAAATAAACGAGCAATTTGAGTTTGTTTTTTCGATGTCATTTCTAAACGGCTAATCCAATGGAGGCATATGATATGGCGTTGGAAAGCTTATGAAAATGCGCTACTTTTTCATCTGGAAAGTTTTTTTCTAATTTTGAATAGTTTAAGAGTAATTTAGAAAATGTTCCAAGTCCTACCGAGTTCGTATTTTCGAGCTAATTTTTTAACCGTGCATCTGAATGCAGCAAATGATATTGCGTTGGAAAGCTTGAACAAATGCGAAACTTTTTGGTATGTATTGTTTCTCCCAATTCTTTACGGTTTTAAGTCAGTTTCAAAAATTGCGAAAAACGTATTTTCACCGTAATTTCTACGAACTTTATCGGAATTGGGCAAATAATAAACCGTTGAAAAGCTACGGAAAATGCAAAACTTTTTCATGTTGATGGTTTTCTCTGATTCCTAGCCGTTTTACAGTTATTCCGAAAACGGTGGGATCATTCGTTCTGCCTCTATCGCGAAACAAATTCTTTGAAAATGCACCGCTTGAAGAACCTGAACTTCTTGGTGCGTGTACCTGTACTTCACTCTGTTTTTCACGTGATTTTTTTGCTCGTAGATCTTCATCCACTGCTCGTAGCTCTCCATCCCACTCACGGGAATTGAGCGGGTGATATCTTGATGGAAAGCTGCGTAAACGCATACTTTCCCGTGTTGATCATTTTTTCATACTCGCGACGATTTTGAAAGTTTTTCATCTGAAATTCATTTAGTGTAGTAGGTGAACTTCCTGCTGTTTTCACGTTGAACTTCTGTGACGTATTCTCGTTTGTAATTTTCTCATTCATTTCGTCAGTGTTACACAAATGATATATTTTTTTGTACAAACCTCTTTCACGATATTTTTTTTAACTTTCTCCGACGAAGTACTTGAACTTGTAACAACAAAACTTTTAGTCTTTGCTTTTTTATTCTTTTTTAATACAAAATGCACATCGTGTAGTACATGAACTTCCCAAGTAGCTTATCAACTTGAACCTCTCTCGGTTACGTGAAAATATTTAAGTTTTTAGTGAATTTTTCATCTGATTTTCTTAATCTTTTTTATGAATTTTGAAGCGCTCTATTTTTAATATTTGAACTTCTTGTTATTTTATTTTTGAACTTCTTGTTTCCATTCTTTAATAACGAGGAAAATCCGAGTTTTCTATAATCATCGAACTTCTCCATCTTTTTAGTATGGCCTTCCTGGTTTTATTTCTTAATCCTTTTTTGTGAAATTTTGAAGCGTTATATTTTTTAAAAGTTGAACTTCTTGTTTTTATTTTTGAACTTCTTGTTTCCATTTTTTAATAACGAGGAAAATCTAAGTTTTCTATAATCATTGAACTTCTCCATCTTTTTAATCTGGACTTCCTGATTTTATTTTCTCAATATTTTATATTTTTAATTAAACACCAAACTTCTCCCCATTTTTAAATTGAACTTCTTGGTTTTATTCTTCAGTAACAAGAAAAATGTGTTTTTAATGTACATTGAATTACTCTATTTTTTAAAATTGAACTTCCTAATTTTTTTAAAAATAGGGAAAATCATTTTATAACTTTTTGTTGTTCCCTTATTTTAATTTGAACTTATTAGTCATTCTTTTGAGCGAGTATCTGAGGTTTTTATATCATTTGAACTTCTCTTTTATTGTAAATTGACATTCTTTGTTTTATTATTTAGTAACGAGAAAAATAGAGTTTTCTGAACTTCTTTGTTATTAAATTTAGAACTTCATGGTTTTATTTTTTAACAATATGAAAAATCCGAATTTTTTATAGACATCGAATTTCACCATTTTTAAATTTTAACTTCTTAGTTTTATTGGTTAGTAACGTGGAAAATGCTTTATATATAAACAATGATACCGCGCCGTTATTTTAATTTGAACTTCTAATTTTTATAGAATGGGAAAAATCAGTTTTTATACAATCTTTTGAAATGCTCCTCTTTTTAATTTGACTTTCTCTGATTTTTTACAAACGGGGAAAATGCGTTTATAAATATATTTTTAACTTGTTGCTCAAAATTTTTGAACTTCCAAATTTGTCTTTTAGATATTAAAAATTTATTTTTTTAACGTTGACCTGCTTCGATTTTTAAATTTAAACTTCTTATAGAATTTTGTTTTTCGGTGAAATGGCATCGGCGGTCTTTTTTTTCATTTGATGATTTTTCTTCTGTATGTACTACATGTGAACTTCGGAATTTCTGAAAGATGAACTTCACGTGCTATTAATTTTTTTATGAAACTCCATAGTTTTTATTCTTTGAATTTCATGATTTTTTTGTTTACATTTTTTTGTTTTAGGCTTCGATGTTCGTTACACTTGAAGTTTCAAAATCACCCCTTTTTTATGAACATTTTTCTATTGAATCCAAGATGTGCAAAAATAGTAGGAAAATTGGGGTCAATTCTCATAAGCAAGTTTCCCATGGGCAGTAATACATGAACTTCTCATGTACAATATTGTTTGTCTTTAACACTAGCGGGTGGAGAGTCAGAAGTGGATGGCGGCACGTGTTGATGAACAGGAAGAGAAGGAAGATTGATGATGCCGGGGGAAGCTCTGATTCGGTCGTCGCTGCAGTCCAAATCGATCCCATCCATCTGTTGTCATCAGAGACACGCATGGTGTTTTTACATATTTTTTACTGCTCTATGTTTTTAAATATGAACTGGGGTTTTTTGCTAAGTAATAAACATCTAACCGCTTTTCTGTTATTTAAATTTGAACTTTTAGTTTTTTTAAACAATGCAACCCCATTTTTTCCTATAAAATATTAACCGCTCTCTGTTTTTAATTTTGACGTTTCGGCCCGTATCAAACATTGGACTTCTCTGTTTTTAAATTTGAACTTCTCTAGTTTTATTTTAATGTTTTTTCAAAAAGGGAAAACCTACTTTTTAATAACCTTTTGATCTGCTTTATTTTTTCACTTGGCGTTCCTTTTTTATAAACATTGGTACTTCTTTGTTATTTAGTTTGAACCTCTATTTTTTTAAAGAGAGAAAATCCTTTTTT
Source organism: Aegilops bicornis (assembly GCA_021605145.1). Classification (NCBI taxonomy): domain Eukaryota; kingdom Viridiplantae; phylum Streptophyta; class Magnoliopsida; order Poales; family Poaceae; genus Aegilops; species Aegilops bicornis. Next base: position 653,401,074 of record CM038669.1, on the reverse strand, counting down.
TGAACTGCTTAGTTTTCTAAAACTAAACTTCTTAGAGTCCCTTTTTTAAGAAACAACTAAAGTTATTAAAAAAAGAATTCTCTACTTTCTAAGAACTTAATATATTGTATATTATTGTGACTTTTTTATTTTTCGTGTGACACTTTTTATGCATTTTTTGTTCTCGGTGAAATGGCCTAGGCAATTCTTTTTTTGGATGAAATTCTTCTATATGTTATACCTCCGAACTTCAAATTTTCTTGAAACATGAACTTCACATGCTTTTGAAAAGAAAAAAATTACACACAAAATTACTTCACTCTAGTACACGCATTATGCTGGTGGAGGCGCTTAGGAGCAGTCTTGAGGCGGAGTTGTGGGCGTGAGTCACGTCCCATCGGCGTCGGGAGGTTCATTAATTTTTTACATGAACTTCTACACGGTTTTTCTTCAAAATTCTAATGCTTTGGTGTTGTGAAATGTCAAAATACATACAGGTAGTAATATATGAACTTTTGGGAAATAATAAATGAACTTCTAAAACACAATTTTGTTTTCTCATATAAACAAAATAAGAAACACAAGTCGAGGTAAAACTAGTGTCAATTTCTACACCCAAAATTTTCCCTTTTGTGTGTGCAACCTCTCATCTGAACATATGCAAACCTCTGGTCAAATTACAGTGTAGCAAATCCCAAAGAAATCACGAAGCTTTGAACATTACGAGAACAGCAGGATCAATTTTTCTAAAAAATTGACCATCGAGCAGATGGGAGGAGGAAGTGGGGAGAAGAGAGAAGGAGGAAGATGGAGTGAGTAGGCAGGAGGAAGTTGTTCGGGGGAGGGAGGGTGGGGATGGAGTTGTGGAGGAGGAGTAGGAGGGCGCGCCGGACCAAAGGGCAGGCCGCGGCGGAATGGAGGGAATGTCGCGGCGGCGTAGAAGGAAGGTCACGCCGGACGTACGCCTGGGAAGGAGAGCACGCTGCAGGGGGAGGCAGATAGGGGGATTGGGAGGATGGGGCTCGCCGGCTCTGGGTGGATCCGCGCATTGGGAGGGTGGGGCTCGCCGGCCCTGGGCGGATCCGCGCCCTTGGACGGCCTTGGTTACTGGATCCGCGTCCATGGAGGGCGGCGCGGGATCCTGGTTGGCCGCGGCGCGTGTCACCGGGCCCGGTGCCGGCGGGGGTGGGTTGGTGGCTCGGGGCGCCTCCGCGCTGGGAAGTTGCGGGGGGGGGGGCGAGTGGGTGGAGGTGGTAGGTGGGGTGCCGGTGACGGGGCGATCGGTGGCCATGGGGCCGGCGACGGTGGCGCGGTTGGCCTGGGCTCGTGATTCTGTGAGCAGTGGAATCTGATTCGGGGATCGAGGGAGGTGAGGGGATCGTGGGAGGGTTGGTTTTTTTTCCTTGTACCGGTCGGGTTGGGTTGCTCGCGATCTCAGGAAGTTCTCCGTCGCGTCCTTATAGAGCGGATCGTGATCCAAATAACTATTCTGATCCCAGGATCAGAATAGTGATATCCTATATATATATATATATATATATGTATATATGTATATATGTATATATATACATACATACATACTAATGGCGCACTGTGCCACGGTGCGCCATTAGTAGTTTTGCAAAAAAAGAATAAAAAACAACAGTAGTGGCGCACTTTCTGGCCGGTGCGCCAAGTAATGGCGCACTGTTCCAGGATGCGCCATTAGTATGTTTGGAAAATAATGATAATAAAGTTTGTTACTAGTGGCGCACCATGAGCCTGGTGCGCCATTAGTGTCTTCCACACTAATGGCGCACCTGCACATGGTGCGCCACTACTATATACTAATGAAAGGTGCGCCATTAGTATCCATTTCATCTATTGCCCTCTTCCACACTAATGGCGCACCACATGAAAGGTGCGCCATTAGTATCCATTTCATCTATAGCCCTTTTCCTAGTAGTGCGAAGCTGGACCTCCCCCGACAACATCCTTGCCAGGGCATCTTGCGTGGCCCCGGCAAGCTCCTTGCCGGGGCGTCTTGCGCAGCACCAGCAAGGCCATCACCCTTGAGGCTGAGAGTTCTGACACCATTGACAACGTTAAGGACAAGATTTGGGAACGCATGCATAGTAGCATGCAGATCTTCATGAAGATTGATAGCCTGCGGGTTCACGCGGGACCAGAAGACAAAGACCCCCTGCAAGACCCTTGCCGGGGACGATTGCGAGGCCCCCGACAAGCCTTGCCAGGGACAATTGCTGGGTTGCGGCCAGGCCCGCGCCCGGCAAAGATTTGCCACCTCACCACCACTCCAGTGCGGCGACCAGTGTGCCAACTAAGCAGGCGCCTGCATGGCGGCATGCAGATCTTCGTGGAGGCTCTACCATCGCGCCAACACAGCAGCTAGTTAGCCAGCGTGGCACTGCATGTCTCGTCAGCCTGGACGCGTGTCAAAGCAAGGAGCAGCGGCGATGGACGGGATGGCTTCTATTGCCGTCCCCAATAAAGTAAGAGGGCACGTGGGCAACACATTAAATGCATTTGTCCTACGGTGCCGAGCGATAAGCTCATGCACTGAAGCTCGCTTTCCACCTCCTGTGTGCCACTATGGCAACCCCTTTTACGTATAAAAGGAGGCCCAAGGCGGACTGAGAGAGAATTCGGAATTTTTGAACTGGGCATGCACAATAGCTAGTTCAAGAGCTCAAGAACACATATATCCACACAAGCAGGACTAGGGTGTTACGCATCTTTGTGATCTGAACCTGGGTAAAAATCCCCTGGTGCTGACTGCTAGACCTGCTCTTCGTGCAGCTACTCTCCCCGCCGAACATAGAAGGGATCACCCCTGATCCCATAGGTGTTTATTTTCCCCGACAACACTTGACATATGTTTTGCATATGAATTATCGTGGTGAAAATGGGGTATTATATTGATTCACTTGATATGTGTTTTGGCACTCAGCTCGCGGATTCTTGAGGTGACATTGGGGTAATCTACGCATAGGGGTTGATGCACGTTCTTGTCTTTGTTTCTCCGGTAGAAATCTTGGGCACTATTTGTGGTTCTTTGTGTTAGATTGAGTATTATGAATTCGAAATTATTTGGTGTTATTTTAGTATGAATGTCGGGGAAACGACACCTATGGGATCACGGGGATCCATTCTATGGTTGGCGGGGCGAGGTGAAGGAAATATGCCCTAGAGGCAATAATAAAGTTGTTATTTTATATTTCCTTATATCATGATAAATGTTTATTATTCATGCTAGAATTTTATTAACCGAAAACTTGATACATGTGTGAATACATAGATAAAACATAGTGTCCCTAGTATGCTCTACTAGACTAGCTCGTTGATCAAAGATGGTTAAGTTTCCTAGCCATGGACATGAGTTGTTATTTGATGAACGGGATCACCTCATTAGGAGAATGATGTGATTGGCATGACCTATCCGTTAGCTTAGCATTATGATGGTTACAGTTTCATTGCTACTGCTTTCTTCATGACTTATAAATGTTTCTCAGACTATGAGATTATGCAACTCCCGAATACCGGAGGAACACCTTGTGTGCTATCAAACGTCACAACATAAATAGGTGATTATAAAGATGCTCTACAGGTGTCTCCGAAGGTGTTTGTTGGGTTGGCATAGATCAAGATTAGGATTTGTCACTCCGAGTATCGGAGAGGTATCATAAGCCTTGCAAGCAATGTGACTAATGAGTTAGTTGCGGGATGATGTATTACCGAACGAGTAAAGAGACTTGCCGGTAACGAGATTGAACTAGGTGTGAAGATACAGACGATCAAATCTCGGGTAAGTAACATACCGATGATAAAGGGAATAACGTCTGTTGTCATAAGGTTCGACCGATAAAGATCTTCGTAGAATATGTAGGAACCAATATAGGCATCCAGGTTCCGCTATTGGTTATTGACCAGAGAAGTGTCTCGGTCATGTCTACATAGTTCTCCAACCCGTAGGGTCCTCTCGCTTAACGTTCGTTGATGATATAGTATTATATGAGTTATGTATGTTGGTGACCGAATGTTGAGTCCCGGATGAGATCACAGACATGACGAGGAGCTCCGGAATGGTCCAAAGGTAAAGATTCATATATTGGATGATAAGGTTAGGCCAAGGGGTTAGGCCCACGTGGCAAGTCCGTGCAAAAGGAGTTTTGCGGAGGCCAGGGGGCCAAACGCCAGAGACCTTGGCTTCTGGCCCTAAGCCAAATGCCGAGGCCCATGGCGTCTGGGCCAGACGCCCAGGATTGTGGCGTTTGGTCCTGGAGTCCGAGTTGGACTCTTGCCTTTCAGGCAAAATTGACTTTGAGGAGGCTTTTGCTCCAAGTTTCGACCCCAGGGCTCAACATATAAATAGAGGGGCAGGGCTAGCACCAAAGACATCAAGAAACACCAAGCCATGTGTCGGCAACCCCGTCCCCTCTAGTTTATCCTCCGTCATAGTTTCCGTAGTGCTTAGGCGAAGCCCTGCGGAGATTGTTCTTCACCAACACTGTCACCACGCTGTCATGGTGCCGGAACTCATATACTAATTCTCCTGTCTTGCTGGATCAAGAAGGCGAGGACGTCATCGAGCTGAACATGTGCTGAAAGCGGAGGTGCCGTACGTTCGGTACTTGATCGGTACGGATCGTGAAGGTGTACGACTACATCAACCGCGTTGATAAACGCTTCCGCTTTGCGATCTTCAAGGGTATGAAGATACACTCCACCTCTCATTGCTATGCATCTCCTAGATAGATCTTGTGATCGTAGGAATTTTTTTGAAATTACTGCGTTCCCCAACAGTGGCATCCGAGCCAGGTCTATGGGTAGATGTTATATGCATGAGTAGAACACAAAGAGTTGTGGGTGATAATAGGCATACTGCTTACCACCAACGTCTTAATTTGATTCAGCGGTATTGTTGGATGAACCGGCCCGGACCGACATTACATGACTGCGTTCATGAGACTGGTTCTACCGACGTGCTTTTGCGCACACGTGGCTGGCGGGTGTCAGTTTCTCCAACTTTAGGTGAATCGAGTTTGACTACGGCCGGTCCTGGTTGAAGGTTAAAACAACACACTTGACAAAAAATCATTGTAGTTTTGATGTGTAGGTAAGAACGGTTCTTGCTAGAAGCCCGTAGCAGCCACGTAAAACTTGCAACAACAAAGTATAGGACATCTAACTTGTTTTTGTAGGGCATGTTGTGATGTGATATGGTCAAGACATGACGTGATATAAATTGTTGTATGAGATGATCATGTTTTGTAACAGAGTTATCGGCAACTGGCAGGAGCCATATGTTTGTCGCTTTATTGTATGAAATGCAATCGCCATGTAATCTCTTTACTTTATCACTAAGCGGTAGCGATATCGTAGTAGCAATAGTTTGCGAGACGACAACGATGCTTCAATGGAGATCAAGGTGTCAAGCCGGTGACGATGGAGATCATGACGATGCTTCGGTGATGGAGATCATGAGCACAAGATGATGATGGCCATATCATGTCACATATTTTGGTTGAATGTGATGTTTATCTTTTATGCTTCTTATTTTGCTTGGTACGGCGGTAGCATTATAAGATGATCCCTTACTAAAATTTCAAGGTATAAGTGTTCTCCCTGAGTATGCACCATTGCGACAGTTGATCGGGTGTGATAGGCTCTATGTTCACATACAATGGGTGCAAGCCAGTTTTGCACCTGCAGAATACTTGGGTTAAACTTGACGAGCCTAGCATATGCAGATATGGCCTCAGAACACTGGAGACCGAAAGGTCGAGCGTGAATCATATAGTAGATATGATCAACATAGAGATGTTCACCATTGAAAACTACTCCATCTCACGTGATGATCGGACATGGTTTAGTTGATATGGATCACGTGATCATTTAGACGACTAGAGGGATGTCTATCTAAGTGGGAGTTCTTACGTAATATGGTTAACTGAACTTTAATTTATCATGAACTTAGTCCTGATAGTATTTTGCAAATTATGTCGTAGATCAATAGCTCATGTTGTAGCTTCCCTATGTTTTTTATATGTTCCTAGAGAAAACTAAGTTCAAATATGATAGTAGCAATGATGCGGACTGGGTCCGTGATCTGAGGTTTATCCTCATTGCTGCACAGAAGAATTATGTCCTTAATGCACCGCTGGGTGACAAACCTATTGCAGGAGTAAATGCAGACATTATGAACGTTTGGCTAGCTCAATATGATTACTACTTGATAGTTTATTGTACCATGCTTTACGGCTTAGAACCAGGACTTCAAAAATGTTTTGAAATGTCACGGATCATATGAGATGTTCCAAGAGTTGAAATTGGTATTTCAGACTCATCCCCGTGTCAAGAGGTATGAGACCTCTGACAAGTACTTCGCCTAAAAAATGGAGGAGAATTGCTCAACTAGTGAGCATGTACTCAGAATGTCTGAATACTATAATCGCTTGAATCAAGTGGGAATTAATCTTTCAGGTAAGACAGTGATTGACAGAGTTCTCTAGTCACCATCACCAAGTTACTGGAACTTCCCTACAAGAAAACTGTTATTCCATGACGGATTTATGGTGACGTTCTAAGAAACCGTCATGATCTATGACAAATTTCTCTTATTCGTCATGAAATCCGTCACAGGTTAGTGAAATGAGAACAAGCCCAACAACAATGGCGCCCTTACGATGGACCGTCATGGATACCGTCATGTATCTACCAACTGCAGACCCAACAGACCGTCATGGATGGCTCATGCTGACGTGTCATGCGTGTTTGACGACACACATGCCAGGCTTTGTTTTTTCTTTTTGCAAGTTTTTTTTCTGCAAGTTGTTGAATCGTTATGGACAGCCTTCCGATGCTTTTTTTAAGGAAAATCATACACATGGACGACAACAATTAGCTCTCCCCGGCCGGCCTATGTATAAGTCCATCGATGTGTACGCCCATATGTATCCAGGTATTTGTACAGCTTTCATGTACATATACGTGTACACGATGATGATATCTCGCACATAAAAAGGTACATGTACGTGTACACGATGATGATATCCATACGTATTTGCTCAAATCAACTAAGCATGATGTTGCTGGTGCACGCGGATCGTACCAGGGACCTCACGCTCATATGATTGGGTCGCTGCTGCTTGGCAAAGTCCATGCTTCTGCTATAGGGGTTTCTAAGTGCTTAATATAACAAGCGGAGTTTTTTAGTTTTAAAAAAATTGAACGGCGATTCAAACCACGTATCACTAACCTCTACGTTCGTTGCCAGGTAGGCTATAGTCAGCAGACCAAACATACTTGAGCGTAATTGTTTTAGTAATTTTCGTGCGTAAGGCAATAATATGTCTTTTTACGAAAAGACAGCAATAGTTTTGAGAGCGGCGAAAGGCCGGACGAGCTCGCCTGCTCCTACTAAGTGGACGAATGGAACAATGCGATAATGAAGGTGACATTTACTGGTCAGATGAATTTGCACAGCGGAAAAGGCAGACATACAGGTGTGGGCCTGTATTAGGAGACAACGGCGTGGGCGGGTGTGATTTGAAAACGGTTGATCTAATATGAAAAAAAGTTCGTCGAATTTGAAATTTTTTTTTGAATTTGAAAAAGAGTTAATCAAATTTCAAACAAAACATCAAATTTGAAAAAAAATCATCGAATTGAAAAAAAAGTTCATTGAATTTAAAAAAAATCATCAAAATTTAAAAAAGGTTAATTGAATTTGAAAAATAGTTCATCACATTTTAAAAGGTTCATCAAATTCAAGAAAAAGTACATTGATTTTTGAAGAAGAAAAGCTATTAAGAAAGAAAGTTTCGCGAATTTGAAAAAAAGAAAGACAGAAGAAGAAGAAGAAAAAGAAGAAGAAAAGAAAATAAAAAAACATGCACGTACTCACACCAAGTGAATTAGTTAGGTGGTTCTCACTTCGCACTCCGAGTTTACTCGCCACTGTTTGAAACCCATTTCACGTGAAGTTTTTGCAGTTTAGGAAACAAAAAGAAGAAGTCAAAACTGGGCCGGCCTAACGTGACGAAGCGCTAAAGGCGTCGAATAGAATTTCTCTAAACAGAAAAGGCTATTTGGTGGGCGTTGCTATTTTGTGAGCAGAAAAACTCTACCTACATACTTCCGCAAAAAAGAGAAAAAGTTACAACGCAAGGTAAAAAATGCTTGTGGACCGGACCCTCAATCATTATTATTTTCTTTTCTTTTCCCTTTTTTTACATTTTATTTTTTATTTTTGTATTATTTTTGGTAAAAAAGCACGCGCTACAAATATATAAAATGTTCACATACACCAAAGAAATATTCGTGCATATTAAAAAAGGTTCATGTGTCTTTGGAACAGAAATTATATGTACATTTAAAATGTTTGTCGTCTTAAAAAAATCATCGCATATTTATAAAATTGGCATCATGTATTTAGAAACTTGATTGTCATGCACTCAAAATTGTTCATAGTGTAATTCAAACATGGTGTATGTAAAAAAAATCAATGTATCTATTAAAAAATGTTCAACGTATTTAAAAAATGACCACCGTGCAATTATAGTATGTTTGACATATTTTGAAAAAAAATGTGTTCAAACATTTTTACTAGGTATTTTACAAATTTTATCGTGTATCTTAAGAATTATTCAACACATTTACGAAACATTCACCGTGTATTTAGAAAATTATTTGACGGCGTCTTTGAAAAATGTTCAATGTGTGTTTAAAAAATATTTGCCATGTATTTTAGAAATACTCAATGTGCATCTGACAGTGTTCAACATGTATAGGAGTATATTTGAAAAATGTCAACATGTATTTTAAAAATAGGATTGATAAAAATGCCAACATGTGTCACTCATGGCGACGGTAGGGGAACGGGAACTCGGCGTCAACATCTCCTACGGCAGGACAAGGATGGCGGCACGGACGGGGTGCAAGGGTAGAGGAGACAATGGCTCAGACGCAGGAAATGGAGGACAGACGTGGAAGGAGGATGGTCAATTCGATGAACTTGGTTTTTTTCGGAGCCCATTTGCATTGATTTATTTTCTACACAGAAGATACATCATTACATGATTCATGTAAAAATGTGGCATTTTTCGGAGCCCGTTTGCTATATTTAAGCCATTAAATGCATTTCTAGTCATTTAACTGATATAATTCAAATTTGAAATGCAAGTGGTTGAAAAGGTTGGCAAAATTGGGTTGAAATATCATATTGGTGCCATTGAGTCTTTGTTCAAGCGTTATACAAGAAAAGGAAAGGAATTCCAAACAAGATTGTGCCAAAATACGATCGTGGAAATGGAGTTTTTTGGTTTATTAATTCAAAAAAATGACAATGAACTCCGAAAAGCATGAAAATTGGCATGGTGCCATCATATGAGCCCTGTAGGGCATGTTAGAAATTTGAGAAAGTTTTGCAAAAATTATGACGTACATTGCTTAGAAATCGAACCATCTCCTAGGAAGACACGTGGTTCCAAGAGAGAACTGGTCTAGTTTGAAGGTGAAGCGACCGATGCTACATCCATTTGCATCAAAAAATTCTACACTAAAGATACATCCCTACATGATTCATGTAAAAACGTGGCATGTTTCGGAGCCCGTTTGCTATATTTAAGCCATTAAATGCATTTATAGACATTTAACTAATATAATTTAAATTTGAAATGCGAGTGGTTGATAAGGTTGGCAAAATTGGGTTGAAACATCGTATTTTGTGTCCTTGAGTCTTTGTTTAAGTGTTATACAAGAAAAAGGAAAGGAATGCCAAACAAGATTGTGCCAAAATGAGACCCCAAACATGGAGTTTTTTTGGTTTTTTAATTCCAAAGAATGAATACGAACTCTGAAAAGCATGAAAATTGGCATGTTGTGATCATATGATTCCTGTAGGGCATGATAAAAATTTGAGAAAGTTCCGTCAAAGTTATGATGTACATTGCTTACAAGTCGAACCATCCCCGAGAAGAAACACAGAAACACACAGTTTCGAGAGAGAGAATGGGTCTAGTTTGAGGGCGAAGCAACCGATGCTTCATCCGTCGGCATTGAAAGCTTTTGTACACTCAAGATGCACCATTACACGATCCATGTCAAAATTTGGCATCTTTTCAAATTTTGTATGCTATATTTAAGCTATCAAGTGCATTTCTAGATATTTAACGCATAAAATTCTAATTCGAACGACAAGTGGTTTAAAAGGTAGGAAAAATTGGATTGAAAATTTATATTTGTGTTTTTTTCTTGAGTCTATGTTTAGGCCTTATACAAGAAAACATACACAAAATGATTCCAAACATGAGGGTGCCAAGACTTGATCCTGATCATGGAGTTTTCTGTTTTTTAATTTAAAAAACACAAACGAACACCGCAAAGCATGAAAATTCACGTTGGAAAATATGTTCAAATATTCGCCTCCAAATAAAGTAGAAAAAAATAGATAGCATTTCATTTATCCATGTCCAAGAAAATTTAATTAAAAAAATAAAACTAAGAAAATAAGCAAAGAATCAAATAAAAAATGTAACTTGTGGGTTTTGAAACGAGGACCTCTCTACATTACTAGTGCGAACAAACCAATTGTACTAAGCTGCGATCTAGTCTAAGTGAACACACCGGACTCCGTTATACTTCCATGCAAAAAAAAAAGACTCTGTTATACTAGCTGGAGATTTTCTTTAGCCTGCTGCATTCTGATTGGTCGAACAGGGCCTCCCACGGATCACGCCTCTCCACCGTTCATTCTTACTCGATCCAACGGTTCCTACTCTTTCTACTCTCCATTTGTGCTTTCGTTGATACCTTATCCTCTCACACGAACACGAGCACCATACCAGCAGCAGCCGCATTCGAGTATCTTCTAGGCTCTCCGCCACCGGCCGCAGCCGGCTGCGTGACGGGCCGTCGCCCGTGCCTCCAACCGCAGCACGCCGGTGAGCCCCGCCTCGCGCTAACTCTCTTTCGGTTGCTCTCCTCTCTCATCTCTCCCTGCCTCTCCTTGCAGCAATGGAGGCCGAGCGCCCATGGCGTCACCCGAGGTCACCTTCGAGCCGCCGTTCTCCTTCAAACTCGTCGGGATCCGGCCTGATCCGGACGGATCCAGATGCCGGCGGCCCATTCCCGACCTCTCTGCCTCGCCTGGTTCGTCGGCCACTCCGATGTCGTCATCTTGGACACGGGATCCAGCGCTACCGATGGTTGGCCTCCTCCTCGCCTGGATGTGACGCACCCACACCGGTGCCTCCAACACGAGCAGCAGCAGCGAACGCCTCGCCAAGGGCGTCTCCAGCGTCGTCTTTATTTTAATTTTATTTTAGAGAAGTTTGCCAGATCAGTGGCCAGAGAAAAGCCATGGCGATGAAGGCTGATTGATGTCCCACGAGCGCTCGGCGGCGTTTGATGTGGTGGATGCAGAATAGTATAGCTCCGGGTAGAGTAGTAGGCTAGATCTGGAAAAACATAATCTGTAATTCCATTTTTTGCTGTGTATTTCTTCCTTTTTTATAAAAAAGGTATTTATATGTTATATTTATGCAAATTCCTTTATAAGGCAATGAGCATATTTAATCAGATTTTTTTATTGACTTAATTTTCCATGGATCAAAAAGAAACGAAGTCATGGGGTAGTGGGCCTTTGACTGATCTGAAATTTAATGGGCTAAAATTCTAACGAGGCTCATCAAAACATGGGCCGATAGTCTTGACGAGATGAAAGTGGTGGGCCGAAATCCTAATTGGGTTGGCTACTACATGGGCCGCCATATCAGATCCATGTTGGCAGCCATGTCAGGTGATGACCTGGAGTACATGATTAACCCTGTTATCTGACAGTAAACTGTGACGGTCAAGAACCGTCAAGGATTCATGACGGTATAGTCGATCCGTCATGAAGTGCATGGTGGTCAAATTATGACGTGATATACATGAAGAAATCCAGGTCCGTCGCAGACGACCTACCTTGACGGTTTTGCGCATATATGTGACAGTTTGTATCCGTCATGGATTAACACATTTCTTGTAGTGTTCGTGATGAACTATAATATGCAAAGGGTGGCGAAAACGATTCCCGAGCTCTTCGTGATGCTGAAATCGACGAAGGTAGAAATCAAGAAAGAGCATCAAGTGTTGATGAGACCAGACCACTAGTTTGAAAAGGGCAAAGGAAAAGAAAGAGAACTTCAAGTAGAATGGAAAGCAAGTTGTCACTCCCATAAAAAAGCCCAAAGCTGGACCTAAGCCTAAAACTGAGTGCTTCTACTACAGAGGAAATGGTCACTGGAAGCGGAAATGCCACGAATATTTGGTGTATAAGAAGGATGGCAAAGTGAATTAAAGGTATATTTAATATACATGTTATTGATGTGTACCTTGCTAGTGTTCATAGTAGCCCCTGGGTATTTGATACTTGTTTGGTTGCTAAGATTTGTAACTCGAAAAAGGAGTTACAGAATAAACATAGACTAGTTGAGGGTGAAGTGACGATGTATATTAGAAGTGGTTCCAAGATTGATATGATCATCATCGCACACTCGTTATACTTTCGGGAATAGTGTTGAACCTAAATAAATGTTATTTGGTGTTTGTGTTGAGCATGAATATGATTAGATCATGTTTATTGCAATACTGTTATTCATTTAAGACAGAGAATAATTGTTATTCTGTTTACATGAATAAAACCTTCTATGGTCATACACCCAATGTTGATGGTTTATTGAATCTCGATCGTAGTGATACACATATTCATAATATTGATGCCAAAATATGCAAAGTTGATAATGATAGTGCAACATATTTGTGGCACTGCCGTTTGGGTCATATCGGTGTAAAGCGCATGAAGAAACTCCATGCAGATGGACTTTTGTGACTTGATAATGAATCATTTGATACTTACAAACCGTGCCTTATGGGCAAGATGACTAAAACTCCATTCTCCGGAACAATGGAATGAGCTAATGACTTATTGGAAATAATACATACCGATGTATGCACTCCAATGACTATTGAGGCTCGTGGCGGGTATCGTTATTTTCTGACCTTCACAGATGATTTAAGCAGATATAGGTATATCTACTTAATGAAACACAAGTCTGAAACATTTGAAAAGTTCAAATAATTTCAGAGTGAAGTGGAGAATCGTCGTAACAAGAAAATAAAGTTTCTACGATCTGATCGTGGAGGAGAATATTTGAGTTACGAGTTTGGCCTTCATTTGAAACAATGTGGAATAGTTTCACAGCTCACGCCACCTGGAACACCACAACGTAATGGTGTGTCTGAACGTCGTAACCGTACTTTATTAGATATGGTGCAATATATGATGTATCTTCCCGATTTACCACTATCATTTTGGGATTATGCATTAGAGACAGATGCATTCACGTTAAACAGGGCACCATCAAAATCCATTGGGAAGACGCCTTATGAACTGTGGTTTGGCAAGAAACCAAAGTTGTCATTTCTTAAAGTTTGGGGTTGCGATGCTTATATGAAAAAGCTTGAACCTGATAAGCTCGAATCCAAATCAGATAAATGCATCTTCATAGGATACCCAAAGGAAACTGTTGGGTACATCTTCTATCACAGATCCGAAGGCAAGATCGTTGCTAAGAATGAATGCTTTCTAGAGAAGGAGTTTCTCTCGAAAGAAGTTAGTGGGAGGAAAGTAGAACTTAATGACGTAATGTACCTTCTCCCGAATTGGAAAGTAGTTCATCACAGAAATCAGTTCCAGTGATTCCTACACTAATTAGTGAGGAAGCTAATGATGATGATCATGAAACTTTAGATCAAGTTACTACCGCACCTCGTATGTCTTCCAGAGTACGATCCGCACTAGAGTGGTATGGTAATCCTATTCTGGAAGTCATGTTACTAGACCATGATGAACCTATGAACTATGAGGAAGCGATGATGAGCCCAGATTCCATGAAATGGCTTGAGGCATGAAATCTGAGATGGGATCCATGTATGAGAACAAAGTGTGGACTTTGGTGGACTTTCCCGATGATCGACAGGCCATATTAAATAAATGGATCTTTAAGAGGAAGACGGGTGCTGATAGTAGTGTTACTATCTACAAAGCGTGACTTGTCGCAAAAGGTTTTCGACAAGTTCAAGGTGTTGACTACAATGAGATTTTCTCAACTGTAGCGATCCTTAAATCCGTCCGAATCATGTTAGCAGTTGCAATATTTTATGAAATCTGGCAAATGGATGTCAAGACTACATTCCTTAAAGGGATATTTCTTAAAGAAGAGTTGTATATGATGCAACCAGAAGGTTTTGTCGATCCTAAAGGTCCTAACAAGGTATGCGAGCTCCAGCGATCCATCTATGGACTGGTGCAAGCATCTCGGAGTTGGAATATATGCTTTGATGTGTTGATCAAAGCATATAGTTTTATACAGACTTGCGGTGAAGCCTGTATTTACAAGAAAGTGAGTGGGAGCACTACACCCTTTCTGATAAGCATATGTGAATGACATATTGTTGATCGGAAATGATGTAGAATTTTTCTGGAAAGCATAAAGGAGAGTTTGAATGGAGATTTTCAAAGAAAGACCTCGGTGAAGCTGCTTATATATTGTGAATCAAGATCTATAGAGATAGATCAAGACGCTTAATTGGACTTTCACAAAGCACATACCTTGACAAGTTTTTGAAAGAGTTCAAAATGGATCAGTCAAAGAAGGAGTTCTTGTCTGTATTACAAGGTGTAAAGTTGAGTAAGACTGAAAGGCCGACCACGGCAGAAGATAGAAAGAGAATGAAAGTCATTCCCTATGCCACAGTCATAGGTTCTATAAATGTAACATCCCAAAATTCTAAATTTTGGAATGTTATAAACAAATAGATAGATTCGATTGATTGCTTGATTGATTGACTGAAAGTGAGTGAATTCGAAACTTTTGAAAGTTAAATGAGAGGGAATAAAAGTACTTTCCCAAACTTTCATTTTTCTTTTATGATCTTGGAATTCAAATTCTTTTCACCACAAAACCACGGAGAGAAGATGACATGACTTCTTCCATTTATTTAAATGACAAGGGTGTTGAAAATATTTGAATTTCATTTGGAAAATATTTCCAATTCGAAACTTTATTCAACTCAATGATTTTCACGAGAGAAGATAAAATGACTTCTTCAAATTAAATGAAATATGAGTTGGGAGTTTTAAAAGAATTAAATCCAAAGTTCTTTTGAATTTATTTCCAATTTGGAGTTATTTGAGTTTTATTCAAAATATTTTTCTCCAAAAACAAAATATATGGAAAATAGGGTAAGATGATTCCCTACATCGTAAAATTGAGAGAAATTAATTTGAAATCATTTTGGTATTTTTAAAAATGATTTTCAGTGGATTTTATTAGGGCAGTAGCACTGTTTGTTTTATTTGAATTTGTGTGTATTTTATTTAATGCTAGAATAATGTTCATCATGTAGGAAATCTTTTTCTTAAAATTTTGATATATTATATGCCTATATAATATTTTCATTTTATTTTGTTTTATCATTTTGTTTTCCTCTCTATTTGTTTAAAAAAAAAAAGAGGAGTGCAGCGCCTTGGGCCAAAGGCCCAAGCCGCCAAGCCACCGGCCGGCCGAAGGCCAAGGCCATCGCACGCACGCACCAAGGGAGCCAGGAGCCCCAAGTTTCCTATTCTTTTACAAATCCTAGTAGGATTTGATCCCGTTTGTTATTCCGCTTTTTATTCCTAGGATTCCTAATCCTAATCTATTTCTTGTCCCCTACCCCAAGCAAAACCCTCCCTCCCAAATATAAATACCCAAGCACCCCCTCCAACACATCAAATCAGCTCTCCTCTCCTCTCCTCCTCCTCCAGCGTAGCCCCACACCAGCCCGCCCGCCCACACCGCCGCCGCCGCCTTGTGCCGCCCGCCGCCCACACCGCCCGCCGCCAAGTGCCACCGCCGCTTGCACGCCGCCACGGAGCCCTCGCCTCTTGAGGTACTAGCCTCAGCAAGCGTCACCTTTTCTTTTCTTGGTTCAGTTTTTTAGAATCGTCGTTAGGTTTCCGTTCAGTTTTCTAGATCGGTTTTTCGTTTGGTTTTCTTTGAAACCCTAGATCAGTTTTTTCGCGGTTTTTCTTTCCGGTTTTGTTTAGCGGCGTTAAGCTCGATAGATTTTCTTTTATTTTTAATTTCCGTCGGGGACCTATCCGTAGTGTTATTTTTTAGTCCCTAATCTTCAAACACTCATAACTTTTTACTCGTGAAGTCGGAATCCATGAAACCAACGCCCACTTCTTCGTTCTGATCCCCTCTATCCGATAATACAACTCAAACATGTTTTTGATAATTTAAAATTTGAATTAGATCAGATTTGTATTCAAACTTCGTTTGATCGTAACTTGAGTTTCGTAACTCCGATTTAGTTGATTCTTTTTGCAAATCGAAGCTCTTGACCTAAACTTTCTGATAAGGCCAAATACACATAGTTTTGGTACTGTTAGAAATTGTTTTATGCTGCAAGAGTTATTTGATTTGGTTTTGACATTTTCCAAATTGTTTTCTTCGTTCTTTCCGATCTTTTGAGTGATTGCTTATGTGTGGTTACTATTGCTTGATTACGATAGATTGACCGGAGTGTGACAAGTAGAACTATCAAGAGTTTTGAGTGCGAATCATCTTCATCAACTTTGCAGGCAAGTAACACTTGATCATATTTTCTCTACTACCCAGTTTTATGCATTAGATCTATTCCTCAAACACTTGCATGATTAGGATCTAATTAAATTATGGGATGGGATGTAGATTGAGGTAGTACCTATTACCTGTTTTATTATCAAACCCTTGGGAGTTACTTCTACGTTTGCTTATTATGCCATGCTATGCAAGTAGACGTGGATTAGTTGAGTGAATATCCATGATGTATGTGAGGTTGATAATTAAAGGTTTATCTAAGGTGGCAACTTAGACACACATCCGGGTGGATTGAGGCACCTGGTTTCTATCAGGACTTGCCTGTTTTTTTTGGGACCGCCACCCAGGCTCAAAGTGATCATAAGATTATTCAAACTAGAAACTTCCGTGTGCAGCCACAAGCCATTATGGGCTCTAGCATAGTTGAGTAAGTCGTGCGAACTCTTATAGTGGTGGACTAGCAGATGTAGGGGATGTAGGAGTACCGGTTCACCCATCGTAAGGTGCTAGCGCTTCTGAAAGACTATGTCTCAGTCATCCATCTCTCAAACACCATGTAGTGCGAGAACCAAACGGAGGCGATCGAGTCTTGTGGGGAAAAGTGCGCAAACCTCTGCAGAGTGTACAAACTAATCATGATTAGCCGTGTCCCCGGTTATGGACATCTTGAGTATCTAGTACTTGAATATCATGTGAATCCCAACATGTTACTCTAATTAATATTGTTGGGTTTTTAATGAGTACTTTTAATTGGGATTGAGGATGCTGTCAACCATTCTCAATGTTCAACAACCACCATGATAGCTAAATAAACTTATTCCTTTGAAGTAGGGAAAAACTGGCCTTATGCAAAACTGTAACCATAGAGCTTTCCACCAGCCATATATGCATGTAGTATAGGCTTATTACTTAATTATTCTCTATGTGTTACTTTGCCAGATATTCCATGTCTTGACCCGTTTTGCTGCAACTTTTCATGTTGCAGACTTTTCGCACGACAGTAAGTGATACGTTAGGGTTACGATTTCCTATACTCAACTTTGCCGTTGGTGTTGATGGGAATCCACAACCTTGTTGCTTCCGCTATATTTTGGATTGAGGTAATAGTATTTACGCTACTTTATACATGTGATTTACCTCTGTTATAAATCCTTCGATCTTTGTGTGTGTCGACATACCGATCCGAGGATGACACGAAAGCACAGAGACTTGATCCATTCGGGTCGGGTCGCTACAAGATGGTGTCAGAGCACATGTTGACTGTAGGACGTGACCCTAGAAACTGACAAGCCCATAGGAAAGATTTTTCTCTACAACTTCATTTTCAAAAAAGATCTGTACCTCTCTTCTCTTCTGAGCTTATTCAAATATTCCCTTTTAGTGAGACCATACCCCTTTTCCCCTTTTGACCGCTCGAAGATTTGACTGATGAGACCACTCCAAGGAGACAAGTTATCGGACAACTAAGACCATTTGGAATGAAGAGGATTTTACCGTATAAATGGAAACTACAACTGTTGAAGACGCCGAAGACTATGAGATTTTGAAGGCTCTGAAGAATTCCCAGATCTTATGACCTAGGAAGGTTACGCTTATGGAATTTGACGGACCATGGAAGTTATCAATACCCGAGATCAAGGTGTATTGGATCTGGAGTGTTACATCAGAAAGTTAAGATGGACCCACAAGAAGCTAAATTTTGACAAGGAAGTATTTCATGAAGAACTCAGGATCCAGAAGCTGAAAGTAGACAAGCTGAGGAGCAAAACCTTGAGACATCAAAGTTTTGTCAGAGGCGAAGAACGATGGGACCATGGTTCATGTCAAGGAAGTTGAAACCAGTAAGTTTGGAATGCAACTCGAGAAATATTACAGACGTCGCGAGAGACTTCGCGTCAACAGAGATGATCTGGCAAAAGAACTTGAGCAGGACAAGCACGATTGGATGAAGCCATCGGAGACATGAACAAGAATTGAAGAGTTTGATGGCGTTGAAGATTTATTGACCCTTAGAAGACCTAACCCTTGTTACATACGTGCATTAGATGCGACGATTGTGATCTGTCATTTGTTTGATGTTTTTCCGACAGCCACAATAAAATCTTTCTTTTCCAAAACAATTGTTTGCATTGTGTGTATCCCTCCCTGTCTATCTCTCTTATCTCACCCCAAACCCATGGACCCAATAGAGGATGAATGGAGATGAGCTTGTATTGTATGGACCGATGAGTCAATTGGAGACAGACCGATGGATTCAGAACATGGAGGATCATATGGAGAACAACCCTGTAGTCAGAAAGGATATGGCCCAGCAGATCTTCAGTGCTTTGAAAGAGGTGCTGCTATTTGGTGGAGGATGTACCAAACCATCAATGGATTGCAAAGAGTAACCACTTGGGAGGAATTTAAGTTGACTTTGCTAATATCTCGGTTTGTAACCCAGAAGTTGAAGCCTTATGGAAAGGATATGAAGAAACCTTGTGCGTACAAGCTCTGTGGAGAAATAGGACACACCCATAAGGAACACAAGGATGAATGCCCTAATTGTGAAGGAAGTCACCCGGTGAAGAATGCCCAACTAGGCGGATCACTTGTTTCTTGTGTGAAGGAACTACCCACTACCCCTTTCGGTGTCACATTTACACTATGGTACAGAGAACCATCCAACAGAAGAAAGAAGAAATGAAAGGAGCCCTCATGGAGATGTTAGAAGAACACTGTGACGAAGGAAGATGTTGAGGACACACACAAAGGAAACAAAATTAAAGCCCGCACCAAGTCATGCTATTCATGTGGAGAAGAGGGACACATCTCCCAAGATTGTCTGAATGGAGATCTAGTAGAATTCCCGGCAGAGGAAGTAGAGTATGACCCACAGGAAATAGAAGCCACGATTGGAGCAGAAAGGTCCCGGAAGAGGAATAGATTGGATTCCAGGAAGGATCTGAGTCATGTCACCTGTTACAAATGCAAGGAGTCAGGGCACTACATCAACACATGCCCAAAATGGAAGCCGAGGACCCAAAGAGGCTATGTGATCACGAGGAAACCTCGAAACCCGTCAGAAGTAATATGTTTCCGTTGTAATGTAGCAGGGCACTTTTCCAGAGATTGTCCGAAGGAGAAGGAGGCGATGATATCTGATTGAAGTTGTAACAAAAGAAATGGAGTAGTAGAAGTGAGAGCTTTTTCTTTTATATTGAGGTGTTAAGTTGACACATGTAATGGAAAAGCGAGAGATTGTAATAATTTAAGAATCAATAAAGTTAGCAGTGTTGGTACTGCTTTGGATTTTATGAGTTACCCTATGAGGAAAGATGTTGACCAATTTCGAGGATATGAGAAATATGGTCTATGGAATATTGGAACATTTTAAGGGTGGTAGTACCTGTAAGAACCGTTGACCCTGGAAAGATAAGGATACCCACTGAATGGATTTCAGACAAAAGGAATAGGAGTTTTGTCTTGATATGTTTGATACCCCAAGAGAGTGTGGGATGATGTTGGAGACCGTCAGTTGTTTGGACCAAATGTGTCGTGGAATCGTCACGGCAGATGTCCTTGTGAAAGGACTTAGTCGCAGGGCCATCGTACGGGTTAACCTAGAGGGGTTAAAGCGGACACAAAGACACGGGAGTTATACTAGTTCGGCCCCTTCGATGAAGGTAAAAGCCTACGTCTAGTTGTGATGGGATTGATGTGATTTGGCGCCTAGGGAGCAATAGCCTCGCCTCGGCCTCGAATTCTCTCTCCTTAACTTCGCCACCGGTCGTCCCCTTATATACACGGGTTGACGCCTTGGCCGGTCTCTGAAGTCCCGATCCGGCTCATACAAGACTCCGGCTCGGTCTCTTCTCTCTTATCTTACAGCTCAAGTTACAAGACTAAGGCGGTTTACATGAATGGATCCTAATCCGTCTCTGGGCTTTGGGCCTCCTCCGTGGGCCCTGATCATGGATGAGGGTAACCCGGCCCTTTCAGGGCGGTTTACACTTAGTAGTTATATCCCCAACATTAGGCCCCAGATTGACTTGAACCGGTTCATGTGAATCTTCAACATCTCCGTAAACCGCCATTTGCTTGAACCGCCGTGACGTCATCCTCCGACCACATAGCAGGCGCCTTGACGTCGGCTTTAATAAAGAAATCCAAACAGTAAGATTCCCTTTTCATTTAATGCTATCCCGGAAATCGAGGCGACATTGCGCCGTCCGCCGCTTTGACTCCTCGATTCTCGCGCTTTGTTAACTGCCCCGGTTCCTTATAAATGGACCGGCAGGCCCTTTCTCTTCGTCTTCCGCTCTTCTTCCTCGCGACGTTCTGGCTCTGAAGCTCCGCCGCCGCTGTTGAACCTTCGACTGCCGTGTCAGCCCGAACATTTGCGCCATACGCCTGACCGGACAAGAAGCTCTTTAGCGCTCCTCCGCTTTCGGCACACAGTAAGGCTCCTCTTGAACCCTAGATCCGCATCTCAAGGTCCCTGTTCCTCCCTGTAGTTCATAGGTGTTCATCGTAGGGTCCTTATACCTGTCACCGCCATAGCCGTATGATTCGGCCGTGGTACACATCTGTCTTGGCGACCGCCCCGCCATCAGTTTTATTCCTTGTTCATCTTTTATTTTGCCCAGATCTTCTTGTTTAGGACGCTTGAACATTCCTGCCCTCTACGAGGCTTGCTAGGTCGCAAAGATTTTCTTCACTGAACCTTCGGTAGATCTAAATCACTTCCATTCGCGTGTAAAACCTGTTTCTGTCCATACTTAGTAAATTTTTAGGTCTGTCTCTTTTGGCGGTTTAACTTTTTGATAACTAGCCCGTCACTCCATTAGTCCTCAGTTAAACCGGAATCGGAAACTGGCTGCCGAATTGCCGGTTTAACATTATATAATGTGCCTGAACCGTTAATCGGTGAACCGTTTTTCCCTTTCGCAGTCTTGATCTTCCGGAATGGCCCCGCAATTCGCAGCGTGCAATTGGGTCCGGTCTAAGGCCACCGAGACGCAACTCAACGGATACGTCACCACCGACGCTTTGGCTGCTAAAAATGTCCTCCATCGCGGGTTCCGGATGGCGAATGCCCTCCCACTCCGCAAGAAGGAGAAGTGATTGTATTTGTGCAGCACTTAGATCGGGGATTCTGCCCACCCGGATCAAAATTCTTCCGGGACGTCCTTGCCAGTTTTCAAGTCCATCCACAGGACATTGGTCCCAACTCCGTGTCAAACATATGCAATTTTCAAGTGTTCTGTGAAGTCTATCTTCAAGAAGAACCCTCCGTGGAGCTGTTCCGGGACTTCTTTCACTTGAACCGTCGTACGGAATTTTCTCGATGGTCCCAACACAGTAGGCGGCGTTTCAATCCGGAAGAGGAAGGAAGCGGACTTTCCCACGCCAAACACCACAGCCATCCAAAAGATTGGAACCAAACCTGGTTCTCTTGCTGAACACTGCTCCGCCAACGAGAATCCTTTGCGGGTTACCGTCCTCACCGGCTCGGCAACAATCATCCGCTGCCTTCACGCTTAACCGCCATGAACGGAAGAACTTTGCACCTCGGATCATTAAACTCCGGGCTCTAATGGCCAATGGACTAAGCGGTGTGGACCTTGTGCGATCTTTGGGTTTCTTGGGGCATCTTGCCCTTAAGCCGCCGGCCGGATTGATGCACGAATATCTTGGCAGCCTCAAAGACCCTCAAAGGCGTCACGAATTACCAATAACTGAACTTGAGGTCACAGAGACTGTAAAGAGGATGCTTGATGAACCAATCTCCGTCTGCAGCCTAACCGGGTTGGCTCCGTTCTGTGTTGCCAACCAACCGCCTGCGGTAAGGCTCTGCTTACCGCTTTTCGGGCCTTTTATACTTTGTTGATATTCATTAATCCTTGTTACCTCGCAGGCTGACAACTCCTTCTGGAGGCGGACCAAACCGGCCCGAGTTCCGCGTATAAAGTCCAAGGCTACCAAAAAGGCTGGTAAGAAAACCGCCGGGTCTTCTGATCCGCCGGAAGATGAAGAATCCGAAGCTGAGGTAAAACTTGATATCCTTACGAGGGAGCCGCCGTAAACCGGCTCTCCACCTTGTGTTTCTTCTTATAGTTTGTCCCTTTTTATTCTTCCCTTTACTGACAAATTTAATTCCCAGGATGATCTTTGAAGCCAGCCATGCCGACCATGTTGAGGTAATCCTTCTTTCTTCCGACCCGACCTCGTGCGGTTAAAAGAATTAAATCGCGCCCGTTAGGAAAGTGAAAAATCTCATTCCTATGCTTATTTGAAGACACAAGAAGCTAAAGAGCGCCCGTACAACCCGGCACGATGGTCAACCGATTCTCTCCTCCGGTTTACCCGATACACCAACCCGGAAGCGTCGTCCGTAGGTGACTTGTTCTCCTGAAAACGTTATCCCTTAAAGGGTTTCTTCCGATATCCTCTCAATCCGTCGACCCGAATTATCGGGCCTCTTCCAACTCCTCTGGCGGTTCATCAACCACGCAACTGCCTCCGCTTAAAGTTGCTGCAGGTAAGTATCATACCACCGTCTCCGCCAATTCGTGTATAGTTGCGTTGGTCAATTTATCTTACTCTAATTCTGAACACCGCAGCACCAAGGCTCGCTTGAGTAAGAAAGCAAAACTCTTGAGCCTCTGCAGATGCTGATCCGAGAAAAGACCCCGAGCAACAGGCGAAAATCCTGAAGTCGCTAAGAATAGCTCTGGCGAAGTTGTACCGAGACGACATTGCTGATCCGCCGTAAACTGAACCGGAGGCCCAAGTGGAAACCTCGCATCCTGCTCCACCGAGTCCGACCACAGGCGGGTCGTAACTATTGAACCGCCGAGCCAGGCGTGAAGGCACCAAGCCCAAAGAAGACCGCCCGATCCGCCAGCCCGGCCAAAAATGATGATGTTATTGTGGCGGGCACCGCTACACCACCCCTAGCCAACCGGTCGCTTTAGCAAAACACAGCGCCAAGGGAGAGCCTGCCACTATGAGCCAAGATAAGGGGAAATTGATCTGTCAGCTTATGACAATTTCTCTGCCCAAGAACTTCACTCCGGCTTTCTGAACCGTCTCTACACAAGCCGTGATCTTGAAGCCGGTCTGGTAAATCGTATGAAGGACCGCTATGAGGTAAGGATTTATGCCTGTCTTGTACCTTTGTTGCGTAGTAGCCCCCAAGGGTAGGTTCAACTTTAGCATAGTTAAACCGGGACTTAATTTCTGTATCCCATACCGAACTGTGATCAATTAGCCATTAGCCCCCAAGTGCCAAGTTGAATACTTGTATTGAGCTTGGGACTTTATAATAACACAACTAACGTGCTCCCTTTGTTATCAGAATGAGATATACCAGCAAACCGTGCAACTCAAGGACCTTCGTACCAACTTGGAAGCTCAACAAGCAGAGACCACCAAGGCCAAGGACGAATTGAGAACTGCCTTGGCCACTATGGAACAGCTGAAGGAGGGATATACGTCCGAGCGGGCCAAATGGGACACCGAGAAAGCCGGTTTGATAAAACGGGCAGAAGATGCTGAATCAGCTCTTAAACCGGTGACCGAAGAGCTTACCAGACTGAAGCGCCAAGTTCATGCCATGACCTCTGCCATCTTTGGTAAGAAAATTTGCACTGAATACACCTGCTTTGATGTTTGCCGCCGGTTTAACTTGAGCTGTCTGAACCTGGTGCAGGCAAGCGTATTGCTCATTTGGGCTCTGACGTGCGGAAGAAGCTCAAGGCCACTTACACCCTGATCGAGCAGCTGTATACCGGCGCCAAATGAGTCATATGTGCCACATCGTGCGACCACACAGCTCCGTCCTTGATCAAAGACACCTTTGGACCGGCTGTCCATGATTCCGCGCAACTTGAAGAGTTGAAACGGTCCGCGGCCGGCACGCCATCTGGCTTTGACTCGCGCCAAGGCGTGGATAGCGGAACCTTGATCCGGTGATATAGCCAAGGGTTTCCAACCTTTGATAATGACGCTCAAACGAGTAACAAAGGAGATGCGTCATTGGCGAAGTCAACTTGCAGCAGAAGCCAACCTGGCGGTTTACCGCTCTTTTTATGACGCAAACAACAAGCGGGTGGAGTTTGTCATTCTAGAAGTGCAAAGCCTTGTTCCTCCAATCCGTAAGCACACTTATGCCCCTGATGTTGATCCGGCTGAGCTTATAAGTGAAGAGGCTATCTTTCAGGCCTTAACCCGGATTGACTGGTCGACCAACGACTTCCGGGCTTTGGGTGAAGAAGAAGAAGTTGAACCGACGCCAAACGCCCCCTCTTCCTCACGTCAACCCGGCGAGGAAGCTTAATCCGTCGAGCCGGGTGATGCATCAGAAGCTGCTAGCCATAACGTCATGCGAACCACTAGGCCTTGCACGGCTTTGTAATAGAATAGCTAGCACTTTGTTCTTGAACATGTCTTTATACCCTCCGTCTGTAACTTTTGTGCGGCGGTGCTGATACTTTGGTTTGAAGTATTGAAACCTTCAATGTATTTTGCCTGCAATCACAAATTCTTAAACCGCCACGGCGGCTTGCATCTCTAGCCGGCTTGGGACGCCTATATATGTACATTAGAAAGTATTGAGGTATATGATCGAAACTTTGTGATACCAAAAAATACCTGCCATCGTTGGGCATGCAGTTGGCCTAGCCAAACTTGAGGCGGAGGTTGTATAAACCATTACCGTCAAAGGAGAACAACTCCTGTGTGTATAATACCGGTTTACCGTGTAAACCGTGTCGGGTCATGACAAGCCCCCTGTTACTCCATAATGGGATGTTAACAAAAAAAATCAAACCGGAAAAAATCGCCGGATTAAGAAGGCAAACAAAAGTCAAATAACTGGTATGCAAACCATATGGAGGCAAAGGCAACGATAAAAACCGTTTGCAAGAAGAGGCTTTATTGAGCCTGATCAGATGGCGTTACCATGGTCGGACAGGCCCAAGCTCCCTATAAGGTGTAGCGATGGTTCAAGTCAGCCAGGTCCCCAACTGAAATCGTGGCATTACGCCGATCAAGTGGCATTGCAATGGTTCGGGTTCGACCAAGCCCCCAAGTGATTCTATGGCCTTAAGCCGACCAAGAGGCGTGGATCGGTTCAGACGTGACCATGTCCCCAAGTGATCTGGTGGCTTTCGCCCGTCAAAAGGTGTTGCATTGGTTCGGACACGACCAAGCCCCCAAGTGACAAAAACTTATGAAAAGCAAGACCAAGGGTTAAACCGGAGGCTGCTTTTACGACACAGCATCTCCATGTACCCAAACCGGACTTTTGATGTAATGCAGATACCGCGTTAGCCGAGGATCCGGTTTATTGCCTTTATTCATAATATATACATTGTCTTAATATGTACATAAGTGGAGCCGATGGCTCGAGGCATAATAAGGCGAAGATGAGCTATGTTCCACGGCTCGTTGGTCTCCTCCTCGGCGTGCGTGAGTCCTTTCGCTCTCGAACATCAATCAGATAGTATGACCCGTTGTGCAGATTCTTGCTGACCACAAAAGGCCCTTCCCAAGGTGGGGATAGCTTGTGCATATCTTTCTGGTCTTGAATGAGCCGAAGCACCAAGTCTCATTCCTGAAAGGTTCTGGTTTTAACCCGCCGACTGTGATACCGACGAAGATCCTGCTGGTAAACCGCCGAACGAGCAGCCACCATATCTCGCTCTTCATCCAGTCGATCCAACGCGTCCTGCCGTGCAGCCTCGCTATCTGCCTCAGCATAAGCTGCCACCCGAGGTGAGTCGTGACGGATATCACTGGGCAGGACCGCCTCCGCTCCATAGACCATAAAGAACGGCGTGTATCCAGTAGATCTGTTAGGGGTAGTGTTGATGCTCCATATCACCGATGGAAGCTCTTCCACCCAACAACCCGGCGTCCTCTCTAAAGGGACCATAAGCCAAGGTTTGATACCTTTCAAGATTTCCTGATTAGCTCGTTCCGCTTGACCATTGGACTGCGGGTGGGCCCTTTGAAGAAAGCGTCAAGCCGGATGTGCTCTCGTTCACAAAACGCCTTCATGACTCCTTTGGACAAATTGGTGCCATTGTCCGTGATGATACTGTGTGGAAACCCAAACCGGAAAATCACCTTTTTGATGAACTGAACCGCCGTGGCCGCATCACACTTGGCCGATGTGCTCTGCCTCCACCCACTTTGTAAATTTGTCGACCGCCACCAACAGTGGGTCTTCTTGTCCTTGGACCTTTTGGAAGGTCCGACCATATCCAACCCCAAGTCGCAAAGCGGCCAAGTAATTGTAATCATCCTCAATTCTTGGGCGGTACATGAGCATGTCTGGAAAACTTTTGGCAACCATCACATCGTCGGACCGGATCCTCTTGCATCGGCATGGGCGATCAACCAATAAAAAGCGTGGCGGAACGCTTTGGCCACCAAGGACTTTGAACCGGCGTGGTGACCACAGTCCCTTCATGGATCTCTCGCAATATCTCACAACCCTCCTCAGGGGACACGCAACGCTGAAACGCCCCCGACACACTGCAATGATGCAACTCGCCGTTAACAATGGTCATAGACTTAGACCGCCGAACTACCTGCCGGGCCAACGTCTCATCTTCTGGCAACTCGCCCCGGTTCATGTATGCCAAATAAGGGAGCGTCCAATCCGGAATGACATGCAAGGCCGCCACCAACTGAGCCTCCGGATCAGGAATAGCCAAATCAACTTCATCGGGAAGCTTAATTGTGGATTGTGCGGTACATCAAGGAAGGCGTTAGGCGGGACTGGTTTACGTTGAGAGCCCAGCCGGCTTAAAGCATCGGCCGCTTCGTTCTTCCGACGATCCACATGGTCCACGATATCCTTTAAAGTACCCTGCGACAACATCCACCTCCGACGGTATGCAGCCATGAGTGGATCTTTGGAATCCCAAGTACACGATACTTGCCGGGCCACCAAGTCCGAGTCACCGAAGCATTTAACCCGGTGAGATTCATTTCCTTAGCCATCCGGAGACCATGGAGTAAAGCTTCATACTCAGCTGCATTGTTAGTACAAGGGAACATTAAGCGGAGAACGTAATGTGAGAACTTGTCACCTCGCGGGGAAGTTAATACGACTCCAGCCCCGAGCCCTCCAATTACTGGACCCATCAAAGTGGATGGTCCAATAGGTATGATCCGGCTTTTCTTGAGCGCTTGCAACTCCGTCCAATCATTAATGAAATCCACAAGTGCTCGAGATTTGACCGCCGTCCGAGGCACATACCTTAAACCGTGCGGCCCCAGCTCTATAGCCCACTTAGCAATCCGCCACGCCTCCGGTTACGTATGATGTCACCCAAAGGAGCTGAATCGACCACCGTGATGGGGTGCCCCTGGAAGTATTGCTTTAGCTTCCGGCTTGCCATAAAGACCCCATATACCAGCTTCTGCCAATGTGGATATCTCTGCTTAGACTCAATGAGGACCTCGCTAATGTAATAAACCGGCCGTTGAACCGGATACTCCTTCCTCGCCTCCTTCCGCTCCACCACAATGGCCACGCTTAATCGCTTCGCATTAGCAAAGCAACATATAACAACAGCGGCTCTTTGTCAATTGAGCGGCGAGAACCGCGGGTTGGCCAACCGCCGCTTCAAATCCTCCAATGCTTCATCGGTAATTTGAACTCCATTTAACCGATCCGTCTTCTTCAGCATCTGGTACAAAGGAATGGCCTTCTCGCCTAGGCGGCTGATAAACCGGCTTAGCGCAGCAATTCGGCCTGCCAAGCGCTGGACATCATTGATGCACCTTGGTTTAGCCAAGGTGGTGATAGCCGTAATTTTGTCCGGATTAGCTTCGATCCCCCTGTTGGACACGAGAAAACCCAATAACTTGCCTGCCGGAACACCAAAGACGCATTTGGCCGGGTTGAGCATCATCTTGTACACCCGCAAGTTGTCAAAAGTTTCCTTTAAATCCTCAATCAACGTTTCCTTCTGCCTTGACTTCACCACGATGTCATCCACATAAGCGTGCACGTTACGACCGATCTGTTCGTGCAAGCAATTCTGTATGCAACGCTGATAAGTTGCTTGGGCGCTCTTGAGCCCGAAGGCATAGATACATAGCGTAAGGCTCCAAAAGGGGTGATAAACGCCGTCTTCTCCTGGTCCTTGATCGCCATCTTAATCTGGTGATAACCGGAATACGCATCCAAAAAGCTCAAACGCTCACAACCCGCCGTAGCATCAATAATCTGGTCAATGCGGGGGAGGGCGAAAGGATCTGCTGGACAAGCTTTGTTAAGATCTGTGTAATCCACACACATGCGCCAAGTGCCGTTTTTCTTAAGGACCAACACCGGATTAGCAAGCCACTCTGGATGAAAGACTTCAACGATAAACCCTGCCGCTAAGAGCCTAGCAACTTCCTCTCCAATGGCCTTGCGCCTTTCCTCATTAAACCGGCGAAGAAACTGCTTTCTTAGTCTGTACTTGGGGTCAACATTAAGAGTGTGCTCACGAGTTCCCTCGGTACACCGCATGTCGGAAGGCTTCCATGCAAAAATGTCCCGATTCTCACGGATGAACTCGATGAGCGCTTTCCTATTTAGGATCCAAGTTGGCGCGATGGTGAACTGCTTGGGACGAATCGCCGGGCACAAAATCAACAAGTTTCGTCTCACCGCCGATTTGAACTTCAATTCCTGATCGTGCTCTGTATTTGGATTGTTTAAAGGGTTCATATCTACCGGGTAAACATTGTCTTTATAATACTTTAGCTCTTCAGTGGCACAAACCGACTCTGCATAAGCCGCATCACCTTCCTCGCACTCCAAAGCGACCCGGCGGCTCCCATGAACCGTTATCGTCCCTTTGTGGCCCGGCATTTTCAGCTGCAAATAAACATAACAGGGCCGTGCCATAAACTTAGCATAAGCCGGCCGCCCGAAGAGGGCGTGGTAAGGGCTTTGAATTTTCACCACCTCAAACGTCAACATTTCCGATCGGGTGTCATGTTTGTTCCCAAAGGCCACTTCCAGAGCTATCTTACCGATCGGGTATGCCGACTTGCCAGGCACCACACCGTGAAACACTGTGCCGGACGGCCTAAGATGCCTATCCGTTAACCCCATACGCCGGAAGGTCTCGTAGTACAGGATGTTGATGCTACTCCCTCCATCCATAAGCACCTTGGTAAGCTTGTATCCTCCTACCTGAGGCGCCACCACCAGGGCTAACTGACCCGGATTGTAAACCCGGGGAGGATGGTCTTCTATGCTCCATACGATAGGTTGCTCTGACCAGCGTAGGTAATGCGGCGCAGCCGGTTCAACAACACTGACCGCCCGTTTCTGAAGTTTTCGGTCTCGTCTGTCCAAGCTGGTGGTAAAGACGTGGTAATGTCCACCGTTCAACTGCTTTGGGTTAACTTGGTAACCCCCTTGGTTCTGATTGCTCTGATTGTTCTGACTACTTTGATTGTTCTGATTACTCTGATTGCCTTGCCCGCCCGGATTACCACGAACCACGGGCGGAATTTCCTCCATCAGAACCGGGCGTTCCCTGAACGCCGCCGGGCCCTTGATCATACCGGAAAGAATTAGAGTTTTTGAACTCCTGCATAATATAACAATCCTTCCAAAGGTGGTTTTGCCGGTGCCTCCTTCGTCCCATGCTTCGGACAAGGTTGATTCAATATGTAATTCAGACGATCCGGATTGTGACCGCCCCGGTTTGATTGCTTACCCTTGCGCCGCTGACCCTTGTCCTGCGCGTTGGTGTTAGCTACAAAGCCCATGTTACCGTTTTCTTTACGCTTGCTCCCTCCATTGCCTGCCGAATGATGCTGCTGGCCTCTGGAGTTGCTGTTCTGTTTTCCTTTCCCCACTTCGTCATCCTCAGACTCGGGATCCTTGGTACTATCATAATCAGCATACTTTACCAAAACGCCCATTAGAGTGCCCATGTCATTGCAAAAACGCTTCATGCGACCCAGCTTCAATTTCAACGATTCAAACCGGCAATTGGCTTCCAAGGTTAAGATCGCGGAATCAGGGTTGATCCGGTCTGAAGAATGTAAAACTTCCGACACGCGGCGCACCCAATGGGTCGTGGATTCTCCCTCCGCTTGGACACAAGCCGCTAAATCCACCACAGACATGGGCTGCTTACAGGTGTCTTTGAAATTTTGAATGAACCGGGTCCGCAACTGGGTCCATGAACTGATCGAGTTGGGCGGCAAGTTCTTCAACCAGGTCCGGGCCGTACCTTCCAACATCATTGTAAAATACTTCGCACACGCAGCTTCACCCACATCCAGCATCTCCATGGCCATCTCATAGCTTTCTATCCATGCTTCCGGAGCCAAATCGGCAGTATAATTGGGCACCTTGCGTGGTCCTTTGAAGTCCTTGGGCAAACGCACGTTGCGTAAAGCGGGGACGAGGCAAGGCACCCCCAAAGAGCCAGACGTGACCCCTGGTTCGAGGATGGTCGAACGAACCGGCGCGAGCTGATGATCCTCAGATTGTGCTGCTAACTCGGCCTCCCGACGTGCCCTGGCGCGGTCCACTACCACCTGAGCATCTTCGAAGCCACCCGCCGGATTGTTGCCGCGAGGCGGACCACGCTGCGCATTGCTTGACACGGCCGGTTATCATTGCGCCACGGGCGTGACTCCGGCTTAGGCGGGGGTAGAGTGGATCCGATCCCGATCAGTATGAATACGCTTCTGTTGAGCGGGCCGTCTGAGGAGCTCCTTAACCCGGCGTGTCTCTACCACCCGTGGTGAATCACCTTCAATTGGAATCGCCTCCAACCGTGCCGCAGCCGCAACAAGGTTATCCATCAGGTTGGAGTAGTGACCGGAGGTGTCTGCGACATGCAGAAGCGCCCGGCATGATGGCGAGGCAGATCTATTACACGGGCTGCACCGCGCGGCCGTCCAGTGCTTCCGGCGGTTTACCACCGGCGGATTCTGGTCCCCGCCCAGGGTATTGAAAAGCTCTCTTCCCTCGAAAACCCGAAGCTAAACGGGATCTGTACTTCCTTTTCATGACTTCATGCGGCGCTCACGATCCAGCATGAGCACAGAAGCTGCGCATCCAAAGCGGTCCGTTCCGCCGCCATCCTCACGTTCGCGGCTGCCAGGTCCGCTTTAGCTTTAGTGATCTGCTCCCTCACCTTTGCAATCTCCGCATTGTGCAGGTCCTGATCCGGCGGATTAGCCTCTGCCATGAGAACAACCAATGCGTCGAAAAGCTCTGATAAAACTTGAGCCGGCGGGCGCACAGGGCCGCCTTCCCCGGTTGCCATCACCGCTGTTGAACCGGCGTCCAGGGGTGCCACGGTCGAAGAGTGAAGCGCCGCTTGCGTACCGGCCATGAAGATTCCAACCCGGTGGGGTAGATCAAAGGGGTCCGGAATAATCTCACCGTCGGAACAACCCCCGATCTGGCCATCTTGCAGCTGGTACAGAGACTCAGTTTCTCCGGCTGACGACTCGTCGCCAGAGTAGACAACGGTTTCGCCGCTAGATGCTGATCCGTCCTCGTAGTCTCCATGGACGACTCCCACGAAAGCACGCCTGACCGCCGGTTTAGCCAGGGCAGGACTCTTCTTCGCCCGCTGAGCCGTCTCGACGAGGTCGGTGCAGATGTCGGCCCGAGCCACTGGCTCGCCGATCTTGCCGATGAACACGTGTATGCCGCCGAAGGGACCCGGTATCCGTACTCAACCGAGCGGCCTCGGGGCCCGATCCGCATCGTCGATGTTGAGCTTGCCGCGACGACTCTTAGTCATCCGGCCCACAACATAGCCTTCGAGTCCTTCGAACTTGCCCTCTAAGATCATCAAACCATCGTGCGATAGCCCCAATGTGATCAAGGAGTCAGAAGAGAATGTTAAGTTGATTCGAGATAGACTGAAGGTAGCTCAGTCCAGGCAGAATAGTTATGCAGACTCAAAAACGCAAGGAGGAAGTCTATGAAATTGGAGACAGAGCATGTATTCATGTGTCCCCTCTACGAGGAGTTAAACGATTTGGAGTTAAGGGAAAGTTAGCCCCGAGATTTGTAGGACCATACCGAGTTGGAACGTATGGGAGAATTGGCTAACAATGTTGGAGTCACCCGAAGGACTTTCAGGAGTTCAGGATGTGTTTCACGTTTCCCGATTGAAGAAGTGCCATGCGAGATGGCCAATATTCCCCATGGGGCGCTTGACCTGGAAAGGATAAAAATGTTCCACGAAGTGAGTATGGATTTCATAGTATAAGTTTTTATCTCGGTATGTGGGACATCCCACGAGGATGAAGAGATAAATTACTATTGGACGTAAATGAGGTATGATGTTGGAAATATGGATCAATGGAAATTCCATGATGAGCCTGAGTAAGCACGTCTTAGTTTGGTGCCAATAGAAGGAAGAAGGCAGTGCAATTGGATGGAATTAAGTATACCAGGAAGTTGGATGTTGGGATAATGACCAGTTGCCCAGATGATATGTTCAAGGATTGCAAGTGATGAGATGGGCCATAACCCACAGGCCCCAGGACCTGCCAAGAAGCAAGCACATTCTTGCTGAAGGAAAACCCTGGAAGAAGTTACGATTTTATCGACCGACGATCTTATAGGAGTTTACGCAAAACCTGAGAGTTGTTAAGGACCGATAGATGTTTGTTTGGCTTGCAGAATCAATGGATTTATCCGAACTTGGTTCGTCGACAAGAGAAATTCTGCAATGCTCGTGAGAATGACCGAGTGTTAGAATGCGAGATTCGCTAAACTAGGTACAAGGTAATGATTTGGGTGCGGGATGGATTGATCACCATACCGACTTACTCTTATTATTCGCTTTGCTATATGGGATGGTAAATCTGAGTGACTTACCTATAGTTGCGAGGGCGGACGATCAAAACCTTGTTTAAACCTTAGAAAGGTATAGGTATTTTTTCCCTTGTACACGGCAGTTGTTGCCAACCGTAGGTTATACGGTGAGGTTCAACCTGCACCCGTTTTCTGCAGGAGAAACCATAAATCGTTGACCACCATGAGATACGAGATATTTGTTTAGAATTGGCGCCGGACCACGTCGCCTATGAAGACCCAATTTCGGGATAACCTTACCAAGAGGAAAGGACAAAGGAATTGAGGAAAAGGTTATGCCACTACCGAAAGAGCCCGGAAGAAGGAATTATCCTTCCGACTGAGAAGACCGACATCGCCAACAATAAGGATGGAGTATATGAGTTTTGATGGAACCGTAACAATGCTTCTAAGGGTGGTAGCACCCGAGACCCCGGAGATGATCGATGGATTTTGAGAAGACCCCAAACCCTAACCTATTTCTTTCTAGCCTCTCCGAATCTCGAGGACGAGATTCATTTTAAGGGTGGTAGGTTTGTAACATCCCAAAATTCTAAATTTTGGAATGTTATAAACAAATAGATAGATTCGATTGATTGCTTGATTGATTGACTGAAAGTGAGTGAATTCGAAACTTTTGAAAGTTAAATGAGAGGGAATAAAAGGACTTTCCCAAACTTTCATTTTTCTTTTATGATCTTTGGGAATTCAAATTCTTTTCACCACAAAACCCTGGAGAGAAGATGACATGACTTCTTCCATTTATTTAAATGACAAGGGTGTTGAAAATATTTGAATCTCATTTGGAAAATATTTCCAATTCTGAAACTTTATGCAACTCAATGATTTTCACGAGAGAAGATAAAATGACTTCTTCAAATTAAATGAAATATGAGTTGGGAGTTTTAAAAGAATTAAATCCAAAGTTCTTTTGAATTTATTTCCAATTTGGAGTTATTTGAGTTTTATTCAAAATATTTTTCTCCAAAAACAAAATATATGGAAAATAGGGTAAGATGATTCCCTACATCAGAAAATTGGAGAGAAATTAATTTGAAATCATTTTGGTATTTTTAAAAATGATTTTCAGTGGATTTTATTAGGGCAGTAGCACTGTTTGTTTTATTTGAATTTGTGTGTATTTTATTTAATGCTAGAATAATGTTCATCATGTAGGAAATCTTTTTCTGAAAATTTTGATATATTATATGCCTATATAATATTTTCATTTTATTTTGTTTTATCATTTTGTTTTCCTCTCTGTTTGTTTAAAAAAAAAGGAGCGCAGCGCCTTGGGCCAAAGGCCCAAGCCGCCAGCCACCGGCCGGCCGAAGGCCAAGGCCATCGCACGACATATACGCACTAAGGGAGCCAGGAGCCCCAAGTTTCCTATTATTTTACAAATCCTAGTAGGATTTGATCCCGCTTTGTTATTCCGTTTTTATT
Organism: Aegilops bicornis; assembly: GCA_021605145.1. Taxonomy (NCBI): domain Eukaryota; kingdom Viridiplantae; phylum Streptophyta; class Magnoliopsida; order Poales; family Poaceae; genus Aegilops; species Aegilops bicornis. Next base: position 653,366,133 of record CM038669.1, on the reverse strand, counting down.
CCTAGGATTCCTAATCCTAATCTATTTCTTGTCCCCTACCCCAAGCAAAACCCTCCCTTCCCAATATAAATACCCAAGCACCCCTCCAACACATCAAATCAACTCTCCTCTCCTCTCCTCCTCCTCCATGGCAGCGCAGCCCCCACACCCGCCGCCGCCGCCACACCGCGCCATTGTCGCCGTCGCCCCACCAGCGCCGCCGCCGCCCCACACCCGCCGTCGCCCCACACCGCCGCCAAGTGCCGCCGCCGCCGCCATGCTGCCGCTGCCATGAGCCCTCGCCTCTTGAGGTACTAGCCCCGCGTCACCTTTTCTTTTCTTCGGTTCAGTTTTTTCAGAATCGTTCCGGTTTCCGTTCGGTTTTCTAGATCGGTTTTTCGTTTCGGTTTTCTTTCCGAAACCCTAGATCGATTTTCTCGCCGGTTTTTCTTTCGGTTTTGTTTAGCGGCGTTAAGCTCGATAGTTTTTCTTTTATTTTTAATTTCCGTCGAGGACCTATCCGTAGTGTTATTTTTTTAGTCCCTAATCTTCAAACACTCATAACTTTTTACTCGTAAGTCGGAATCCAACGAAACCAACGCCCACTTCTTCGTTATGATCTCCTCTATCCAGTAATACAACTCAAACATGTTTTTGATAATTTAAAATTTTAATTAGATCAGATTTGTATTCAAACTTCGTTTGATCGTAACTTGAGTTTCGTATCTCCGATTTAGTTGTTTCTTTTTGCATATCGAATCTCTTGACCTTAACTTTCTGATAAGGCCAAATACACATAGTTTTGGTACTGTTAGAAATTGTTTTATGCTGCAAGAGTTATTTGATTTGGTTTTGACGCTTTTCAATTTGTTTTCTTCGTTCTTTCCGATCTTTTGAGTGATTGCTTATGTGTGGTTACTATTGCTTGATTACGATAGATTGACCGGAGTGTGACAAGTAGAACTATCAAGAGTTTTGAGTGCGAATCATCTTCATCAACTTTGCAGGCAAGTAACACTTGATCATATTTTCTCTACTACCCAGTTTTATGCATTAGATCTATTCCTCAAACACTTGCATGATTAGGATCTAATTAAATTGTGGGATGGGAAGTAGATTGAGGTAGTACCTATTACCTGTTTTATTATCAAACCCTCTGGAGTTACTTCTACGTTTGCTTATTATGCCATGCTATGCAAGTAGACGTGGATTAGTTGAGTGAATATCCATGACAGATGTGAGGTTGATAATTAAAGGTTTATCTAAGGTGGCAACTTAAACACACATCTGGGTGGATTGAGGCACCTGGTTTCTATCAGGACTTGCCTGTTTTTCTTCGGACCGCCACCCAGGCTCAAAGGGATCATAAGATTATTCAAACTAGAAACTTCCGTGTGCAGCCACAAGCCATTATGGGCTCGCATAGTTGAGTAAGTCGTGCGAACTCTTATAGTGGTGGACTAGCAGATGTAGGGGATGTAGGTGTACCGGTTCACCCATCGTAAGGTGCTAGCGCTTACGAAGACTATGTCTCGGTCATCCGTCTCTCAAACACCATGTAGTGCGAGAACCAAACGGAGGCGATCGAGTCTTGTGGGGAAAAGTGCAAACCTCTGCAGAGTGTACAAACTAATCATGATTAGCCGTGTCCTCGGTTATGGACATCTTGAGTATCTAGTACTTGAATATCATGTGAATCCCAACATGTTACTCTAATTAATATTGTTGGGTTTTTAATGAGTACTTTTAATTGGGATTGAGGATGCTGTCAACCATTCTCAATGTTCAACAACCACCATGATATCTAAATAAACTTATCCTTTGAAGTAGGGAAAAACTGGCCTTATGCAAAACTGTAACCATAGAGCTTTCCACCAGCCATATATGCATGTAGTATAGGCTTATTCCTTCATTATTCTCTATGTGTTACTTTGCCAGCATATTCCATGTGCTGACCCGTTTTCGGGCTGCAACTTTTCATGTTGCAGACTTTTCGACGAGTAAGTGATACGTTAGGGTTACGATTTCCTATACTCAACTTTGCCGTTGGTGTTGATGGGAATCCACAACCTTGTTGCTTCCGCTATATTTTGGATTGAGGTAATAGTATTTACGCTACTTTATACATGTGATTTACCTCTGTTATAAATCCTTCGAGTACTGTGTGTGTCAGCATACCGATCCAGGGATGGCACGAAAGCACAGAGACTTGATCCATTCGGGTCGGGTCACTACAATAAAGCATGTTGTGTTGTGTACCAGACCTATTGTGCACCTTGCCATGAGTTTGGCAAGGGGGTACAATAGTGATCTAAGAGTAGATCACTGGACATCGGTCAAAATTATCCTTAGTGAGGACTAAGGAAATATTTCTCGGTTATGGAGGTGATAAAGAGTTCATCGTAAAAAGTACATCGATGCAAGCTTTTACACCGATCCAGATGACTCTAAGTCTCAATCTGGATACATATTGAAAGTGGGAGCAATTAGCTAGAGTAGCTCCATGCAGAGCATTGTAGACATAGAATATTTGCAAAATACATATGGCACTGAATGTGACAGACCAGTTGACTAAACTTCTCTCACGAGCAAAACATGATCACACCTTAGTACTCTTTGGGTGTAAATTACATAGCGATGTGAACTAGATTATTGACTCTAGTAAACCCTTTGGGTGTTGGTCACATGGCGATGTGAACTATGGGTGTTAATCACATACAGATGTGAACTATTGGTGTTAAATCACATGGTGATGTGAACTAGATTATTGACTCTAGTGCAAGTGGGAGATTGAAGGAAATATGCCCTAGAGGCAATAATAAAGTTGTTATTTTATATTTCCTTATATCATGATAAATGTTTATTATTCATGCTAGAATTGTATTAACCGGAAACTTGATACATGTGTGAATACATAGACAAAACATAGTGTCCCTAGTATGCCTCTACTAGACTAGCCCGTTAATCAAAGATGGTTAAGTTTCCTAGGCAAGGACATGAGTTGTTATTTGATGAACGGGATCACTCCATTAGGAGAATGATGTGATGGACATGACCCATCTGTTAGCTTAGCATTATGATGGTTATAGTTTCATTGCTACTGCTTTCTTCATGACTTATACATGTTCCTCAGACTATGAGATTATGCAACTCCTGAATACCGCAGGAACACCTTGTGTGCTATCAAATGTCACAATGTAAATGGTGATTATAAAGATGCTCTACAGGTGTCTCCGAAGGTGTTTGTTGGGTTGGCATAGATCAAGATTAGGATTTGTCACTCCGACTATCGGAGAGGTATCATAAGCCTTGCAAGCAATGTGATTAATGAGTTAGTTGCGGGATGATGTATTACGGAACGAGTAAAGAGAGTTGCTAGTAACGAGATTGAACTAGGTATGAAGATACCGACGATCAAATCTCGGGTAGGTAACATACTGATGACAAAGGGAATAACATATGTTGTCATAAGGTTCGACCGATAAAGATATTCGTAGAATATGTAGGAACCAATATGGGCATCCAGGTTCCGCTATTGGTTATTGACCAGAGAAGTGTCTCGATCACGTCTACGTAATTCTCGAACCAGTAGGGTCCGCACGCTTAATGTTCGTTGACGTTATAGTATTATATGAGTTATGTATGTTGGTGGCCGAGTGTTGTTCGGAGTCCCGGATGAGATCACGTACATGACGAGGAGCTCTGGAATGGTTTGGAGGTAAAGATTCATATATTGGATGATGTGGTTAGGCCAAGGGTTCAGGCCCACGTGGCGGTAAGTCGGTGCAAAATGAGTTTTGCGAAGGCCAGGGTGCCAAACGCCGGAGACCTTGGCGTATGGTCCTGGGCCAAACGTAAGGATTTTGGCGTTTGGTCCTAGAGTCCGAGTGGGACTCTTGCCTTTCGGGAAAAACCGACTTTGAGGAGGCTTTTGCTCCAAGTTTCGACCCCAGGGCTCAACATATAAATAGAGGGGCAGGGCTAGCACCAAAGACATCAAGAAACACCAAGTCGTGTGTCGGCAACCCCGTACCCTCTAGTTTATCCTCCGTCATAGTTTCCGTAGTGCTTAGGCGAAGCCCCGCGGAGATTGTTCTTCACCAACACCGTCACCACGCCGTCGTGGTGCCGGAACTCACCTATTACTTCGCCCGTCTTGCTGGATCAAGAAGGCGAGGATGTCATCGAGCTGAACGTGTGCTGAACACGGAGGTGCCGTACGTTCGGCACTTGATCGGGACGGATCGTGAAGGTGTACGACTACATCAAACGCGTTGATAAATGCTTCCGCTTTGCGATCTTCAAGGGTATGGAGATACACTCCCCCTCTCATTGCTATGCATATCCTAGATAGATCTTGCGTGATCGTAGGAAACTTTTTGAAATTACTGCGTTCCCCAACATGAGGAGCTGCGCAAAGAGCAGGTCTAGTGATCAGCACGATGGAATTTTACACAGGTTCGGGCCGCACTGGTGCATAAAACCCTAGTCCTACTTGTCTGTATATTCTGTGTTCTTGATCTCTTGAACTAGTTGCGGTGCATGCCCAGTACAAAAAGTCTGAATCCTCTCTCAATACGCCTCGGTCTCCTTTTATATGTCAAAGGGGTTACCACAGCGGCCACAGGAGGTGGAAAGTATCCACAGTGCTCAAGCTTATCACTGACATCGTAGGACAAATGCATTTAATGCGCTGCCTACGTGCCCTCTTACTTTATCGGGGACGGTAACTAAAGCCGTCTCGTCCGTCGCCGACTCTCCTCGCTCCGACACGCATCCAGGCTGATGAGGCATGTAACGCCAAGCTGGATGGCTATCTGCTATGTTGGCGCGGTGGTAGAGCCTCCACGAGGATTTGCATGCCGCCACACTGGTGTCTACTTAGTTGGCAAGATGGTTGTTGCGCTGGAACGGGCGTGAGGTGCTGAAAACCTCGTCGGGTGCGGGCCTGGCTGTGGCCCCGTGATTGTCCCTGGCAAGGCTTGCCGGGGCCCTCACAGTCGTTCCCGGCAAGGCCTCTTTGTCTTCTGGCCCCACATGGACCCGCAGGCTATCAATCTTCACAAAGATCTGCATACTACTATGCATGCGTCACCAAGTCTTGGCCCTGACATTGTCGATGGTGTCAAAGCTCTTAGCCTCGACGGTGAGGGCCTTGCTGGTGCTTCGCAGGCTGCCCCGGCATGGGTCTTGCCGGAGCTGTGTAGGTCGCCCCGGCAAGGGTGTTGCCGGGGGAGGTTCAACTAGTCTTCTACTCTCTGTTTTCCATCTTGAATGATGTTTTGGTAGTCTTGTATTCTGTCTCCTCGTGCCCCGTGAAGCCCTGGCACAGGTGTGGCGACGACTGCCCGTGCAAAAGTAAGGGGTACAAAAGAGCCCATACTTTTGTACACCGATATGAGCCCCCGGGTCTGGGCCACACACAAGCGCAAATCATTGTTGGGCCAGGCCCAAAACAGTGTGCGAGCACGTGTGGCAGGATTTTAACCGCTGTAAAATCTTCGTCAGTTGCACTTCCCAACGATCCGCATTGAGTGAGTGACATGGGGGTCGTGCGTGGAATGGCCGCGGCACACCTACTTCACCTCCCAGTGAAGAGTAAAGAGGTGGCCCGTGCCTTCCCCATAAAAAGAGGAATCTACAAGGGCGCTGCTCATTTACCCTCTGCGCCCTTCCCAATCCAGGAACCGTCGTTCCCCTCTTCTCCCTCGAGCGCAAACTAGCGCTTCTCGCCTCTGTTCGCCGCCGCCACGCTTCCATTGCTCCTTAATCCCTCGCCCCTTCTCAGCTGCCATGGCGCCCAAGGCAAGCAAGGGCAAGGGAGCAGCCAAGGCCGCCGAGTGGAAGGAGGTGCCGGAGAGAGAGTTAGTGAAGCTGCGGAATAAGCACGCCCTCTTTGTCTTGACGATTGACGTGCTCACCACCAGGGAGAAATTCATGTGCCCGTGGGGGAGAGACGGCGGGGCATCCCACCACAGTCATCATCCCTGCTCCCTTCGCCAAGCCAGGTCCAGACAAATACCCTTTCTTCATCGATTACTTCTCCTGCGGGCTCTGCCCCCCTTTCGCCGATTTGTTCAACGACATCATGCACACCTACGGCTTCCATCTCCTGGATTTTATGCCGAATGTCGTGGCGTGCATGGCCTTCTTCGCCCACCTCTGCGAGGGCTTCGCTGGGGTGCATACCAACACGACACACTTCCACCACTACTTCGTCCCTCGCATCCAGTCAGGGGGGGGGCATCTCCGGCTTCATCACTTGGATCCCAAGGGCGTTGAGCAATGGCACATACCTGAAGGGTTCCAGAAAGGATAAGTGGGACAAATGGCGGGGCTGGTGGTGCTGGATCGAGGAGAAGGATCTGCAGGAGTTTTGTCAGGTCCGTTAGAGGTCGCTGGTCCGTGGCAATGACTGGGGCGAGCTCGACGCCAATGACGAGAAGCTCACGGTTGCCACCACTAGGATCCATCGCCTCACCTCAGCCGGGCTTAAGCTCGAGATGATTGGGGCCGATTTCATCCGCCGCCATATTGCTCCTCTGCATAATAAGGGGATGCCGGCCTGGGACTTCAAGAACACGGCCGATATCATGAGGCTTTGCCCCGGCCTGAATTATAACTTCACGATGATACATCATGCACATCTCTGTTTAGAGGCCGTTTCAGCTCAAGGTTGACGAGATCGGCAAGGCCGAGAAGTCCGGCGAGGCCGCCAAGACCGGCAAGGTTGATAATCCGTTCAAGTTGCCAGCAGGGGTGGTCCCGTTGAGCAACAACTCTTGTATGACTGCCATCATCTCCATGATGCCGGTGTTCAATGTGCATGACCTCGATTCGACCTGGGTCGAGCCAAAGGTGGAGCTGTTGCAGAAGTTCTTCGAAAACCTGTTAGATACGTACGTCCATGCCAAGTCGCAGCTCATCCGCCCTACCACCGCAGAAGAGGTGGCGTACATTGTTGCCAGGGCGGGGGAGGCAGCACTTGCCGAGGAGGTCGGCATTCTTGGCACCGTGGAGGACGACGCCGAAGAGGCCGAAGAGGAGAAGAAGTTTTTCGACTGGACAGAGTCTGCCGGCCAGCCCAGCGGCACCGGCGCCGGGGTTCCCCTTGCTGAGTAGGCGGCTGAGGAGTCGGCCGAGGAGGGGTCCGACACAGACGAGCCTTCGGCCCCAAAGAAGAAATGCGCCCTGCGGCGGGCCAGCTCCGGTGAGCCAGTCCAGCCCAGCAAGGCCACCCAGCGGCAAGGGGCCCAGGCGCAACCCATGCACCAGACGAGGTGCGCGGCTGTGGAGGCGGTGAAGGAAGCTGTAGCGGTGAAGAAGGCTGCGGCCGCTGCCTCCTCCTCGACTAGGCGCGCCGCCTCCTCCTCCTCGACCAAGCGGCCAATGATGTTTTCTCCTCCTCCTCCCCTTACGGACACCGTCCCAGTGGTTGATTTTGACCTAGGGTCTTTTATCCTGAAGAGGAAGAGGAGGCCAGAAGATGAAGATGAGTAAGCACCTCGCCTCCCCATCCATTTCCTAATCGTTTATCTAGATCATCTTATCTTAACTTGATCTTGTCTTCAAAGCGACACGGAGATGCTGGCTCAGAGGATGGCAAAGAGAGCCAAGGCTTCGACGGGCAATGAGCACCCGGCAGGCACTCCACGCGCGAGGGGGATGATCGTGATCACCCCAAATACCAGCCCTCAACGCGGCCCCCACTCCAGCCCCCAACGTAAGTCAGCTACTCATTTCCTACTGGTGGGCGTTGGAGTGTTTATTTTTAATGCTGACCTTGCCGGGTTCGCAGGAGAAGAGCCACAACAGGAGGAGCCGCTGAGGGCCTCCCCTGACATGCCGCCCCCGTCAACGATGCCACTTAGAGGGGTGTCCCTGGCAAGGGCATCCACCAAAGAGCCCACACGCTTGGAGGAAGTGGTGGTGGGAACAGGCGTTGGTGGCTCCATCCTGACAATGAACGTTGTCGGGGAGGGAACCACTTCTTCTCAGCTCGTCACAGGTAAGCTTCTCGCTTCCTGTCCCTTGCCATCTTTGCCATGCGGTTTCCTTTCTTTTCTTCGTTCTGAATTTTTGCTTTGAGCCCTGCCCCATTCTTCTTTTTGTTTCTAGACCCTCCCTCGACGGACCAGACAGATGTCGACACTATTATCGAGGAGACCGCCAAGGACGCCGAGGCTGAGGCCACCATAATTGCCGCCGAGGAGGCCGCTAAGGCCGTTGCCGAGGCAAACATCAAGGTTGCCGCCGAGGAGGCTGCCAAGGAATCTGCCGGGGGGGGGGGGGGGGCGAGGCCGCTGCCGAGGAGGCCGGCAAGGCCGCTGCCGAGGAGGCCGCCAAGGGGCCTGCCGGGGAGGAGGTGGTCGAGGACCAACCCTCTTCCTCCTCAGCTCCCGTCCCGAGCAAGTACTTAAAAGTGGACGACTATCTGTTCGTCAGCCTTCCAGGGACGGCTAGCACCGGGGCGCCAGCCAAGGGGGAGGTGTTTGATGATGAGGTCCTCGCTGCTGTCGGGCTCCAGGTTGTTGATGAACCGATCGCCAGTAGCGGCGGCTCCAAGGAAGAACAGCTCCTTCAGGCCACGAGCGCTAACTTCCAGAGGCTTTAGGCGCTCTACTGTGCCCGCAAGGACAAGGTGGACTCCAGGATGGCGGCCAAGGACAAGGCAGAAGCAGATTTCCAAGAGCGCGTTGAGGGAGTCCTGGATTAGGCGGTATCCGGACAGTCGGACTATATACATCATCCGGACTATTGAAGCGTGAAGACTCAAGACTCAAGACTTCGGCCCGTGTCCGGATGGGACTCTCCTTTGCATGGAAGACAAGCTTGGCGATTCGAATATTAGGTTTCCTTCCTTGTAACCGACTCCATGTAAACCCTAGCCCTCTCCGGTGTCTATATAAACCGGAGAGTATGGTCCTTAGAAGGCCGATCACAATTACAATCATACCATCATAGGCTAGCCCTTAGGGTTTAGCCTCTACGATCTCGTGGTAGATCTACTCTTGTACTGCACATATCTTCAATATTAATCAAGCAGGAAGTAGGGTTTTACCTCCATCGAGAGGGCCCGAACCTGGGTAAACATTGTGTCCCTTGCTTCTTGTTACCATCAGCCTTAGACGCACAGATCGGGACCCCCTACCCGAGATCCGCCGGTTTTGACACCGACATTGGTGCTTTCATCGAGAGTTCCTCTGTGTCGTCGCTTCGAGGCTTGATGGCGTCTTCAATCGTCAACAACACGGTCCAGGGTAAGACTTTTCTCCCCGGACAGATGCTTTCAGAGACCAGGGCCCAAGAAAAGACCTTGATCAAGAGCCTCGCAGACGAGAGACAACTGCTGCAGAGTGCCGCTACCACCCACAACGAATTTGTGGCCGGCATGAAGCTCTAGACCAGCCGCCTCGTCGATGTTGCAGAGAGGCTCACCACGCACCTGTCTTTCATGGGCATGCCAAGCTTCAGGTACTCCCGGGGTGAACGTGATCGAAAGTGCCAGGCTGACCCTGTTCTTCGAGCACGTCCTCGACGCCCTGGTGCTACTCCACTCCAATCAGGCAACTTATCTGGCCGAGGAGGCTTAGAAGCTTTGTCGATGCGCCTTGACCAAGGTGCTCACCAAGGTGGCATACTGGAACCCCGTCGTCGACTTCGCCAACGCGCTCGAGAGCTTGCCGGAGGATGCAGACCTCCAGGCGCTCAAAAAGCATATCGAGCCCATCATTAGCTGCGTTGGCGGGGTCAAGAGGCTGGAGGGCCAGCGCCGGGATTAACTGCTCCATTTCTTATCGTCGTTGCGAGTTTGTACCCAAGACAATTTTATCTTAAGTCAGAATAGCGTAAACCACTAATGTAATATAACTTTGCTGTGTTTTGAACTGAATGCATGTAATTTCCCTGTTTGATTTCTGTTTGTACGTATTACACCCTACGCTAAGTTGGATAGGCTTGCTGGTGCGTTAACCCTTGCCGCGGGCGCTTTGAGGAACGGATCCTTAGCAGCCTGCTTGGGGTGTCGCTGCCGGGAAAGCCACCTTGTCGTTCTTGCCGCAGCCACTTGAGCTATTGAGCGGACCCGAAACAGGACAAGGGCGTTGCCAATAGTGGCAGGGTTCCTTCGTGTGCAAGTTTTTCATACAAAAACCTAAACCATTCGAGGGGAATAACCTTACAAAAAGGAAATCACTCAAAGTTTGGCGTGACTTAGCTTTTATTGTTGCGCGGATCGTCGTTACGGCTGCGAACGATACCGTTCGCCTGACTATTGGTACCAGAACAATGTAGATGGTATTGATTTCCTCCGCCACCAGCGTCTGCCACGTCGCCCGCTCGTGCTGGCATGGGCAGACCGGTTCTAGACAAAATGATCGTCGTGATCGTCTTCTTCTTCGGAGTCATGGCGATGAAGAAACTTCTGCACTAACTACTTGACCAGATTTTCACAGCTTCGTCCCCCTACCTGGCGTGCCAAAGATGTCAGGGAAATGAAACCTATGGGATCACCGGGACCCCTTCTACGATCGGCGTGGCGAGGAGCTATGCAAAGAGCAGGCCTAGTGATCAGCGCGAGGGATTTTTACCCAGGTTCGGGCCGCACTGGTGTGTAAAACCCTAGTCCTGCTTGTCTGTATATTATGTGTTCTTGAGTTCTTGAACTAGCTGCGGTGCATGCCCAGTCCAAAAAGTCCAAATCCTCTCCCAGTACGCCTCGGGCCTCCTTTTCTATGTCAAAGGGGTTGCCACAGTGGCACACAGGAGGTGGAAAGTATCTGGAATGCTCAAGCTTATCGTTGACATCGTAGGACAAATGCATTTAATGCGCTGCCTACGTGCCCTCTTACTTTATCGGGGATGGTAACTAAAGCCGTCCTGTCCGTCGCTGCCTCTCCTTGCTCCGACACGCGTCCAGGTTGACAAGGCATGTAACGCCAGGCTGGATGGCTAGCTGCTGTGTTGGCGCGGTGGTAGAGCCTCCACGAAGATCTGCATGCCATCACGCAGGCGTCTGCTTAGTTCGCAAGCTGGCCGTTGCACTGGAATGGGCATGAGGTGGCGAAAACCTCATCGATTGCAGGCCTGGCTGTGGCCTCGCGATTGACCCCAGCAAGGCTTGCCGGGGGCCTCGTAGTCATTCCCGACAAGGGCTTTGCCATGGGTCTTTGTCTTCTGGCCCCACGTGGACCCGCAGGCTATCAATCTTCACAAAGATCTGCATGCTACTATGCATGCGTCCCCAAGTCTTGGCCTTGACACTGTCGATGGTGTCAAAGCTCTCAACCTCAAGGGTGATGGCCTTGCTGGTGCTTCGCAGGCAGCCCCGGCAAGGGTCTTGCCGGGGTTGCGTTGGTCGCCCCGGCAAGGGTGTTGCCGGGGGAGGTCCAGCTAGTTTTGTACTCTCTGGTTTCCATCTTGAATGTTGTCTTGGTAGTCTTGTACTCTGTCTCCTCCTGCCCCGCCAAGCCTGGCAAAGGCGTGGCAATGACTGTCCGTTCACAAGTAAGGGGTACAGAAGAGCCCATACTTTTGTACACCAACAACGAACTCTTGGATATATCGATCGGAAAGAATAGCTTCGAGGTGGTTTCGTAACCTACAAATGATTTCTTCTTATGTTCTCCGCTAGATAGGAACTTCGGAGTGATTCTTCATCGCACTTCGAGGGATGGTTATGTGATCCAATTATGTTAGCATTGTTGAGAGATTGCACTAGCGAAAGCACGGACCCTAGGCCACATTTTCAAGCATTGCAATACCGTTTGTGCTCACTTTTAATGTTTGCTACCTTGCTGTTTTTTATTTATTCAGATTATAAAAATATATTTCTACCATCCATATTACACTTTTATCACCATCTCTTCACCGAACTAGTGCACCTATACAATTTGCCATTGTATTGGGTGTGTTGGGGACACAAGAGACTCTTTGTTATTTGGTTGCAGGGTTGTTTGGGAGAGACCATCTTCATCCTACACCTCACACGGATTGATAAACCTTAGGTCATCCACTTGAGGAAAATTTGCTGTTGTCTTACAAAACTCTGTGCCTGGAGGACCAACACGAGTCTACAAGAACAAGTTGTGTAGTAGACATCAAGCTCTTTTCTAGCGCCGTTGCTGGGGAGGTGAGTGCTCAAAGGAATATCTTCAGATCTTGCAATTGAATCTTTTGGTTTCTTGTTTCATCACTAGTTTGGTTTATAGAAAGAAAACTACAAAATATGGAATTGAGGTGGTCTCATATTATTCGTCTTTATCATGTCTTTCGTGAAAATGATGGAAAGGAAAATTGTACTCAATTGATAGAAGAAGAATTCAATAGAATGTTTTGCATACATGATGAGCATGATTGCAATGTTGTTAGTATGAATTCTTTGAATATCCATGATGTTAGTGATTTGCAAAGTCATAACTTGGGGATGCTATGTTTGATGAAGATGATATTTTTAGTCCCCCAAGTTTTGATGAGAAAATTTATTATGATGATAGCATTCCTCCTATTTATGATGATTACAATGATGAAAGTGGGTTTGGAAGAGTGTCACCTCTAGGTAATAGTGATCCCACTATTTTGGAGGGTGTTGAATCTTATTACCATATTGATGAAAGTGGATTTGGAGAGGTCACGACTTTATTTAGTGATACATCCACTATTTTGGAAGAGGTTTCAATTGACTATGACAATAATGTTGTTGTCTATCTTGATTATTATGATGAAATGTATGCTACAAAGAATAATGATAACCATGAAACTTGTCATCATGATTTTAATTTTCAATCACATGATAGTTATTTTGTTGAGTTTGCTCCCACTACTATTGATGAGAATAAATTTGCTTATGTGGGGAGTAACAAGATTTCTATGCTTATGTATCATGAAAAGAATGCTTTATGTGATATTTATATTTTTGAATTCATTCATGATGCTACTAAAAATTACTATGAGAGAGGAAGTTATACTTTTACATATTGCAATAATATCAAGTTCCCTCTTTTTGTGTTGAAAGTTTTGAAGTTGCACTTGTTTTGCCTTCCTATGCTAGTTGATTCTTGCTCCCATAAATTATTTGATTACAAAATCCCTATGCATAGGAAGTGGGTTAGACTTAAATGTGCTTGCCATGTGATTCATGATGCTCTTGTTATGCTTCAATTCTTATCTTTTATGTGAGCATCATTGAAATCATAATGCCTAGCTAAAAGGCATTAAAGAAAAGCTCTTGTTGGGAGACAACCCAACACTTTTACTCACTGTTTTTGTGTGTTCACATGATTATGCTACTGTAGTAATCATGTTTTGTTGATTTTGTTTCAATAAAGTGCTAAGTAAAGCCTTTGGGATAATGTGGATGATAGATGAGTTGAATCTGTGCAAAAATAGAAACTTTTGTGCTCAGTCCAAGAAATTTGAAAATTCACTGGAATGTACTTTTCATCTGAAATTTTTACAGGTGATAGATATACTAATTATATACGTTTTCCTAATGTTTCAGAATTGAGTAGCAGAAGTACGGTTCGAGTATAGATTACTACAGACTGTTCTGTTTTGGACAGATTATGTTTTCCATGCATAGTTTGCTTGTTTTCTAGTTTCTATGGCTTATATTGCTCAATATAAATTGTGGAAATGATAGGATATAGTGGGAATAGTGTGTAAATAATTATGAATCTTGTCTTTGACAGTGCCAAAGTGAAATGGTTTGCTCTTTATCATACTAGCCTATCTCACTAAGTTCCGTTAAGTTTTGTGTGATTGAAATTTTCAAGTTTTGGGTGAGATATCGATATGAGGAGAATAAGGAGTGACAATACCCTAAGCTTGGGGATGCCCAAGGCACCCCAAGGTAATATTTTAGGAAGATCCAAGCAACTAAGCTTCGGGATGTCCCACAAGGCATCCCCTCTTTCGTATCCATCATTATCGGTAATCTTACTTGGGGCTATATTTTCATTCGTCATATGATATGAGTTTTACTTCGAGCATTATTCTATTTTGTGAGTATTTGATAGCTGTTATTTATACTAATGTTTTGCATCTTTTACTTCAATAAAAATGTCAAGTATAGCCTTTGCCATGCTTATTTTGCAAGTATATGAGTTGTTGTTTTAAAACAGAAAGTTTATCGCTGTTGCAAAAATTCTTGAGAAAATTAAGAATGTGATAAAATGATGAAAGTTTTTGAAAAATAATATATGATAAATTTTCTACAGTGTGGTAAATTTTGAGAATTTTCTGAGTTGAATAAGATTGGATCTAGCTTCATCCTTTACAGACTGTCCTATTTTGGCAGATTGCTGTTATGTTTGCATTGTTTGCATATGTTTGCGTGTTTAATGATTCTATTTGAGGGTAGGAGTATTAGATATGCAGAGGCATTTAGAATGAAATGTTGAATAATAATTTTAGTGATTTGCTACAGTAGAGAATGATAAGGTTATTGCATTGATTTATACTAACTTATCTCACGAGTTCTTGTTGAGTTTTGTGTGGATGAAGTTTTTAAGAATTAGGGAAACCGTGGTATAAAAGGAATAAAGGAGGCACAAAAGCTCAAGATTGGATAGATCGATCATAAAGAATAGCTTCGCGGTGGTTTTGTATCCTACAAACAATTTCTTCTTATGTTCTCCGCTAGATAGGAACTTCGGAGTGATTCTTCATCTTACTTTGTGGGATGGTTATGTGATCCAATTATATTAGCATTGTTGAGAGATTGCACTAGCGAAAGTACGGATCCTAGGCCACATTTTCAAGCATTGCAATACCGTTTGTGCTCGCTTTTATCGTTCGCTACCTTGCTATTTTTATTTATTCAGATTATAAAAATATATTTCTACCATCCATATTACCCTTTTATCACCATCTCTTCACCGAACTAGTGCACCTATACAATTTGCCATTGTATTGGGTGTGTTTGGGAATCTTTGTTATTTTGTTGCAGGGTTGTTTGACAGAGACCATCTTCATCCTGCGTCTTGCACGGATTGATAAACCTTAGGTCATCCACTTGAGGGAAATTTGTTGTTGTCCTACAAAACTCTGCGCTTGGAGGCCCAACACGAGTCTACAAGAACAAGTTGTGTAGTAGACATCACACGACGATCATCTTGTCCATCTTGGACCGGCCGGGCTGTCAAAACACACCGAAAATTGCTCATACTTAAGAGTTTCACATCCGTATTAGTCTCACATCGCCGCGTGACGAGCTAGTCGACTGCCACTATGAATCTTCTATGTTCATCAAATAGAAGATTCATTGTCAGGGTCTATACCCTTGACAAGGGAAACATTCATGTCAATACTTCTTTTTATGTATCACAATGTGTTGATAAAAATCGACGAACAAAATAAAAATTTAATGTTATTGTAATAGGGGTATCAATGTACATGAATAAGAAGAACTTGACACTCGATGAACAATCATCAATTGATGAAATGCAGTCTAATGTATAGTTATCTCGTTCACACAGCGAGAATTGGTAGACCAACAGAGAAGCTTGCTGCCGTCCACCAGCGTGGCTATTTAAGCCGGTCGGCGTCCGCATCGCTCGGCAATGTGGGACTCAAATTTAGGTGCACCAATAAGTGAGGAAGGAGCTTCTATCATTGTAGGTGGACCGCTACAACCCACAACATGGTCGGCAGACGCGCCGGGCGCCCCCATATCAACCGCGTATTTGGGCTGGATATTAGGGGCGACGATCAGCCTAGGCATCCGAGGCCCGTTTGAGGAGCCCGTTAGGTTGAATTTTCATGACCAGTCATTAACCGGGCCGTCCGCCCGAGCGTTTGAGACGGTGTCGGTGCTATGTCCAATGAAGTTAATTATTCAAAGAGAGATATGAGATGTAGGTAGTTCGGAGTTTGTGAAGTTGAACTACTTGTAGTACTGTTTGTGGAGTTTGTGAACTACTAGTTAAGTTTAAATTGCTGAATATATGTAGTAGGTTTAAATTGCTGCATAATTTTTTGTAAAAAATCAAAGTGTTGGTGTTCGTAAACATGCAACGCCGTAGATAATATGAACATATTGCTGTCGTTGGAGATGTGACACGCCATCAGTACCCAACATACTGCTGACGTTTGAGCCGAGGGATGTGCCAGAGCTACTACTTGATTGAGTGCCAACACGTAGCTATGCTTTCAGCAAAAAATTCACTATTGGGAGCCGGTGCCCTTCGAAGCACTTTCACGTGTGAAACGAAGTCATATTGCCCAAGACCCGTGGAGACCTACCTATAGTGACGTCAAAGTACCAGTGAGCATGGAGGTTTGGTTGAGATCATTACGATAAAACAAAAAAACTGGGCACCCATCTTTTACCTATATCGGATCTCAGGGCCGTTTTGCTATCCGCTGACATGAAAAAAATCGAATTTCATGGCGGGAAATTAGGATTTCATGAGGGAGGAAAAGGGGGTGTATAGTCGTACAATGCATTGGTGGGAGGAAGTTTCGATGTGTATGTAGATTTGGTTCTAGTGCCCCCACCCTTTTCAAGAACGCCAACGGTAAAAAAATCACTACGCTAGTGCCCTACGCCCGTAAGGCCAATTTTGGCACACCATAGCTAGGTTTTTCTGCACTAGTGATGAATGCAAGCCTAAGAAGGTGTGTAGATAGCTCACTACCAAAAAATACCTATATCGCAATGGCAAAAATTTGCACATCTACCTTGTGGTCCTTGGTTCGAGACAATTTGACAACTTTTTTGGAAAGTTTTTCTTTCAAAGAGCAGGGGTCGAATCTATGAAAGAATTGTACTTACCCACCAAACATTACCCTTTGTATAGAGCAATGATGATCTCACTGTATTATGCACCAGCCAAATATATAATGAGGCAATGACAATAATAGGCGTGCAATGTAGCAGCCTCAACATTATCAGTCTTCAGGATCCCCAGCAATACAATGCCCAACAAGGTCATGCTCCCGTCTGAATTTCTGTAAACCTAAAGGCAAGCAATACAACCCCCTACCCACACAGACAACCCCACAAATAAAATGTGCAACTCATTACTTTGCCACATTTGAAGCATGCAACAAGCTACCGGGGTGGAAAACCACATGGCTAGTTCATCAAAACAATGATTCTCATATAAGCGTAAGATTAGGCATTCACTATATTCAGAAGAAATGATCAAAAAATGCATCTCCAAGAACAATAAATCATGGTCTCACTCACCCGTCTCTGTAGAGATAGCAGCAAGGAAACCTGATATGATCCCAAACACATCCCATTCAGGATCCCCATTAACAGTATTTCCTACCTTCATATGTACATGACCTCAAAATGCCGTCATTGAAACCAGTCCTTGCAACGCAATGTCCATGCATGGACGCCCACAATCACTGTTCATAGGAGACCATGTGAGAAAACATTAGTCTTACTTCTTTTGTACAAAGGTATTAGTAACATTTTCCTAAATAAATGAGGCACCAACTTTGGTAAAATAAGAAGACACTTGCAACCTTATAAATCCCTGAAGTCCAACTCTACTAAGTTCCACTCAATATAGGAGTGGGTATTTTGAACGAAAGATAGATCTCCATTCCTTAAGAACAACAAAAACCATTAAAGGATGTTCATACTGAAATATCACATTCCGATGACAAGATTTAATTTGCTCTCTAGGCACTTTCATGGTCCAGGCTTATTACCTTTGACCACTAAAATTTGTCAAACATATGATTAAATAATTTATCATATGAAGGATATAGATGCACTAGTCAGGCTTCATGGTAAGTAAATTGTAATCACTAGCAGAATTTGTTGTAAGCTAGGAAACTGAACATTAATCTGAGTACCTAACAAACTAAATAGCTACACTTCGAAAAGGGCATGTTTGAGTCATTGTCTATTTAACAGAATTTTCTCCTTTTGATCTTCCATCAACAAATACACAAAATTGTATCACAAACTAGCAAATGACTGGAACCATGTAAAACAATTGTATCTAACATTTCAAATTAATCACTGAACATGGAAGGAAGAAAGTGGACTATTTTGTATCTAACTCCAGAACAACACCTTCATAAGTTCATGATTGTGTATCTTTCACCAGCAACAAAGTGTCAATCAATTAGAAGTAGTATTGCTAAAGATTTGAAGATGCTTAGTTATAGAGAATGAAATACTTGTAGAAAATAATACTACCACAAAAATAGGAGTACCTGACAGCGTATGATACAAAAGTTGTAGATTAGATTGATGGCAAGGCCAGTTTAGACTGTTATGTACACCAATCATATGCATATGCCCACACAATCGGCACTGTTTCCATCATCCTACCAGGAAAACATGCTTAGTTACAGATAATGAAATACTATTCACCTATTCAATCATACACTAATCATACACACAAATGTGTACGATCAAGATCAGGGACTCACGGGAAGATATCACAACACAATTCTAGACACAAATTAAAGTCATACAAGCTTCATATTACAAGCCAGGGGCCTCAAAGGCTCGAATAAATTAGCTCGAATACAAACGAGTCAGCGAAAGCAACAATATCCAAGTACAGGCATAAGTTAAACAAGTCTGCCTTAAGAAGGCTAGCACAAAACAACAACGATGATCGAAAAGGCAAGGCCTCCTGCCTGGGAGCCTCCTAACTAATCCTGGTCCTCGGTGGTCTCCACGTAGTAGTATGCACACTTGGGGTATTAGTAGTCGTCCGTGGTGGAGTCTGGCTCCTGGAATCCATCATTTGGTCGCAACAATCGGGCAGGGGAAAAAAGAGTAGCAAAGCAACCGTGAGTACTCATCCAAAGTACTCGCAAGACTTACATTAGATCTATGCATATGTATCAAAGGAATGGGCTGTATCTGTGGACTGAACTGCAAAATGCCAGTAGGGAAGGGGAAAGTCTAGCCTATTGAAGACTAGCATATTCAAGCATCTTGCAGCATTTAGAAGAGTACAGAGTAGCATCTTATATTAGTATTAAGTATGTTGTAACATCGCCCAGAGATCACTTCCTCGACTCCCTGCGAAAGCAATCCCGGAGCCATCATATCCATCTCTCATGCCTTAGCATCCCATTTAGTTGTATCAATCTGGATACAACTCTGAGCGTCCGTTACCGTGGACACGGCTATTCGAATAGATAGAATACTTCCCTGTAGGGGAGCACAAACTTACCCAACACGCTCAATCAACTCCGGTCGGACACACCATCAGGTCATGATCGGCCTCGACCGATCAACACGTCATAGTCCTACCTAGGCTCAACATAGAGGCCAGCATGCTGGTCTACATCCTAAATGCGAAGGGGTCATGGGACAATCGTCCTTTGCAATCTTGTGCATTGCAAAGGCGGCCGGTGAGCAGACCTAGACTCCTTATACAAGTGCAAGCTTAACCAGTCCAACCCGGCGCGTGCCACTCAGTCGCTGACATCAGTGAGCTTGGAAAAATCGTACGACGCAGAGTGCCCATACTTATTCCCGTGTGGTGGTTAGTGCGAAAAGGTCAGAGGCGTACTCGGATCAAATATCCAAACCGTTAGTGTCTTGGTACCATGCGTAACGAGCAGAGACTCACGATCATATGACCACGTCGCCCCGTCCCGTGGACTTACGACAAGGGCTAAGAATGTCTGGCTGTGCCACGTAATTATCTCACGTGTACCCTCCAGGTCAAACAGGCTTCACATCACTTGCGAGTACCCCTCGGAGCCGACCCGATTGAAGGAAATATGCCCTAGAGGCAATAATAAAGTTGTTATTTTATATTTACTTATTCATGATAAAGGTTTATTATTCATGCTAGAATTGTATTGATCGGAAACCTAAATACATGTGTGAATACATATTGAAATACCATGTGCCTAGTAAGCCTCAACTAGGTTAGCTCGTTGATCAAAGATGGTTAGGGTTTCCTAACCATGGACATGAGTTGTCATTTGATAACGGGGTCACATTATTAGGAGAATGATGTGATGGACAAGACTCATTTGTTACCTTAGCATTAGGATCGTTCAGTTTATTGCTATTGCTTTCTTCATGTCAAATACATATTCCTTCGGCTATGAGATTATGCAACTCTCGGATACCGGAGGAATACCTTGTGTGCTACCAAATGTCACAACGTAACTAGGTGATCATAAACATGCTTTACAGGTATCTTCGAAGGTGTTTGTTGGATTGACATAGATCGAGATTAGGATTTGTCACTCCGAGTATCGGAGAAGTATCTATGGGCCCTCTCGGTAATACACATCATAAGTAGCCTTGCAAGAAAAGTGACTAATGAGTTAGTTACAGGATGATGTATTACGGAACAAGTAAAGAGACTTGCCGGTAAAGAAATTGAACTAGGTATGAAGATACCTACGATCGGATCTCAGGCAAGTAACATACCGATGGACAAAGGGAATTACGTATGTTGTCATTATATTAGAGCCTGAGAACAGAGGCATGTGAGCAATCTTGTATTTTTTTCGTCATAGCCCGCACGTCAGCATCAGTCCCTGGTGTGGACCCCTGCTACCTCTTGAGCACTCGTTGGTTTTCCCTTGAAGAGGAAAGGGTGATGCAGCAAAGTAGCGTAAGTATTTCCCTCAGTTTTGGAGAACCAAGGTATCAATACAGTAGGAGGCTCCTCAAAAGTCCCTCGTACCTACACAAACAAACAAGAACCTCGCAACCAACGCGATAAAGGGGGTCAATCCCTTCACGGTAACTTGCGGAAGTGAGATCTGACAGAGATAATAAGATAAGATAAATATTTTTTGTATTTTTATAATATAGATTGGAAAGTAAAGATGCAAGTAAAAGTAGATGGAAAACTTATGTGATAAAAGATAGACCCGGGTGCCATAGGTTTCACTAGTGGCTTCTCTCAAGATAGCATAAGTATTATGGAGGGTGAACAAATTACTGACGAGCAATTGATAGAAAAGCGCATAGTTATGAGATTATCTAGGCATGATTGTAACATCCCCAGTATCACACTACAGTAATCTCCCCCTAATGAAGGTCATGTCATCATGATCATCATGCCAAAATGCCACTTGCCAAAAATCTGCTTCAAATTCAAATTCAAATTGCATGTCAAATATTTGTTTCTTCTTTCATGCAAATAAAATAGTTCATCCTATGGAAAATAATCCCTCGATATTTGTCATGTTGAAGCCAACATTTTTGGAATTACCAAATTGTCCCTGGGAATTTATTATCTGGTCCAGCAGTATTTAAGATGTCCTTTTCATTTTCTAGAAATGCTTGGACAACTCCTGAAGGCCCCAAACTTTTTGTGGTAGTGCACAATAATTCTATGGAATTGTTTTAGCCAGTGGCATAATTTTGCAAAATCATTAGTAGCCAAAAGAAAAATGCAAAAGCTGCTGGAAAAAGAAAAACAAAAGAAAAAGAAAAAGAAAAGCAGAAGAGAGAGAGAACCCCCCTGTCCCCCTGGACCTCAACTAGCCTGGCCGGCCCAGTCGGCCCAGCTCCCCGCACCGCACCCCCCCTTCCTATTCCTCGGTCGCGCGCCGCTACAGGGCGACGCCTCGAGGGGATAAGGGCGACGCCTCGGCCTCCCCCCTGCCACCTCTCCCACTCGCCCCCTCCCCCTCCCAGATCCACTCCCCTCTTTCCCTCGCTCGTGCTCGCCCTTTCTCCCCACTGCCCGAGCGCCCCCGCCGCCGCTCTCCGCTCGATCCCGTGGCCACCGTGCCCCAATCGCCACTCCGCCGTGTCGTACTCCGTCGCCGCCCTCGACTACATCACCTCCGCCTCTCCGTTGAAGCTTGGAGCCACTGCAACGAACTCCCCAAGCTCGTCTTCTCCACACAACCGTCGTCGATCGTCACCCCGTTTCGCCGCCTCGAGCCTCCCCCGAGCTCACTCTCGCACATCTGCAGGCTCAATGTGAGCCTCTTCTTCCTCCTATCTCTCTCCCGTCGCCGTTTTCTCCCTCTAGCCGCCGTCCTCGACTTGCCCGAGCTCGCCGCCGCTTAGCACGTCGTGGGTGTCGTTTCAGCGACCATTTGGACGCGCGCTGCTGCTTATTGGCCTCGTCGCACCGCGTAGAACCTGCCCAGCCTATTCATTTGCTCCATAGCATGCTGTTTCGCCGTCTCCTTCACCCACCCGTAAGCGCCGCCGCCTCCACTCATCGCCGGTGCCGTTCCCGGCAGCTCCAGCTCCGGCCAGCCTCACCACGCGATGCGGCGGGCTCTCCCCGTTCGAACGTGCCCACCCGCACCCGTGTAGAACCCCTGCAGACGAATCCCGACGAGGCCGAGTGCCCTCTGCCGCGTTTTTTGTGCTCGCCGGTGTTCAGCCGCCGGCCTGCTGAGCTGGCACACCTGGGGCCACCCCCTGAGTCACTCCCAGTGGGGCCCCTGGCCCCCTGGTGACCAGTTGACCTGGTCAACTATGCTGACTAGGCAGGCCCCAGCCACTGACGTGTGGGCCCTACCGCTTAATCCTCTAATTAAATTGTTTTAACAATTAAAACTAATTAGTTTAGCTGATTAGTCCATGACATGTGGGGCCATCCTGCTAAATAACTCTGTTTAGTTAGTTTTAAACTTTTGTTAGTCCACTCTCTATGAGAGGTGGGACCCACTGGTCAGTTTGACCTGATCAGCCGTCCTGTTGACTGCTGATGTCACAATGATGTCATGCTGACGTAGTATTTCCTTTATGTTAATTTAATTAATTCCAGAAAATGTTTAAATCTTTAGAAATTCATAGAAAATAAACCATAGCTCGGATGAAAATGTTTTCTATATGAAAGTTTCTCAGAAAAATCCAATGAATCCGAATATGAGGTCTGTTCATATGTCACATGCGCCTAGCATGCTTAACATGGAACTTTCCCCCTCTGGTCATCTGTCTAGCACAGGTCCAGAACCGGGAAAACATTCCCGGTTGACTTCCCCCTTCACCGATATCGTGTAGCACCGCATTAGAACACGTCTAGCTCTTCATGTTGTCCTGTTATGCACTTGATTGCTATGTACTTACTGTTTCTCCCTCCCTCTTCTCTTCGGTAGACCCCGTGACGATGTTGATGCCCCCGTGATCGACTACGTCACCGACGACCCCTCCTTCTCGTCTGAGCAACCAGGCAAACCCCCCCCCCCCACACACACACACAAAAATTATCACCCATTCCATTCTCTCATGCTTGCATTAGATTTTTCTACTGTAATTGTTTGCTCCTACTCGGATGCATAGCCTGCTTTTGTATCTGTTGTTGTACCTTACCTGCTTATCCTAAGTTGCTTAGTATAGGTTGGTTAGTGATCCATCAGTGACCCCCACCTTGTCCTTGTTGCCCCTGCTTCATCATTGAAGACCCGATCAATGGGATCGAAGAACAGGCCCCGGCACCGCACATCACTTTCCCCATAGTTGCTCGACACTACTGGGTTACTATCGAGGGCCGAGGGTGAGACCTCTACAACACTTCTTATGTTAACCCTATAGTGTAGCTATTCGGTCGTGGTCATCGGGGGTGATTCCGCCTTAACCACTTCCGATACAACTCTGCCGTGCAACCCCTCAAGTGTGAACCTCGGGGGTGGTTCCTCTTATGTTCACCTTCATGATTACATCGAGTGGAATTCACCGGGGGTGATTCCTCGGGTTTTCCCCTTGATGTTTCGACACACGGATACTTGGACTTTACCACTGTTACTTGGAAAGGCGGGTCTACCCTGAGGGGTACCTGCGAGTGATGTGGAGACGGGTTGACCTGCAGGGTGCCCGGGAGATAATTACGATGCGTGGACGGACATTCCTAGACATTGCCGCAAGTCCTCGAGACGGGGCAATGGGGTCACATCTGTCATGAGTCCACTATGATTTGGATATTTGATCCGAGGGGCCTCTGGCCAGATAGCACTAACCATCACGTGGGCATAGTATGGGCCTTCTGCGTCGTATGCATCAGCCGAAGCTTAATAGACGTCAGCGACTGAGCGGCGCGCGCCAGGTTGGACTGGTTAGCTCCTGCCCTTTTTTAAGGAGGTAGCTAGGTCTGCTCACTGGCCGCCCACGCAACATGCAGGAGTTCCCTGGGAGATGGCCCATGACCCCTGGGGGCATAGGTTTAGTCCGGCGTGCTGACCTCTCTGTTAAGCCTAGGTCGTGTTGCGGCGTATTGTTTGGCCGAGGCCGGGCATGACCCAGGAAAGTGTGTCTGACCAGAGTTAATTGAGTGTGGTGGGTAAGTTGGTGCACCCCTGCAGGGAAGAAAACATCTATCGATAGCCTGTCCTACGGTAACAGACACTTGGAGTTGTATCCCGATCGATACAACTAGAACTGAATACTTGTGATGAGAATTGGATGGTGGTGAGAATTGGATTGTGATGACAATTGGATAGTATGGCTTTGGGATTGCTTTCTCGCAGGGAGTCGAGAAAGGATCTCTGGCCGAGGTTGATAACACTACTACTACTTTACTTTATGCTACTCTCATCTTCTCTGATGCTGCAAGATGCACTACTGGAATCAGAGGATTTGCCATCAGCCCCTTCTTTGTCGTCTGCTAGCGGACGGCAAAGGAGGTATTTGCTGTCCGTTTCCAAAAAACAGACGGCAAAGAACTGGCTGATGGCAAAGATCATATTTTCCATCAGCCAGTTCTTTGCCGTCTGCTAGCGGACGGCAAAGAAGCTTTGCCGTCGGCTAGCGGACGACAAGGAGGGAGGGGGCCCCACTGACGAGCTGCTTAAAAAAACTTAAACGGCCCCCCTCTTTGCCGTGGAAGATGGCAAAGTAGCTGATTCCTGTAGTGATGCTTGGATCTGCTTGAAGATGCTAGTCTTCGATAGGCTAGGCTTTCCCCTTCTCTTCTGGCATTCTGCAGTTCAGTCCACATATACTGCCCATTTCATTGATACTGATGCATATGTAGTGTAGATCCTTGCTTGCGAGTACTTTGGATGAGTACTCATGGTTGCTTTGCTCCCTCTTTTTTGCACCCCTTTCCATTTTTCTCGGATGTCGCAACCAGATGGTGGAGCCCAGGATCCAGACGCCACCTTCAACTACTAGGTAAAAGGCTAGCAGCAGCGCGGGTTTTAGGTGTATCAGTAGCGCGGGGTGAGGCGCTACTAATAAGGCGCTATAGCTAACACATAGCAGTAGTGCGTGCTCACCAGCGCTACTGCTACACAAGTGTAGCAGCAGCGCGCTTAGTGGAAGCTCGCTACTTCTAGTAGCTCTAGCACGCTCTGGCTGGACGCGCTACTGCTATCGCGGCGCTGGTGCTAACTTTCATACACTCGCTACTGCTAATTTTAGTAATTTTTTTGTTTTTTTCGGCGTATTTGTTTTGTATTTGAAAAGGCTTTATAGATGAATCTTTAGCACATACAAATGTCATCATGATACACATACAAATGCCTGCGAGACCACAAATGTAATCATAGCATATACATACAAATAGTCTCATCATAATCATCATCCAACACAAAGTGGTCTCTCGTCATCATCTCGAAAATAGCGATACAAGTCTCGATTACATGCAAATACATCGTCATCCACCAGTAGTATTGGAGGAGGCAAATTCTCGTGGCCCGGTTCGACACTGGCCACGAAAACCTTGAAGATGTTTGGGGGGATCGGCCGGCTGTGGAACAATGGTTCCTTGGGCTCCATTATCGCCGCTTCCCCACGTCCACCTTCGAGTCGCCGATGGTGTACAATATGGTGCCGCACGGGTTTCGTCGGCCTGCAAAGAAAAGTCTGCGACGTGAGACATCCGAAAGGCAACGAAAACGGGAGATTATACATTTATATTGAAGGGGGCCGGTGTGACAGATACCGTGAGGGCGTCGAGCTCAGCCAAAGACGAAGCACCGCCGAGCACGTCCGGTGCGGGAGCAGGTGCGGGAGCCGGTGCGGGAGCAGGTGCTCCCAAGAAGTCAGCAAGGGGAAAGTCCTCTGCATTTGCTTCTTGATTTTGCGTTGTCCAAGTGAAAACGCCCGTCACCAAGGAAGTAGACAAATCTGCAACCACCTGTTGCGACTGTCTGAGATGATTTCTTCTCAACCGCAATCTCAACCTTCTTGTCGATGTTTTCTTCAGTTAACCTCCGTCTTTCATTTCTCTCCTCCGTGGTCTCACGGTAGTACTTCTTCCACGTGGCGCCGTCTCCGACACCGTGCACGCGTCCATTCGACGGTCGAGTATCCACCCTGTCCTTCATCGTTGCTAGCCATGTTTCCTATGATTAAATCTAGTCAATTAATTCTAGACCTAATAAAATGAATAATGACATAAAAAAGGCCTATTGTTTTGCAGGAACGTTGACTCCTTCCTGGTCCGGCAAATCCTGGGCACTCGGTATGTCCTAGTTTGTAGCACAAGTCATGCCGAAATTTTGGCATGACCTTTGCTAAAAAGTGGACAAATTGAGAACCTGAAATTTGCCGGAATGGAAATGAATCAACATTCCGGCAAAACATATATAGGCCACTCAGCTTCATTTAAAAAACAAAGCCACTTGGGCACAATCGAACCACTTCAATGAAAAGATATAACATGACCACTACAATGAAAAGATATAATCAACAATAAAAGTCTAGGAAGGGATCATCTTTAAAATAAAACTTGCCTAAATAACCTAGATAATTAACCAACCTAATTAAAGTAGTTAACCTGACTAGTTCTCTGTCAAAGCCCTAACTAAATTTTTGCCTAAATAACCTAGATAATTAACCTATGCATGAGAGAGAGAGAAGGGGTGGGGGCTTACAGAGGATGGCTCCGGTGGTGGCGAGGGAGGCAGGGGCGTCTCCGGTGACGGCGAGGGAGGCAGTTGTGGCGAGGGAGGATCCGGTGGCGTCGATGGCGGCTCCGGTGGCGTTGATGAGGCCGCGCGGCTCCGTGGCGTTGGGGGCGGCTCCGGTGGCGTCGACAGCGCATGGCTCTGGTGGCTCCGGGGGCGTCGACGTCGGCAGGAGACGGCGGCAGGAGACGGCGGCGAAGTGGGGCGACAGCGAATCGGGGAGATGGCGGCGGGGTGGGTCGAGAGATTTGGGGGGCAATGGTGGCCGGGGGGAAACGGTTTTTTGGTTAAGTCAAACGTAGCGGTAGCACGTTTCGAAAAATGCGCTATAGCTAACTTAGCTATAGCGCGTTTTACAAAACGCGCTACTGCTACGGCTATGTAAAATTCTCCCATTTTTATTTCCTTTTCTGTTTCTACAGGGGGGTCTAGGAAACGCGCTGTAGCTATGTTAGCTATAGCGCCTCTTTCGAACACATGCTACAGCTATGCCTTTCTATGTTTTTTTCACTTTTTCATTTTTTTTTTACATTTCATTTTTTTATTTCTCCTTTTCTGTTTCTTTCATTTTCATTTACTTTTCTATTTGTTTTTCATTTTATTTTATTTCCGTTAGCAGTAGCGCTCTTCTTGTGAAACACGCTGCTACTCATGCCCTAGCTGTAGCGCGCTTCCTCAAAGCCCGCTACTCCTATGCGTAGCCTATCGTTCCACCAATGGGAATATTAGTAGTAGCGCTTTTACGATCACACGCGCTACTGCTACAATTGTATCTGCAGCGCGGTTTTTTCTCAACCGCTACTGCTATCTAGCACTAGCGCCCTTTTTTGACCCGCGCTGTTGCTAAATTTCTGTGTATAAGGTTTTCCCTAGTAGTGTTCGATGACGACTGATACTATCCCGGGGGTGCCTACTACCACGTGGAGACCGCCGAAGACCAGGAGTAGTTAGGAGGCTCCCAGGCGGGAGGCCTTGCCTTTTCGATCGATGTTGCTTTTTGTGCTAGCCTTCTTAAGGCAGACTTGTCTAACTTATGTCTGTACTCTGATATTGTTGCTTCCGCTGACTCTTGTGTATTCGAGCCCTCGAGGCCCATGGCTTGTAATATAAAGCTTGTATTATTTTATTTGTGTCTAGAGTTGTGTTGTGATATCTTCCCATGAGTCTTTGATCTTGATCGTACACATTTGCGTGTATGATTAATGTACGATTGAATCGAGGGCGTCACAAGTTGGTATTAGAGCCGACTGCATGTAAGTAGCCCCCTTTCCAACTCCTTGGCCGAAGTTGAGTCTAGTCACTGAAAAACTTTTACTAACTTTGGCGGTGTGTCTTACGGGCAAACGTCGCCATTGGGTGGTATTAGGATCTTTTATTCCTCGTCTATACTCTGGGACTCTTATCTCTCTTCTATTCGGGATAAATGATTTTGCTAACACTAACATTAAGTTCTTGTAACTGTTTCCTCCCAGAGAGCCATTCATTCCAGATGATCGCTTGGTGCACCAGAAGATTCCGAAGATACTCTCCGATGTTTTTCTCGAGACCCTTGTGCCCTTCGCCGTTGCAATTCCCTACCACCGATGAATCCCCATGGGTAGCTACATACACTTGCCGTCCAAACCTTATTTTCCAATTGCTCTTGTTATTACAAGAACCCTGGAATACTTTTCAATATTCTGAGAATCCGTTGTGCCTGCTGCCTTGCAGCTCCTTTTCCGCATGAATACATGTTCGAATAATTGCTCGCACTTATCCAGGACTTGTTCAGTCCTAGTTATTCATGTGTTTCACAAAATACCCCGTAATGATATTCGACCTTCCGAGAATCCTTTGCAACCTATTGCTTTGGAAAGTCTTGCGTGCCTGCATTATGGTTAATTCCATATTTCTAGTAATCTGCGTTGACATCCTCTGTCACTATCGTTTTGAGTCCCTTGATCCAATATGTTGTGAATGCTTGCAATCCTGAAGCAGATCCTAGCATTCATCCTTCCGGCTCAGACGTTGCTACGTACATGAGCTTGTTCTTGGCAAATCAAACCTTGATTGATTGTCAATCTATATCGATTCAACTCAATTATCTTTTGATCAGAGCCTCTGTTTCTGATCTTCTAGTTTGAAAATCGTAATTCCTTTGTATTCAAGCTTTGAAGTTATCCAGATATATCTATAATCTGATGCCTTTGCATTCTTTCTTCTGGTTCAGTATCGATACTCACATCAAATCCTTTATGGACTGCCATATCCTTGGTTGGATTATAATCCGACAATGTCATTCATATTCTAAATCCTTGTGAGTTCTTCCCATGTTACAAATACCTTTGACAACGTGGTATCATTTAATTATTGCCGTCTGTATCCTACTTTGAGATGTCACTGTTGCTTCTATAAGTGTGTGGTATAGATTCATGCAATGCCCGATGGGTTGAACCTATACCTTCTCTAATTCCTGTGAACCCGAAAGTTTTCAAGGGTCATACTCATCTTGTTTTTCACCAGGTAAAACTTCCAACACTAATGCCATTATCAAAACGAGGAGTGAATGAAAGGTTATGCATTGAATAAGTGGGAGTCGACCTTGAACCTTGGTGTTCATGCCCATGGAACCGATGTAGAACTTATCATGGAAGCTTCTCGTAACAATAATTATTACCTTGGTATAATTTGATCATGTATCTGTGATTTTTGCCTTTGCAATCGTGGTTCCAACCAAGAATGTCTTCTTTGATCCCCTTTCTCGGACAAGTTGAAGTGCTTGCCTTCTGCATATCAATACACATGTCCAAACTCTAATATGGTCTACCTTCGAGTATTACCCCTGGTATCTCGAGAATATCCAATAACGGAGTTGCTTCCTATGAGTATTCATCCAGTATTACTTCTCACCGATTTCAGATCCCCCCCCCCCCCCGGGTTCTGAGTTATCAGTCACTCGAGAACACCGATAAGGGAATCGATACGCACTCCGATTCAACAACTCTAAGTAATTTTCGTTACTTATGAGTTTAATAATCCTTTAAGTCATTCCTAGCCTGATCGGCTATATCATTGTTGTGATAAATTTTAACTGTGCTACCCGATCCGTCTTCCCAGAGCACCATTTTCGACGATGAACTAAGCCTACATCGATTTTCCTCATAATATCATTTTGTCTTGAATAGCAAGCTTAATTTTGAGGTTGTGTCCTACTCGTGGTTCCCATAACCTTTTGCTTCATCATTCCTTTAAATTGATGTCATCGCCGATCGATTACATCTTCATGAAACCTCTCGACAAATATGTCGTGATCATCATCAACATTCTGAGCTCTTCCAGGATATTAATTAAATTCATGATGAGAAATACCATCCATGCCCCTCGATGATTTGTGTTATCATCGACAACATTCTTGTCCCCCCCAACACAAACTTGTTCTTATAATTTTGGAAATACCTCCTTTTTGACGTGTCGATGGATTGCTGTTGAACCCATCGGTCACATCCTCTTTTTTCCTCTTTTTGAAGTGTATGATACATCCATTTTTCATCATGCTTTTATATCAATATTTATTGCATTATGGGCTGTTATTACACATTATATCTCAATACTTATGGCTATCCTCTCTTATTTTACAAGGTTTATCATGAAGAGGGGGACCGTCGGCGGTGGAATTACGTGAAAAGGAGCAAATATTGGAAACCTATTCTGCACAGCTCCAAAAATCATGAAACTCCACGGAAGTCAGTTTTGGAATTAATAAGAATTATTGAGCGAAAGAAACACCAGAGGGGGCCCACACCCTGGCTAGGAGGGTGGGGGGCGCGCCCACCCCTACTAGGCGTGCCCCCTGTCTCCTGGGCCCCCTGGTGGCCCTCCGGTGCCCATCTTCTGCTATATGAAGGCTTTTACCCTGGAAAAAATCAGAGGCAATCTTATGGGACGAAACTCCGCTGCCACGAGGCGAAACCTTGGCGGAACCAATCTAGAGCTCCGGCAGAGCTGTTTTGCCGGGGAAACTTCCCTTCGGGAGGGGGAAATCATCACCATCGTCATCACCAATGATCCTCTCATCGGGAGGGGGTCAATCTCCATCAACATCTTCACCCGCACCATCTCCTCTCAAAACCCTAGTTTATCTCTTGTATCCAAACCACAAATTGGTACCTGTGGGTTGCTAGTAGTGTTGATTACTCCTTGTAGTTGATGCTAATTCGTTTAATTGGTGGAAGATCATATGTTCAGATCCTTAATGCATATTATTACTCCTCTGATTATGAACATGAATATGCTTTGTGAGTAGTTACGTTTGTTCCTGAGGACATGGGTGAAGTCTTGCTATTAGTAGTCATGTGAATTTGGTATTCGCTCGATATTTTGATGAGATGTATGTTGTCTTTCCTCTAGTGGTGTTATGTGAACATCGACTACATGACACTTCACCATTATTTGGGCCTAGAGGAAGGCATTGGGAAGTAATAAGTAGATGATGGGTTGCTAGAGTGTCAGAAGCTTAAACCC
Source organism: Aegilops bicornis (assembly GCA_021605145.1). Classification (NCBI taxonomy): domain Eukaryota; kingdom Viridiplantae; phylum Streptophyta; class Magnoliopsida; order Poales; family Poaceae; genus Aegilops; species Aegilops bicornis. The sequence goes on along the minus strand of CM038669.1, from coordinate 653,334,882 downwards.
TGGTTTATGTGTTGCTTCGTAAGGGGCTGATTTGGATCCATATGTCTAATGCTATGCTTAGATTTACCTTCAATACTTCTGTTGTAGTTGCGGATGCTTGCAATAGGGGTTAATCATAAGTGGGATGCCCAAGCACCGGTCCACCCACATATCTAATTATCACAGTACCTGACGCAAATCATATGAGCGTGATGAAAACTAGCTTGACGATAATTCCCATGTGTCCTCGGGAGCTCTTTTCTCATTATAAGAAATTGTCCAGGCTTATCCTTTTCTACAAAAAGGATTGGGACACCTTGCTGCACTTTATTTACTTTCATTGCTTGTTACTCATTAAAATTTATCTTATCACAAAACTATCTGTCACCTACAATTTCAGTGCTTGTAGAGAAAACCTTACTGAAAACCGCTTATCATTTTCTTTTGCTCCTTGTTGGGTTCGACATACTTATTGAAAGGACTACGACAAATCCCCTACACTTGTGGGTCATCCAGACTCTTTTCTGACGCCATTTCCGGGGAGTGAAGCGCCTTTGGTGAGTGGAACTTGGTAAGGAAACATTTATATAGTGTGCTGAAATTTTCTGTCACTTGTTACTATGGAAACTAATCCTTTGAGGGGCTTGTTTGGGGTATCTTCACCCCGACCAGAAGAGCAAAGAGTTGCTCCTCAACCTACTGAACCTACTGAAAATATTTACTTTGAGATTCCTTCGGGTATGATAGAGAAACTGCTAGCTAATCCCTTTGCAGGAGATGGAACATTGCATCCCGATTTACACCTTATCTTTGTGGATGAAGTTTGTGGATTATTTAAGCTTGTAGGTATTCCCGATGATGTTGTCAAAAGGAAGGTCTTACCTTTATCTTTGAAAGGGGATGCATTGACATGGTATAGGCTATGTGATGATACGGGATCTTGGAATTATAAACGATTGAAGTTGGAATTTCACCAGAAGTTCTATCCTATGCATCTTGTTCATCGTGATCGTAATTACATATATAGTTTCTGGCCTCGCGAAGGAGAAAGCATTGCTCAAGCTTGGGGGAGGCTTAAGTCAATGTTATATTCATGCCCCAATCATGAGTGAGGGAGTCCTGGATTAGGGGGTGTCCGGATAGCCGAACTATCACAGTTGGTGGGACTCCTGGACTATGAAGATACAAGATTGAAGACTTCGTCCCGTGTCCGAATGGGACTTTCCTTGGCGTGGAAGGCAAGCTTGGAAATACGGATATGTAGATCTCCTACCATTGTAACCGACTGTGTGTAACCCTAACCCTATCCGGTGTCTATATAAACCGGAGGGTTTTAGTCCGTAGGACGAACAACAATCATACCATAGGCTAGCTTCTACGGTTTAGCCTCTCCGATCTCGTGGTAGATCCACTATTGTACTACCCATATCATCAATATTAATCAATCAGGAGTAGGGTATTACCTCCATCGAGAGGGCCCGAACCTGGGTAAAAACATCGTGTCCCTTGTCTCCTGTTACCATCCGCCTAGACGCACAGTTCAGGACCCCCTACCCAAGATCCGCCGGTTTTGACACCGACATTGGTGCTTTCATTGAGAGTTCCTCTGTGTCATCATCCTTAGGCCCGATGGCTCCTTCGATCATCAACAACGACGCGGTCCAGGGTGGGACTTTTCTCCCTGGACAGATCTTCGTATTCGGCGGCTTGCACTGCGGGCCAATTCACTTGGCCATCTGGAGCAGATCGGAAGCTACGCCCCTGGCCATCAGGTCAGATTCGGGAGTTTGAACTACACGGCCGACATCCCCGGAGACTTGATCTTCGACGGATTCGAGCCGCAGCCAAGCGCGCCGCACTGTCTCGATGGGCACGATCAAGCTCTGCCGCCGAACAGTGCCCTGGAGGCCGCACCAGCGTCTGCTCCGACCCTTAGCTCGGAGCCGACTCCGCCGATCGAGGACTGGTGGTTGGACACCGCCTCGGGGGCTATGATCTCTACGGCAATTGAACCGAACTCCATCCCTGTCCTTTGCGAAGACCGTGACTCCAAGGTGTCGGACTCCTCTCCGGACTCCGAACCCCCCGTGCCCCTGCCAATCGAATCCAATTGGGCGCCGGTTATGGAGTTCACTGCCACGGACATCTTTCAGCACTCGCCCTTTGGCGACATCCTGAATTCACTAAAGTCTCTCTCTTTATCAGGAGAGCCCTGGCCGGACTACGGTCAGGAAGGTTGGGATGCGGACGACGAAGAAATTCAATGCCCACCCACCACCCACTTTGTAGCCACTGTCGATGATTTAACCGACATGCTCGACTTCGACTCCGAAGACATCGACGGTATGGACGACGATGCTGGAGACAACCATGAACCAGCACCTATAGGATGCTGGACATCCACCTCATCCCATGATGTATACATGGTGGATACACCTAAAGGAAGTGACGGCGAGGAACAACGGGACACTACGAAGGATAAATCCCTCGAAAAGCAGTCAAAACGGCAACGTAAACGCCGCACCAAGTCCCGCCTCGACAAAGACGGCAGCCGCACAGACCCAGCCATAGAGCAGGGCGAACCGGTGGACGACGAACATGCTATCGAGCAACCATCCGAACAGGACAACTTGGACAAACAACCCGTCCACGGCGAAGATAACAGCCCGGACGATCTCACGCCGGAAAAATTGTTGGAGTAGAAGAACCTCCACAAAAGGCTCATCGCCACTGCGCGTAGCCTGAAAAAGCAGAAGCGAAAGCTCAAAACAGCGGAAGATGGACTCAGAATCAGATGGAGCAAAGTACTCAACACCGCAGAGAAATACGGCGACAGTCGTCAAACAAAGAGCTACCCGAAGCGCAAATTACTGCCCGAATTCGATGAGGAGGCCGTGAAACCCCGCAATCAAAGAACAAAGAGGCCGCCCGGTTGGATAGACGACCACATGGCAAACATGGAGCGGCAAGCGGCGCCGCACACAAGCCGGCACGCGATCCGCATAAGGATTCACATCAAAAGGATGGCCCAGTTAGGTCCATCTATGGGCCGAGGAAGCAAGCTCTTCCAAGCATTGCAACACGCCAATTATCCGAACATCACGGCACACCCAAATATAGGGGTGCCGCACACCCCCTATGTTTCACTGATGAGGTGCTGGATCACGAATTCCCACCGGGATTCAAACCCGTAAACATAGAGGCATACGACGGAACAACAGACCACAGTCTGGATTGAGGATTACATCCTCCACATACACATGGCCGGAGGAGATGATCTCCACGCCATAAAATACTTACCCTCGTGCTCAAAGGGCCAGCCCGACATTGGCTCAAAAGCCTCCTGAAAATACCATTGGAAGTTGGGAAGAGCTCGAGGATGCTTTTCGGGCAAATTTTCAAGGGACTTATGTCCGTCCTCCGGATGCGATTTATTTAAGTCACAAAAATCAACAACCCGGAGAGTCAGCCCGCAAATTCTGGAACAGGTTCCTTACCAAAAAGAACCAAATAGTCGACTGTCCGGACGCCGAAGCCACTACACCACAACATCAAATTCCCTACCGACGTTGGTCGGGAAAGGTCAGTATACACCAACATACAGTTGGTCGGCAATGTTTCTATCGGCCTGTAGGTCGGTAATGCTTGTACAGGCAACCGATCGATCACCGAATAGTCAAACATTTAGTGTCCCATTTTCGGACGGTAATAGGCTTACACCCAGCCAACCATCGGTTGGGAAACATTACCAACCGACAGATCGTTGGGCCAGCAAATAGCCCGCACCAATCGTTTGGGCCAGCGAAATTTAGCTAGCGCGCGGGGCTAAAAAGAGGCTTCGCGCCAACCAGGCCCAAAAATCCTCCAACCAGCCTTTCTCCCTTACCCCTACCAGCCACCACACATTAACCCTATCCCCACCCATCGTTGTTTCCGGCGACGGCGCTGCCATTCTCTTGTTCTCTTCTTCAAGACCGCCGTCCACTCCGTGGCCGCTCCATCTCCTGCTCACCTGCCTCACCTTATCCCTCCTCCTCCTCCTCCCACTCTCTCTTCCTTTATGTGCTCCCGTGCTCCTAGTGCCTCCTTCGGGTCCCCCAGCCAGATGCGGCCGCCTAGGGTTCGCTGCAGCCAAGATGGCTACCATGGAGGTTGCCCCCTTCAGATCTAGCGGCCCAGTCCTCTACCAGGTGTCGTAGTCAAGGAGGACAGAGCTCCATCACCAGGCTGATGCAGGGTGAGCTCTGGCCCTCCTACCGACCGGTGTGTACCTTGCTCTTGGGGTAGCACTGAGCGACGGCGGCGACTACAAGATGCAGCAGAAGCGGCGCATGGCCAAGAATCTAGGCCTCCGACCATTGGCGGTTGTTGTTGTGGCAAAAGAGTCGGTACAGAGTTCGCGCCTCCGCCCTGTTCAGCCTTGCCTCCATCAACTTTGGAACTCCCGGTAAGCATATTCATAATCCTGTCTTCATCGTGATTGTGTAAAAAGGTGGAATTGGATGAAGACGAAGACCAAGGGCAGATTTCGTATATTTTCTAGCTTTACATCTGTTTTCTGTAGTTTATTTTTGCCACGTGAAGCAGGATGAGTTTAGATTTGTTCATGAAATTGGATGTAATAGAGATAGGGCTGTAATGCCCAGATGTATTTTCAAGTGGATACCTATTGCCTAAACTACAAGAACACTAAGAGAAGGTCACTGAATCCAATTTTATTTTAAATTAAGCGGGCGAGTGGCAGGAATCGAACCCGTAGTGCTAGCAGTTTTTTTTGTTTTGTTTTGTTTTGCGGCACTTGCTTTAATTGGAGGTTTGCATCATAAATAGGACAAGAGAGATCCATGATCACATTTGCGATGTCTGAAGCCTAAAGCTAACACTAAACGAACCTGTTCAAGTTCTAGCAGGAATAAGTATAATTTTTGCACGATTATGTTTTAGTAGACCTATAGTGTAATTTGTTTCAACTGTTTAGTCTTCAGGCTGTACATTAGGCCAACAGGCCAATACTGCTTTTTATAGTTAGGGTTGTTATTATATGGGAAACACATACTGGCTGGGTGCTACAGTTTGTCCATTTCAGGTCAACAATTTCTAAGCTTCCATATTTTACGTGACTCCATTTTTATGCAGGTGATGAGCTGGAGCTCCCAAATAGACACGGTGCTTCATAATCAGCTCCAAATTCTCAATCCTGTAGCACTAACATTATTTGGTAAAACAATGGAAATCGTTTCACAAAAATAGCGGTACATGATAAAACCATATCCATATGATGATACAAAAAGCGGCACCTAAATCAAGTGCATACCATTCTTAATCCTGTCTCCGGGTACTTTAATTTCCAAGAAAGTCTGGCCCTCAACAACCATATTATCTTAGTGATTCCTGATCTTCCATCAAAGAATATCAATTCATTGCAAATACAACACCATTATTATCGATTTCTTTTCATTGTTATCAAGTACTACCTCCGTACCAAAATATAAGATGTTTTTGTAGGCTAAACTAGCCTACAAAAATGTCTTATATTTTGATATGGAGGTAATAACTTTTTGACCATAATCCAAATCAAAACCATCAAAATCATTTGATTTATAGAGTTCTTCCCGAATGCTTCTGTATATTCCTTTGCCTGTAACTTATTGCATGAGAAAACAGGTTCCATTCTTTTTCTTTTCCATTTGAACCATGTAAAGACCCATTTATGTACTTTTGCTGCCACTAATCGTGAACTATATGCAGCATTGAGCATTTTAATTACTCTTCTGCATTGTTCTCTATGTCGACAACTGTTGTAGTGTAGGCTGAAGCGATGGCATGTATGATTGATGTAGTTTCATCTCAATAAGAACTATTTGGTGCATAGTATGTTGGTCCCAGCCTACTCGTTGTAACTCCTGATTTTGATGGATTTTTTTCTTGGTTTTGATTATACAATGTAGAATTTGTACCGTTTTCAGCCAAATTCAACAGAGGATATCATCCAATGCTAACAATTTCAATTATCATGGTATATTCAAGTCAAAGCTAAATACTAGTCTGTGTCCGCCTACCTTGGGAAAGATTGCAGATTAATCTACTTTGGTGTTGTAGGTTCTTTTCTTCTTACTCTTATTCTTTAGGTTTTATTTCTTATTCCTATTTTGATTCAGGTTGAAAAAGCTGGGAACTATTTGGACACATGTACCTTTTAGGAGTTCTCCTTACTACCCAAAACAATGTTAGGTGGGCTAAGATAATACTTTTAGGTGTTAAAAAAGAGTCACATCTATAATTAGCTTTCAGCTTGCTATATCCAGTGTGAACTACTGGAAATATGTACATCTACTGAAAGAGTCATAGTTATTTATATTTAGCTTTCAGCTCATTGTATCCACTATCTGTAAAGTTGTATGTTTATTGTTTTGGAAATAGATGTGGGAATATTGGCTGCTGGTACCTATGTACAGTAACTTAAGTATATCCTCGGGAACACTATATGCTCAGCAATCGCTAAATGATGTATTTCCTTTTAATGCTTCTGTATATTGTGTGTGTGCACAGTGCACATGTGAATTTTCCATGCATTCAATTTCATAAATTAATTGAGCATTCTAAAAGTTGGGACTTGTTTAACTTTTGTAGGAAGCAAATATAAGGACTGGACTCAGAATGAACCATGAAGCCAGCGGTCCACGTCTACTAGATGTCTGAGCTTTCATTTTGTACAACTGATTCCTTGTACTTGCATCTTTTATCTGTCCTTTTGTGAACCTGATGTATGGTGGCTTGGTGGTTATGTTTAGAACAGACTGAAGTGCATGTATGTGACGATTAGTTAATGAAATAAAAAATGTTTGGTGCACCTGAAATATGGTGTCTTGGTGATTATGCTTAGAATGCATGAATTACATGTATGCGACCGCTAGTACAATAGCTTAATTAAATTGTGGTTGGCTAAACAAAATGTTGATGAATTGTTGGTTGGCAAAGGAAAACACCATCTGATTGTTGGTTGGCAAAACAAACCCTGTCGGACAGTTGGTCGGGAAAGCCCAACACTAAGCCCATCAGAATGTTGGTCGGGAAAGGCCCATGGCTGCCCCAACGAAATGTTGGTCGGGAAAGGCCCATTGCTACACCAACAGATTGTCGGTCGGGGAAGGCCCATAGTAGGCCCAACAGACTGTTGGTCGGGAAAGGTACTCCATAGCCATCGAGCAGTCGGTCGGGAAAGATATGTCGGTTGGGAAAGGGTTTTCCCGTCTGGACTTTTCCTAACAGACGCGGTCGGTCGGCAATAGTCTTTCCCAACCGACTGTCTATCGGCGAAAGCTGTATTTCCGACCAACCTAGTTGTTGGCGATATAGTGTTGTGGTGTAGTGAGCCTTAGCTGCTTTCGAACACAACGTCCGAGACGAATGGCTCGCCAGACACCTCGGCCAGGAGAAGCCGAGAACCATGGCTGCATTAACAAGCCTCATGACCCGCTTTTGCGCGGGACATGATAGTTGGCTGGCAAGATGCAGTACCAGCGACCCAAGTACATCCGAAGTCAGGGATGGAAATGGAAAACCACGACGCAGCAAGGACCAGCGCCGGACAAAGGGAAACAACCCGAAGAGCACGACAGTCAACGCCGGATTCAGAAGCTCCCGGCAGAATCATAAAAACCGGTCCCTCAAGGACAATAGCGACGAGCTATCCAACCTAAAAAAAATCTTGGGCAAAATATGCCAAATCCACAGTACTCCCGGGAAGCCTGCAAACCATACCCACAGAAATTGTTGGGTCTTCAAGCAGTCCGGCAAACTCAATGCCAAACACAAGGGGCTCGACACACCAAGCGAGGACGACGACGAACCCCACAAGCAGAGCACCGGAAAACAAAAGAATTTCCCACAAAAAGTCAAAACAGTGAACTCACTTCAAGTGACAAAAGGGGAAAACAGAGCGGCGCCCATAGAAACACGCGCTGCACGGTCTATCCCAGCAGAGACCCAACGATGGTTGTCAAAACCAATCACCTTCGATCATCAGGACTATTCCGGAAGTATCCGGAACGCAGGATGGACTGCCTTGATATTAGATCCTATAATCGACGGACTCCAATTTACACAAGTCCGAATGGACGGAGGTAGCGATCTAGACCTGCTATATCAGGACACAATCCGCAAAATGGGGATAGACCCAACCAAAATTCGCCATAGCAACACCTCCTTCAAAGGGGTAATGCCAGGCATATATGCCCATTGTACGGGCTCCCTCATCGCTAGAGGTTGTGTTCGGCTCATCCGACAACTTCCGCCGCGAAGTTAACCTTCCACATCGCCCCATTCGAAAGTAGCTATCAAGCACTCTTTGGGCGTGAAGCTTTCGCCCGCTTTAATGCAATACCGCATTATGCATCTCTTACACTTAAAATGCCCGGTCCACGTGGCATCATCTCATTAAAAGGGAGTATTAAGTGTTACTCGAGCACGGAAGAACGTGAGACTGCCTTGACAGCCCCACACCAATCCGGCTCCACTAATCAAAGCACCTGAATAGGTCATTCGAACCCCGGACATGGCTAGACGAGTCCGGCGCCTACTAGCGGCATACCCCCGTACAAGGGGCTGCACACATGTACAACAAGAGACAATAAAGCTCAATCGTATTCACTTTTCAAACCGTACTCTATTTATTTAATATAAAGTACATTTTTCGAACGATCTTTTTTTTCTTTCCAACTAAGTTCCTCTCTTTTACAGATGAACACCATGCTACACCCGTCCAGGATACGGCACAGCAGAGACACAGGCGCAGACGTGCAGTAGGGACCCGTTGCAAGGATTCTTTTCAGATTAAGACCCTGCGTAAACCTTTTTTACTGTCTCTTGTTGATATACATCCCCCGGTTTCTTGCTATAACCGAGGAGGAGGCTGGCGTTTTTGCATCGGCCGCACCAGAATTTTTGCGCGTACCTGAACACCAGGGGCTTAGGGCATTATTCTGCCCATTTTCATAAAGACCGAAGACCTTAGGGAGTGTTCGGCGTCTCGAGTTAGGGCTTATATGCATCAGCTCCGAATCATGTCTTTGGTCAAATGTTGGGTTTGCCCGGCTCCTGTGTTTTGCTGCCTTACATTCCGTTCTATCGGCTAACACGGCACCGTGGAGAACTACTGCGATTGTGCCCGGTTCGCCAGAGAGCACCTCAGTAGAGAAAGCCGAAAACTGACTGTCATGATATAGCGTGACACTGGTCAACCACTCAATGAACCATCCGGAATGTTTACAATTCCGCCGCATTAACGAAGGACCATTTCCCGGTTAGGCACATACGCGCCCTGAATTCGGGAGAGCGCGGTGCCCCTAGGGGCTATATAGTAGCCCCACCATCGAACTCCTATGGCTAAGTGAAAGTGATAAAGCATTATAGTCTAGTTGCCTAGTTTGCTACGCTATAACCTCCTTTACAGGACCAAGACGTTGGATTAAGTGTGAAAATGCGCCTTTTTGCAAACACCCCCGCACTATGTGCATGGGGGCTGAAGCCAAATACTGCAATCTTTCAGGTTATATACACATATACGTCAACGGCCCCACATGAGGTGTTTTAATACTTGAACACACAAGTATAAAAAGCTCTTATATTATATTGAAACATTGTTTTCACAAATCATACATGTCATTTAAACATAATATCCTTCGAGCACTGCGTCTCTATTAAAGCAAGCGCCTGCAGACTTCCTCAAAATAGTGCTCGGCAGGTACTCGACTTCTGTCCGACTCTTGGGATGCAACGTCGGTGGCCTTCATCTCCGCCCAGTATGTCTTGACACGGGAAAGAGCCATCCATGCACCCTCTATGCATGCTGACCGCTTCATTGCATCGATATGCGGCACCGCACCAAGGAACTGCTGCAACAAGCCAAAATAACTCTTCGGCTCGGGCCTTTTCGGCCACAAATGAGTCACGACATCCTTCATGGCAAGTCCGGACAACCTATTTAGCTCAGCCAATTCGGCCAAACGATCGGTTAATGAAAGTGGACGCTCCGGACTATGGAACTGCGACAAAAGCTCTTCCATTCCATGATCCTTTTGACCTCGGAAGTGTTCGGCCGCGTCTGCGGCACTCGCCGCCAAGTCCAGATAAGCATCCTTCCCACTCCACAGCCGGTCCAATTGAGCATACTTAGGATCCGTGAATTTTCTCCGCATCAGAAAGGGCTTTCCAGCCGCAATATCTCCGGCCTGACATAGCTCGTGCTTCATAGCTCTCATCGCAGAGCGAGTGTCCTTGGCCTCGGTGGCGGCCTTTTTCAGGTCCTCTTGTTTCGCTCGATCTTATTTTTCAAGAAGCTCGCAACGGTCAGTAGCATTCTTCAATTTCACGGCCATCTCGGCCATTTCTTTCTTGCTTCGGCAGTGAGCAGCCTGTTCGGCTTTTAGCTCTGCGGCCGCCTTCAAGGTCACGATCACTTTTTTTTCCGCTTGCTCCTTGGCTCGGGCGAGCTCCGCCCAAGGTTCACCATAGCAAGTGGCACCATCTCCTTTAAGCATACATGTTGTAAGGTATGGGCGTGAAGCTCCTTACCGTGTGTCCGCAGAGAAGTTGCATACCTTGTGACCGGGTCAAGCCGCTTATTAACAAGCGTGATGTCCGCATCCGCCACGTCAAGTTGCCGCTTCGATTCGGCAAATTCATCAGCCCGGCTAGCCACCGGACGCTTCGCCACCTACATAGGAAGAGCGCATATTATACATGGGGTTATGATCCTTGGCGCGCCGTCATTTTTGACACCGCACCAAGTCTCAGGGGCTACTATCCATACATGGCGCATTTTATATGCAAAACTGGCAGAAGGTACATCATTTTACGTACCTCAAAACCCGTCAGTAAACTTACGACGGCTTCATGCAATCCGCTCTCAGCAGACGAAATCCTTTCAATAACCGTACCCATTAACGTATAGTGATCTTCCGAGATAGACGCTCGCCCGAGAAGATCCTTCAGCTCCTCCGACCATACACCCGTTGGTGCCGGACTCGTCCGGTGGCCTTTTTCGAAGGCCGGACACGGAGGGCTTTGAGGGGACATACGGCTGCCTTCTGGCCCCGCCGGATTCGGAGAAGCCCTCCGCGATGACACCTCAGGGTCGTCCACCTCGCATAACGGTACTGCAGGCAGAGGCGTTTCTCTCTCCATCATCTCCGGATCAAGATCCCACGAGAGGCGAGCTCTGCGTGAAGGGCTGAGATCCGAACTACAAGGTAAACTTTCGGTTACCTTCAGAAATAAAACGGGATGTCTCTCTTTTAAAAAACGCCCCTTTACTTACGGCTCATTGAGGGCTGATCTCCTTGGGAAATAGTGCGGCCGGGCATCTCCGCCCGCAGGACCCTCTGGTGAAGATTTCTTCCCCCGCTTCGATGCTTTGGTCTCCGGATCTTCAGAAGCGGTCCTCTTCTCCCCTTGGAGGGAGGGATTCTCGATCCCCCCTTTCTTGATAGCCTCCTTCACGGAGGTAGTAGTTCCCCTGTTCCCCCCTTCGCCTTCTTCAAAAGGCACAACCTCTAGCATCTTGGTTAATACAGGATCCGACATGGTCTCAGGGAGGGGGGCCGGACACCTAATCAGTTTTGATTTTGCTATCCACTCTTGTTTAAAGGATAGCCCTTTTAAGGGCAAGTTTATGATAAATATGCGGATAGCATGTCCGGGGACAGGACTACTTACTTGAGTATCCGGGCGATTGCAGCTCAGAACTGCGTCCTAGGTTAAGTCCGGACACATTGCTTGTGATCCGAAGAACAGTTGGTACATCTCCATGGGCGTTACGCACATAAAATGTTGGAGAGCTCGTGGTCCCTCCGGATTAAACTCCCACAGGCGGAGGGGGCGACATTTGCAGGGCAAGGTGCGACGAATCAGCATGACCTGCGCCACTACGACCAGATTGATCTCTCTCTCTCTCTCGTAGGTCTCGAATACGGCCCTAGAACAGAGGTACGTCCTTGGACGGTCCCCAGTCGAGCCCTTTATTGAGCCATGACGCCCGCCGCAGTGGAGGACCCAAGCGGAAGGCAGGTGGCGGCGCCCATTTGGTGCCCCTGGGAGCGGTGATATAGAACCACTCATGTTGCCATAAATTGAGCTCCTCTTGAAAAGAGCCCTCGGGCCATGGAGCGTCCGCATTCTTGCGTATAACAGCCCCTCTCAGACTCTGCCTGATGCCCCTTGATCATCTTCGGCTCCACTTTGAAGGTCTTGAGCCACAATCCGAAGTGAGGGGTAATGCGGAGGAAGGCTTCACATATGACAATGAACGACGAGATGTGGAGGATGGACTCCGGATCCAAGTCATGGAATTCCAGCCCATAATAAAACATGAGCCCCCTCGCGAAAGGGTCCGTCGGGAAGCCTAAACCCCGAAGGAAGTGAGACACGAATACCACGCTCTCACCAGGCTCGAGATTGGGAATAACCTGCCCTTGGGCAGGCAGCCTGTGCGAAATTTCGCCGGTTAGATACCTGGCGTCTCTCAGCTTTAGCACATCTTCTTCCGTGATGGAGGAAGACATCCACCGGCCGTGCAGGTCGGAGCCGGACATCGTTGAAGGTCCGAAGCGCCTGAATCTGGAGCTTTGGGTGTTGCAACTCGAGGCGAGGGGTGGACTCGATTGAGATTGAAAGAAAAGAGCAGGCCTTGGTCTCGTTATAAAGAGGTTGAATACCAAGAGCCCTCCCCGTGACCGTTCGGGACTCGCCTTCGATGGAGGAGGCGCGAACGGGCACGACCGGGTTACCCACGCCCGTATTGATGAGGATCCCGGAATAAGGGGCACGATCTCCGCTTTGATAACACGTGCCAAGGAAACCGCCGCTAAACGCTACCGAGGTGGAACAGTAAAACGATTCGCATAAAGGCTCGGCCGTGGTGTGATGTCATGCCATGAATACGTCGGCAGATTCAGCAAAGGTTATTCTCTCTACGGTAGTATGTGGAACTTGTTTTGCAGAGCCGGACACTATCCTTGTGTTCAAATCTTCTATGAAGTACTCGGAGGAGGAACCCGCCTTGCAATGCCGAAGACAATATGCGCGCCGGACTCGTCGTCATTGAAGCACAGTTCGAGGGCTCTTGAGGGAGTCTGGATTAGGGGTGTCCGGATAGCCGAAATATCACAGTTGGCCAGACTCTGGACTATGAAGATACAAGATTGAAGACTTCGTCCGTGTCCGGATGGGACTTTCCTTGGCGTGGAAGGCAAGCTTGGCGATACGGATATGTAGATCTCCTACCATTGTAACCGACTGCAGGTAACCCTAACCCTATCCGGTGTCTATATAAACCGGAGGGTTTTAGTCCGTAGGACGAACAACAATCATACCATAGGCTAGCTTCTAGGGTTTAGCCTCTCCGATCTCGTGGTAGATCCACCCTTGTACTACCCATATCATCAATATTAATCAAGCAGGAGTAGGGTATTACCTCCCTCGAGAGGGCCCGAACCTAGATAAAAACATCGTGTCCCTTGTCTCCTGTTACCATCCGCCTAGACGAATAGTTCGGGACCCCCTACCCGAGATCCGCCGGTTTTGACACCGACAATGAGCTCTCCAGAGAAATGATTATTCAAAAATTTTATGCTCGTCTTTCTCCCAATGATCGCAACATGCTCAATACTTCCTGTGCTGGTTCTTATATGCTGAAGACTATTGAATTCAAATGGGACTTATTGGAAAGAATTAAATGAAACTCTGAAGATTAGGGTTCCGACGATGGTAAGGAGTCAGGTATGACACCTAAGTTTGATTGTGTTAAATCTTTTATGGATACCGATGCTTTTCGTGGATTTAGCGCTAAGTATGGACTTGACTCTGAGATAGTAGCTTCTTTCTGTGAATCTTTTTCTACTCACGTTGATCTCCCTAAGGAGAAGTGGTTTAAATATAATCCTTCCATTGAAGTAAAAGTAGTTGCACCTATTACAGTTGAAGAAAAGACTATCACCTATAGTGATCCTATTGTTCCTACTACTTATGTTGAGAAACCTCCTTTTCCTGTTAGGATAAAGGATCATGCTAGAACTTCGACTGTTGTTTGTAAGAGTAATACTAGGTCTTATACACCTCCTGAGCAAATAAAAGTTGAACCTAGTATTGCTATGGTTAAAGATCTCTTGGATGATGATTTAGATGGGCATGTTATTCATTTCTGTGGTGAGACTACTAATATTGTTAGACCAGATACTAAGATACATAGACCTGTGGTAGGCATGCCTGTTATTTCTGTTAAAATAGGAGATCATTGTTATCATGGCTTATGTGATATGGGTGCTAGTGCTAGTGCAATACCCTATGATTTATATAAAGAAATTATGCATGATATTGCACCCGCTGAAATAGAAGACATTCATGTTACTATTAAGCTTGCTAATAGGGACACCATTAAACCAGTTGGGATTGTTAGAGATGTTGAAGTCTTGTGTGGGAAGGTTAAATATCCTCCTGATTTTATTGTTCTTGGTACCCCACAAGATGACTTTTGTCCCATTATTTTTGGTAGACCCTTCTTAAATACAGTTAATGCTAAGATTGATTGTGAAAAGGATACTATTACAATTGGCTTAGAGGGTATGTCTCATGAGTTTACTTTTGCTAAGTTTCGTAGACAATCTCGTGATATTGAATCACCTAGTAAGGATGAGATTATTGGTCTTGCTTCTATTGCCGTTCCTCCTACTGATACGTTAGAACAGTATGTGCTAGACCATGAAAATGAGATGTTTATGAAGGAAAGAAGGGAAATAGATGAAGTGTCACTACAAAAAAATACACTTCCGTGATGATACATGTTTGTCACAGTACGTCATGTTTTTTGTCATGCATGTACATCCATGACAAATTTATGACAGAATCAAGATAGTCATACCTGTGTTGTCGTAGAAGTGTTTCATGACATTACAAAAATTATCATCACGGAAGTGTCCACTTCCATGACGATAAATTGCGCGTCACAGAAGTGCTTTCGTCAAGGCTGACCGACACGTGGCATCCACCGTAACGGAACGCCGTTAAGCTATCAGGTCAGGTTTTGGATCCGATAACCCGTTAACAGCCCCGACCAATGGGGCTTTTCCACGTGTAAAATCATCATTGGATGGAGGAAACACATGTCGGCTCACTGCTAGGACAGATGTCATCCTCTCATTGGACCGAAGGCGCCTATGATACGGCGACACGTGGCACGGCCCAACAGAGGCCCATTCCTGTGCAAAGTTCGGCCCGTTTGACTTGGTCAAAAGGTGGCGGGCCGGCCCACGGAAAGCCTGTTAACGGCATGTTCGCATATAGCCCATTTACAGCCCGCTAACCCAGGGCCCGTTACGCCCTATCCGAATTAGGCCCAGTAGCGTCATTTGGGCCGTCCAACATTATTCCAGCCCGTTTTAACTTCCGGCCCATGTGTGGCCCATGACTTCTTTCGGCCCATATGAGGCCCTTCGTAACTCTTGGCCCATTAACAGCCCGTGGTGAAACTGGCCCGTAATGAATAAAGATTCACTTTATACCCATTAATGGCTTGTTATTCCATTGGGCGTTTCCATTAAGTTACCTTTCGGCCTTCTCAGGGCCCATTGATTCTTGGGCTCATTTGCAGCATTCGGTTACATACGGCCCGTTACTGTCATTTTCTGCTTGTGGGCCAAATTCAGCCCGGCGTTACAGTCGGCCCGTTTGCGGGCCGTCAATACGTTGGGCCGTTTTCATGTAAAAAAAACCCCGTTGGGCTGTTTTCATAGAGTTATCAAATACGGCCTATTAACGGCCCGTTATGGTCCATGAATAGTACGACCCATGATTCGCGAAATGATGATACGCCCCGTAGAAGGCCCATGGATCCTACGGCCCGTATGAGGCCCATGGATAGTACGGCCCATAGAAGGCCCATGGACCGTACGGCCCGTAGAAGGCCCATGGACCCTGCAGCCCGCAGAAGGCCCATGGACCCTACGGCCCGTAGAAGGCCCATGGACCCTAAGGCCCGTATAGAAGGCTGATGGATCATACGGCCGGAAGAAGGCCCATGGATCATACGGCCAGCAGGAGGTCCATGGTTACAATAGTCTATGTGTTGCCATGATTATTTTGGCCTAGTTACCAAAAATAGGCTATTGTGGCCACTAGAAAAACACAGAAAAAGAACTGCAGTGACTACAAGCAAACAATAAAACAAGACAATAAGGAAATAAATAAGCAAGCAATTAACGCTAGCCTATTACCGCTATTACACATATTACATCCACTAGGAATCAAAGTTAGCCACCAGTGCAAATATAGGTAACAAAGCAGCACATTACATACACTGGCCGTCAAAATTGGCCACCAGTGCAAATAAACGCGGCAGCAAAACAAGAGCATAACTCAAACAACTTCAGAAGAGCTCAAGAAACGTTATCACAGGTATCCACCATGTCGGCAATAAGCTTAGCAAGTTGATTAGCTTTGTCCTATTTGGCGCTTAAAATCCTCCAACGCTTTCATTGCACCGTAAAGTGTGCATCTGAATGCTCCAGGACTTCCGCAGTCCTTCCGCTTCTTGTCGTAGCACAGGTGATCGATGTCTTTCAAATGTAGTTGAGACTCAAGAAACCGAACTGATTCAGCATAAAGGAGTTTGAATAGCTTGTGCAAGCGGTAGTGGCCAAGAACTCGAACACTAAACCAAGACAGGACTTTGGGGTTGTCTCATTGTCTTCATGATAGTCTTCCTTAGTCGTTTTATTAGCCTTGTTGGAGACCAACAAGGATGTGTCACTATCCCTGAACCTTATCTCAGCATTACTTCCTTTACCATTGCTTAATAAGGTACTCTTCCCCAATATTCTGTCAGCATTCTAAAAGAAGAAACAAGCAGACACATAACAAGTTTAGCATGTACTAGTATATGAAACTCATTTTGGTGAACCAGTTCATTAGTAAGGTGGACATGATTAAACTACCAAGTCTTCTATTGCCAAGTACTAGTACATAATAAAATCATCAAACAAACATATATATATGTCCTATGGTCACTGTGTTGCCTTGCCAAATCAAAATAGAGACACGGTTCAAATCATATCAGTTCAAGACAAAGCAGCAGTGAAAGAATACAAAGCGTGGGAAACTACACGGCACAATAAGATTTCAGATGGGTACCACGGGTCTACATGTACGACAACACTATTGGCTCTATTATGATGCTAGTAAACTGTATACACAATTGAAATTGAAATCAAAAGAGCTATTGATAAGAGCAAACATGTTAAAGAAACATGCGTGAACATACCTGCTGTGCCATTGGAGTTTTGATTGGATCCTTCAATTTAAAAATAAGTTTGTATGAGTAAAGACAGTGATACAAGAGCAAAGCAATCATAGTTAAAAAAGGCGCGCCTAAGCGAGCGCTTCAAATACGCTTAGGCTCTAGGCGTTGGCAAACGCATTGCGCATAACTACGCTTAATCTGGTATAATCACAAGATAAGCATGCGTTTTGGTCAGTAAAGCACAAGGCGGTGGCAAAACGCACAATTAACGCCTAGCGCTTTTTTGGACTATGATAGCAATGGAATCTTAAATTAGAACAGTTGTTCTTCAGGTTTAGGCACTTGTTCTACTTGAACAGAGTACAGTAAGACGCAAGAATATAATACTTAAAAATAGAAAATAAGCTCATAGACCTTACCACATTCTTCGTTCGGGACCAGTACAGAACAAGGCGTTCCCAGTCGTCGTCCAGTAAATGTGTCTCAGGAGAACATAAGGGAATTTGATGAGTTTCTTTACCGGTGAAGTACGTTTTCTTCAGGTAATTCCGATACTGCCACCAAGGATTCTTGAAGATAGCAGAGGTATTAGCACAGCTTACCTCATCCTGAGTTTCCAAATCGGTCCTTCTCTATAGAGAATAATGGGAAAATTTGATGTATTATAACCATCATGGAGGTAGGATGTATGGGATGAAGCAAAGTAATTGCCATGAATAACATTACTTACACATAACTCCTGGACAAACACCTACAACTGGCATTTTCCATCATCTTCAGTATAATATTTCCAAGATGGGAAGATACGCACATACGATTTAACAACATCAAATGCGATAGATGCTAAACTACAACTAGCTGGTTGTGCTTCCTCCACAGGAATAGGCGTACTAACTGGTGGAGTTGGGGTTCTCCGTGATACTACTGGCCCTTTGGGCACTGGAGCTGCCTTACTAACTGCTCTTGTTTGGGAGCTCTGTGGTGGAGATGGTGTTGTGTCAACGGGAACTGTGTTACTATCGGCTGGGGTAGGGGTTAGATTGGGTGAAGCTGGTTCTTTGTCCATCGCAGTAGGGGTACAATCTGCGAGAGTTTGGGTTATGTGTGGTAGGGCTGGTTCTTGTGCATGTACAACCAGGGTGCTATCTCCACCAAGAGGTAGCACTGTTTTATTTGAAGACCATGTTTTTAGTCCGCTAGATACTGGCATCACCCGCTCCAATTCAAATGGCTGATAAACAGGAATATAGTTGAATGTACGGACATTGTATGAGAGACAGATGCAATAGATAGTGTGGAAAAAAGAGGGCATGAAATAATTGGCATGTATATTGTTTAACTAAAACGAATAGCATGACATAATTTCACATATATGATGTCTATCTAAACAGGATAGCATAGCATAACATAATTCAAAGATATGATGAATAACTAAACAGGATCGCATGACATAATTCACCTACATGTTATCTAAGTAATCAGGATCACATCATTTAATTCACATATGTGATTAATATGCTAAACAGAGAGCATTCGATATGATGTCAGAACTAAGAACATGGTGTTGAATATTGTGTATATGATGTCTAAACTATGCAATGCAAGACACCGTATGCATGATATGAGCAAGATAACCGTGCCAAGTTAGAGCATACACCTCGGTGGGGAATAGGACTGGTCATCTGTCTCAATCCATCTTTGAGGAGCTATCGGGACCCAACAAGAGATCTGCTTGACGGTGTAGCACCGTCTGCTCAAGGCCTTGTTTTCACTCCAGATTTTTCCATCTCCCACCCAAATGGCCGATTCACGTGAAGAGTAGTTTAATGTACAAACATTGTCGACAAATGGAAATGTAATGAAGAAAAGGATGGCAAGATATCATTCAAATATATGATGCCTGGTTAAACAGGATGGCATTGCACATTTCACATATATTATGACTGGCTTAAAGACATGAGATCGCATAATTCCCATATATGATATAGAAACTAAACAGGTGGCATTACGTAACATGTCTAAACTAAACAGATGACATACATGATGTCAAAAGTAGGCAATGCAAGGCAACATATGCATGATATGACTAACATCATAATGCCAAGGTAGAGCAAACACCTTGGGGGTAAATAGGAGTGGTCACAATCTCGAATCTGCCTTAGAACAGATATCGTCCTCTGGATTACAATCTGGAGAGGGGTGGGGAGGGTTTGCCATTGAACCCACCATGGAGCAATGTCTGCATGACATTGTATTGCCGTGCAAAACTCTTCTCTTTTTCTCTACATGTTCAAGATGACTGTACAATATCTAACATGCATACGAAAAAATATGGTGAGATTATGTAAGGAGAGCATGCAGAAATTTAGAGTGATGGTAACAACCAAAGGATCGACGTTTTTCGTTGAACCAAAATAGCCCTAATGGATCAAGTGAATGTATAGTAATAAGTGATGCAACAAGTGTACAACCTCTTTGCCGTGGCAGTGTCGACCTCAGCATCATTTGGTTGGTCGCCAAGCGATTGGGGCGGAGGTGGCTGTCGGAGGTGTGGAGGAATATCGAGGAATCAGAGACGCGGCGTCGAGCACTGCTCTGTTGTGATGGATCGTTCTGTCGTTGGAGCAGCTCCGGTGAGCCGTAAGACGTCAAGGCTGAAGCAGCACAAGACAGACATCGTTAATCTCAAGTGGGATTCTAATAGCATCTCCAGTAGATGTTGTAAAATGGATGTAAAATTAACATCACCAAAAACAACCTGACTACAACAGATGAGGTAAAAACTGTTGACTCTAAACTTAACTATCGAAACTGAAATTTACTGTGGAATCTGAATGCTACTCTCGAAACTGAACGCAATGGTAGCAGAGAGGCACTTGACATGTCGTTTAGGGAGGGCCTGCAGTTCATCTTCAACCTACACCCCCCTGAGCCTCCAGCCACCACCGGCCGAACCGCCAGCCCCAGCGCCGCCTCGCCTTGAAACAACTTCGCCACCGCCCTGCCAGCCCTCTAGGCCCCCCCCGCCTGAATCCTAAGATAGATAGTGGGGTACCTCTCCGTGAGCCCCGTCCCGCTGGGTGGTTCTTCCTTAACTCCGTGAGCCCCCAACCCCTCAAAATCGATCGACCCAAAAGTCGATTCACTGATCAAGTGTGGCTTAATCGGAGCAGAGTAGCAAAGACGAGCAAGGGGAGAGCAGCAGCAGCAATGAGCGAGCGATGGAGCGAGAGCCGAGCAAGAGCGAAGCGAGCGAAGCGAAGCGAGAGCCAAGCAGCAGCAGCAGATCCGCTGGTATGGACGCCGCCACGAAGGGGCCTCAGACTGGGAGAGCCGCCGTGGAGATGCCGCCCGCAGCGCCGGCTTCAAGGTAGCCGCTCCATGGGGTTGCGGGATGGAGCACCGTCAGCGCCGGGAGGTCGAGTTAAGGAGAAGGTGTGATGCGATGAGTGTACAACCTCTTTGGTGGCGCCGAGTAGGCCTCGGCTTCATCCGAGGAGTCGGTGAGGATGCTGCGGTTCCGGTGGAGCAGGTTAAGGCGGCGCTGTGGGGATGGAGCAGCCGCGATAGACGAGGCCATCGTCGGAGCAGCTCCTTGGAGGTGGAGGACGGAGCGGCTGAACCGGCGGGACGGCGACATGGACGAGGATCCTCATCCGGGGAGGTGGACGAGGCACGTCGAGCTGTTGCGGTGGACGACATCATCTGGGAAGAGGCTCCGGCTGGGCAGCGGTGACGTGGCGGACGGAGGAGGGTGGGGTTTCGCGGCTGGAGCGGAGAGGTTATGGCCGCCTGGGATTTCGAATGGCGAAAATGTGGCGATGGGAGGGGTGAAGCATGAGTTAGGGACGCGCTTGTCCAAAATGTAGGGTGTGTTACAAAAGTGCCCCCCCCCCACCGATTTGAACTAGCGGCCCTTTCGGCTCAGGGTTAGAAGGGGGATTTCGCGTGTCGGGATTTGGCAGCTGGAGGGAGTTTCCACGCGCGTTGTAATTTCGGGATAGCAGGGTGCGGGTTGTGAAGGCGCCAATTTTGAGAGCATGATATCTGAATTTTCGGGATATAACAAGACGCGGGTTGAATTTTAGGGACAAGCCTAACGTGTAGTAATATTCTACTTGTACGTACCAAATCAATTCGCACTTCCCTCAACCAAAAAGAAAATGAAAAAAATAAAACCATTCACACGACAAAAAGAGAGAGTCTTGCCCCGTTTTACTATACAAATGCTGTTCAAAGCTATGTCCGACTAAATTTTTTCGCTTACTGTATAATCCATGTAACCTACTCATACCAACATTTTAGCGCATTCCAAATGTCTACACTACTGCTGCAATTCGAACTAAATTTGAATTCATTTCTCTATTTCAATAAGAATCTACAATCATGATTGTTGCCAACTTCAACCATCATAGTTTCCTTGCTATCCGCCAGATATAAATCGGACGGCCTATAATGCAGGATGGCAGGCACACCATCATCAACAACTCCGTTTTTTGTAAGAGTGGAGATAAAATATATTAAATATAGTATAACATGTTCATAACCACACCATGTGTATCACCGTTATATATATTCACACATGCGTCGATTTAAAACACTATGATAAATTCTTCAAATATCTGAATTTGCTTTTTATAATAAAGTATATATAATCTCTATTCGTCTTTTACACCCACACAACCCTCTTATCTTTGTAGCTAGCGCTAACTTTCTCTTGTGCATGCACACGCCCGCATCTCTCTCACCCTCCCTCAAGATTCTCTAGCTCCATCGCAAGAAATTCGTCTTTTCACTTTAGGTCGTTCACCCATGGTGTGTGTAGGCCCCCCAGCTCCTTCTTTATGGCACACATCGATCGATATGCCTCTCTAGCCAGGTGTGCCTAGCACAAACACAAGCTTCCCTTCTTCTCTTTTCACCGTCCATGCCTCACTCCCACCACTCTTTTCATCGTTCTCGTACTCGCACACTCCTCCCCCTTGAGATAGTATGCCTCTCGTACCACCTCCTACATGCATCCCTCTCTCTCTCTATCCTTCTCCGCGTGCCTCATTTGCTTCTAACACACACATGCATGTATACCGATCGATCTCCCAACATATACCTAGATCGACTTTAACTACCCCCCCCCATCGATCGACTTACCTCACAAGTTATGTCTCTCCTTTCGCTAACAAAGGGTGATTGATCTTCCTATGTAGTTACGTCTGCTTACCAACAGCCACATCGTACCCCCTCATCATTCGTGCATGCCTCCTGGCCCGTCTCTCACACGCACGTGCGCAGACAACAAGTAGCCATCTCCTCTCTTATTGATATTGCGGGCGTGCCCTCCGTCCGTCTAGCAAGCCTATCCCACCATTTGTGAGAAGCAACTCCACTACCACCCCTCCAACACTCTAGCTTTGTCTCTCTCCCAACCTTATTCCTCTCCTGCACATATGCATGGATGCTGATCGATCTCCCTTAATACATGAGGCAGATCGATCTCCTTGATACATGAGGTAGGCCTCTCTCCTCCTCCACACATATACCAGCCATTGTACCTCTATAGTTAATTGGGCCTCCCTCTTCCCCCACCACACACCGATAGTCGAGCGCTGCAGGTAGGTATCCATGCCATAGAGACAAACTGCACATGTCCCTTCTCACGTTCCAGTAGGCCAGCCACTCTATATATTTGACGTGGGCACACACAAATTCGATGACGCTCTTTATCGATCGCGCGCACACACACACACACACACATCATCCCTCTCTTCGATTCTATGGACACCTCAAGCCGATGATACCTCCACTCTCTTCTCGTGGATCGCCCCCTCTATATACATGTTATATCCAGGACTCTATTTCACACACATTGCATATGTTACATTTTTTGATTGACCCCTCCCCAAAAAAAAAACTCTCAAGAACCAACACACTATATCTCTCTAGGTTTGTATCTCTCTCACACAACCCCACGTAGGTGGTGTACGTATACAAGAAGAGAATAGGTGTGCCGTGCATGTACTCACGCTTCGTGCCCAGCCACACCCGCGCGGGTACACAGTGGAGCTCATTTCTTTATTAAATGGCAGCCCACGTGCTAATTTGAATGCCTATAGCAGTTGTTTACCTTGGGAGGTCGTGTACCACGCGTGCACGAAACAAAGTTCGACTTGACGCGTTGCCGCGTTATTTTTAAATAAAGTTATAGCGCTCAATGGCACATACACAGAATATAAAACAATTTTTATAGAGAAAAAGGTAGTCCGCTCACTATATACAATGGAGCCTGCCTGCCCAGTTTGTCGCTCTTCAGAGTATCTCACACAAGGCTGCCGTGGCCTCTCTCTCTCACCGTTGGTCACTGATCCGGCCGCATCCCGTCTGCCGGGGGAAAGGGAATGTGGTGGCCTCTCTCTCCCTCAGCGTGTTGGTCACTGATCTGGCCGCATCCCGTCCACCGGGGGAAAGGGAGGAAGTGCATCGTTTCTCCGTTCGACGGCGCCGAGGCAGCACATCCCGATCTGTGGTACACGCCGTTCTCTCTGACCAAGCTCCAGCACGGCAGGGCCTACGCCACCTGCTCGCGGATTCCGCCTGCCGCCGCTCACCTAGTTACATCCCGACGACCTCCAGGTATCCCCTCCAGCCTTGCTCCACTGCCCGTCTTCCCATGTCGCTGCATGTGGATCTTCCATAGTTCTTTGCCCAAGAGTAGCTCGTCCGACGTACTTTCCATATTGCATTCTCATCCTCACACCGTTTTAGACAAACACAACCGTGTTGTTATCTTCCCTTAGGACAAGGAATATGCTTCTTTTTTGTCGTTGCATGTGTCATCAACTGTTATTGGCCAGTAATTGTTTCCTCTCTGCCTCTTTTTTGCAAACAGGGCTATTCATTTCACCTCGTTGATATTGCGACCTTTTGGTGAACTGCACAAATCACTTTTTTCTTAAGAGTGTTTTGTGCAGTTGTACTAAAATGTCACATGGGCAACGTCTCTACATTTCAGTGCGGCCGCACAAAGGGAGATTGGTTTTGCTCTATCCTCCTCATCTAACTCCGAGCCTAATCTTCTCCAACTAGTTAGTCTTAAGAGAGACTGCAAAAGGTGACCGGCTTCTATTTGTGTGTTTATTGTTTCATCAGAAGTCCTCTATTATCGTAATCACACTTAATATCTTTGGAACAGGGACGCTCAGCTCTATTTTAGTGGAACTGCGCAAAATGATCGGAATGTTGCATGCTCCAAATAGCTACTTTTTTCCCAACATGCCTTGTTGATTTAGACAGAGCTGGTCGGACGTTGCTGCCAATGAAAGCATGGATCAATTTTAATTTAACACCTTCTCACAACTCTATTTTCAGTTGTGATGTAATTATTAGCTCTGATATGCTAATAATTGACATGCATTAGCAAGGAAGTTAGTTTTTCATTGTTTCCGAAAGAGCATCGATGGCAAGACACGTGAAACAAAAGTTGAAAGCTCACACCATTGTACAATTTCATGTCGCTGGAAAATTATTTGTATAGTATGTCAATTATGTAAACAAATGATGGAAGCTTGATAGCATTGCCAGAAGCCTCTTCATCATCCGGGTCCATGTGCCATGCACAAAATTATACTCCTTCGTTCCTAAATATTTATCTTTTTACAAATTTCAAACGGGCATAATTTAGAGTGTAGATTCACTCATTTTGCTTCGTATGTGTACTCCCTCTGTTCTTAAATATTTTATTCGTCTTTCTAGATATTTCAACAAGTGACTACATACGGAGCAAAATGAGTGAATCTACACTCTAAAATATGTCTATATACATCCGTATGTGCCAGTCCATTTGAAATCTCTAAAAAGACAAATATTTGAGTAGTCACTCGTTGAAATATCTAGAAAGACAAATATTCCGGAGTATATTTAAGAAACGAGGGGGTAGTGCACAACTGCATGGGAGACTCAGCCCGGTCGTTGCGCCGCATTAATAGTGAGTAATAAGCAGTCAAATCATAAGCCCCACCTTTCCCACTGTAAGTTGCTCTGAAGAAGCAACCATCAATACGCTCTTCTTTGAATCCGCTCATACTACTCCATCCGTCACTGTTTATACAGCGCGCTTCAGAAAAAAGAAAAAAATTGTGGGACCAAGGCGACTAGCGATCGGCCTGAAAAATAGCATTGGTAGTTATAGCATGGCGTCTATTACTAGAGGGAATAATGCGTACACACATGCATGCAGTGCTTCCACCCCGGGTACACACATGCATGCACTTACTCCACTCCGTAGTAGTACAGAGTACATGGAGAGAAAATTGCGGGCTTGATTGCGGTTTCCACGCCCTAATTAATTGAGCATTAAACCAAACGCATCTAAACTCTCTCTAGTGGTGGAAATGCATTGAGAGAAATGCATCATACTGAAGCGCGCCCGGTAAACTGTGACGGAGGGAGGAGTAGTATGAAGGTGCAAAACCAAGTACGAGTATGGCCAGTCGGTCAACGCACCTCCTCTTGGCATATCACTGACATGTGGGACAGGAGTGCGAGCAAACCGATCTCAATTGACGGCAAAGAGCCAACCCGCCATTCATTGAGAGAGACGAGGAGCGAGAACACACAGACGGGCTCGCATGGAGGCCAAGATATATTCGAGCATGGTTGGTTGATTGATATCATTCATTACATGTCGGGCTGCCGTTTTCCGCCATTCTCCGGAATAAACGTGTACTTTATCAGAGATTAAAAAAAAATAAGAGTACAGACACTCCACCATGCGGTTCTAGTAGCAGTACTACTCGTACTACTGCGCTTGGCTCTTCGCCTCTTCGTGAAGTCGAACAATGATGGTACTCCGTATGTTGAGTACTACAGTGTATGCCTCTGACAATCTGACACCGAATGAACTGATGCATGTCCACCGAGGGTAGGTTGCATTAGTCAAAAGGCGTAAGCGGGCTTCACCTTGTCCTGCAAGCTTCTCCTCGCTCATGAAGTTGACGGGACACACCAAAAAGTAGTGCTAGTCCATACTCCCTCCTTTCCGGTTAATATGGCTTAATCTTTTTGCGGGTAAGTGAGAGAGCTTTATTCATATATAAGCATTCTTAGTACGATCAGCCAAGATACTGTTCATTGGACTTCATAATATGCTCATTGCGCTCAATATATATATATTCCGGTGTTTATACGGTCACTAGCTCACCCCGACTGAGTATGTGTGTGCATGCACGTGTAGGTTGAGCACTTGAGCGTGACCGTGTGTGTTCCGTCGTGTGCTCGGACATGCATGCATTAGGGCATTGTGCGCGTTTTTGCGTCCATGTGTACGTGTGATTGTTGCATACACGTAGGGGGAGTACGTGTATGGGCCACTAACGAGCAGTCAAATCACATAGTAAGTTAGTCGGAAGAAGCAACCATCATTTCACTCTTGAATGACACGTACACAATATAAAATGGTTGATATGGAGAGAAAAAGAAAACCACTATATATACACTAGCAGGAGCCTAAGCTACAAGCCTGCTTGCTTAGGTTGCTCTCTTCACAAGCATAGAACGACGGGCCTGATCCCACATCTGGGGGAAGGGAACAATGTTCTGCGTAGACGCGGTCGACAACGGCGAGGGAGAAAAGCCACAGTCGGTGCGTCCCAATCGGGGGTCACCGCGGTATGGGCCGATGCCGCGTCCCAATCGCCCTTCTAGCTACAGCCCGACGTCCCAGGTATAGTCCATCTTCCTTTTGGAGCCGGCTTGCTCCACTGCCGTAGCTCCATGTCCATGTCGATCTTTCTCTATTTCTACCGGCTTCTACTTGTGATGAGTTTATGTCTCATGAACTAGTGCCAGTACTATTATTCTAATCACACTTCTTCAATATCTTTGCCATCAGGGATGCTCAGCTCGATTTTAGTGGAACTGCACAAAAGCATCGTATGATCCGAGGGTGCCAGCCGTCTTTCCTTCGACAGGTTCTACCTGGCCAGGAAATTAAATCATGTTTAGGGTTTAGGGTTTAAGTCGTAGTGACCCCATCAGTAGTTTTTCTTTCGTACACGCTCTCACAACTTTTTCTTTAGTTGTGAAGTAAATATTGGCTATGATCTGTGAATCATTGAGATGCATCAAGATGCGTGTTAGTTTTCCGTTGTATTTGATGGAATGTCGTGAACGGGCAACCTTGGAATAGGAATGAAAATGGAGTGGAAAGTTTCCGTTTTTCCGGAGAAAAAATGGAAACGGAGAGAAACCAATGTTTCGTTTCATTGGATCGCGCCATCGAGCAAAACCAACATTTAAATCACGTCTGTCGTGTTCGTGTCTCACCCTCCTCCACGGCTCGACCCCACACGGTCGCTCGGCATGTCACTCACCGCAAACCGAGTAGTATACGATAACTTTCCCGCCTGCTTGTCGATCGACCGCGCCATGGAGTACTAGAACTACTGGAAGAGATTGACGAGTTGGGGGAGGACAACTAGCTGTAGCACGGACTCCCAAGAACTTTTTACATGCATGTTGTAGCCGGTTATTGCGACCTTAGAACGTGGAGCAGCCGCGTGCACCCGAAAGCGGCGCGGGCGACGCTCTCTCGGCCGGCGTGCCGCTTCAATGCCGGCGCCGGTGAGAGGTCGCGTCCGCTCTGGACGGGCATGAATGCGGCATGATACGTGTCCAACGTATCTATAATTTTTGATTGCTCCATGCTACTTTATCTACTGTTTTGGACTATATTGGGCTTTATTTTCCACTTTTATATTATTTTTGGGACTAACCTATTAACCGGAGGCCCAGCCTGTAATTGTTGTTTTTTGGCTATTTCAGTATTTCGAAGAAACAGAATATCAAACGGAGTCCAAACGGAATAAAACCTTCGGGAACGTGATTTTCTCACCGAACGTGATCCAGGAGACTTGGACCCTGCTCGAAGGAACAGCCGTGGAGGTCACGAGGGTGGGGGGCGCCCCCCTGGGTGCGCCCCCTGCCTCGTGAGCCCCCTGTTGCTCCACCAACGTACTCCTTCCTCCTATATATACCTACGTACCCCCGTCAGATCAAATACGGAGCCAAAAACCTAATTCCACCGCCACAACTTTCTGTATCCACGAGATCCCATCTTGGGGCCTGTTCCGGAGCTCCGCCGGAGAGGGCATCTACCACGGAGGGCTTCTACATCAACACCATAGCCTCTCCGATGAAGTGTGAGTACTTTACTTCAGACCTTTGGGTCCATAGCTAGTAGCTAGATGGCTTCTTCTCTCTTTTTGGATTTCAATACAATGTTCTCCCCCTCTCTTGTGGAGATCTATTCGATGTAATCTTTTTTTTGCGGTGTGTTTGTTGAGACCGATGAATTATGGGTTTATGATCCAGCTTATCTATGAACAATATTTGATTCTTCTCTAAATTCTTTTATGTATGATTTAGTTATGTTTGCAAGTCTCTTCGAATTATCCGTTTGGTTTGGCCAACTAGATTGGTAGTTCTTGCAATGGGAGAAGTGTTTAGCTTTGGGTTCAATCTTGCGGTGTCCTTACCCAGTGACATAAAGGGTTGCAAGGCACGTATTGTATTGTTGCCATCGAGGATAACAAGATGGGGGTTTTATCATATTGCATGAATTTATCCCTCTACATCATGTCATCTTGCTTAAGGCGTTACTCTGTTTTTAACTTAATACTCTAGATGCATGCTGGATAGCGGTCAATGAGTGGAGTAATAGTAGTAGATGCAGAATCGTTTCGATCTACTTGTCTTGGACGTGATGCCTATATACATGATCCAACCTAGATAACCTCATAATTATTCGCTTTTCTATCAATTTCTCAACAATAATTTGTTCACCCACCATAGAATACTTATGCTCTTGAGAGAAGCCACTAGTGAAACCTATGGCCCCCGGGTCTATTCTCATCATATCAATCTCCATTACTTTATTACTTGCTTTATTTTTAGTTTGCCTTTTACTTTTCACTTTGCATCTCTATATCAAAAATACCAAAAATATTATTTATCATCCTCTATCAGATCTCACCCTCGTAAGTGACCGTGAAGGGATTGACAACCCCTAATCGCGTTGGTTGCGAGTAGCTATCGTTTTGTGTAGGTACGAGGGACTTGTGCGTGATCTCCTACTGGATTGATACCTTGGTTCTCAAAAACTGAGGGAAATACTTACGCTACTTTACTGCATCATCCTTTCCTCTTCGGGGAATCCAACGCAGTTCATAAGATGTAGCAAGAAGAATTTTTGGCGCTGTTGCCGGGGAGTTTGCGCAAAAGTCAACCATACCAAGTACCCATCACAATCCCTATCTCTCGCATTACATTATTTGCCTCTCGTTTTCCTCTCCCCCACTTCACCCTTGCCGTTTTATTCGCCCTCTCTTTCCCAATCTCCTCCTCTCTTTCTCTTTCGCCTTTTTTTTGTTTCCCTTTTTGTTGCTTGTGTGTTGGATTACTTGTTGCCATGGCGCAAGATAATACCAAATTGTGTGATTTCTCGAATACCAATAATAATGATTTCCTTAGTACTCCGATTGGTCCTCTTAATAATGATGAGTCTTGTGAAATCAATACCGCTTTGCTGAATCTTGTTGTGAAAGATCAATTCGCCGGCCTTCCTAGTGAAGATGCCGCTACTCATCTAAACAATTTTGTTGATTTGTGTGATATGCAAAAGAAGAAAGATACGGATAACAATATTGTCAAATTGAAGTTATTTTCGTTTTCACTTAGAGATCGTGCTAAAATTTGGTTTTCGTCTTTGCCTAAAAATAGTATTGATTCTTGGAACAAGTGCAAAGATGCTTTTATCTCCAAGTATTTTCCTCCCGCTAAGATCATCACTCTTAGGAACGATATTATGAATTTTAAACAACTTGATCATGAGCATGTTGCCCAATCTTGGGAAATAATGAAATCGATGCTTCGCAATTGCCCTACTCATGGTTTGAATTTATGGATGATCATACAAAAATTTTATGCCGGATTAAATTTGGTTCTATAAATCTTTTAGATTCGGCCGCGGGAGGCTTGTTTATGGAAACTACGTTAGGAGATGCTACAAAATTGCTTGACAATATTATGGCTAATTA
This sequence comes from Aegilops bicornis, assembly GCA_021605145.1. Taxonomy (NCBI): domain Eukaryota; kingdom Viridiplantae; phylum Streptophyta; class Magnoliopsida; order Poales; family Poaceae; genus Aegilops; species Aegilops bicornis. The sequence continues at coordinate 653,304,525 of CM038669.1, read as the reverse complement.
TTCTCAATGGCATACCGAAAGATCTTCTAGTAAAAAAGTGCATGCTATAGAAGAAATCAATGTTTTGAGTGAAAAGATGGAAGAACTTATGAAGATGTTTGCTACTAAAAATACTTCTCTTGATCCCAATGATATGCCTTTATCTACTTTGATTGAGAATAATAATGAATCTATGGATGTGAATTTTGTTGGTAGGAATAGTTTTGGAAATAACGCCAGATAGAGGGAATTTTAATCCTAGGCCTTATCCTAGTAATCCTTCTAATAATTATGGAAATTCCTACAACAACTCTTATGGAAATTTTTAATAAGATGCCCTCTGAATTTGAGAGTAGTGTTAAAGAGTTTATGAATTCACAAAAGAATTTTAATGCTTTGCTCGAAGAGAAATTTCTTAAAGTTGATGATTTGGCTTGGAACGTTGATAGAATGAAATTGATTCTTTAAAGCTTAGATCTATTCCTCCTAAGCATGATATCAATGAGTCTCTCAAAGCTATGAGAATTTCCATTGATGAGTGCAAGGAAAGAACCGCTAGGATGCGTGCTTCCAAAGATGCCTTTATTAAAGCATGTTCTTCCGATTCCTATGAAAATCAAGATGAAGATCTAAAAGTTATTGATGTGTCCCCTATTAAATCTTTGTTTTGCAATATGAATCTTGATGAAACTGAATATGATCTTCCTTTACCTAGAAGGTCTTCTAAGAATTCGGAGTTTCTAGATCTTGATGATGAAATTGATGAAAGTGGGATTGAAAGAAATAAAAATCTTGATGTTGCTAAACCCACTATTTTGGTTCTCAAGGAATTTAATTATGAAAATTGCTATTTTATTGGTTGTATTTCCTTGTTGCAATCCGTGCTAGATTCTCCTCATGCTTATAGTCAAAATAAGGCCTTTACCGAACACATTGTTGATGCCTTGATGCAATCGTATGAATAAAAACTTGAGCTGAAAGTTTCTATCCCTAGAAAACTCTATGATGAGTGGGAACCTACTATTAAAGTCAACATTAAATATTATGAGTTTCATGCCTTGTGTGATTTGGGTGCTAGTGTCTCCACTATTCCCAAAACTTTGTGTGATTTGCTACATTTCCGTGACTTTGAAGATTGCTCTCTAAACTTGCATCTTGCGGATTCCACTATTAAAAAGCCTATGGGAAGAATTAATGATGTTCTTATTGTTGCAAATAGGAATTATGTGCCCGTAGATTTTATCGTTCTTGATATAGATTGCAATCCTTCATGTCCTATTATTCTTGGTAGACCTTTCCTTAGAACGATTGGTGCGATTATTGATATGAAGGAAGGGAATATTAGATTCTAATTTCCCTTGAGAAAGGGTATGGAACACTTCCCTAGTAAGAAAATAAAATTACCATATGAATCTATCATGAGAGCCACTTATGGATCGCCTACAAAAGATGGCAAAACCTAGATCTATCTTCGCTTTTTATGCCTAGCTAAGGGCGTTAAACGATAGCGCTTGTTGGGAGGCAACCCAATTTTATTTTGTGTTTTTTGTTTTTGCTTCTGTTTAGGAATAAATAATCCATCTAATTTCTGTTTAGATGTGGTTTTATGTTTTAATTAGTGTTTGTGCCAAGTAGAACCTATAGGATAAGCTATGATGATAGTTGATTTGATTCTGCTGAAAAACAGAAACTTTGCGCTCATGAGAAAAAATTTCGTAAATCACAGAAATGTGCTTTTGCATTGATTCGTTTTTCTTCTGATCAACAAACAATTTTTCCAGTACTTCCTATTTTAGTAGAATGTTTAGAGTTCCAGAAGTTTGCGTTAGTTACAGATTTCTACAGACTGTTCTGTTTTTGACAGATTCTGTTTTTCGTGTGTTGTTTGCTTATTTCAATGCATCTATGGCTAATAAATTAGTTTATAAACCATAAGGAAGTTGGAATACAGTAGGTTTAACACAAATATAAATAAAGAATGAGTTCATTACAGTACCTTAAAGTAGTCTTTTGTTTTCTTTCACTAACGGAGCTCACGAGATTTCTATTGAGTTTTGTGTTGTGAATTTTTCAAGTTTTAGGTGAATTCTTTTGATGGACTATGGAATAAAGAGTGGCAAGAGCCTAAGCTTGTGGATGCCCATGGCACCCCAAGACAATCCAAGGACACCAAAAAGTCAAAGCTTGGGGATGCCCCGGAAGGCATCCCCTCTTTCGTCTACTTCCATCGGTAATTTACTTGGAGCTATATTTTTATTCACCACATGTTATGTGTTTTCTTGGAGAGTCCTGTATTATTTGTGCCTTTGCTTGTCAGTTTACCAAAATCATCCTTGCTGTACACACCTTTTGAGAGAGCCATACATGATTTAGAATTTGCTAGAATACTCTATGTGCTTCACTTATATCTTTTGAGCTTGATAGTTTTGCTCATAGTGCTTCACTTAAACCTTTTTGAGCGTAATAATTTTTGCTCTAGTGCTTCACTTAGATCTTTTAGAGCATGGTGGTGGATTTGTTTTAAAGAAACTCTTGATCTCTCATGCTTCACTTAGATTATTTTGAGAGTTGTTAGTAGCATGGTAATTTGGTTAAAGATAATATACTTGGTATTCAAGATTTGTGAAACTTTCTTTTCAGTGCGTTGAATACTAAGATAAGTTTGATGCTTGATAATTGTTTTGAGATATGGAAGTGATAATATCAAAGCAATGATAGTTGGGGTGATTATGAATTTAATGAATGCTTGAGTTGAAGTTTATGTTTCCCGTAGCATGCACGTATGGTGAACCGCTTTGTGATAAAGTCAGAGCACAATTTTATTTATTTATTGTCTTCCTTATGAGTGGCAGTCGGGGACGAGCGATGGTCTTTTCCTACCAATCTATCCCCCTAGGATCATGCGTGTAGTGCTTTGGTTTTTGATGACTTCTAAATTTTTGCAATAAGTGCATGATTTCTTTTGACTAATGTTGAGTCCATGGATTATACGCACTCTCACCCTTCCACCATTGCTAGCCTCTCTAATACCGCGCACTTTTCACCGGTATCATACACCCACCATATACCTTCCTCAAAACAGCCACCATACCTACCTGTCATGGCATTTCCATAGCCATTCCGAGATATATTGCCATGCAACTCTCCACCGTTCCGTTTATATGGCACATATTACTTTCGTCATATTGCTTTTTGCATGAACTTGTAGTTGACATTGTATTTGTGGCAAGGCCACCTTCATAATTTTGATACATGTCGCTCTTGATTCATTGCATATCCCGGTACACCGCCGGAGGCATTCATATAGAGTCATATTTTGTTCTAAGTATCGAGTTGTAATTGTTGAGTTGTAAGAAAAATAAAGAAGTGTGATGATCATCATTATTAGAGCATTGTCCCAGTGAGGAAAGGATGATGGAGACTATGATTCCCCCATAAGTCGGGATGAGACTCCAGACGAAATAAAAAAAAGAGTGGCCATAAAAAAAGAGAAAAGGCCCAAATAAAAAAAAATATGAGAGAAAAAGAGAGAAGGGACAATGCTACTATACTTTTCCACACTTGTGCTTCAAAATAGCACCATGATCTTCATGATAGAGAGTCTCATATGTTGTCACTTTCATATACTAGTGGGAATTTTTCATTATAGAACTTGGCTTGTATATTTCAATGATGGGCTTCCTCAAAAGTGCCCTAGGTCTTCGTGAGCAAGCAAGTTGGATGCACACCCACTTAGTTTCTTTTGTTGAGCTTTCACATATTTATAGCTCTAGTGCATCCGTTGCATAGCAATCCCTACTCACTCACATTGATATCTATTGATGGGCATCTCCATAGCCCGTTGATACGCCTAGTTGATGTGAGACTATCTTCTTTGTGTCTTCTCCACAACCACCATTCTATTCCACCTATAGTGCTATGTCCATGGCTCACGCTCATGTATTGCGTGAAAGTTGAAAAAGTTTGAGATTACTAAAGTATGAAACTATTGCTTGGCTCGTCATCGGGGTTATGCATGATTAAATACTTTGTGTGATGAAGTTAGAGCTTAGCCAGACTATATGATTTTGTAGGGATAAGTTTCTTTAACCATGCTATTTTGAGAAGACATGATTGCTTTTATTTTTATGCTTGAAGTATTATTACCTTTATGTTAATATGAACTTTTGTCTTGAATCTTTCGGATCTGAATATTCATGCCACAATTAAGAAGATTCACATTGAAATTATGCCAAAGTATCACTCCGCATCAAAAATTCTTTTTTATCATTTACCTACTCGAGGACGAGCATGAATTAAGCTTGGGGATGCCTGATACATCTCCAACGTATCTATAATTTTTTATTGCTCAATGCTACTTTATCTACTGTTTTGGACTATATTGGGCTTTATTTTCCACTTTTATATTATTTTTGGGACTAACCTATTAACTGGAGGCCCAGCCCAGAATTGCTGTTTTTTTGCCTGTTTCAGTATTTCGAAGAAACATAATATCAAACGGAGTCCAAACGAAATAAAACCTTCGGGAACGTGATTTTCTCAGCGAACGTGATCCAGGAGACTTGGACCCTGCTCGAAGGAACAGCCGTGGAGGTCACGAGGGTTGGCCCCCCTGGGCGCGCCCCCTTGCCTCGTGGGCCTCCTGTTGCTCCACCGATGTACTCCTTCCTCCTATATATACCTACGTACCCCCGTCAGATCAAATACGGAGCCAAAAACCTAATTACACCGCCGCAACTTTCTGTATCCACGAGATCCCATCTTGGGGCCTGTTCCGGAGCTCCGCCGGAGAGGGCATCTACCACGGAGGGCTTCTAGATCAACACCATAGCCTCTCCAATGAAGTGTGAGTAGCTTACTTCAGACCTAAAGGTCCATAGCTAGTAGCTAGATGGCTTCTTCTCTCTTTTTGGATCTCAATACAATGTTCTCCCCCTCTCTTCTGGAGCTCTATTCGATGTAATCTTCTTTTTGCGGTGTGTTTGTTGAGACCGATGAATTATGGGTTTATGATCCAGCTTATCTATGAACAATATTTGATTCTTCTCTGAATTCTTTTATGTATGATTTAGTTATGTTTGCAAGTCTCTTCGAATTATCCGTTTGGTTTGGCCAACTAGATTGGTAGTTCTTGCAATGTGATTAGTGCTTAGCTTTGGTTTCAATCTTGTTGTGTCCTTACCCAGTGACAGAAAGGGTTGCAAGGCACGTATTGTATTGTTGCCATCGAGGATAACAAGATGGGGTTTTTATCATATTGCATGAATTTATCCCTCTACATCATGTCATCTTGCTTAAGGCGTTACTCTGTTTTTAACTTAATACTCTAGATGCATGCTGGATAGCGGTCGATGAGTGGAGTAATAGTAGTAGATGCAGAATCGTTTCGATCTACTTGTCTTGGACGTGATGCCTATATACATGATCATACCTAGATAACCTCATAATTATTCACTTTTCTATCAATTGCTCAACAGTAATTTGTTCACCCACCGTAGAATACTTATGCTCTTGAGAGAAGCCACTAGTGAAACCTATGGCCCCCGGGTCTATTCTCATCATATCAATCTCCATTACTTTATTACTTGCTTTGTTTTTACTTTGCCTTTTACTTTTCACTTTGCATCTCTATATCAGAAATACCAAAAATATTATTTATCATCTCTATCGGATCTCACCCTCGTAAGTGACCATGAAGGGATTGACAACCCCTAATCGTGTTGGTTGCGAGTAGCTATCGTTTTGTGTAGGTACAAGGGACTCGTGCGTGATCTCCTACTGGATTGATACCTTGCTTCTCAAAAACTGAGGGAAATACTTATACTACATTACTGCATCATCCTTTCCTCTTCGGGGAAATCCAACGCAGTGCTCAAGAGGTAGCACGGCACTGACCGTTTCGGGCGGGATGCACGCGCGGGTGATGAAGAGGGTTCGGGTTGGTCAGGACCAGTCGTGGCAGCAGTTCGGACGTACGCAAACAAGAGATGTTGTACCTTAATATTGCTGCGTATATAATTAACAACGTAAATAATGTCCAGTTGGACAAATATGATTGGAGATGGAGATGGAAATGGAATTTTATGTAAACACGGATATGCATGTCTATGTCTATGTGTGTGTGCACGACGACTCTCGCGACCTGGAAGCGGGGGCGTGTTTTTGCTCGAGTTTTCTTTCTTGCTACGTTAGAAAATCAGTTTTTCTAATTCACATCTAGATGTTATTTAAGGATATCACATCTAAGCTCCTAAAAGTATATAATGTACTCCCTCCGTCCAGGTGTGTAGGGCGTCTAAGAGTCTATTTTTTCCAAAAGTTTTAGTCGCATGTAGGTAGTTAAACCAGCCTCGTTTTACAGTCTCTTGTTCTAGCTCCCCGTGCAGCCATTTTTAAATGTCGTGTTAATCGAAACTGATGACCTGCGGTATGTGTTAGGCCAATGCATGCACAATTAGTTAGTTGATTATTGGTCAGCCCGAGCGAAAAAATGGGAAGGCGATTAACTAGCGTGAGTATTGTTGCATGCATGCGCAGCTCGTTGAGGAAGGGAAAGGTCAGGCAATAAATTGGCATGTCTAGCGATATTTACCAGCCACAATTAAGGGCTAAACTTGCTCAGTAACTGGCTATTTTCCTGGTTTAAATTTTCCCTTCGCCCACTCCACTCGCGCCTAGATCACGCTGCCCTTCCCTTTTTTTTATGGAATCACACTGCCCTTCCTTAGACGCCCTACACACCTGGACGGAGGGAGTAGCAACAAGAAACAAAATAAACTAGGACAAAAAAAGTAGACCACAAACAAAGTGGACATCAACTTAGATGTGACATAACTATGTAACATCTAGATGTGTCCTAGACAGGCCCTTAAAAAATTGTCAGCCAGTTTTCGTTTCTTTTTTTCGGGAACGCGCGTATTCTATTTAAAACCACTACTATGGAGAGATTTTTTTTACTCCATTATAGCCTCTTGTTTGATAGAGTTTCTCGCGTCTCGCTCTGTCGCACTCTCCATATGAAAACAAGATGACAGTGTCCACTCTATCTCTCTCCTCACCGGTGGTCACAGATTCGGCCGAGTCCCGCCCGCTGCGGGAGGTGAGGAGGTGCCGTGTTGACGTTGTCGCCATCGGCGACGGAGGAAGCCGATGCACACCGTCCTCTCGGAGCCGGCACTGGGGCGGACGAAGATCCTCCGTGCCCTTGTCCGCTGCCGTCGTGTGGGCATATCCTGCCCGCCCGCCTAAACAACATCTCGCCCATCTGAGGTATAACTTCTTGTATTGGTCCAGCTCCCCAGGTCGCTGCGTGCGGGTTTTCTTCTATGCGACTACTCCCCAGCTCCCCATGCATAGTAGTAGCTAGGGTTTGTCGGCTGGTCCAACGTCACCTACTAGTACTATTACAAAGGAAATGACACTCAAAAGTTGTCCTGATTTATGCCTCGGTGGAGGTATACATGTTGTTTCGAAAAAAAGTACATGGTGGTTGTGCGGTCATTGTCCATATGGTGGTAGTACTATCACTGGTTAAATGAAGAAATGCTTTTTTTCTCGGTTATCCTGGTTTAGTTCCCATCAAGATAATTATGATGCTTCTATTTGTTGGTGTACTTTTCATTAATTCTTATTGACAATTGAGATGTTGTTGCTAACCCTTTTCTATATTTTTGGAAACAGCGATGCGTGTCTCCATACTCGGGCATGTCTTCCTCAATTTTAGTGGAACTGCACAAAATTGGATGGTCATTGTTGTTCCGCCTCACTGTCCTCTGCCACGTGGTTCTTCCTTCCTCGAGCTTGATTACTGAGAAGAAACAGACCACAGTGAGGATTTGTCGAACTTCATAGGTGCCTCACCCAAACTTGATGCCAAATGGATGATGCATCACCACGATGACCTATCGATGCTCATGGTTGCGCCTCATGGTTGCGTCGGCTGGTGAAGCTGATCGATTTTCAATGAAAAACAAGCTGTCTTCCATCAATGCTCTTTGCTTGTTACGCACAAAGATGATATCCTTCGTCAGTTCACCTTGGTTGTGTTGGAGACGCAGTCGTCTTTCACGTTGGTGCAATTTTATCACACAATTGGCTATGAACCAAATGTTTCCTCGAAGAAGGATCGACGTTGGTACTAAGAGCATAAGTTTTGTATTGATTTCTAAGCCTTCTCACAACTTTGTCTCCAGCTCCCCTGTAATTTTATTTGTCTAGCTATTAACTTTGATTTAAAAAATGGTGTGGACGACAAACCCAGATGGATGTAGTAGCCCTCCATTTTTATTTACTCCACATATTAGATTTGACTGAAGTCAAACTTTGTAATACTCTCAAACCTTTCCGAAATTGAAATTAAAATTCTTTATTTGTACACACTCTCACATGTTTCCAATAATTTGGCGCATGTGTGGTTGTTCACTTAAGGGAGGGTAGTGTACCACACGTGAAGGACAGGAAGTGCGACCAGGACGCGTGGGCGTGGATCGTTAGTTCATCGGAAGTAGTAGTAATAGTTTTCTTCACTGTACATTAAATAAAGAGTTTCATTTAGTACTTACACAATTTAAAACAATTGTTATGGAGAGAATAAGAAAACCACTCCATTATATATTAGTCGTATACACGAGAGTACTATATGGACGCAGCTTCATTCACTTAGTGCACCTGCCTTTGGGTTTATGACAGGGGGCCCAAAATGTGGCTAGCTCACCTGTCATACAGCCAAAAGCAGGTGCAGTGAAGGCACCGGAGCTCAGTCCATACTACAGTAGTATATATATAAGCTGGAGCCTCAGCGCTTGTTCGCTAGGGTTTGCACTCTCCACACTCTCGCCGCACTACATATATGTTACACGCTGGAGGCTCAGCGTTCATTTGCTAGGGTTTGCTATATTCACAGTCTCTCACCCTCTCTTCACCAGATCTAAACAAGACTGCATTGGCCTCTTGTCTCTCTCTCTCTCTCTCCCCCCTCACAGCTGGTGAAGGAGGGTCCGTATCCCGTCGCACCGGGAAGGGGAGGAGGTGCAACGTTCACTCTATCGCCTTCGGTGAGGGAGGCAATCCACTACCGGTTGCGCTGTTCTCTTTCACCCAGCGCCTGTGGGGGAGGGCCACCGACCCCTTCTTCCTCGTTGTAAATGCGTGGTGTGGGCAGATCCGCCTCCGCCGCATGCCTTGCCACATCCCGACGACCCTAAGGTATAAGTTTCTTTGAAACCGTCGTTGCTCTAGCTACATGTGGATCTTTTTCAATCTGTAGTCGAATCTAGGTCTTGTTTCAAAGAGGAAAGAAGGGTGCGGTGGGTTGGAGCAAGAATCTAGGACGTGGTTCAATGAGGAAAGGAGGGGCGGAAAGTATTATAGACTGGCTATCAAGCCGCTTTGTAGGTCGAAAAGGGAAAAAGGGGGTAACCCAGTACACACATCTGTAAGGAACCGATCTCTTTGTTGAAAAGGGGAAGAAACTGGGGGGTCGGGTAGTTTGTGCATGACTACATTTGCTGCCCTCACGTAGGAAAAAGGTTCAAAGAGAACAAATATGGGACCAACGCATATAGGTTGCTTGGCTACATACTCTGCATCACCCATTTATACGCAGGATTTATTATGGTGCCGGGTATGTCCCATACAGCTATTTTGCTGTTGTTAATCTAAGAATGCCGCCGGAAAATTGCAGCAATTCCAGTATTAAAAGTAAATTACATTTTTTTAACGAATGTTGTTTCAAGAGAATGTCTCTGTTAATATGAATCAATGCAACCGTTTTAGAAATGCTACTATCCTACTTTGTTTCCAATCCAAGATAAGTTAGATGCTTCTTTCTGTCATCGTTTGTTTCATCCTCCTTTATCGGCAAGTAATTGTTTCCTTTTTTGCCTCTGTTAAAACAGGGGTATCGATTCAACTTGTTGCTATTAAACATTTTGCTTCGCTACTCGAAACACTTATGTTTTAAGAGTGTTTTGTGCAGTTCAACTTGAATGTCACACTAGTGACTTTGCTTAATTTTGGTGGAACTGCACAAAAGGAGATCAAGATTTGTTTCCAGTCTTCATGGCGAGTTGTTTCAAATCTTGGTCTCATCCACATGATGTGCAGTGTGCTTTGAGATGTTGTGCTACTTGTTTTGGTACTGTTTTAAATAAATGTTGAATTGAAGCTATTGTATTGCTATCTTTCCCATTAAGTAGTGAACAAAAATGGAACAAAAATGGGACCACCCCCTTTATAAGACAGTAATTGATGCCACTCTCAGAATTAACTATTGAATCTTATTTCACTAGTAGAAAAAGGGGCTATCGTTGAGGCCTGTTTTGCCCATTAGTCCCGGTTCAATCCAGAACCGGGACTAATGCGAGCATTTATCCTGTTCAGAAGCCTGGGGGCCGGGCCACGTGGGCCATTGGTCCCGGTTCGTCCGGACCTTTTGGTCCCGGTTGGTGGGACGAACCGGGACCAATGGTCCTGGCTCTGGCCCACCACTATTGGTCCCGGTTGGTGGCATGAACCGGGACCAAAGGCTTCCCTTTAGTCCCGGTTCATGCCACCAACCGACTAAAGGGTTGGTCCTCGTTAAGCCTGTAGTTTAGTCCCACCTCGCCAATCAAGGGGAATCAAACCAGTTTATAAGCACCTCCCTTTCTGCCATGTTGAGTTTTTCTCAAAATGAAAATAGATGCCCTTATACAGAATTTAACCTAAATTCATACTGAATTTCTCTGAAGTTAGTAGAAATTTCTTATGAATTTAGGTTGAATTTTCTCTATAAGCGCATCTATGTTCATTTATGAGTAGTTTTTATATAGATGTTTTTCTTTTCTGCTATATTTATTTTTTTTTCTTTTTGCTTTTCTCAAGTGGCTGAGGCAAACAAGCAGAATGGTTTTATGTGTTGTCCATGCCCTATATGTGGGAATACGTAAGTCTTACTCGACCGGAAAATCCTTCACACCCACCTGCTTTACAAGGGTTTCATGCCACACTATAATGTTTGGACGAGGCACGGAGAAATAGGGGTTATGATGGAAGACGGCGAGGCGTAAGAGTACGATGACAACTATGTGCCCCCGAATACGGTGATGCTATCGAACATCAAGATGCACTGCACGATGTGCACGATGGTGCTTTACTGTGGCGAAGCTGCTGAAGATCAAGAGGAACCAGACGATGTGCCCCATGATGATGATCTCCGCCGGGTCATTGTCGATGCAAGGACACAATGTGAAAGTCAAAAGGAGAAGCTGAAGTTCGATCGCATGTTAGAGGATCACAAAAAAGGGTTGTACCCCAATTGCGAAGATGGAAACACAAAGCTCAAGACTGCATCGAATTGCTACAAAGGAAGGCAAAGAATGTCATGCTCGATAAAGGATTTGAGAAGCTATCAAAATAATGAAGAAGAAGCTTCCAAAGGATAACGAATTGCCCGACAAGACATACGCAGCAAAGAAGGTCGTATGCCCTCTAGGATTGGAGGTGGAGAAGATACATGCATGCCCTAATGACTGCATCCTCTACCGTGGTGCCTACAAGGATCTGAACGCATGCCCGGTATGCGGTGCATTGCGGTATAAGATTAGACGAGATGACCCTGGTGATGTTGACGGCGAGCCTCCCTGAAGAGGGTTCCTGCGAAGGTGATGTGGTATGCTCCTATAATACCATGGTTGAAACGTCTGCTCGTAAACGGAGAGCATGCCAAGTTGATGCGATGGCAAAGTGAGGACCGTAAGAAAGACGGAAGTTGAGAGCACCACCGACGGGTCGCAGTGGAGAAAAATCGAGAGAAAGTACTGGGATGAGTTTGCAAAGGACCCAAGGAACGTATGGTTTGCTTTAAGCGCTGATGACATTAATCCTTTCGGGGAGTAGAGCAGCAATCACAAGCGAAGAAAAAGTGAAGACTTTCTCCCGCAACTATTATGATGATACCATGCCAACTTTGTAACACACGAGTATGATACCATTGTCCGTTTTGTTCATGAACATACTATGCCAACTTTGAGAACCTCATGAATCGAAGGGCGCTCACACCAGTTTATAAGCCCGTCCCTCTACGCCTTGTTGAGCTCACAAACTTGTGATTCACACAAATTTCGAAGAATTCAAATTTTATAAAACTAATGGCACAAACAGAAAGTTTATAATTGTTCTAAAACTAAAAGCACTAACAGAAAGTTTATAATTTTGCTGACCTAAAAGCAAAAAGAATTAAAAAATAAAGCAAAAAACCAAAAGAAAATAAATAATGCAGAAAGCAAAACAAAAAAACTTGAAAAAAATAAAAATAGCAACAATAAGCATTTTGTTGTAAGTAGAAACAAAATAAAATAAATAAAGCAACAAAGAAAACAAAAAAAGTGTTTTCAAATTTTAAAACTAATGGCACTAATAGGAAGTTTATATTTTTTCTAAAACTAAAAAGCAAAAAGAAATAAAATATAAAGCAAAAAAAAGTGCCACCCATCGGGCCCCCACGGCCTGAATACGACTAGAAACCCTATGGGCCAGGATTCAGCTCATGAAGGCCCAAGCAGGCCCACATGCACAGTGGCGAGATAGGCCCAAAGCCTGCTTTAGAGAGGAGCTCGAGAGGGGAGCCGCACCGCACCTTACAAACTGGTGCAGCTCCCTCTCAACTAGCGAGGTGGGACTAAACATTTGGCGCGGGGCAGCACATGGCCTTTGGTCCCGGTTGGTGGCAAAAACCGGGACTAAAGGGTAACGTGGTCCCGGTTGGGCTCCAACTGGTTCTAATGCCCCCCTTTAGTCCCGGTTGGTGCCACCAACCGACCAAAGGCCGCTTCCTGCCCTTTGGGCTGCTGAAAATTGGCCTTTGGTCCCGGTTGGTGGCACCAACCGGGACTAAGGGGCATTAGTCCCGGTCGAGGCACCAACCGACCAATGCCCTTGCTATATAACCAGGACTTGTGAAAATTTCACATCTCCTCGCTGATTCGACGACGCTGAAGCTCATCGACGCCGCCAGTTGCCCAGATCGACGCCACGCTGCCCGCCCGCCGTCCACCGCCCGACTATTCACGCGCCCGCTTCGTCGCCTGGTTGCCGCTTCTGCCCTGTTGCCGCCCAGCGCTGCTGACGCTGCCACGCCGCCGACGCTGTTGTTGCCGCCATTGTCAGCCGGGCCACGCCCTGCCCTGCCCGCCCGAGCCGCCATCGCCTGCCCCGAGCCCGCCGTCCTCGCCTGCCCGCCTCACGCCCGAGCCCTGTCGCCCCATCGCTCACTGAGCCGCCTGGTTGCCGCTGCTGCCGACGCCGCTGCTGCTCGCCGGCCGCCTCATAGGAGCCGCCACGAGCCGCCCCTGCTTTTTATTTTTATTAGTTTATTTTTTGTTCATATGTGATGTATATGTGTATGTGGCTATAATGTATATGTTTTTATTTTTATTAGTTTAGTTTTTGTTCATATATAGAAAGTTACAATTTTAATTAGGTTAGTGTAGAGGAAAAGTAAAATAAGGAAAAGGAAGAAAAGAGGAAGAAGGAAGAAGGAAGAAGAAGAAGAAAAGAATGAGAGGAAAAAGAAGAAAAAGAGGAGAAGAAGAAAGGAATAGAGGAGAAGAAGAAAAATAGAATTTTTTCTATTTTTCTTCTTCTCCTCTATTCTTTTCTTCTTCTCCTCTTTTTTCTTCTCTTTTTTTCTTCTTCTTCTTCGCTCTTCCTTCTTCGCCTTTTCTTCCTTTTCCTTATTTTCCTTTCTCGAGGGATAAGAAGAAAAGAAGAGGAGAAGAAGAAAGAAAGGAATAGAGGAGAAAGAAGAAACTTTGACATTTAGGGGGTACCGATACCCCTCCCCGATAACATTATTTTCCCATGTATATGTATGTTGCGTCGTTGTCGATATAACGAGTGTGTCGAGGATCGCCGAGGGTCGAGGGTCGGGAACTAGGGTAGAGGGTCGAGGGTCGTTAAGGGGTCAAGGGTCGAAGGTTTCAGGGTCGAGGGTTCCCATAGTGTCAAAGTATTGAAGAAATCCATGGCTTCATCATTAGCCGGAAGTAACCATGCATTATGGTGCAGAAGTCCTCCAAAGTTGTTTGAATGGAGTCCGGATAGGATAATTTGCCTTTTGCTGAACTTTGTACCAAAAGCGAATTATCCTATCTGGGACTCCGCTCCAAAACAACTTTGGAGAGCTTGCACCATCATGCACCTGTTACTCGCCTAATGATGAAAACATGGTTTTGTTGAATCCATTGACACTAGGCAACCTCCCGACCCTCGGCGATCTTCGACCCTTGACCCTCGACCGCTCGGCGATCCACGACCCTCTACCCTACTTGTGGGACATAGATGTACTGTTCAACGCCGACCCCTCCCGATAGCTTCGACATGTGGGGTCGATATTACGCACTCCCTCCTAGCTTGAAGCGTTCTCGAGGCCACCCCTAACCCTTGAAGCGTTGTCGAGGCCACCCCAAACCCTAGAGAAGCAGCGTCGAGGCCACTAATATGATTCCTTATTGTGATTAGCTAGCTAGTTCTACGTTGGCACTAATATATCCATATCTGTCATGTTTGAATAATAATTGCCATGTTGTAAATATTTGTAGAAACTATGGACACCCCCGAGACGAAGCACAAGAAGCGTTGTTGAGGGACATAATCGCACACGGAAGTGATGTCGTCTCCTCGATGATGTTTCTCAAATACGATAACGATGGTCCGGAAGGAGAGGGTGAAGAAGCAGCTGGCTATGATTTACATGGCTCCGATGACCCAATGCCGGTGCAAGAAGTAGACCGTGAGGACGGCTCCGGTGATCACCAAACCGAGTCCGCCAGGTATATATATTTGTTAAGCCTGTCTTGACTATCTCTCGACTTTGTTTTGGTATGTACACATATTAATTAACTCTCGTCTTTGTTCTTTTTTCTAGCCCTCCGATCGAGCACAACTTCGGTAAAGAGACGAGGCCCGAAGAAAAAGTTGAGCTCGGATGAAAAGTTTGAGATCAGAGAAATCGCGACGACGGCCAACCGATTGAACCCTACCGGACAAAGAAGGCATTTGTTGCTCGGTCACGGGGTTCTCGTTAGGGACAAGATCCCGATCAGCATCCACCAATGGTATAAGCCTAAGAACGAAGACCCTAAGCTGTCTTATGTCAATGATATGCAGAAAAATGATCTTTGACCGAGCTGAAGTCAAATTTTACCCTACCGCCAGAGGATGATCCGGAGAAGCCAGTAATAGAGCCATTAATCAAGTCTTTTGCTCTTAAGAAGATGGCAGAACTATTCAGGAATTGGAAGAAAGACCTCAATACGTATGTCGAAAAAAATGAGACACCAGAATTCACGGGCAAATATGAGAAGATCAGAGAAGATCAGAATTCAGGAATTGGAAGAAAGACATTGGAAAAGAGTAAAAAGATGTCAGCGACAAACAAGAGAAATGCCGCGAAGAAGAAGCTTCATCATCGCACGGGGTCAGGTGGCTACCTCATAGCCCGGCCTAAGTGGTCCAAGGCTGAGAATGATCTGCTTGATAAAGGGATCGAACCCGAGACAATGAATCGCCAGACCGTTGCGGACTTGGTTCTTCGGGCGGCGGATCCTTGGACCCTATAACGGGAAGTGCATTTGGACGGACGAACAATTGGACATACCAGTCAAGAGGCTTAAGCATTATATCGAAGCAAAGACAGCAAGGGAAGTTCGTTCGCAGACGGAGAAGGACGAGCTCACAATGGCCCTCGAATCCTGAGCACCACAGACGGACACGAGGCACGCCAGGCTCCCTTTCATGGAAGGCTGGATTTCAGACGCAGGGGGTTACAAAACCCATGAGAGGAGGAAGAAACTGGAGCAGAGCCTAATGCAAAGCGCTGCATGAAAGGGTAATGGGGCTAGAGGAACGAGAAGAGGAACGAGAAGCAGCCGATCACAACAAACGACCTGCCGAAGCTTCCCCCGAAGCTACCCCGCCATCTCAGCGGAGAAGCAGCGTGGCTTCCACCGAGCTGGTTCAGCCAGAGCAGCATGCCTTGACGGCTCCCGCCAGCTATCCCGTGGATGCTATCACGGATGCTGAAAGTTGCCACCTTATGGCGCAATGGAGCAATTTAAAGGTCAAGGCGGCTGTTGGCTCTGTTTATCCCACTAAACCCGACTCAACTTTTCACCGCCGCCGATTCCGAAGGATATGCTAAGGTGATGGTCGATGAAATAACGGAGGGATTTGAGGAGCTCCGGCTTGACCACCCTACCGGTGAAGGGGAGTATCGGCTGGGTTCTGCTCAAGACTCCATGCCTATGGCGGAAGGATCTCATCAACCTTCCGAATCGACGCCTCCGCCTCCTCCTCCTCCTCCGTGAGTCAGGCACTCCGCCTCCACCGCCTCCTCCTCCTCCTCCGCGAGTCGGGAACTCCGCCTCCACCGCCTCCTCTTCCGGCGAGTGACGATCAGGCACTCGGCGGCTCCTTCTCCGGCGCGTGGCGGCACTCCGTCTCCTTCTCCGCCTGCACCGCGCGTCCGGCCAGCCAGCCTCCTCCTTCTCCGCCTCGCCAAGGGCGGAAGAGACCCGCCGCCGCTCCGGCTGCTCCGGCCGTCGTAGTCCTTCTCCTCCGCCTCGTAAGCAAGGAAAGAAGACATCCACTCCGTCTGCTCTGCCGGGCGTCTAGCAAGATCTTGCCAAAGGCGGGAGGAGATACAGATTCGGTCCTTCTCAAGACTCGGAGAAGTTACCGTACGAGAGGAGCGAGGAGGAAAACGCGAAGATCGCGCAGACCGAAGTGGATGACTGGTTCCAAGGGTTGCAAGCAACGAGACATCCACCTCCGGAGGAGAAGGTAGATCCGGTCAAAGCGAAGCACACTCGCTGCCCCGACAAAACCACCCAAGTCTCCGCCAAAGGCAACTATGAGCGCATTATTGGAAAGGCATTTGCCGAGGCGGAGAGATCGGGAAAGTACTGTCGGTGATCAAAGGATGAAAGAACGACGAGCTGGGAAACAAATTGCCTAGCTCGGCGAACAAGCGAAAGGAATCGTGCCCCCGCTCAAGGTGCACGCTAGCGACATCGTCGATCCGAGGATGGAGCCGGTTATGGCAATCCTGAAGATTACTTGCCCGACGATGTACAATTTGATTTCTTGGAGGTGCAGATACAAAGATACGAGTACGGGAAGCCTCTCGTCAAAGATGAAAGCTCTCTATCAACGATGATGCGAAGATTGCATGATTGGTACATGAAAACCTGCAAAGAGTCTGAGGGGAGGAGTACTTTGTATTTGAGAGTTAAAAGGAGCATGACCTCCTTGGAATTGAACTGCTGCCTATTCCATTTGAGGAGTTCTATCAGTTTTCAATCAATTGGCCCTCGATAAAACAACGGTCACCTGCTCATCGTCTGTAAGTAGTACTACTTCTGTCATTAAGTATCTCTATATAACTCAGCCCTTTCATTGCATGTATTTATAAATATCCTCACTATATTATGCAGATTGAAGATCGCCGAATTGAAGAAAAGACAAGTGGGTGATATTGGGTTCATTAACACATATCTCATAGATGCAGATGAGGTTGAATTTCGTGCCAAAGATACCGAGGCCAACTTGCTACAATCGTTGGTAATAAATGAACACAAAGATATAATACTCTTTCCTTACAACTTCAAGTGAGTGTTACTGTCTTGTGGCATATTCGGTTTCCTTATTAGTCCAGGTTATAGTAATGTAATATTGATGAGTTATGCATGTGTGCGCAGCTACCACTATATTCTCCTAGAGATTAAGCTTGAGAAGGGAGTAGTAACTGTCTTTGACTCGAGACGAAAAGATCCCAAGGATTATGCTGACTTGACTAAAATGCTCGAGAAGTAAGTTAAATCGATCATTATCCACCATATCAGCAACTTTGTTCATTTCTGATATCAAGTAATTGTTTTCTTTGTATGGTAGGGCTTGGGGAAAATTCACCAAAAAAGCTCCGGGACTACCGAAGCTGCAATTTAGACACCAAAGTAAGTACTATATAGTAGCAGATTCCACGCCAAGCATCTCCTAGTGATTCAAGCACTAGTTTCATCAATACCATTTAGCATGCTTGCTAATTATCAGTTTGATTGACCTCTATTTCTTGTAAAGTGGTTGTGGCAGGAACAAGGGAATGATTTCTGTGGATACTACGTTTATGTAGTCCATCCGCCACACGACCTGTGAGAGGGGCTACTCCGACAAACAATACGAAGTGCGTAAATAAAAATATTCACAATTTTATTTTATTA
Organism: Aegilops bicornis; assembly: GCA_021605145.1. NCBI lineage: Eukaryota > Viridiplantae > Streptophyta > Magnoliopsida > Poales > Poaceae > Aegilops > Aegilops bicornis. The sequence goes on along the minus strand of CM038669.1, from coordinate 653,286,289 downwards.
CCATCATTTGTGTTGAGTTTCATTCATTCATATATATATATATATATATATATATATGTATGTATTGACCCCTTTCTTAAAATTAGATGTTTCGGCAGCGGGATGAACTCCTAGCACCAGATCGCATGTGAGCAATTCAAGAGGAATTGGCGGCATTCTTTCTTGACTATGTGATCGCTAAAGACGGGGAATACCATGTGGACCACCCGTCCGTATTGTAAAAGATAATTATTGTATATATGTAGCCGGTAGCGTCGGATAGATATACGAGAACTTGTTGTTCGACCAATCTCTCGGAGAAGGAGAGGTGGTCGATATCACTTCTCTGTATGCATATATATGTTCATGACGATCTTCTGCTTGCTTAATTACTAGCTAGCTAGCATGTCTAGTTAGTCCTCTCTATACGTATGTATAGTACGTAGCGTCGACCAAGCACGGACAAAAGAAAGGACACTTTTCTCTATTAATTAGCTAGCTATAGCACAATATATGAAACACCTCAATTAACCCCCAAAACCCCCAAACCCCCTCTTTTAAAAAAAACAAAATCCAGAGCCAAAGAAATCTTGTGGCGTGGATGCCTATTGGTCCCGGTTGGTGCCACCAACCGGGACCAAAGGCCCTCCTGCTGGCTCACGGACAGGCCACGTGGAGGCCCATCTGTCTTGGTTCTGGATAGAACCGGGACTAAAGGGTGAGGGTATTAGTACCGACCCTTTAGTCCCGGTTCACGAACCGGGACTAAAGGCCCTTATGAACCGGGACTATAGGCCCTTTTTCTACTAGTGTTTCAAAACTGCAACACTTGTTAGGGATTGGCGGGATTACCATTTTTGTGGCTGCATGTTTCATCCACCTTTATTAGCTAGTAATTGATTCCTTTTTTGCCTCTGTTTAAACAGGGATATCTATTCAACTTGTTGCTATTGCGACATTTTGCTTCGCTACGCGAAACACTTTGCTTGATTTCAGTGCAACTGCACAAAGCGAGATTGGATTTCCTATTCGTGTTGGCAGATTCGTATTTTATCCTGGTTTTCTCATGAAAGGTCAGTACATGCCTTCATCCACATGATTGTGCTGTGTGCTTTGAGATGTTGTGCTACTTGTATTGGTGCTATTTTAAATAAATGTTGAATTGAAGTTATTGTATTGCTATCTTTTCCCATTAAGTAGTGAACAAAAATGGGACCAACCCAGACATGATGCTTGTTGCTTTGTTACAACAAACTCTGCATCACCCCCTTTATAAGGAGATGGAAGGACATATTGCTGTTGCGCCCACTCTCCCCTGGAACTATTTATGCTTTTTGTCGTGGATTTGTCACGGCAGATGTCCTTAGTGTCAGGACTTAGTCGCGAGGAAAACACATCTATGTGGTAGCTTGAGAGGGGTTGATCGGGACGAGAGACGGAACACGCAAGACAAGGATTTAGACAGCTTCGGGCCCCGGGAAACATCATCCGGTAATAACCCTACAAGCTGTTTGTGGCTAGGTCTCATTATGTTCATGAGAGAGTCGCCGGTAAGCCGGCTCTTTGTGTCTAGCCCTAGAGATTGTTCTTGTTGCCTCTCCTCTTTGGAGAGCCCTGCCCCTCCTTATATAAGTTAGAGGGGCGGGTTACATGTGGAGTCCAAATAGGATTAGGACTAGCCTATCTTGTACTACAAGCCGGATACAAGTCCGGGTCTTGATTCCTTGTAAGGGAGATATTCATCACGCCTTTCCTCTTAAGCCGGCCTATCATAACGTAAGCCGCCTTCTGCCTTGAGCCTCCCCGGGCCCCGGGTCTTATCGCTCCTCCGATCCGCTTGCCGTGTCACTCATAAGTCGCCAGATCGGGCGGGTCACTTAGTGTGTCGCCCAACAGTATGGTCATTAGTGAGTTGCCAAGTCCGGCCGGGTTATACTTCCGGCCGGGTTACACCGCGGGGTATATCCCCGACATCAGCCCCCAAGTTTAGCTTGGATTTATCCATGGTAAACTTATGATGCAAAACAAACACAAGAACAAATTTGACAGGTTGTGCTCCCGGTTAAGAATTCTTGTAAACCGGCACCTGAACATCCTTAAGTCCTTGTCATTTCTTTCTTTTAGAAAATCCGGGTCAATAAACCATCTTCATACTCAAATTGCTGACGTTGGTGTCTCATAGAGAAATATTGTGAATAATAATCCACTTGAGTCAGCTTCCAAAGCGCCGGCTTAAGAAATATTGGTCTTGAAATACTCATATGATATTCATCCGGTTTGAAAATATAGAACTTGCCGATCTATGATTTCCAAAATCACCGGGTTATAAAAACTGATAATTCCTGTTCATGATTGTTTCCAATGCCGGTTCATGATTGTTTCCAATGCCGGTTCATGATTGTTGCCAATGCCGGTTCATGATTATTGATGGCGCCGGGTTATGATTGTTGCAGACACCGGGTCATAATGATTGGTGATGCCGGGTCAATCTGGTTTGCTCAAAACCTAAAATTGGAAGATATTTCTCCCTTATATCCATATTACCTGTAGCCCCAAGTGCCGGGTTGTCATGCTTACAGCAACCTGGGACTTGAAATTGCCTTATGCTCATAAAAACTTCAACCAGTGTAGCCCCCAAGGGCCTGGTCATTATGCAATAATGAGCAGGGACTTTGTAGATATAACCATGTAAACTTGAACATCAATGTGTAGCCCCCAAGGGCCGGCTTAGTAAGATAATACTGAGCTGGGACTTTGTATATAATTGATAATAACATCAAATGATGTAATCTCCACCATGAGGCTTGAACCCACGTGCACAAGGTGAAGAGCTTTGTACTCTACCAACTGAATAATGGATCTTTCAATGTAATGGATTAATGCTTGTGTACCTTGAATTTCCGACAGGAGCAATTGGTAGCCCCCAAGGGCCGGTGTCGGTGTGAAAACCGGCGGATCTCGGGGGGGGGGGGGGGGGGGGCCCCAACTGTGCGTCTAGGCGGATGGTAACAGGAGACAAGGGACACGATGTTTTACCCAGGTTCGGGCCCTCTCGATGGAGGTAATACCCTACTCCTGCTTGATTAATATTGATGATATGGGTAGTACAAGAGTAGATCTACCACGAGATCAAGGAGGCTAAACCCTAGAAGCTAGCCTATGGTATGATTGTTGTTCGATCCTACGGACTAAAACCCTCCGCTTATATAGACACCGGATAGGTTAGGGTTACACAGAGTCGGTTACAATGGTAGGAGATCTACATATCCGTATCGCCAAGCTTGCCTTCCGCGCCAAGGAAAGTCCCATCCGGACACGGGACGAAGTCTTCAATCTTGTATCTTCATAGTCTTGGAGTCCGCCGTGATGATAGTTCGTCTATCCGGACACCCCCTAGTCCGTGACTCCCTCAGTAGCCCCTGAACCTGGCTTCAATGACGACGAGTCCGGCGTGCATATTGTCTTCGGCATTGCAAGGCGGGTTCCTCCTCCGAATACTTCATAGAAGGTTTTGTACACAAGGATAGTGTCCGGCTCTGCAAACCAAGTTCCACATACCACCGTAGAGAGAATAACTTTTGCACAGATCTGCTGACGTATTTCGCGGCGTGACATCACACCACGGCCAGGCCTTTATATGAATCGTTTTTTTACCGTTCCACCTTAGCGCGTTCAGCGAGGCGGTTTCCTTGGCACGTCTTATCAAAGCATAGATCGTGCCCTGTCACGACCGGTTTTTCAATAAAAATATTTATTGAACAACCGACCTATGAAGTCCAATATGAGGAAAATCCTTCATACCGGTAGACAAAACTTTGATACAATAAGCCAGTAGCATTACAATATTACAGAGGTTGTCACGACCGGTTTTTCAATAAAAATATTTATTGAACAACCGACCTATGAAGTCCAATATGAGGAAAATCCTTCATACCGGTAGACAAAACTTTGATACAATAAGCCAGTAGCATTACAATAGTACAGGGTCGGATCAAGATGCCCAACCAATTATTACAAACACGCCGATAATTATACATAGTGGCGGATATGACTCAAAGGTGTGGGGTGGAAATACTACTGACTCGAGATATGAGTGGTTGGCGGAATAACACTGCAGGGTGGCTAATAAGTCTATCAGATCGGGCGGCTCATCGGCGCCGAGGTGAGGCTCGATGAATTTATTTGGGTAGTGGAAGCGGATATATCACAATGACTAATCCAGGGTCGCGACGAGACTGAATGGGATTCCTCTAGGCGTCGGACTCGCTATCGAATTCTTCATCCATGAGATCGCCTTTCACAAGATCTGGCCAAATCAACAAGCCAGGTGAGTACTTTGAAAGTACTCGCAAGACAGTTTGGACAAAAGATATAACAAATGAAAGCATGAATGAGTCATGATTAATTTTAACATTGCTCAAATAAATCAATATAGCAAAATTAAATAAGAAGGGAATCGGCGGTAGTCCGCTCGAAAACCCAAAGAAGGATAAACTCAAAACCGATCGAGTGTCTGAAGTGACACCTCGAAGGGTGAAAATAAGTAAAACATGCCACACGATCGAGGCGTCTGGCGACACCTCATAAAGGGCTTATATTGAAATAAAAATACATGCGTTGCATGATGGACGTCGATGCGACATCACGTAAAGGGCTTATAATAAAAGTAAATAATAACGATGCCGCGATCGGACGCCCGAGCGACATCGCAGAAAGGGCTTATAATGAAAATAAATAACAACAATGCCGCAGTCGGACGTCTGAGCGACATCGCAGAAAGGGATTATAATGAAAATAAATAACAACAATGCCGCAGTCGGACGTCTGAGCGACATCGCAGAAACGGCTTATAATGAAAATAAATAACAACAATGCCGCAGTCGGACGTCTGAGCGACATCGCAGAAAGGGCTTATAATGAAAAAAAATAACAACAATGCCGCAGTCGGACGTCTGAGCGACATCGCAAAAAGGGCTTAATAATTCATTATTCATAACTGACAAGATATAGTGCTCACGGAAAATATTCATCACAAGACAACAAGCGTGTTAGTCCGTTCACAGGAAAGTAAACATTTAATACTTAAATGGTTCTCAGGAGTTTCTGTCACTAAGACTGACACTTGACAAGATGAGATGATCACGGTACTTGGACATGAATAAGATGAATTCAAGAATTTTGATTCTGCAGAGTTTGTATCAAAATTGTCCACAGCCAACGGATTTCCGTAGTCACGAAGGACTAGTTCCGTTTATGGTATTTCAGAGGAAACACAACTAGCTAGTACACACCCATCATACCTCACGTTTCCAGGAATCACCCTAGACAGCGTTCAAGAAAAACTTTGAGACGGGGAGATCACAATCTCGAATAGCATGGGATCAAATTTATATACGCGCGCTCTAAGTGGTGCCCTCCTCTCGGTCCCAACCGGAAACACCCATGCCCCCTGACCGGATGAAAGGCTTTAATCCAGGGCCATGGAACCTTCATCCCGGCCTCTCGATTTGGTGTGTACCAGGAAGTGGTTTGCAACCTACTAGGTCGTATCCCTTGCGGGAAACAGGTGGTAGTACGGAAAGGAAGACGGACGGGAAACTGACCGATTTATGTTGACACTGGGTCAACGATATGGCATAAGCCTGGCATGCTACAACACTTCCATCTTACCCATACTCATGCCAACTCATGGCCATGCAACAAGTTTCCAGCAACTCACGGATTTACCGAGCTCATTTGCCTCAATGCCCACGAGATAAACTATGATCGAAAATGCTCATGAACGTGCCATGATACAAAAATAATGCAAACATGCCCAGACACTCATCATATCAAAAGTTCAAACTTTGCTTGCCTGGTTCGGAGTAGTCGGGGTCTAGCTCATGAAGTTCAAGGTACCGCCACCTCCTTCGTATCTCTACGTGAAACAAAAATACACGCGCTAACATAAATACCATGGGGTACAGAAAGTTGATCCAAATTTTTATTCAAATAAATATGATAAAAATCCTAGAAAAAAATTGAAGAGGACAGAAAAAGAATCACTCAAAAATTCCTTTCTGTTAAAAAGTTATAAGGGTTTTAGCCCAAGGACCCATCTCAGAATGAAACGAGAAAACTTCTAGGGGCTTTGCGAAAAATCTAGAAAAATGGTTCAGAGTGGAAGCGTATTTGCCAAAGTCGCTTTCAAAAACGATTCAAAAGAAACAAAAGAGAGGGCCGACGGCGGGTCCCACCCGCCAGTTTGAAATTTCAAGCGAGGGAGTCGGGGCTCGTCACGCCGAGAGTCATGGTGGTCGCCGGCGATCCACGGCGAGGCAGGGAGATCGGAGAGTACCTCCGTGTTCAGGTTGCCATTCCGCGTCTGTGGGAGGTGGTGGTGGTCGCCAGCGAGTACCACGTCAGCGGCGACGCTTGCTCCGGCGGACGGCGAGTCGGGTGGTCGTGGATATCGCCGGGGAGAGCTGCGGAGGTGGAATTGAGGAGGGGGTTAGACTCGTGACAGCATGAAAGGGTATCTGACGGGGTTAGGGCGCCGGAGATGACCTCACCGGCGTGAATCGCGGTGGAGGCCGAGGCGGAAGGAAGCGGCCGGAGTCGAGGAAGAAGAGCTCCTCGTGGCCCTTCCAGGCTTGGCGAGGTTTGGGGAGGTAGTGGAGGTGTGCGGGGGCGAGAGCAAGCTCGGGGTGCTATATATAGCCAGCCCGAGGCGGTTGCCGAGAACGGTGTTCTCCGGCGAGGTGATTACGACAGCGCTGTGGTTGCACGGTCGGCTTAGGAGCTTGAGCATCGACTAGACGAAGAACTGGTGCCATCCCCGTCTCCAACTCAGCAAGGTGGGCGCGGTTACGGCCTGTCCTCGACGGAACGGCCGCACGGACCGTTGGCGTCAGAGAGCGCGCTCTGCGCATGCCAGGACACGATGACAGTGCTGCATGCGTGCGCTGGCAAGGAAATGGCCACGCGGAGCCACCAGGGGGTTTGGGCGGCGCCGAACGGTGTTATGCCGCCGTTCTGCTCCCTGTCGGCCGCTACGGTGGTTCGGCCACCGCAAGACACGCCGGCGCAGGCGGGCCAGGGTGCCACCGACGCTAGGAACGCGCCAAGCAAGCGTGTGAGGCTCTGGACAAGCAAACTAGGCCGCGAGCAACGTGCCAAGTGCACTGTGAACATGTGACTGAAACTCTGACGGAGATCGACACTAAACTCTGAATTTAACTGAAGATGAGCAGAAACAGTGCACGCAAGGTGTTCGGCAGAATGATTTAGGCATGTAGGGATTTTTCCTTGAGCTGGTTTTTGGTGGAGGGGCCTCTCATTGCATCTAGAGGCTGCCTGAATATTTGTGGAATTTTTGGAGAAGTGTAGATATGAATTTCACCAAATTTGGCAAATCTGGTCCGAACTTATAGAGACTATAATTTGAAATTTTTGAACAGAAGAGGAGTGGATCTTGATAGATCTAGGTTGTGGGTACCGAGGACCATCCAAGGGAGTTGGTTTGAGGTCAAAACTCAAATGCATTTAGGTACTTGCTTTGCAAAACACCTAGGCTCAATATAATAGACAGAAAAAATTTGGGAGAGGAAATAATTGAAATAAAATTCAGAAAATGGTTGAGCTTGTTGGGACAGAATGTTTGGATTGCCCAAAGTGGAAGGAGAGATTTTTGGGAAGGTTTTACCATGTGGTGCATGGAAGAATCATGAATGGTTTCAAATATGGGAGAGGATGAAAAACTCCTAGAGTTTCCTTTTCAAAGAAAATAAACTCCAAAGATTTTTCTTGGAATTTTTGAGGAGAGGGCAATCAGAAGAAAATTTAAAACCAAACACTAGAGTTGAAGGAGATGCAAAAATAAAATATTTGCTAAAGGGAAAAAGCTTTGAGAGAGATTTTTTTTGGAAGGGTTTTGGAGACCTCCTTCAAATCCAACAAAATTTTGAAGAAAACCAAAGGAAAATTTTTGGAGTGTCACAACACCTAGCCCCTTAGGAAAAATCTCGTCCCCGAGATTCCAGTTGATCCTCAAATAATTTTGGGTGCTCTGTTCGAAGGAAATCCTCTCTTTCCTAAGTGGCTTCACTTTCGGTGTGGTTGCTCCACTGAACTTTGAAGAACTTGGTGGTTTTTGTCGGGTTCTCCTTTCTGACTCTCCCAAGATTTTTATCGGATGCTCCCGATATGTAAGGTCTGGTTGCACGTCAATGTTTTTATGGGGTACTTGTTTCTCTGGGTTGCTTACGCACATCCTCAATTGGGAGACGTGAAATACGTCGTGGATGTCGGATAATTCTTCGGGTAAGTCTAGCTGGTAGGCCACCGTGCCTCGTCGTGCTACTATGTAGAATGGTCCGACGAATCTTGGTGCTTGCTTCCCTTTAATCTTGAATTGGTGCAGGCCTCTCTTGGGTGATACTCGTAGGTACACAAATTCACCGGGTTCAAAATGGACTCCACGATGCTTCCGATCGTAATAACTCTTTTGTCGACTTTGGGCTGTCGTGAGTCGGTCCTTAATTACCTTGACTTTATCTTCGGCCTCCTTGAGCAGGTCTGGGCCGAAGATATGACTGTCTCCGGTTTCCGACCAATTTAGCGGGGTACGGCATCTTCGTCCGTACAGAGCTTCAAATGGTGCCATTTGCAGGCTGGACTGATAGCTGTTGTTATATGCGAATTCTGCGTATGGTAAGCTCTCCTCCCAACTGGTCCCATAGGTGAGGACACATGCTCTCAGCATATCTTCTAGAATCTGATTTACTCGCTCAGTCTCCCAATCTGTCTGGGGATGGTATGCGGTACTGAATGCCAGCTGAGTTCCCAGAGCTTGTTGTAAGTGATCCCAAAACCGGGAGACGAATTGAGTGCCTCTGTCCGAGATTATTTTCTTTGGCACTCCGTGTAGGCAAACGATACGGGAGAGGTAGAGCCTAGCAAGCTTCTGAGTGGTGTGTGTTGTCTTCACGGGGATGAACTGAGCTAGTTTAGTCAGTCTATCTGTGATTACCCATATGGCATCATGTCCGTGTCGCGGCCGAGGTAGTCCAACAATAAAATCCATTCCAATTTCGTCCCATTTCCAATCGGGTATCTTATTTGGTTGCAATAGCCCGGCCGGTTTCTAGTGCTTGGCCTTGATGCGTTGACAAGAGTCACAACATGCAATAAACGTGGCTATGTCTCTTTTTATACCATGCCACCAAAATGTTTTCCTGAAGATCTTTGTACATTTTCGTTCCTCCAGGATGGATTGAATATGGAGCGGTGTGGCCTTCAGCCAGGATTTGCTGTTTAAGGTCATGGATATTTGATGCATAAAGCCTATTCCCGTACCACAATATTCCTTGCTCATCAATAATGAATTCCAAGGCCTTGCCCAACTTCATCTTCCGTTTTATGCCTTCAATACTGGGGTGTCCATGTTGAGCCTCTTTAACCTTCTCTATCAGGGTAGGCTGTACTTCTAAGTTTGACACACTGCCTTCGGTGACCACCATCAGGTTGAGCTTTGCAATTCCTGCTGGAATTCAGGTCTTAAGTCCGGCATGCCGTCGTTGTCCGGACTGGGGTTCCGAATCGAGCATCTGCTACAACATTTGCCTTGCCGGGTGGTAGTGGATCCCAACATCATAATCCTTTACTAATTCCAACCAGCGTCGCTGCCGTAAATTTAGTTCTGGTTGTGTGAAAATATACTTGAGGCTTTTGTGGTCCGTGTATATTTCACAACGATTACCAAGTAAAAAGTGTCTCCATTCCTTGAGTGCATGAATCACTGCTGCTAATTCCAGGTCATGTGTAGGGTAATTTTCCTCATGCTTATGGTTGTCTGGAAACATATGTCGACAACCTTGCCTTCTTGCATTAATACGCACCCGAGGCCCTTTCGAGATCGTCACAAAATACCTCAAAATTTTTGTGTATATCTGGCACAATTAGTACTGGTGCTGTCGTCAGTCTCCTCTTTAGTTCTTGGAAACTTTTCTCGCAGGCTTCCGTCCATTCAAACTTCCTGTCTTTCTTGAGTAGTTGCGTCATTGGCTTTGCTATGGTGGAGAATCCTTCAATAAATCTCCGGTAGTATCCTGCCATTCCCAAGAAACTTCTCACATCCGTCACGCTGGCTGGTGGCTTCCAGCCAAGTACGGCCTTGACCTTTTCCGGGTCTCTGGCGATACCTTCTTGAGTCAAGACGCGGGCCCGTAAAACCTACTTGCTTTAGCCAAAATTCACACTTGCTGAATTTAGCGTACAACTGATGTTTCCTGAGTTCTCCTAGTACAATCCGGAGATGTTCAGCGTGCTCTTCTGCTGTTTTGGAGTATACCAGAATATCATCGATAAATACCACAACAAACTTATCCATAAACTTCATGAATACTTTGTTTATGAGGTGAACAAAAAATACGGGGGCGTTTGTTAGTCCGAATGGCATTACGGTGAACTCATACAATCCGTATCTAGAGGTGAAAGCGGTCTTGGGAATATCTTCGGTTCGCACTTTCAGTTGATGGTATCCCGATCTCAAGTCAATCTTTGAGAACACCTTGGCCTTAGCGAGTTGATCGAATAAATCATTTATTCGTGGCATCGGATATTTGTTCTTGATTGTGACCATGTTTAGCGCTTGATAGTCTATGCACAATCTCAGTGTTCCATCCTTCTTTTTGGCAAACAAAATTGGTGAACCCCAAGGTGAGGAACTGGCTCGTATGTACCCTTTTTCCAATAATTCCTTTATTTTCTTCTTCAGTTCTACCAATTCGGATGGTGCCATTCTGTACGGTTTCTTGTATATGGGAGCGGTTCGGGGTGCTAGCTCAATGCTAAATTCTATCTCTCGATCTGGTGGCATGCCTGGTAGTTCTTCGGGAAACACATCTGGAAATTCACACACCATCGAACCTTGCTCAATTCAGAAATATCCACCTTATTCAATCTCGGTTGCCGGGATATTTTTCTTTCCTTGGCTGAAACCTTTATGGTCTTCCCGTGGTGATGGGTGAGAATTACGGTCCTGTTGAAGCAGTCAATAAAACCTTTGTTGGTAGTTAACCAATCCATCCCTAAGATGACATCTAGTCCTTTATTTTCCAACACGATAAGATTTGCGTGAAACTTCAACCCTTCAAACTCGATAACCACACCACGGCAATAATTACGGGTAACTTACTTAATTCCGAGGACTTGACGATCATAGATTTTCCCAAGGGAAGCATCGAAAAATTATTTTGCAAAGCAAAACTTTTCAAAGGAATGAGTGAGAAGCTCCGAATCAAACAAAACCATGGCAGGTATTGTGTTGACAGGAAACGTACCGAGTACGATATCTGGGGCATTTTGTGCTTCCTCTTTGGTCACATGGTTCAGATGACCCTTCCTGTGGTTGTTATTTGGGTTGAAATTGTTGTGCTTTGGCGCCGAATTATTGCTTCCGTTGTTCGGCTTTGGGGTCGAGTTCCTTGGCTTGGGGCACTGCTTGGCATAGTGCCCTTCTTCTCCACAAGCGTAACAGGTAACGCCTCGGCGATATGTGAACTCCTTGTCCCTTGCGTGGAAATTCTTGATTGGGCGTGAGACGCTTGTCGTGGGTTTGGGTGTCCAGTTTTTGAACATCCGCCTTGCTGCGGTGGTTGCGGGTGTGTTTAGTCCGTCCCTCTTTCGCTTATGGAAATCTTCTAAGCTGCGCCTCTCATTTTCCAAGGTAATGGCCTTATCCACCAGCCGTCTTAAAATCTGGAAATGTGTACGACCAATTGGCATTTAAGTGCGGGCGCCGTAATCGCCTAGGAATTTCTCCATCTTTTTTTTCCGACATACGCTCCTCGTTGGCGTAAGCGAGACAGCGAGGGTAAACTGACTGTTGTATTCTCGACATCGCCATTGTCCTTTGCTTGAGGTCATCAAATTCTCTCTTTTGATCTTCATAAGACTCTTAGGAATATGTGCCCCACGAAAACCTTCTCTAAATTCCTCCCATGATATATTATTTTCGTTTGGGTGCATGTGTATGAAATATTCCCACCACGATGCGGCTGCTCCAGTGAGATAGTGCGGAGCTTAAAGCACTTTCTCAAGATCTGAACACTGGGCAATGATTAATTTTCTCTCCATGTCTCGAAGCCAGTCCCCGGCTTCAAGAGGTTTGTCACTGTGAGAAAATGTTTGGGGACGTGTCTTCTATAGCTCAGATAATTTTGATTGCTGCTGATACTGTCCACGGTGATTTCCCATATTGATGACTTGGTTCAGTATTTCCTGATGTTGCTGCTGACTTTGTTCATAAAGACGGCACATTTGGGAAAGTGTCGTTTCACTGTCCTGCTTACTTGTCTGTCCCTGTGTGAAATTGTTGCCTGGGGGTGTGCCAAAATTTTCCTCTGTCGGAGTTGGCATGGAGCGCGTCCAAGGACGAGACATAGTTCACTCTGGGGATATATTTGAAACACTCATAAGAAAATAAATTGAGCCGCAAAAATCAATAAATTCAAGAAGATGCAAAAATTTGCAAATGCTCCAAGATTTTTCAAGAGAAAATACGTTTGCGCACGGAGAAGGACTGTTCATTACATATCTTACACGCAAGCAGTAATGATACAATACGCCACTCAGGATATGCGTACATAAATCCTGACATGTTATTTAGTCTAGTGCACTTCTCCAGATCCTACATGATGCGCAAACAAACTACTTCCCACAGCCTATTTACATATAAACATATCAAACAAGTCGGTACATCGCAAGGCGGCTAAGCGTACTTAGTCGAAGATGGTAAGGATTTCCCTTGGCTTGCCAAGGGTGAGGCGTAGAGAGGCTGGGGACTCAACCTCCTCTTCGGAGATAGGCTCCAGACGCGAGGCACTGCGCGGAGTTGGTGGAGCAGGTGCCCTGTGCGGGACAACTCGAATCTGAGCGGGCACGAGGGGTGGTGCGTAACGAACCGGAGTAGGCGCAATGACGTGGTTGAACTCCTCCGTGGTAGGCAGGCGACGAGTAGCGGTGCGAGCAGCAGGAGCAAACGATGCTGATGACGATATCTGAAAGTCGATGGCGGTCTTGGCGCAGGAGCTCCCTCCTGTTGGCGGCACAGCCATGGACTGAGTCCTTTCGGGCAGCTACAAAGTCGTCCACCAGGTTGTCAAAAAGGCTGCCTCCAAAGCCCGGAGATACTCGATGAGCATCTCAAAAGCTTCGTCCCGTTCTCCTCTAGGGCAAGAGAACGCGTAGTGGCAGGTGTATGGCACGTGACATGGCAGGTAGCGGTAGCGACGAGTCTTCATCAAAGGAAGGATATCCCTGAGACGAGCTATCGCCTCACGGGCTGCCATCTGCAGTGCATGCTTCTCTGTGGGCATGGCTCTCCCCACGAACCGGTAGTGCTCAACTCGTCCTCTCTTGAATTCCACCACGGCTTGGTGCATGGTCAGACGGTCGTTGACCTTGTGCTGAGAGAGAGAGAAGACTGAGCGCACATCTGGCCCCATCGCGACTTGGACGATGAAGGATAGAAGCTTGACGAAACCATAGGGCATGTTGGAGAACATCTTCGACTCGCGATCGTTGCCGACCATCTACAAAAGTAGGCAAAACTCCTGAGTACCCAAATCATAAATTTAAGCTGACGGTCAGAAATTGTCTACATTTGTGAAAAAAATAAAATAGCTGTATTATGCTAATAACCGATTATCGATCGCACCTAGTGGCTTCCTACAGTCAGCCTGGCTCTGGTACCAAGCTTGTCACGACCGGTTTTTCAATAAAAATATTTATTGAACAACCGACCCATGAAGTCCAATATGAGGAAAATCCTTCATTCCGGTAGACAAAACTTTGATACAATAAGCCAGTAGCATTACAATATTACAGGGGTCGGACTGAAGATGACCAACCAATTATTACAAACACGCCGATAATTATACATAGTGGCGGATATGACTCAAAGGTGTGGGGTGGAAATACTACTGACTCGAGATATGAGTGGTTGGCGGAATAACACAGCGGGGTGGTTAATAAGTCTCATCTTGATCGGCTCATCGAAAGGCCGAGGGGAGGCTCGATGAATTTATTTGGGTAGCGGAAGCGGATATATCACAATGACTATTCCAGGGGGTCGCCCGAGACTGACTGGGAGTCCTCTAGGCGTCGGACTCGCTATCGAATTCTTCATCCATGAGATCGCTTTCACAAGATTCCGCCAGATCAACAAGCCAGGTGAGTACTTTGAAAGTACTCGCAAGACAGTTCAGACAAAATATATAACAAATGAAAGCATGAATGAGTCATGATTAATTTTAATAATGCTCAAATAAATCAGTATAGCAAAAATAAATAAGAAGGGAATCGGCGGTAGTCCGCTCGAAAACCCAAAGAAGGATAAACTCAGAACCGATCGAGTGCCTGAAGTGACGCCTCGAAGGGTGAAAATAAGTAAAACATGCCACAGTCGGGCGTCTGGGCGACACCTCATAAAGGGCTTATATTGAAATAAAAATACATGCGTGCCGCAGTCGGACGTCGGTGCGACATCACAGAAAGGGCTTATAATAAAAGTATATAATAACGATGTCGCAGTTGGACGTCTGAGAGACATCGCAGAAAGGACTTATAATGAAAATAAATAACCACAATGCCGCAGTAGGACGTCTGAGCGACATCGCAGAAAGGGCTTATAATGAAAATAAATAACAACAATGCCGCAGTCGGACGTCTGAGCGACATCACAGAAAGGGCTTATAATGAAAATAAATAACAACAATGCCGCAGTCGGACGTCTGAGCGACATCGCAGAAAGGGCTTATAATTCATTATTCATAGCTGACAAGATATAGTGCTCACGGAAAATATTCATCACAAGACAATAAGCGTGTTAGTCCGTTCACAGGAAAGTAAACATTTAATACTCAAATGGTTTATTAGGAGTTTCTGTCACTGAGACTGACACTTGACAAGATGAGATGATCACGGTACTTGGACATGAATAAGATGAATTCAAGAATTTTGACTCTGAAGAGTTTGTACCAAAATTGTCCACAGCCAACGGATTTCCGTAGTCACGAAGGACTGGTTCCGTTTACTGTATTTCAGAGGAAACACAACTAGCTAGTACACACCCATCATACCTCATGTTGCCAGGAATCACCCTAGACAGCGTTCAAGAACAACTTTGAGACGGGGAGATCAAAATCTCGAATAGCATGGGATCAAATTTATATACGCGCGCTCTAAGGGGTGCCCCCCTCTCGGTCCCAACCGGAAACACCCATGCCCCCTGACCGGATGAAAGGCTTTAATCCAGGGCCATGGAACCTTCATCCCGGCCTCTCGATTTGGTGTGTACCAGGAAGTGGTTTGCAACCTAATAGGCCGGCGGGAAACAGGTGGTAGTACGGAAAGGAAGACGGACGGGGAACTGACCGATTTATGTTGACACTGGGTCAACGATATGGCATAAGCCTGGCATGCTACAACACTGCCATCTTACCCATACTCATGCCAACTCATGGCCATGCAACAAGTTTCCAGCAACTCACGGATTTACCGAGCTCATTTGCCTCAATGCCCACGAGATAAACTATCGTAAAAAATGCTCATGAACGTGCCATGATACAAAAATAATGCAAACATGCCCAGACACTCATCATATCAAAAGTTCAAACTTTGCTTGCCTGGTTCGGAGTAGTCAGGATCTAGCTCGGCGAAGTTCGCGGTTCCGTCACCTCCTTCGGTATCTACGGTAAACAAAAATACACGCGCTAACGTAAATACCGTGGGGTACAGAAAGTTGATCCAATTTTTTTTCAAATAAATATGTTAAAAGACTAGACAAAAATTTGAAGAGGACAGAAAAAGAATCACTCAAAAATTCCTTTCTGTTAAAAAGTTATAAGGGTTTTAGCCCAAGGACCCATCTGTAATGAAACAGAAAACTTCCAGGGGGCTTTGCAGAAAAATCCAGAAAAACGGTTCAGAGTGGAAGCGTATTTGCAAAAGTACGCTTTCAGAAAACAATTCAAAAGAAACAAAAGAGAGGCTGACGGGCGGGTCCCACCCGTCAGGTTTGAAATTTCAAACGAGGGAGTCGGGGCTCGTCGGTGCCCGAGAGTCATGGTGGTCGCCAGGCGATCCACGGCGAAAGGTGGAGATCGAGAGTACCTCCGTGTTTAGGGCGCCATTCCGTGTCTGTGGGAGGTGGTGGTGGTGCCGGCGAGTACCACGTTGGCAGCGACGCTTCCTCCGGCGGACGGCGATTCGGGTGGTCGTGGATCTCGTCGGGGAGAGCTGCGGAGGTGGAATTGAGGAGGGGGTTAGACTCGTGACAGCATGAAAGGGTATCTGACGGGGTTAGGGCGCCGGAGATGACCTCACCGGCGTGAATCGCAGTGGAGGCCGAGGCGGAAGGAAGCGGCCGGAGTCGAGGAAGAAGAGCTCCTCGTGGCCCTTCCAGGGGCTTGGCGAGGTTTGGGCAGGTAGTGGAGGTGTGCGGGCGAGAGCAAGCTCGGGTGCTATATATAGCCAGCCCGAGGCGGTTGCCGAGAACGGTGTTCTCCGGCGAGGTGATTACGGCGGCGCTGTGGTTGCACGGTCGTCTTAGGAGCTTGAGCATCGACTAGACGAAGAACTGGTGCCATCCCCGTGTCCAACTCAGCAAGGTGGGCGCGGTTACGGCATGTCCTCGACGGAACGGCCGCACGGCCCGTCGGCGGCAGAGAGTGCGCTCTGCGCATGCCAGGACACGATGACAGTGCTGCATGCGTGTGCTGGCAAGGAAATGGCCACACGGAGCCACCAGGGGGTTTGGGCTGCGCCGAACGGGGTTATGCCACCGTTCTGCTCCCTGTCGGCCGCTATGGTGGTTCGGCCACCGCAAGACATGCCGGCGCAGGCGGGCCAGGGTGCCACCGACGCCAGGAACGCGCCAAGCACGCGTGTGAGGCTCCGGACAAGCAAAATAGGCCGCGAGCAACGTGCCAGGTTCACTGTGAACATGTGACTGAAACTCTGACGGAGATCGACACTAAACTCTGAATTTAACTGAAGATGAGCAGAAACAGTGCACGCAAGGTGTTCGGCAGAATGATTTAGGCATGTAGGGATCTTTCCTTGAGCTGGTTTTTGGTGGAGGGGCCTCTCATTGCATCTAGAGGCTGCCTGAATATTTGTGGAATTTTTGGAGAAGTGTAGATATGAGTTTCACCAAATTTGGCAAATCTGGTCCAAACTTACATAGACTATAATTTGAAATTTTTGAACAAAATAGGAGTGGATCTTGATTGATCTAGGTTGTGGGTACCGAGGACCATCCAAGGGAGTTGGTTTGAGGTCAAAACTCAAATGCATTTAGGTACTTGCTTTGCAAATCACCTAGGCTCAATATAATAGACAGAAAAAATTTGGGAGAGGAAATAATTGAAATAAAATTCAGAAAATGGTTGAGCTTGTTGGGACAGAATGTTTGGATTGCCCAAAGTGGAAGGAGAGATTTTTGGGAAGGTTTTACCATGTGGTGCATGGAAGAATCATGAATGGTTTCAAATATGGGAGGGGATGAAAAACTCCTAGAGTTTCCTTTTGAAAGAAAATAAACTCCAAAGATTTTTCTTGGAATTTTTGAGGAGAGGGCAATCAGAAGAAAATTTAAAACCAAACACTAGAGTTGAAGGAGATGCAAAAATAAAATTTTTGCTAAAGGGAAAAAGCTTTGAGAGTGATTTTTTTGGAATGTTTTGGAGACCTCCTTCAAATCCAACAAAATTTTGAAGAAAACCAAAGGAAAATTTTTGGAGTGTCACAGGGGTCGGACTGAAGATGCCCAACCAATTATTACAAACACGCCGATAATTATACATAGTGGCGGATATGACTCAAAGGTGTGGGGTGGAAATACTACTGACTCGAGATATGAGTGGTTGGCGGAATAACACAATGGGTGGTTAATAAGTCTATCAGATCGGGCGGCTCATCGAAAGGCCGAGGTGAGGCTCGATGAATTTATTTGGGTAGCGGAAGCGGATACATCACAATGACTAATCCAGGGGTCGCACGAGACTTACTTGGATTCCTCTAGGTGTCGGACTCGCTATCGAATTCTTCATCCATGAGATCGCCTTTGTCAGCATCTGGCCAAATCAACAAGCTAGGTGAGCACTTTGAAAGTACTCGCAAGACAGTTCGGACAAAACATATAACAAATGAATGCATGAATCAGTCATGATTAATTTTAACAATGCTCAAATAAATCAGTATAGCAAAAAATAAATAAGAAGGGAATCAGTGGTAGTCCGCTCGAAAACCCAAAGAAGGATAAACTCAAAACCGATCGAGTGTCTGAAGTGACGCCTCGAAGGGTGAAAATAAGTAAAACATGCCACAGCCGGGCGTCTGGGCGACACCTCATAAAGGGCTTATATTGAAATAAAAATACAAGCGTGCCGCAGTCGGACGTCGGAGCGACATCACAGAAAGGGCTTATAATAAAAGTATATAATAAGGATGCCGTAGTCGGACGTCTGAGCGACAACACAGAAAGGGCTTATAATGAAAATATATAACAACAATGTCGCAGTCGGACGTCTGAGCGACATCGCAGAAAGGGCTTATAATGGAAATAAATAACAACAATGTCGCAGTCGGACGTCTGAGCGACATCGCAGAAAGGGCTTATAATGAAAATAAATAACAACAATGCCGCAGTCGGACGTCTGAGCGACATCGCAGAAAGGGCTTATAATAAATTATTCATAACCGACAAGATATAGTGCTCACGGAAAATATTCATCACAAGACAATAAGAGGATTAGTCCGTTCACAGGAAAGTAAACATTTAATACTCAAATGGTTCTCGTGGAGTTTACATCACTTTGAGACCGACACTTGACAAGATGAGATGATTACGGTACTTGGACATGAATAAGATGAATTCAAGAATTTTGACTCTGCAGAGTTTGTACCAAAATTGTCCACAGCCAACGGATTTCCGTGAGTCACGAAGGACTAGTTCCGTTCTACGGTATTTCGGAGGAAACACAACTAGCTAGTACACACCCATCATACCTCACGTTGCTGGGAATCACCCTAGATAGCGTTTAAGAAAAACTTTGAGACGGGAGATCACAATCTCGAATAGCATGGGATCAAATTTATATCTGGCGCTCTAAGGGTGCCCCTCTCGGTCCCAACCGGAAACACCCATGCCCCCGACCGGATGAAAGGCTTTAATCCAGGCCATGGAACCTTCATCCCGGCCTCTCGATTTGGTGTGTACCAGAAGTGGTTAGCAACCTACTAGGCCGTATCCCTTGCGGGAAACAGGTGGTAGTACGGAAAGGAAGACGGACGGAAATCGACCGATTTATGTTGACACTGGTCAACAATATGGCATAAGCCCGCATGCTACAACACCGCCATCTTACCCATACTCATGCCAACTCATGGCCATGCAACAAGTTTCCAAAGAACTCATGGATTTACCGAGCTCATTTGCCTCAATGCTCACGAGATAAACTATCATCGAAAATGCTCATGAACGTGCCATGATACAAAAATAATGCAAACATGCCCAGACACTCATCATATCAAAAGTTCAAACTTTGCTTGCCTGGTCCGGAGTAGTCGGGGTCTAGCTCGGCGAAGTTCGCGGTTCCGTCACCTCCTTCGGCATCTACGGTAAACAAAAATACACGCGCTAACGTAAATACCGTGGGGTACAGAAAGTTTATCCAATTTTTTTTCAAATAAATATGATAAAAACTAGACACAAATTTGAAGAGGACAGAAAAAGAATCACTCAAAAGTTCCTTTCTGTTAAAAAGTTATAAGGGTTTTAGCCCAAGGACCCATCTGTAATGAAACAGAAAACTTCCAGGGGGCTTTGCAGAAAAATCCAGAAAAACGGTTCAGAGTGGAAGCGTATTTGCCAAAGTACGCTTTCAGAAAACGATTCAAAAAAAAAGAGAGGCTGACGGGCGGGTCCCACCCGTCAGGTTTGAAATTTCAAACGAGGGAGTCGGGGCTCGTCGGCGCCCGAGAGCCGCGGTGGTCGGGCGGCGGCGATCCACGGCGAGGCAGGGAGATCGAAGAGTACCTCTGTGTTCAGGGCGCCATTCCGCGTCTGTGGGAGGTGGTGGTGGTCACTGGCGACTACCACATCGGCGGCGACGCTTGCTCCGGCGGACGGCGATTCGGGTGGTCGTGACTCTCGCCGAGGAGAGCTGCGGAGGTGGAATTGAGGAGGGGGTTAGACTCGTGATAGCATGAAAGGGTATCTGACGGGGTTAGGGCGCCGGAGATGACCTCACCGGCGTGAATCGCGGTGGAGGCCGAGGCGGAAGGAAGCGGCCGGAGTCGAGGAAGAAGAGCTTTTCGTGGCCCTTCCAGGGGCTTGGCGAGGTTTGGGCAGGTAGTGGAGGTGTGCGGGGGCGAGAGCAAGCTCGGGGTGCTATATATAGCCAGCCCGAGGTGGTTGCCGAGAACGGGGTTCTCCGGCGAGGTGATTACGGCGGCGCTGTGCTTGCACGGTCGGCTTAGGAGCTTGAGCATTGACTAGACAAAGAACTGGTGCCATCCCCGTGTCCAACTCAGCAAGGTGGGCGCGGTTACGGCCTGTCCTCGACGGAATGGCCACACGGCCTGTCGGCGGTAGAGAGCGCGCTCTGCACATGCCAGGACACGATGACGGTGCTGCATGCGTGCGCTGGCAAGGAAATGGCCATGTGGAGCCACCAGGGGGTTTGGGCGGCGCCGAACGGCGTTATGCCGCCGTTCTGCTTCCCTCGTCGCCGCCACGGTGGTTCGGCCACCGCAAGACACGCCACAAGAAGCGGCTGTGGTGCCACCGACGCCAGGAATGCGCCAAGCACGCGTGTGAGGCTCCGGACAAGCAAACTAGGCCGCGAGCAACGTGTCATGTGCACTTTGAACATGTGACTGAAACTCTGACGGAGATCGACACTAAACTCTGAATTTAACTGAAGATGAGCAGAAACAGTGCAATCAAGGTGTTCGGCAGAATGATTTAGGCATGTAGGGATCTTTCCTTGAGATGGTTTTTGGTGGAGGGGCCTCTCATTGCATCTAGAGGCTGCCTGAATATTTGTGGAATTTTTGGAGAAGTGTAGATATGAGTTTCACCAAATTTGGCAAATCTGGTCCAAACTTACATAGACTATAATTTGAAATTTTTGAACAGAAGAGGAGTGGATCTTGATTGATCTAGGTTGTGGGTACCGAGGACCATCCAAGGGAGTTGGTTTGAGGTCAAAACTCAAATGCATTTAGGTACTTGCTTTGCAAATCACCTAGGCTCAATATAATAGATGTAAAAAAATTTGGGAGAGGAAATAATTGAAATAAAATTCAGAAAATGGTTGAGCTTGTTGGGACAGAATGTTTGGATTGCCCAAAGTGGAAGGAGAGATTTTTGGGAAGGTTTTACCATGTGGTGCATGGAAGAATCATGAATGGTTTCAAATATGGGAGAGGATGAAAAACTCCTAGAGTTTCCTTTTGAAAGAAAATAAACTCCAAAGATTTTTCTTGGAATTTTTGAGGAGAGGGCAAGCAGAAGAAAATTTAAAACCAAACACTAGAGTTGAAGGAGATGCAAAAATAAAATATTTGCTAAAGGGAAAAAGCTTTGAGAGAGATTTTTTTTTTGGAATGTTTTGGAGACCTCCTTCAAATCCAACAAAATTTTGAAGAAAACCAAAGGAAAAATTTTGGAGTGTCATAGGGGTCGGACTGAAGATGCCCAACCAATTATTACAAACACACCGATAATTATACATAGTGGCGGATATGACTCAAAGGTGTGGGGTGGAAATACTACTGACTCGAGATATCAGTGGTTGGCGGAATAACCAAGCGGGGTGGTTAATAAGTCTACTGCACTGGCGGCTCTTCGAGCGTCGAGGTGAGGCTCGATGAATTTATTTGGGTAGCGGAAGCGGATATATCACAATGACTAATCCAGGGGTCGCACGAGACTGACTTGGATTCCTCTAGGCGTCGGACTCGGTATGGAATTCTTCATCCATGAGATCGCCTTTGTCAGCATCTGGCCAAATCAATAAGCCAGGTGAGCACTTTGAAAGTACTCGCAAGACAGTTCGGACAAAAGATATAACAAATGAATGCATGAATGAGTCATGATTAATTATAACAATGCTCAAATAAATCAGTACATCAAAAAATAAATAAGAAGGGAATCGGCGGTAGTCCGCTCGAAAACCCAAAGAAAGATAAACTCAAAACCGATCGAGTGTCTGAAGTGACGCCTCGAAGGGTGAAAATAAGTAAAACATGCCACAGTCGGGCGTCTGGGCGACACCTCATAAAGGGCTTATATTGAAATAAAAATACAAGCGTGCCGCAGTCGGACGTCGGAGCGACATCACTGAAAGGGCTTATAATAAAAGTAAATAATAACGATGCAGCAATGGACGTCTGAGCGACATCACGTAAAGGGCTTATAATGAAAATATATAACAACAATGCCGTTAGCCGGACGTCTGAGCGACATCACAGAAAGGGCTTATAATGGAAATAAATAACAACAATGCCGCAGTCGGACGTCTGAGCGACATCACAGAAAGGGCTTATAATGAAAATAAATAACAACAATGCCGCAGTCGGACATCTGAGCGACATCGCAGAAAGGGCTTATAATAAATTATTCATAACTGACAAGATATAGTGCTCACGGAAAATATTCATCACAAGACAATAAGTGGGTTAGTCCGTTCACAGGAAAGTAAACATTTAATACTCAAATGGTTCTCAGGAGTTTCTTTCACTGAGACTGACACTTGACAAGATGAGATGATTACGGTACTTGGACATGAATAAGATGAATTCAAGAATTTTGACTCTGCAGAGTTTGTACCAAAATTGTCCACAGCCAACGGATTTCCGTAGTCACGAAGGACTAGTTCCGTTTACGGTATTTCAGAGGAAACACAACTAGCTAGTACACACCCATCATACCTCACGTTGCCAGGAATCACCCTAGACAGCGTTTAAGAAAAACTTTTAGACGGGGAGATCACAATCTCGAATAGCATGGGATCAAATTTATATACGCGCGCTCTAAGGGGTGCCCCCCTCTCGGTCCCAACCGGAAATACCCATGCCCCCTGACCGGATGAAAGGCTTTAATCCAGGGCCATGGAACCTTCATCCCGGCCTCTCGATTTGGTGTGTACCAGGAAGTGGTTTGCAACCTACTAGGCCGTATCCCTTGCGGGAAACAGGTGGTAGTACGGAAAGGAAGACGGACGGGAAACTGAGCATCGACTAGACGAAGAACTGGTGCCATCCCCGTGTCCAACTCAGCAAGGTGGGCGCGGTTACGGCCTGTCCTCGACGGAACGGCCGCACGGCCCGTCGGCCGGCGAGAGCGTGCTCTGCGCATGCCGAGACACGATAGCGGTGCTGCATGCGTCTTACCGGGCAACGAAATGGCCACGCTGGAGCCACCAGGGTTTTAGGCGGCGCCGAACGGCGTTATGCCGCCGTTCTGCTCCCTGTCGGCCGCTACGGTGGTTCGGCCACCGCAAGACACGACGGCGCAGGCGGGCCAGGGTGCCACCGATGCCAGGAACGCGCCAAGCACGCGTGTGAGGCTCCGGACAAGAAAACTAGGCCGCGAGCAACGTGCCAAGTGCACTGTGAACATGTGACTGAAACTCTGACGGAGATCGACACTAAACTCTGAATTTAACTGAAGATGAGCAGAAACAGTGCACGCAAGGTGTTCAGCAGAATGATTTAGGCATGTAGGGATTTTTCCTTGAGCTGGTTTTTTGTGGAGGGGCCTCTCATTGCATCTAGAGGCTGCCTGAATATTTGTGGAATTTTTGGAGAAGTGTAGATATGAATTTCACCAAATTTGGCAAATCTGGTCCAAACTTACAGAGACTATAATTTGAAATTTTTGAACGGAAGAGGTGTGGATATTGATTGATCTAGGTTGTGGGTACCAAGGACCATCCAAGGGAGTTGGTTTGAGGTCAAAACTCAAATGCATTTAGGTACTTGCTTTGCAAATCACCTAGGCTCAATATAATAGATGTAAAAGATTTGGGAGAGGAAATAATTGAAATAAAATTCAGAAAATGGTTGAGCTTGTTGGGACAGAATGTTTGGATTGCCCAAAGTGGAAGGAGAGATTTTTGGGAAGGTTTTACCATGTGGTGCATGGAAGAATCATGAATGGTTTCAAATATGGGAGAGGATGAAAAACTCCTAGAGTTTCCTTTTGAAAGAAAATAAAATCCAAAGATTTTTCTTGGAATTTTGAGAAGAGGGCAATCAGAAGAAAATTTAAAACCAAACACTAGAGTTGAAGGAGATGCAAAAATAAAATATTTGCTAAAGGGAAAAAGCTTTGAGAGAGATTTTTTTTGGAAGGGTTTTGGAGACCTCCTTCAAATCCAACAAAATTTTGAAGAAAACCAAAGGAAAAATTTTGGAGTGTCACAACACCTACCCCCTTAGGAAAAATCTCGTCCCCGAGATTCCAGTTGATCCTCAAATAATTTTGGGTGCTCTGTTCGAAGGAAATCCTCTCTTTCCCAAGTGGCTTCACTTTCGGTGTGGTTGCTCCACTGAACTTTGAAGAACTTGGTGGTTTTCTGTCGGGTTCTCCTTTCTGACTCTTCCAACATTTTTTTCGGATGCTCCCGATATGTAAGGTCTGGTTGCACGTCAATGTTTTTATGGGGTACTTGTTTCTCTGGGTTGCTTACGCACTTCCTCAATTGGGAGACGTGAAATACGTCGTGGATGTCGGATAATTCTTCAGGTAAGTCTAGCTGGTAGGCCACCGTGCCTCTTCGTGCTACTATGCAGAATGGTCCGACGAATCTTGGTGCTAGCTTCCCTTTAATCTTGAATTGGTGCAGGCCTCTCATGGGTGATACTCGTAGGTACACAAATTCACCGGGTTCAAAATGGACTCCACGATGCTTCTGATCGTAATAACTCTTTTGTCGACTTTGGGTTGTCTTGAGTCGGTCCTTAATTACCTTGACTTTATCTTCAGCCTCTTTGAGCAGGTCTGGGCCGAAGATATGACTGTCTCCGGTTTCCGACCAATTTAGTGGGGTACGGCATCTTCGTCTGCATGAGCTTCAAATGGTGCCATTTGCAGGCTGGAATGATAGTTGTTGTTATATGCGAATTCTGCGTATGGTAAGCTCTCCTCCCAACTGGTCCCATAGGTGAGGACACATGCTCTCAGCATATCTTCTAGAATCTGGTTTACTCGCTCAGTCTGCCCATCTGTCTGGGGATGGTATGCGGTACTGAATGCTAGCTGAGTTCCCAGAGCTTGTTGTAAGTGATCCCAAAACCGGGAGACGAATTGAGTGCCTCTGTCCGAGATAATTTTCTTTGGGACTCCATGTAGGCAAACGATACGGGAGAGGTAGAGCCTAGCAAGCTTCTGAGTGGTGTGTGTTGTCTTCACGGGGATGAAGTGAGCTACTTTAGTCAGTCTATCTGTGATTACCCATATGGCATCATGTCCTTGTCGCGACCGAGGTAGTCCAACAATAAAATCCATTCCATTTTCGTCCCATTTCCACTCGGGTATCTTATTCGGTTGCAATAGCCCGGCCGGTTTCTGGTGCTCGGCCTTGATGCGTTGACAAGAGTCACAACATGCAATAAACGTGGCTATGTCTCTTTTTATACCATGCCACCAAAATGTTTCCTGAAGATCTTTGTACATTTTTGTTCCTCCAGGATGGATTGAATATGGAGCGGTGTGGCCTTCAGCCAGGATTTGCTGTTTAAGGTCATGGATATTTGGCACGCAAAGCCTATTCCCGTACCACAATATTCCTTGCTCATCAATAACGAATTCTGAGGCCTTGCCCAACTTCATCTTCCGCTTTATGCCTTCAATGCTTTGGGGTGTCCACGTTGAGCCTCTTTAACCTTCTCTATCGGGGTAGGCTGTACTTCTAAGTTTGACACACTGCCTTCGGTGACCACCATCGGGTTGAGCTTTGCAAATTCCAGCTGGAATTCAGGTCTTAAGTCCGCATGCCGTCGTTGTCCGGATCGGGTTCCGACTCAGAGCATCTGCTACGACATTTGCCTTGCCCGGATGGTAGTGGATCCCAACATCATAATCCTTTACTAATTCCAACCAGCGTCGCTGCCATAAATTTAGTTCTGGTTGTGTGAAAATATACTTGAGGCTTTTGTGGTCCGTGTATATTTCACAACGATTACCAAGTAAAAAATGTCTCCATTCCTTGAGTGCATGAATAATCGCTGCTAATTCCAGGTCATGGGTAGGGTAATTTTCCTCATGCTTATGAAGCTGTCTGAAACATATGCGACAACCTTGCCTTCTTGCATTAATACGCACCGAGGCCCTTTCGAGATGCGTCACAAAATACCTCAAAATTTTTGTGTATATCCGCACAATTAGTAAGTCTTTGTCGTCGGTCTCCTCTTTAGTTCTTGGAAACTTTTCTCGCAGGCTTCCGTCCATTCAAACTGCCTGTCTTTCTTGAGTAGTTGCATCATTGGCTTTGCTATGGTGGAGAATCCTTCAATAAATCTCCGGTAGTATCCTGCCATTCCCAAGAAACTTCGTACATCCGTCACGCTAGCTGGTGGCTTCCAAATGCACGGCCTTGACCTTTTCCAGGTCTCTGGCGATACCTTCTTGAGTCAAGATGCGTGGCCCGTAAAACCTACTTGCTTTAGCCAAAATTCACACTTGCTGAATTTAGCATACAACTGATGTTTCCTGAGTTCTCCTAGTACAATCCGGAGATGTTCAGCGTGCTCTTCTGGTGTTTTGGAGTATACCAGAATATCATCGATAAATACCACAACAAACTTATCCATAAACTTCATGAATACTTTGTTCATGAGGTGAACAAAATATGCGGGGGCGTTTGTTAGTCCGAATGGCATTACGGTGAACTCATACAATCCGTATCTGGAGGTGAAAGCGGTCTTGGGAATATCTTCGGTTCGCACTTTCAGTTGATGGTATCCCGATCTCAAGTCAATCTTTGAGAACACCTTGGCCTTAGCGAGTTGATCGAATAAGTCATTTATTCGTGGAATCGGATATTTGTTCTTGTATGTGACCATGTTTAGCGCCTGATAGTCTATGCACAATCTCAGTGTTCCATCCATCTTTTTGGCAAACAAAATTGGTGAACCCCAAGGTGAGGAACTGGCTCGTATGTACCCTTTTTCCAATAATTCCTTTATTTGCTTCTTCAGTTCTACCAACTCGGATGGTGCCATTCTGTACGGTTTCTTGTATATGGGAGCGGTTCGGGGTGCTAGCTCAATGCTGAATTCTATCTCTCGATCTGGTGGCATGCCTGGTAGTTCTTCAGGAAACACATCTGGAAATTCACACACTACTGGAACCTTGCTCAATTCAGAAATATCCACCTTATTCAATCTCGGTTGCCGGGATATTTTTATTTCCTTGGCTGAAACCTTTATGGTCTTCCTGTGGTGATGGGTGAGAATTACGGTCCTGTTGAAGCAGTCAATAAAACCCTTGTTGGTAGTTAACCAATCCATCCCTAAGATGACATCCAGTCCTTTATTTTCCAACACGATAGGCTTTGCGTGAAACTTCAACCCTTCAAACTCGATAACCACACCCTGGCAATAATTCTGGGTAACTTGCTTAATTCTAGGGGACTTGACGATCATAGATTTTCCCAAGGGAAGCATCGAAAAATTATTTTGCAAAGCAAAAAATTTCGAAACGAATGAGTGAGAAGCTCCAGAATCAAACAAAACCATGGCAGGGATTGTGTTGACAGGAAACGTACCGAGTACGATATCTGGGGCATTTTGTGCTTCCTCTTTGGTCATGTGGTTCAGATGACCCTTCCTGTGGTTGTTATTTGGGTTGAAATTGTTGCGCTTTGGCGCCGAATTATTGCTTCCGTTGTTCGGCTTTGGGGTCGAGTTCCTTGGCTTGGGGCAATCGCTTGGCATAGTGCCCTTCTTCTCCACAAGCGTAATGTAACGCCTGGGCGATATGTGAACTCCTTGTCCCTTGCGTGGAAATTCTTGATTGGGCGTGAGACGCTTGTCGTGGGTTTGGGTGTCCAGTTTTTCTGAACGTCTGTCTTGCTGCGGTGGTTGCGGGTGTGTTTAGTCTGGTCCCTCTTCCACTTGCGGAAATCTTCTAAGCTACGTCTCTCATTTTCCAAGGTAATGGCCTTATCCACCATTGTCTTAAAATCTGGAAATGTGTGTACGACCAATTGGCATTTAAGTGCGGGCGTCAGACCGTCTAGGAATTTCTCCATCTTTTTGTTTTCTGACATACGCTCCTCGTTGGCGTAGCGAGACAGCAGGGTAAACTGACTGTTGTATTCTCGACACACTGTCATTGTCCTTTGCTTGAGGTCATCAAATTCTCTCTTTTTGATCTTCATAAGACTCTTAGGAATATGTGCCCCACTTAAAACCTTCTTTAAATTCCTCCCATGATATATTATTTTGTTGGGGTGCATGTGTAGGAAATTTTCCCACCACGATGCGGCTGCTCCAAAGGAGATAGTGCGGAGCGTAAAGCACTTTCTCAAGATCTGAACACTGGGCAATGATTAATTTTCTCTCCATGTCTCAAGCCAGTCCTCGGCTTCAAGAGGTTTGTCGCTGTGAGAAAATGTTTTGGGACGTGTCTTCTGTAGCTCGAGATAATTTTGATTGCTGCTGATACGGTCCGCGGTGATTTCCCATATTGATGACTTGGTTCAGTATTTCCTGATGTTGCTGCTGACTTTGTTCATAAAGACGGCACATTTGGGAAAGTGTCGTTTCACTGTCCTGCTGACTTGTTTGTCCCTGTGTGAAATTGTTGCCTGGGGGTGTGCCAAAATTTTCCTCTATCGGAGTTGGCATGGAGCGCGTCCAAGGATGAGACATAGTTCACTCTGGGGATATATTTGAAACACTCATAAGAAAAGAAATTGAGCCGCAAAAATCAATAAATTCAAGAAGATGCAAAAAGTTGCAAATGCTCCAAGATTTTTCAAGAGAAAATACGTTTGCGCACGGAGAAGGACTGTTCATTACATATCTTACACGCAAGCAGTAATTATACAATACGTCACTCAGAATATGCGTACATAAATCCTGACATGTTATTTAGTCTAGTGCACTTCTCCAAATCCTACATGATGCGCAAACAAACTACTTCTCACAGCCTATTTACATATAAACATATCAAACAAGTCGGTACATCGCAAGGCGGCTAAGCGTACTTAGTCGGAGATGGTAAGGATTTCCCTTGGCCTGCCAAGGGTGAGGCGTAGAGAGGCTGGGGACTCAACCTCCTCTTCCGAGATAGCCTCCAGACGCGAGGCGCTGGGCGGAGTTGGTGGAGCAGGTGCCCTGTGCGGGACAACTCGAATCTGAGCGGGCACAAGGGGTGGTGCAGAACGAACCGTAGTAGGCGCAATGACGTGGTTGAACTCCTCCGTTGTAGGCAGGCGACGAGTAGCAGTGCGAGCAGCAGGAGCAAACGATGCTGATGACGAGACGAAAGTCAGTGGCGGTGCGGCGCGCAGGAGCTCCCTCCTGTTGGCGGCACAGCCATGGACTGAGTCCATGCGGGCAGCTACAAAGTCGTCCACCAGGTTGTCGAAGGCTGCCTCCAAAGCCCGGAGATACTCGGCGAGCATCTCAAAAGCTTCGGCCCGTTCTCCTCTGGGGCAAGAGAACGCGTAGTGGCAGGTGTATGGCACGTGACATGGCAGGTAGCGGTAGCGACGAGTCTTCATCGAAGGAAGGATATCCCTGAGAAAAGCTATCGCCTCACGGGCTGCCATCTGCAGTGCATGCTTCTCTGTGGGCATGGCTCTCCCCACGAACCGGTAGCGCTCAACTCGTCCTCTATTGAATTCCACCGGGGCTTGGTGCATGGTCAGACGGTCGTTGACCTTGTGCTGAGAGAGAGAGAAGATCAAGCGCACATCCGCCCCATCGCGACTTGGACGATGAAGGAGAGAAGCTTGACGAACCCATCGAGCATGTTGGCGAACATCTGCGACTCATGATCGTTGCCAGCCATCTACAGAAGTAGGCAAAAGTCCTGAGTAGTCAAATCATAAATTTATGCTGATTGTCAGAAATTGTCTACATTTGTGAAAAAATAAAATAGCTCTATTATGCTAATAACCGATTAGCGATCGCACCTAGTGGCTTCCTACAGTCAGCCTGGCTCTGGTACCAAGCTTGTCACGACCGGTTTTTCAATAAAAATATTTATTGAACAACCGACCTATGAAGTCCAATATGAGGAAAATCCTTCATACCGGTAGACAAAACTTTGATACAATAAGCCAGTAGCATTACAATATTACAGGGTCGGATCAAGATGCCCAACCAATTATTACAAACACGCCGATAATTATACATAGTGGCGGATATGACTCAAAGGTGTGGGGTGGAAATACTACTGACTCGAGATATGAGTGGTTGGCGGAATAACACAGAGGGGTGGTTAATAAGTCTACAGACTGGCGGCTCATCGAAAGGCCGAGGTGAGGCTCGATGAATTTATTTGGGTAGCGGAAGCGGATATATCACAATGACTAATCCAGGGTCGCACGAGACCGACTGGGATTCCTCTAGGCGCCGGACTCGCTATCGAATTCTTCATCTATGAGATCGCCTTCACAAGATCTCGCCAAATCAACAAGCCAGGTGAGTACTTTGAAAGTACTCGCAAGACAGTTTGGACAAAAGATATAACAAATGAATGCATGAATGAGTCATGATTAATTTTAACAATGCTCAAATAAATCAGTATAGCAAAAAATAAATAAGAAGGGAATCGGTGGTAGTCCGCTCATAAACCCAAAGAAGGATAAACTAAAAACCGATCGAGTGTCTGAAGTGACGCCTCGAAGGGTGAAAATAAGTAAAACATGCCACAGTCGGGCGTCTGGGCGACACCTCATAAAGGGCTTATATTGAAATAAAAATACAAGCGTGACGCAGTCGGACGTCGGAGCGACATCACAGAAAGGGCTTATAATAAAAGTAAATAATAACGATGCCGCAGTCGGACGTCTGAGCGACATCACAGGAAGGGCTTATAATGAAAATATATAACAACAATGCCGCAGTCGGACGTCTGAGCGACATCGCAGAAAAGGCTTATAATGAACATAAATAACAACAATGCCACAGTCGGACGTCTGAGCGACATCGCAGAAAGGGCTTATAATGAAAATAAATAACAACAATGCCGCGATAATGGACGTCTGAGCGACATCGTAGAAAGGGCTTATAATAAATTATTCATAATCGACAAGATATAGTGCTCACGGAAAATATTCATCACAAGACAATAAGCGGGTTAGTCCGCTCACAGAAAGTAAACATTTAATACTCAAATGGTTCTCAAGAGTTTACATCCTTTGAGGACCGACACTTGACAAGATGAGATGATCACGGTACTTGGACATGAATAAGATGAATTCAAGAATTTTGACTCTGCAGAGTTTGTACCAAAATTGTCCACAGCCAACGGATTGCCGTAGTCACGAAGGACTAGTTCCGTTTATGGTATTTCATAGGAAACACAACTAGCTAGTACACACCCATCATACCTCACGTTGCCAGGAATCACCCTAGACAGCGTTTAAGAAAAACTTTGAGACGGGGAGATCACAATCTCGAATAGCATGGGATCAAATTTATATATCGCCAAGACTCTAGGGGTGCCCCTCTCGGTCCCAACCGGAAACACCCATGCCCCCGACCGGATGAAAGGCTTTAATCCAGGGCCATGGAACCTTCATCCCGCCTCTCGATTTGGTGTGTACCAGGAAGTGGTTTGCAACCTACTAGGCCGTATCCCTTGCGGGAAACAGTGGTAGTACGGAAAGGAAGACGGACGGAAATCGACCGATTTATGTTGACCTTTGGGTCAACGATATGGCATAAGCCTGGCATGCTACAACACTGCCATCTTACCCATACTCATGCCAACTCATGGCCATGCAACAAGTTTCCAAAGCAACTCACGGATTTACCGAGCTCATTTGCCTCAATGCTCACGAGATAAACTATCATCGAAAATGCTCATGAACGTGCCATGATACAAAAATAATGCAAACATGCCCAGACACTCATCATATGAAAAGTTCAAACTTTGCTTGCCTGGTTCGGAGTAGTCGGGGTCTAGCTCGGCGAAGTTCGCGGTTCCGTCACCTCCTTCGGCATCTACGGTAAACAAAAATACACGCGCTAACGTAAATACCGTGGGGTACAGAAAGTTGATCCAATTTTTTTTTCAAATAAACATGATAAAAAACTAGACAAAAATTTGAAGAGGACAGAAAAAGAATCACTCAAAAATTCATTTCTGTTAAAAAGTTATAAGGGTTTTAGCCCAAGGACCCATCTGTAATGAAACAGAAAACTTCCAGGTGGCTTTGCAGAAAAATCCAGAAAAACGGTTCAGAGTGGAAGCGTATTTGCCAAAGTACGCTTTCAGAAAATGATTCAAAAAAACAAAGAGAGGCTGACGGGTCCCACCCGCCAGGTTTGAAATTTCAAACGAGGGAGTCGGGCTCACGGGCGCCCGAGAGTCATGCGCGTGGTCGCCGGCGATCCACGGCGAGGGTGGAGATCGGAGAGTACCTCCGTGTTCAGGGCGCCATTCCGCGTTTGTGGGAGGTGGTGGTGGTCACCGGCGAGTACCATGTCGGCGGCGACGCTTGCTCCGGCGGACGGCGATTCGGGTGGTCATGGATCTCGCCGGGGAGAGCTGCGGAGGTGGAATTGAGGAGGGGGTTAGACTCGTGATAGCATGAAAGGGTATCCGACGGGGTTAGGGCGCGGAGATGACCTCACCGGCGTGAATCACGATGGAGGCCGAGGCGGAAGGAAGCGGCCGAGTCGAGGAAGAAGAGCTCCTCGTGGCCCTTCCAGGCTTGGCGAGGTTTGGGGAGGTAGTGGAGGTGTGCGAGGGCGAGAGCAAGCTCGGGTGCTATATATAGCCAGCCCGAGGCGGTTGCCGAGAACGGGTTCTCCGGGCGAGGTGATTACGGCGGAGCTATGGTTGCACGGTCGGCTTAGGAGCTTGAGCATCGACTAGACGAAGAACTGGTGCCATCCCCGTGGCTAACTCAGCAAGGTGGGCGCGTTACGGCCTGTCCTCGGACGGAACGGCCGCACGGCCCGCCGGGCGGCAGAGAGCGCTCTGCGCATGCCGTGACACGATGACGGTGCTGCATGCGGCGCTGGCAAGGAAATGGCCACGCTGGAGCCACCAGGTGTTTAGGCGGCGCTGAACGGCGTTATGCCGCCGTTACGCTCCCTGTCGGCCGCTACGGTGGTTCGCCACCGCATGACACGCCGGGCCAGCGGCCAGGTGGCATCGACGCCGAGAACGCGCCAAGCACGCGTGTGAGGCTCCGGACAAGCAAACTAGGCCGCGAGCAACGTGCCAAGTGCACTGTGAACATGTGACTGAAACTCTGACGGAGATCGACACTAAACTCTGAATTTAACTGAAGATGAGCAGAAACAGTGCACGCAAGGTGTTCGGCAGAATGATTTAGGCATGTAGGGATTTTTCCTTGAGCTGGTTTTTGGTGGAGGGGCCTCTCATTGCATCTAGAGGCTGCCTGAATATTTGTGGAACTTTTGGAGAAGTGTAGATATGAATTTCACCAAATTTGGCAAATCTGGTCCAAACTTACAGAGACTATAATTTGAAATTTTTGAACAGAGGAGGAGTGGATCTTGATTGATCTAGGTTGTGGGTACCAAGGACCATCCAAGGGAGTTGGTTTGAGGTCAAAACTCATATGCATTTAGGTACTTGCTTTGCAAATCACCTAGGCTCAGTATAATAGACAGAAAAGATTTGGGAGAGGAAATAATTGAAATAAAATTCAGAAAATGGTTGAGCTTGTTGGGACAGAATGTTTGGATTGCCCAAAGTGGAAGGAGAGATTTTTGGGAAGGTTTTACCATGTGGTGCATGGAAGAATCATGAATGGTTTCAAATATGGGAGAGGATGAAAAACTCCTAGAGTTTCCTTTTGAAAGAAAATAAACTCCAAAGATTTTTCTTGGAATTTTGAGAAGAGGGCAATCAGAAGAAAATTTAAAACCAAACACTAGAGTCGAAGGAGATGCAAAAATAAAATATTTGCTAAAGGGAAAAAGCTTTGAGAGAGATTTTTTTTTGGAAGGGTTTTGGAGACCTCCTTCAAATCCAACAAAATTTTGAAGAAAACCAAAGGAAATTTTTTGGAGTGTCACATGCCCCCTTATTCCGGGATTCTCATCAATACGGATGTGGGTAACCCATCCGCGCCATTGATTACGGTGCTTGGGAGATAAGCGAGTTTTACCAGGCTGGTGGGGGACGAATAGCTTCGTCCGTCCATATAAGGGGATAAGGATCCACATTTTCACCTACGCCTTCTTCCTCCTTTGCTCATCCATTTTCGCGCACTCGAGCTCCAGCACCCAAGTCCGCACATCCCACCTCAACCTTCTCCAACCATGTCCGGAGCGGGAGGCAGGTGGATGGCCTCCTCCGTCACGGAGGGGCACATCACAAAGCTGCGGGAGGCCGGATACTTATCCAGCAACATCACGCACAGGCTGCCCGACGCGGGGCAGCTCATTCCAACCCCCAGGCCCCATGAGAGGGTGGTGTTTCTCCCCCACTTCCTCCGCGGACTAGGTTTTCCACTTCACCCATTTGTCCGGGGGCTCATGTTCTACTACGGCCTGGACTTCCACGACCTGGCCCCGAATTTCATCCTCAACATCTCGGTGTTCATCCTCGTGAGCGAGGCCTTCCTCTGCATCCAGCCCCACTTCGGCTTATGGCTGAAGATCTTCAACATCCGGCCGAAGGTAGTGGGCGGCCGCTGCTTGAGTCGGAGGCGCCATGGTTGGCAAGATGGCCAAAGTCCTATGGCTCAAGGGCTCCTTTGTGGAGACGATAAAGGGGTGGCAATCAGGGTGGTTCTATATCACCGAGCCGCGCGACCCCAAATGGGCGGCGGCCCCGAATTCAGATCTGGCTTCCCCACACGGCTCTCGTCATGGAAAGAGACGAGCCTGACGTGGGGGAATTCGGACGAGCTATCCGGACTCCAATCATGCGTCCGAAACCTGGTGGACAAGAATCTCAGGCTTGTCAACGTAGTCCAGGTGATGCTCATCCGCTGGATTCTCCCATGCCAACAACGGGCCTTCAAATTGTGGGAGTTCGATCCGGCACAACACTCGACTCTAAAAAGGCTCTTCGACACTACGTACGAAGATGCCTGGAAGGTGCTGTTCAAGGGCGCCGAGGCTCCCTCATCCGCTACTGAAGATCGCGGATACAGCTCGCAGCGTCAAGCCGGCGAGGTAAGTTATTTTACCCTTTACGGGACTCTTTTTTCATAGATTGACTCTATGTGGGATCTAAAACTCCCTGAACTTCGACAGGACTGGCTGAAGACGTCCGGACAGATTAACTGTCCGGCTCCTTTGCCGGAAGACCCAGCGGACGCCCGATTGACGGGGCTGCTGGCTCCGGTACCCCATGTGGTGCCGGAGAAGAAGGCCAAGAAGGAGGCCACGGGAACTCGAAGGAGCTCCCGACGCCAGGTGCTGTCAGATTCAAGCGTAATCTTCTCCGAGGACGAGGAGGAGGAAAGAAGCCTCTCCCCGGTGGGAGGAGAGGAAAGGAAGGTCTCCCCAACCGGGAGGCCGGAGGGTCCAAGAAGGGAAGAACCCTTCCTCCGGACTTCTCCACCAACGCCGACAACGACGAGGAGGATTGGCCAACAAGGGCCAAGCCCCTGGCGAGATCGTAAGTGTCCGGATACCCATGGCTTTTTTATCATTGCATAGCGTTCTCTAATGCCGAACAATCATGCAGCCCGCCCAAGGGTGAGTTCGCCGCTTCATCGAGCGGGTCCCTGGGTTCGTCGGAAATGGAGAGTACTTCACTTCTGGTCGCCTCCTCGCCTCACGCTGCGGACGACGCCGAGGTGGGGCCCCAAGGGGGGCCTGGTCAAGAGGAGGTGGCGTGGGAGGCGCCGCAAGGCGACCTCCCGGACTCCAGGCGCGTGGGGGGCAATACCCTCAGGGGCTCTAAGCCCGACCCTCGTCCGGACTCCATGCCGGAACCTTCAGCGGTTCCGGAGTCCGGCAAGCGGTCCCGTCGTAAGAAGGGTAAGACGCCGGTGTCCTCCGTCCAACCGGAGGCACCGGATAGCTTACTGAAGGCGCTTAACAGCGCCTCCATAGAGGAGGAGCACCGCACTATTATGAGTGCGGCGATCCGGACAGTTCAGTCCGCCAAGAGGGGGCTGACCGAAGCCTGTACTAGCCTTCTAACAGGCTTTGAGGTAAGTTTAGAATATGTAAAAATATTACCACATAGACAGTAGCCCCTGATGCTTAGTTCCGTGTTCGGAAAGAAAAGCCGAACTAAGGATCTAAAAAGATATACGCAGGAGTCTAACATAAGTATGTCAATATGGGAATGCAGGCTCTTGGCCGACCTCTGCCCGCCTTGATCATGGAGGTCAATGCGTTGAAGCAGAGCCTCGAGCGGTCCGAGAACGAGCTCGGCCAAGCCAAGAAGCAGCTCAAGGACAAGGAAGGTAAGTAATACCTTATTAAAGAAAATACCTTATAGAAAGGTTTCGGTTGCAAAAAATAACAGGAATAACATGGGTACTGCAGGGGCCACGAACGAGGTGGTGACCCTGAAGGAAGCGGTGTCCGTGGACGAAAACAAAGCGGCCGCGGAGCGCACCGAGCGAGAGAAGGGGGAGGGGCAGCTGGCGGAGGTGCGGCAAGAGCTCCAGGCTCTCGTGAAAAAACACGAGGGTTTGGAGTGTGACTCGAAGATCCGAGAGTCTGAGCTTGCCTCGGTTCTTGAGAGTGCCAAAGATGCTAAGGCCTAGGCCCAAAAAGCCCTCCAAGAAATTGAGTCAATAAAGAAGATAGCGGCGGGTAAGGCATTCTTTATGCAAAGCAAGCATGTAAAAGTGAATTACCTATTACTTACCCGGATTCGGAGCTCTCCAGGAGCATTCGCAGATCTGCCCGTAGTGTGTATGATGCTGCTGCGTTCTACCACGCCAAGGAGGGAGCTCGGCGAAAAAGGTGTTCTGGTCTCAAGATGTCGAGGCGGACATCCGGTGCCCCTAAGCGACCAAATGAAGCAGCTGGTCGAGCTCCTAAGGTCGCCGAACAGGCCATGAAGGGCCTCATAGTTCGGTTGTGGCCATTAGAAGCCATGCACAGGAGCTACTTTGGGCTAGTGGCGGTGGTGGACGCCTTTGTCCACGGATTGAAGTCATCAGCGCTCCGTCTGCATTGAAGGTGTCCGTCGGGCCCTTGCCCGTGCTAAAGTGCACCGGGGCAAGCTGGATGCGGAGTAGCTTGTGACGGACGGGACACAGAAGGGCCATGAGCTTCGCTCGCCCGATATTTACTTTGAGGACCTCCTGAAGGGTGCCCGCCGTATAGCGGATGAGTTCTCCAAAGATGTAATTTTTGAATAGACTCGCATTTGTTATCCTTTACGCTGAAAACTTGTTCATATGCGCTAAGCAACGCATGTTAATTTAAAATATTACCTTCTGTGCGGCCGTTTATCAAATTTGAGAGATGGCAAGTCGTTGGCTTCAACCCCATGCCACGAGTCTTTGGGGTGCTCGGGATAAACTTGAGCACTCTTGTTCCCATTATTGGGTCCATCTAGGGAGGCGCTCAACGCATAGCGAACAAGGCAACCGGACTTATAATGCTTGGACACTCTCACTTAGCCATAGAATTCTATAATTTTAAATTTCGCGAAGCCCCTAGTATTCGGAAGACCGAAGTTCGGGCGCTATCCATGCCTTGGCCGGACAATTCTGGTTCCTCGCTCTAAGCGGCATAAGTCTTTAGGGACCCGAAAAAACCTCTCGAACAGCGACCGGCTCTCGCCCTATCATGACGGTCAGTTTTAGCTTTCTCCACTGACGTGCTCAACCCAGCTCAACCGGGGCACAATCGCAGTGGTTCTCACGATGCTACCTTAGCCGATATAACGGAACGTAAGGTACCAAAACACGGGAGCCGGGAAAACCCAACTATTGACCCAAGACATGATTCGGAGCCGGTTCATATAATGCTATAAGTTCGGGGTGCCGCACTTGTGAAAGTGTTCGGACTTATCACACCATAATTTTGGGGTACTTAAGCCCCTGGTGTATTGGCCGTACCAAAGTGTACGGGTGCAACATGTCATAAAATGAACATATGTATAGATAAAGAAAGGAGTGCAATAATAAGCAAAAGCTATGTATTGTTTATTCAAAAAGGTACTACAATGAAAGCAGAACGATATAAATAGTGCAATAAGCAAGGGATGGGACTATCTAACATGTCCCCCTCCAGGGGTAAGCTGCGGGATGGTATGTAAAACAGGTATAATGCTCGTAATAGAGACCACCTGAACGCTCGACGTAGCTTTCTGCTTCCCTGGCTGTTGCATCGTGAGTTCGGCGATTCTAGTGCCGGACAGGACTTCTGGAAAACGGAGTCCTGAAAGTAAGAAAAAGGAAGAAAAAAGAAAAAGAAAATGAATGACACAATCGGGAGCCCCTGGTGCGGTCGAGCCGCGTTCCGGGCGTGCCGTGGTCGTGCCCCGCCCCTTATGCCCATGGTATCTCCAGAGCGTAGTTATGTACGTGTAGTACTGGCTTCGCAATTTCGCGAGGGCAGGGGTTGGGGCCGGATTGCTACGCGTGCTTGAATCGTGCCAGGAGGTCTTGTTGTAGGTTACTCCGGGCGCGGTTGACGGTATCCGGACGTTTAGTGGCCGGACTCGAGAATTGCTGTGAGAGGCTGCTTTGCACCTCCGCCGCGAGGGCCGCCGTGTGCTCCTCCGTTCGGAGAGAGCGTTCGGTGTTTCCATTGACCGTGATTACTCCTCGAGGGCCAGGCATCTTGAGCTTTAGGTATGCGTAGTGCGGCACCGCATTGAACTTTGCAAATGTGGTTCGTCCGAGCAGTGCATGATACCCGCTGCAGAACGGGACTATTTCGAAGGTTAACTCTTCTCTTCGGAAGTTATCCGGGGATCCGAAGACCACTTCGAGTGTAACTGAGCCTGTACAATTGGCCTCTACACCCGGTATGACGCCTTTAAAGGTCGTCTTTGTAGGTTTAATCCTTGAGGGGTCTATGCCCATTTTGCACACTGTATCCTGATAAAGCAAGTTCAAAGCTTGCCGCCGTCCATCGGGACTCTAGTGAGGTGAAATCCGTCAATAATTGGGTCAAGAACCAATGCGGCAAAACCGCCGTGACGGATGCTAGTGGGGTGGTCCCTTCGATCAAAGGTGATCGGGCAGGGAGACCATGGGTTGAACTTTGGGGCGACTGGCTCCATCGCGTATATGTCCCTTAGTGCATGCTTCCGCTCCCTTTTGGGTATATGGGTTGCGTATATCATGTTCACTGTCCGCACTTGTGGGGGGAAACCCTTCTGTCCTCTATTGTTCGGCGGCCGAGGCTCTTCCTCGTCATCGCTATGCAGCCCCTTGTCATTGAGTTCGGCACTTAGCTTGCCTGCTTGCTTGAACACCCAACAATCCCTGTTGGTGTGATTGGCTGGTTTTTCGGGGGTGCCATATATTTGGCACAAGCGATCGAGTATTCGGTCCAAGTTGGACGGGCCCTGGGTATTTCTTTTGAATGGCTTCTTCCGCTGACCGGGTTTAGAGCCTTTGAATCCGGCATTGACTGCCGTATCTTCATCATTGTCGCCATTTATGCGGCGCTTGTTCTTGTTGCGGCGCGACCTGCCATTGTTGTCCCTGGTATCCGAACTACCAGGGTTTCTGGTCAAGTTGTTACTATGAGCTAGCCAGCTGTCCTCTCCCGCACAAAAGCGGGTCATGAGTGTTGTGAGGGCTGCCATGGATTTCGGCTTTTCCTGTCCTAGGTGCCGGGCAAGCCACTCGTCGCGGATGTTATGTTTGAAGGCTACAAGGGCCTCCACATCCGGACAGTCAACGATTTGATTTTTCTTTGTTAGGAACCGTGTCCAGAATTGTCTGGCCGATTCATCTGGCTGCTGAATTATGTGGCTAAGGTCATCGGCGTCTAGTGGTCGCACATATGTGCCTTGGAAGTTATCAAGGAATGCTGCTTCCCGGTCCTCCCAACAACCAATTGATTCTGCTGGCAAGTTGTTGAACCAATGTCGAGCTGGTCCTTTAAGCTTGAGTGGGAGGTATTTGATGGCATGTAGATCATCGCCGCGGGCCATGTGGATATGGAGGAGATAATCCTTGATCCAGACCGCAGGATCTGTGGTACCATCGTATGATTCGATGTTTACGGGTTTAAAGCCCTCAGGGATTTGATGATCCATTACTTCATCTGTGAAGCATAGTGGGTGTCTTGGCGCCTCTGGATTGGGCTATATCACGATGCAGCTCAAATGAGCTTTGTCTATTGTGTTCGCCCCGCCGAGTTTCTGTATCCGGCGTGACGGTTATCATCACGTGTCGTGAGGCGCCCACGCGATCCGTAGATCGATCTTGTATGTTTTGCCTTATCCTCCAATATATCTCGCAAGTCCGGCGCGTTTTCCCGTGCCCTGGTACTTTTTGAACGGCGTCGGGGTACGGCTTGAACGGAGGGTCTAGAGGCCTCTCTATCGCGGCCACGGGGTGGCCGGTCTGCCATGTCGTATGCTGGTGACTTGGGTGCTTCCTCTGATCGAGGCAACGGCCTGCGTTTGGGGTAGCTTTTGGAGGGGCGTTCGAGTTCATACTCTTCGGCTGCAAGGACTTCAGTCCATCCGCAGCCTAGCGTGTCTTGGTCAGCTCTAAGCTGTTGCTGCTTTTTCTTGAGGCTGCTTGCCGTGGCCATAAGCCTGCGTTTGAAACGCTCTTGTTCGGCGGGATCCTCAGGTACGACAAATTTTCCGTCGTCGAGGCTTGCCTCATCTTCGGAGGGAGGCGCATAATTATCGTCCTCTACCTCTCTTTCTGCCGACCGTCAGGCGGACTTGCTTCTCCCTCCTCCCCTGACCGAGTCCCGCTGGAGGGGTTGTCTTTAACCTTTGTCAGGGGTGTTATTATCTCCGTGCGGAATCACCGCTTTAGTGTGGCGGATTTAGAGCGGCGCCCGACGTCGGCGCTTGGGTTGTTTCTTGGAGGGGTCATCCTCCGTTGTTCCATCGCCATTCCCATCTTTTGGGATGTCCACCATGTATATGTCATATGACGAGGTGGCCTTCCAGTGCCCTGTAGGCGCTGGGTCTTGGTCGTCTCCAGCATCGTCGTCCATACCGTCGATGTCTTCGGATTCGAAGTCGAGCATGTCGGTTAACTCATCGACAGTGGCTATAAAGTGGGTGGTGGGTGGGCATTGAATTTCTTCGTCGTCCGCATCCCAACCTTCCTGACCGTAGTCCGGCGAGGGCTCTCCGGATAAAGAGAGAGACTTTAGTGAATTCAGGATGTCGCCAAAGGGCGAGTGCTGAAAGATGTCCGCGGTAGTGAACTCCATGATCGGCGCCCAATCGGATTCGATTGGCAGGGGCACGGAGGGTTGGGAGTCTGGAGAGGAGTCCGGCACCTTGGAGTCATGGTCCTCGCAAAGGACAGGGATAGAGTTTGGCTCAATCGCCGCTGAGATCGTAGCCCCCGAGGCGGTGTCCAACCACTCGTCCTCGATCGGGGAATCCGGCTCCGGTTAAGGGTCGGAGCGGGCACTGGTGCGGCCTCCAGGACACTGTTCGGCGGCAGAGCTAGATCGTGCCCATAGAGACAGTGCGGCGCGCTTGGCTGCGGCTCGAATCCGTCGAAGATCAAGTCTCCATGGATGTCGGCCGTGTAGTTCAAACTTCCAAATCTGACCTGATGGCCAGGGGCGTAGCTTTCGATCTGCTCCAGATGGCCAAGCGAATTGGCCCGCAGTGCAAAGCCGCGAAATACGAAGATCTGTCCGGGGAGAAAAGTCTCACCCTGGACTGCGTCGTTGCTGATGATCGAAGGGGCCATCGGGCCTATCGGTGAAGACACAGAGGAACTCTCAATGAAAGCACCAACGTCGGTGTCAAAACCGGTGGATCTCGGGTAGGGGGTTCCGAACTGTGCGTCTAGGCGGATGGTAACAGGAGACAAGGGACACGATGTTTTTACCTAGGTTCGGGCCCTCTCGATGGAGGTAATACCCTACTCCTTCTTGATTAATATTGATGATATGTGTAGTACAGGAGTAGATCTACCACGAGATCAAGGAGGCTAAACCCTAGAAGCTAGCCTATGGTATGATTGTTGTTCGTCCTATGGACTAAAACCCTCCGGCTTATATAGACACCGGATAGGTTAGGGTTACACAAAGTCAGTTACAATGGTAGGAGATCTACATATCCGTATCGCCAAGCTTGCCTTCCACGCCAAGGAAAGTCCCATCCGGACACGGGACGAAGTCTTCAATCTTGTATCATCATAGTCTTGGTGTCCGGCCGTGATGATAGTTCGTCTATCCGGACACCCCCTAGTCCAGGACTCCCTCAGCCGGCTCATTTAAAATGTGATGAGTCGGGTCTTCAATAAATTGAGCAAAAAATGACTTTGCATTAGCCCCCAAGTGCCATGGTGCATGCTGGCAGTGACATGGGACTTGTATATTCAATGTAATCTCAATTTGAACAATGTAGCCCCCAAGTGTCGGGTCGTAAGCCTGCAGCGACTCGGGACTATTCCTTCCATTGTAGAATAAGTCATTAATAAAATAATAGCCATTGCGCCAAAGCCACTTTGAATACCTCATCTGTTGATAAGTAAATCCAGAGTTTAAATTCCCGGCGGCTCTTGGCCGATGGCGATTTAATACACCTTCATTGTAAGCCGGAATTTTTATAACCCGGCGGCTTATAGCCTTTGAGAAAAATCCAGAACGGGTCATCATTTTGAAGCATCAACTTTGGTAATGAGCTTGAACTTAATCATTTATATGTCATATTTCTGCAAATCCTACAAAAATTTTAAACAACATATGCCCTGGCGACTTACGTCAAAAGCCAGGGCAGGTAACCACCCAAATGTAGCCTTATCCTGCATACAAGTAGATCACAAGATCCCTATGATCCTTTGAATGATACCGCTGGCTTATGTGACCCGGACAGTGAAGTTGATAACTCAAGTCTGTAAGAGCCGGCACATATGATATTTGTGACAACTCAAATACTTGCGATTGTATAAAAACAGATAAAAATTTGAGGCTTCTAATTCGAATACAATCAGTAAACCGTTCAGTCGGTGTCAAAACCGGCGGATCTCGGGTAGGGGATCCCGAACTGTGCATCTAGGCGGATGGTAACAGGAGACAAGGGACACGATGTTTTTACCCAGGTTCGGGCCCTCTCGTTGGACGTAATACCCTACTCCTGCTTGATTAATATTGATGATATGGGTAGTACACGAGTAGATCTACCACGAGATCAAGGAGGCTAAACCCTAGAAGCTAGCCTATGGTAGGATTGTTGTTCGTCCTACAGACTAAAACCCTCCGGCTTATATAGACACCGGATAGGTTAGGGTTATAGAGAGTCGGTTACAATGGTAAGAGATCTACATATCCGTATCGCCAAGCTTGCCTTCCACGCCAAGGAAAGTCCCATCCGGACACAGGACGAAGTCTTCAATCTTGTATCTTCATAGTCCAGGAGTCCGGCCAACGGTGATAGTTCGGCTATCGGGACACCCCCTAATCCGGGACTCCCTCAGTAGCCCCCGAACCAGGCTTCAAATGACGATGGTTCCGGCGCGTAGATTGTCTTCGGCATTGCAAGGCGGTTTCTTCTCCAAATTCCATATACTTGTTGAATAGTGTCCGACTTCTGATAAATGCTGCGCTTCTTGGCTTCTACGCCCGATAATGGCCCTCTTCCACGTGTTTGAATGAATACGAAAAGCCAGGGTATTTTTATACTTACCCCCCTAGCTGCGCAAATAAGCCGCCTATAAAAGGGGCGAGGATCTAGATCTGAGTCACACCATCCCTCCTTCGCGAGCTTTCATCGGAGCGCCTCTGACCAAAGCCCATTCCATCAAGGACAGTCGACGCGGCCCCTCCTCTCGCGCTCCCAGCCCTCAGCCTGGAAATTGGGAGAGATGCTCAGTCCCGCATAGCGAGCTAGTTATACTCCAAACCAAGGGATTTCTTCCCCCAGCCTTCATGGTTCCGGTTCGAGCCGGACTTGCCACCTACAAGGGCGCAAAGCAAGCGGAGAGTGCCCCCAATCCCTCTAAAGGAGAGCGGGTATGCTTCGCCTCTTATCTAGTAAGAGGGCTCGGATTTCCAGTCCATCCGTTTCCCCGGGGG
Organism: Aegilops bicornis; assembly: GCA_021605145.1. Taxonomy (NCBI): domain Eukaryota; kingdom Viridiplantae; phylum Streptophyta; class Magnoliopsida; order Poales; family Poaceae; genus Aegilops; species Aegilops bicornis. The sequence continues at coordinate 653,241,922 of CM038669.1, read as the reverse complement.
CTCTTGGAGTTTTACGGCCTCCAGTTGCACCACCTTACGCCTGCCTCCATTCTGCACATCGCGGGCTTCGTGGCCCTTTGCGATTTGTTCTTGGGCATTGAGGCTCATTTTGCGCTGTGGAAGAGATTATTCTTCCTAGTACCCCGTTCTCATGAGGGGTCAATATATCAAGTGGGCGGAGCCGAACTATGGCGCATCGCTGGGACCGGATATCTATCCGGGACCCCGAAGAAGGCGTCCGAAGACTGGCCTTCGGAATGGTTTTACATGGAGGACGTCCCGCTGCGGATCCTGTTCGGATCGGCCTTCCGGAGTTTAGCAACACTCCTCCAAGAACGCCTAAGCCGGCGCTCGCGAGCCCCAGAGGAAAAATGATCGATGTCCTTTACTTGATGAGCCGAATAAGATTACTGGCTCACGCCGGATTGACCATGATCGGAGTCATGGCAATCTGCATTATGAGGAGAGTGCAGCCGCTTCAATATAGGGGCCACCCCATGTGGGAGTACAACGGGGAGGACGATGCTACCCGCCATGGCCGCAAAGGGCCGGGATCGGTCACCGAACTGGTGAAGACCTTGTCTGCCATGTACAAAGGGGAGGAGGAGGATTTTCTCCGCGTCTACCCACTGAGCGAGTTTTCTTCGAATAATCCTCGAAGTTGGGTAAGCAAACATCTTTGTGGCCTGTCCGATCCATGTTCCCGTGATGAAATTTCTCATTTCATGGTTTCTGCGCAGGAACTGCGCCGGACTGTGGAGAAGATACACAGCCCGCCCCCTCAACCCGAGGATCCGGAATGGTCCCTCGATCCGGCCTCCGAAGAGGATCCGGATATAAAGGTGGAGCTGATCAACGGGGTGTTCCACCAACTTAGCATCGACAATGATTTGGTTGCCATTACGGTCGATTACCCCAGAATACTTCCAGCCTCACAGGTAACTGAGACCGAGGTCCCAATACTCTGATAATGACCCATCCGTACTTTATTTTTTAATAACTGTATACCACTGGTGTTTTGCAGGGGGTACCTTTGAGGCAAGAAGCCGAGCCCGCGGCGGCTGGCCAACAAGGGGCAGTGCGGCCCCGCGGGCTAAAAAGAAGTGCGGTCCGGATCGAAACTCCGCCGCAACGGTATGGCGTGTCACCATATTCCCAGGATTGATTCCTGGAAGGCGTACTAACGCTGGTGCTCTTTTCAGGAGAAAGAGCGCTCGCCGGACTGAGTCCGGAGAGGTTGCCAATCGAACCTCCGCCGGCCAGGCTTCAAAGCCGGGTCCGGAAGTGGAGGCGAGCATGAGACGTGCGTCGGATGCTCCTCCGACAGAGGATGCCGACAAATTGTCCCCCACCAACTCCGAGGTGGAGAGCGCCATGAATCACAAAGGCGCACGGACAGTTCTTCGTGACGCATGTTTCTCTCAAGAGGCCTTGAATGCCTTCAATTGGAGATGCGCACCTCCGTGCCGCTCAAGATGGTCTAGCTGAGCCACGGGCAGTATGTAAAGGACATACGGGTGAGAAAATTTGATGCTTATATATGCCAAGAGTCCCGAGACTTAAAATAGTTAGAATAACTGATTTAAGGGTCATTTGTTATGCAAGATCTTACAGAAAAGAGTACCCGACTGTCCCAGGAGCTAGAAGAATGCAAGGCCCAACTTGAGGCCGCATTAGCCGCTACAGGGGGAGCCACAGAGACCCCCTCTAGTAATATATGCTTAAAAAGATAAATAGTTTATGAAGTGCGGCGGGTGTGTAAATCTGACAAAAATATTGCGGTTGGCGCCGGACTAGATCCGGACTAGCCACAGCTTGGCGCCAACTAAAGGCTGGCGAGAGCGTGCTTACGAGGGTGCGGCAGGAGAAAAATAACCTCCAAGATGCCAACACCCAACTGGGTGAGGAACTAAAGGATGTTCGTGCCCAGTTGTCTGACTCCGTAAAGGAGAATCGATGGCTTGAGCAAACTTTAAAAGAGTTCGGCGAGGAAGGCGACTAACGTAAACATGTATGTAGGTTTGCTCACAGGTCGTCCTGAAGAGGAGATGCCCAGTTCTTCAGGTGATCTTCTTCCCGAATCATCTACCTGCACGAACGAGTTCGGCAGGTGATGAAAGGCGTCGGCCAGGCCTTGTGGCCATCTATCTCCTTGCCCGAAGGCATTGGAGAGCTGGCGGAGCGGCTTCAAGGAGCACGGCGATGCTTCCGACTATGGAAGATATCAGCCTGCCGTCATGGCGCCAGGGAGGCCTGGGCCATGGTGAAGACGCGGTACACGAAGGCTGACCCAAACCACATGGCCGAGGTCGGACCTGTGGGGCCTGATGGGCAGGAGATCCCTGTAAGCTTAGTGTACGGCCAAGTAGAATTGGCCGCCAAGTATTCCCAAAGAAGATTGTAAATTAGATAGCCTATTAGATGGCATTGAGGAGGAATACAATGAGTCGAGTTGACTATGTAATTAAATATGACATGAAAAATGTCTTCTAGCCGGATTGTAGATCGTTTGTCATAGCGGACCTTTTTCGCTTCGACCTCGTGACCCAATAGTCCGGAGTGTGCCCGAATACCTCCGTGGTTATATAAGAACCGGGGTATGCATGGAGACAAGGCGTAGGGGTCATTATTGCTGTATCAGACAAGTGCCCAACTAGTTATGTCATATTACATGGATAGTAAGAAACATCTTCCAGGGAGAATAGTTCTGTTAAGGGTTCCTTTCGCTGGGATGCATGCCCTAAAGTGCATGTCAAAACTGCTAAAAAGCATAAAATCATCTGGGGGCAGATGGATAAATAGTTAAAAATCATCTTTCAGTTCACCAACCGAATATTCCCTTAAGAACGCTTAGCTTTCGCTTCACCCAGTCTGAGGTACACATCCGGTGACCCGGCAAGAATAATCGCAGAGGTGCTCCCTTTACCACCTAGCCGAACAATCGGGAACGTAGGGGTAAGCACAGGAGCCAGGCAACCCAGCTTGGCCAAAACTTAAGTCATATCGATGCATATAATGGAGAATAAAAGGTACATGCGGAAGTTTGACACATGTGTTGGGCATGAACCCCGTATAAATAAGCTTCTGTTAAAGAAGCCCCCAGGTATAATGAGCACGGAAAGCGCGTCAAATATGTGCGAACAAAGCGCGAACGAGCCTCTAAAGGCTTTAAAAAGAAAGGGGAGGAAGGAGAGAAATAAAAGAAAGCAAAAATAGAAAATGTGGACGGAGGAAGGAGACGAACTTGGAGTCCGGCGCTTAGGCATAGAATCTTCGTAGACGGGCTGCGTTCCATGGGTTCGGCTCGAGTTGGTTATCCGATGCTTTTCGCAGACGGTATGCTCCGCCGGTCAGGACCTGGTCGATGATGAAGGGACCTTCCCATTTGGCCTTGAGTTTGTCCTTTTTCTTGTCCGGCAGGCGTAGAACTAGTTCGCCAACGTTGTAAGCTTTGGCCCGTACTTCCCTGCTTTGATATCTTCGAGCTTGTTGTTGATAAAATGCGGAACAAGCCTTTGCCACGTCGCGCTCCTCCTCCAATGCGTCCAAACTGTCCTGCCGATCGAGCTCGGCTTCTCTTTCTTCATACATGTGCACGCGAGGTGAGTCATGAATTATGTCGCAGGGCAAGACTGCCTCTGCACCGTACACCATAAAAAATAGTGTGAATCCGGTAGTACGATTCGGCGTGGTCCGCAGCCCCCAGAGTACGGAGTCGAGCTCCTCAACCCAGTGCGTGTTAGATTCCTTGAGGGACCGCACTAGTCTGGGTTTAATGCCGCTCATGATTAGACTGTTTGCTCGTTCGACTTGACCGTTGGTTTGAGGGTGATAGACTGAGGCGTAATCGAGCTTGATGCCCATGTTTTTGCATCATAATTTGACCTCATCGACCATGAAGTTGGTGCCGTTATCAGTGATGATACTGTGGGGGACACAGTAACGGTGCACTACCCCTGATATGATGTCTATGACCGGTCCGGATTCGCCGCTTTAATGTGCTTGGCCTCTATCCATTTGGTGAATTTATCCACCATGACCAATAGGTATTTTTGCTTGTGGGTTCCTCCTTAAGGGGTCCAACCATGTCAAGCCCCCTGCACCGCGAACGGCCAGGTGATGGGTATAGTTTTGAGGGCGGTGGGTGGCATGTGGCTTTGGTTAGCAAAAGCTGGCAACCGACGATCGTTGGACTAAGTCCTCAAGATTCTGCCTGCCGTCGGCCAATAAAATCATGTACGGAAGGCCTTGCCTACAAGGGCCCGGGCTGCGGCGTGGTGCCCACCCAGTCCGACATGAATTTCAGCTAGGAGGTTTCGCCCTTCCTCTTCGGAGATACATCTTTGAAGGACTCCGGTAGTGCTTTTCTTATAAAGCTCTCCCTCATGGACTTTATAGGCTTTAGATCGCCGTACTATGCAGCGAGCCTCATTTCGGTCTTCGGGGAGTTCCTGCCTAGTTAGGTAGGCTAAGAATGGTTCCGTCCACGGGGCGATAACCGCCATTATTTCGTGGGCGGAGGGTGTTATCTCGGTGGCAGAGCCTCTGATTGTGTCGGGTGTTCGTGTTAGGCAAGGCGGTTGGGTCCGGATTGTTATTGCCGGACTCCTTCCCATAGTAATGGATGGCTTGAACAGCCGTTCCAGAAAGATGTTGGGCGGGACGGCATCGCTTTTGGCGCCGATGCGTGCCAATATGTCCGCCGCTGGTTGTTATCTCGGGCTATATGATGAAATTGAGCCCTTCAACTGCGTCTTGACATTTTTAGGACCGCATTGTGGTATGCTGTCATTTTTAGATCTTTGGCATCAAAGTCTCCGTTTATTTGAGATATCGCGAGGTTCGAATCCCCGCACACCCCTAGGCGTTTAATGCCAATGGAGACTGCCATCCGGAGGCCGTGCAGAAGGGCCTCGTATTCGGCTGCGTTGTAGGAGTCCGTATACATTATCTGAAGGACGTATTGGACTGTGTCCCCGGTTGGGGACGTCAAGACGACGTCAGCCCCCAGGCCGGCCAACATTTTGGAGCCGTCAAAGTGCATGATCCAATTGGAGTATGCACCGTACTCTTTAGGGAGTTCGGCTTCGGTCCATTCGGCCACGAAGTCGGCCAAAACCTGAGACTTGATAGTTCGTCATGGCTTGTAGGTTATGTCGAATGGAAGGAGCTCTATGGCCCATTTAGCAATCCGGCCCGTCGCGTCGCGGTTGTTTATAATGTCGTTAAGAGGTACTTCGGAGGCTACCGTTATCGAACACTCTTGAAAGTAGTGTCACAGCTTCCGGGATGCCATGAACACCGCGTATGCTATCTTTTGATAATGTGGGTACCGGGACTTGCATGGAGTGAGGACAGTGGACACGTAATAAACTGGTCTTTGAAGAGGGAACCGGTGTCCGTTCGTTTCTCGTTCGACAACGAGCACCGCGCTGACAACTTGACGTGTTCCGGCGATGTATAATAGCATTGGTTCGCCCATGTTGGGCGCGGCCAAGACCGGACTTGTTGCCAATATGGCTTTTATCTCTTCGAGTTCGGCCATTGCAGCATCCGTCCACTCGAAGTGTTCGGTGCGGCGGAGGAGGCGGTAAAGGGGTAACGCCTTTTCTCCCAAACGGGAAATAAAGCGGCTTAGAGCCGCTACGCATCCAAATAATTTTTGTATTTGTTTGAGGTATTTTGGAATATACAATTGTGACAGAGCTCGGATCTTGGCTGGGTTTGCTTCAATTCCTCTACCGGACACAATGAAGCCTGTGAGCTTTTCCTACCGAACGCTGAAGACGCATTTTTCCGGATTGAGCTTGATGTCATATTTTCGAAGATTGTCGAATGTGAGCCTCAAATCGTCTATTATAGTTTCGACATGCTTGGATTTGACGACCACGTCATCTACATATCCTTCCACTGTTTTGCCGATCTGGTTAGCCAGACATGTCTGAATCATGCGCTGGTATGTTGCGCCAGCGTTTTTGAGCACAAAGGGGATTGTGTTGAAGCAGAATGGGCCGTATGGAGTGATGAATGCTGTTGCAGCTTGTTCTGGCTCCGCCATCTTGATTTGGTGGTAGCTGGAGTACGCGTCGAGGAAGCACAATGAGTCGTATCCTTCTGTAGCGTCGATAATTTGATCAATTCGAGGGAGGGGAAAGGGATCCTTTGGGCAAGCCTTATTAAGGTCTTTGAAATCAACACATAGGCGCCAGGATTTGTCCTTCTTTGGTACCATCACCAGATTTGCTAACCAGTCCGGATGTTTTATATCTCTGATGAATCCGGCTTCCAGAAGTTTGGCTAGCTCCTCTCCCATGGCCTGTCTCTTGGGTTCAGAAAAGCGTCGAAGAGCCTGTTTGACTGGCTTGAATCCTTTTAGGATATTTAGGCGTGCTCGGCCAGCCGACGTGGGATTCCTGGCATGTCCAAGGGTGCCAGCAAAAATGTCCCAGCTTTTCTCGTAGAAATTCTCGTAGTCGCGTCTACATCAGGGTTTAATTGTGCCCCAATGGAGGCCGTCTTTGCAGGGTCCGTTGGGTGGACTTGGAATTTGACAATTTCATCCGCTGGTTTAAAATAGGCGGACTTGGATCTTTTATCAAGTATCACATCGTCCCTGTTCACCGTGGAGCGCATCGCAGTGAGTTCCTCGGCCGCTAGGGCTTCGGATACTGCCTCGAGGGCTAGTGCGGCTGTCTTGTTTTCGGTGCGGAGTGCTATGTTCGGATCACTAGCGAGAGTGATGATTCCGTTAGGTTCGGGCATTTTAAGCTTCATGTACCCATAATGGGGTATAGCTTGAAAAATTGTGAATGCCTCTCGCCCTAATAAAGCATGATATCTGCTGTTGAACGGGGCCACTTGAAATGTGACCTCCTCAGACCTATAATTGTCCGGCGAGCCGAACACTACGTCCAGTGTGATTTTTCCTGTGCAGCATGCTTCCCAGCTGGGGATTATTCCTCTAAAGGTTGTGCTGCTTCGCTCAATGCGGTTCCAGTCTATTTCCATTTTTCGGAGGTTTTCATCATAGATCAGGTTTAGTCCGCTGCCGCCATCCATGATTACCTTAGTAAGGCGAAAGACGTCCACTATTGGACTGAGGACCAATGCGGCTGGTGCTCGGGCTGTTCGGAATTTGGGTTCACATCGCGGCATTGAAGGTAATAGCCGTGTCACTCCATGGATGTATTGTTGCTACTTAGTAGAGTTCGGCAAGGTTGCGGAGTGTTCGTTTCCGCATGTTATTTGATGCGAATGTCTCGAAGACTATTAACACCGTACTGGTATTGATGGGCTGGGATTCTGAAGCTAGAAGCTCTTCGCCACTTTTGGCCACCTGCCGTAGTATCCAACATGCTCGAAGGCTATGAGTTGGAGTGGCGCCCTGTGTGCTATGAATTTTGCAGGGTCCATTTAGCCAACCCTCCAGTACGGTTCCGTACCCTTTAGGGGGTTTTTAATTTTTGATATTTAGTCCAGGTGCTTGGTGATGATGCACTCTTTTATTCCGGACTAGGGATGTATTCGGGGCCGGATTATCCCAAAATTGACTTTCGGTTTTCCAAGCACTCTCCATCGCACAGTACTTTTGTACTATGGTCACCAAGTCATCCAAGCGTGTGATTTCGCGACGACTTATGGCGCTTAGGATTCCTTTGTCCGTGAAATTATTTCAAAAAAGTGAGATTGCGTCCTCCTCTCGGCAGTACTTTATCCTGTCCATAACCAGGAGGAATCTGGCCCAATAATGATGTACTGTTTCAATTGGCTCTTGCCGAATTCGAGATAGATCGCTAATGTTTGGGTGGGCGGGTGGAACTAGATCCTGAACCCTGTCCAATTTAAGACTAAGGGGCCGAGAAGTTTCCGAACTCGGAAGCTTGGATTTTTGAATGCTATGCAATGAGTCCAATCCGCCGCCTGACTTTAAGTTCAAGGCTTGATCGACATCCATCCCTCTGCGTGAATCCGGCATGGAGGGATCGGGAATCCGGACATAGCTAGTCCTTAAAATAGGAGAAGAATGGCCGCATTGTTCCTCTACCATAGGAACATGATGGGTAGCTTGGGGAGAGTTGATCTCTCTCAGATCGGTTTTAGGCCCGATCTGGTCGTAGTTTGTGGTGACTCCCAGGGCGGCGATGCGATCCAAGAGCTCGTTTACGGAGGAGAGCTCGATCGGATCTAACTGTTCGGCAAGTTCCGAATTGACGTGAAGATTAGTTTTGATTACTCGAGAAGTCACAGTCGGCGTGACGGCCGAACTGGCGGTCATAAGAAAACCACCTAGCCGGAGTGTCTGGCCAGTGGCCAAGGCTCCTTTGGCGATAGTATTGTCTTTGAAGACGGGATGAGGCATCCTTCCTAACGGCGACGGCACAGAGGAACTCTCAATGAAAGCACCAATGTCGGTGTCAAAACCGGCGGATCTCGGGTAGGGGGTCCCGAACTGTGCGTCTAGGCGGATGGTAACAGGAGACAAGGGACACGATGTTTTTACCCAGGTCCGTGCCCTCTCGATGGAGGTAATACCCTACTCCCTGCTTGATTAATATTGATGATATGGGTAGTACAAGAGTAGATCTACCACGAGATCAAGGAGGCTAAACCCTAGAAGCTAGCCTATGGTATGATTGTTGTTCGCCCCATCGACTAAAACCCTCCAGCTTATATAGACACCGGATAGGTTAGGGTTACACAGAGTCGGTTACAATGGTAGGAGATCTACATATCCGTATCGCCAAGCTTGCCTTCCACGCCAAGGAAAGTCCCATCCGGACACGGGACGAAGTCTTCAATCTTGTGTCTTCATAGTCCAGGAGTCCGGCCAACGGTGATAGTTCGGCTATCCGGACACACCCTAATCCGGGACTCCCTCACGTTCCAAAGGGGTTAAGCTAAGATTCGAATACGATCATATAGCCCCCAGTGGCGTTGGCGTTGCCGATCAAAGTGGGTATCGACCACTATGTTCTCTTTGGTTCGAATACGACCTATGTTTGAACAGGAAGCCCCCAAATGACCATTGTGATATTGAATTTGTATTGCCGGTTTACATGACCTATGTAATAAGGGTGATAACCCAATCCTTAGAAGCCAATGCTTCCATATAAATGATGGTTGTCATAAGCTGGCGAATTATAGTCAAAATTCAAGCCGGGTTAATCATAAAGCACTTATATACATTTGAGATATAATCCCCAAAAGGTCTCAAGTTAAGTAATTGTGGCTGCAATAAACTTAACCCGAGATAGAATAAAACTTTTTGAGGCTTCTGATTCGGATACGATAAGTAAACCGTTCCAAAGGGGTTTAAGCTAAGATTCGAATACGATCATATGGCCCCCAGTGGCTTTGGCGATGCCGATCAAGAGGGTACCGACAGCTATGTTCTCTTTGGTTCGAATACGACCTATGTTTGAACAGGAAGCCCCCAAATGACCTTGAGAGTTGTTTAACGACGCTGATTCGAATACAATCCATGTAGAATCTCAAAAGAGGTTAAGCTATGATTCGGATACGATCAAGAAGCCCCCTAGTGAGTTCGGCAGTATGCCGATCAAAAGGGTCTCGACAGCTATGTTCTCCTTGGTTCGTATACGACCAATGTTTGAACAGGAAGCCCCCAAGTGACCATATAAGTTTTGGCATTGCGCTGATCAAAAGGGTACCGACAGCTTTGCTCGATGAGCAGGAAGCCCCCAAGTGACCATAATAAGATAAGCCATAAGGCAGGATCCCCATGTTTGAACCGCGCATCATGGCAGCCAGTTCTTTTTGGCAACCTTTAATTTTTTGAGAACTTGAACTTTGCGAGATATTAATTCTTTTTTAACCGGTAACTTGAAATCGGATTTAAAAGCTTCAAAATTTTGTGAGAGACAAATTTACCTTGAACCGGATTTTGAACCGAAATCCTTATTTTGAGTCGAAAATCTTCTGACAGCCTTTAAATTTTCATCGATCTAGCAGTAATCTCCGGGGCCGGGTTGCTCTTCCCTTCAATGACCCGGAGTTTTTGAATTTATTGAAACCGGCTAATTTTGCCGAGTCATACCATTGTAGCCCCTGAGTCTCAAGACGACTCGAGGAGTTGGATTGAGATTCTCCATATTTGACCATAGCAGAAGGTATATATCATTGGCGTTGATAGCGCAATGTGAATCCACAGAAGGTTGAGGTGACTGCGGCGGGTTATAAATGATCCCGTATGAGCCATGTCGGCAACTCGGCCAATGGATCCTTCCAACTTGCTGTTTGAAGTTAACCAAACTGTAGTGGCAGCGACTTGTGCGCCTGCCCATTGAACCATCCAGTGTAGACGGCGGCTGATAATATATGAGAATTTGCCTCCAATTTGTTGGAAGAAAACCGGGCTTCCCGAGTAGTGACTTGCTCATACTCAATAAACAGCTCATCCAGACAAGTGCGGCCCGGTGTGTTGATGTAGATCAGGCCGCGAGAGACGGACGGTAAAGACGACCGTAACATCAGAGCCGGCTCAGACAGATGAATCGGTCGCGATGCTATAAACCGGCGCGGGCGAGTTAACCACGTCGTTTTGATGTAGTGAACAATTGTCCTGCATCATAAACATCGCAGGCCAAAGAAATTGTCCTTTAAAAAATGTATAAAAAATATAGAAAAGATAGCACCTGGTATTTTTTGTCGAATGAACACAAACGCTGGCGCTAGATATTGTTTGGATGTAATCCGGATGGACGAGCAGATGATGACTCATTGAGTTGATGACTCATTGCTCTGTTCCCGTAATAGTACCGTGCAATACTAATTGAATTTGCTTTCATGCATGTGTAGGGAAGACAAACATGTATCCAGTTTGACCCTCCTCTTCCTTCGGCGTGAGCTTTCTGTAACAGTCCGCTCGCAGCACTTTCTTTTGTCATTTGAAGTACACCAATCTGATAGCAGCGACGACTTAGGGCAGCCGCAGCGCGCGGTAGAAGCCGGTCCTGAGGGCACCGGCGGACAATGAGGCACGGCAGTTTAGAACGGGGCGGTTCACTGGAGGAGCACCGCTGAGGACGGGGACCTGGCGGCTTAAATGGAGGTTCGACGCCGGGGTCGAACTAATGGCGCGGTAACCCGGTGGCGAGTTAGTAGTGGAGCACGAGTCCGTGGAGACATCATAAGTGAGGCCGGTTCAGAGTTTGTAACGAGGGCACTTCGGTGGGTCGACGAAATGCATAAGCGACAGCGGCGGGTTGGAGAAACGCAACCATAGCCAGCTTAGCGCAGCCACATGGAAGAGGACCCACACGGCAAGGCGGGCCGAAGCGGCGTGCCAGCACACCAGCAAGGGCGACTCCAGGCGTGACGGCGAGTGGCAAACGGCCATCGCCGCGGGCTCGACGGGGTAGGCGGCCCGTTCCGGAGGCGCGGAGAGGGCACGGGCGATGGAGCAGTCCTCGTCCGTTTTTCGCTTCCGGGTTGTAGTGGCTCTGGCCCAATCCAGCTCCATGATTTCCTCCGGGTGACTCGGGCCTAGCCACAAATGGATGTAGCAGCATGCGAGGCGGCGGCAAGGCCACTCGGCGACCTGGGTCAGCAGAGGCTGGGCGCAGCCATGGGTGACGGCGGCTTGCTCGCTGGCCTCGGGTAAAATGGTTGGGCGCGTGCCATAGCAGGCCATATGTCACGGGCCCAGAATTGGTTGTAATTAGTGGCATCTGCATCCATGCATCATGTTTGATTTCAAAGAAATTTTGAGATGGGGATTGCCTAAACCCTAGCATTAAAGGAATTCAAATAGGTTCAACTAAAAATATTTTTCAGTGAATCCAAATGGCTTTAGAAAATGTTCATCATTTCTGGAAAAATGCTATAAACCATAACCAGAGGTGCTGCACATTTTTCATGACATATTTGGTCATTGGATTAATTCATAAAGTATTTGCATTTGGGCATTTAATGCTAATAAATAGTTTAAATGCTCAAATAATCATAAACTAAAATGGTTGCTGTTTGTTATATTCCAAACAAAGTGGCGTGAGCAGGTTTATGATTTTTGGATCTGTTTTAGTATTTTTAATAAGCCCTAAAATTTACAGAATAATAGAAAACTGAAATAATTAGAAAAGGAGAGAGAGAGAAGAACTCACTGGCCTTCCAGCCCACCTGTAGCCCAAATGAGCGGCCCAGCCCAAAGCAGCCTTCCCTCCTCGTTGTCTTCCTCAAGGCCAAGAGGGCAGCGTGGCCGACGCACGCCGGCACGCGCCCGGCCACCTCCTGCTTGCCGCCTCGCCCCGGCCTGGCTAGAGACGCCATGTGCCCCCTGAATCCCCTCGGCCTCCCCCTCGCTCACTCATCCCCTCCCCGTCTCTCTGTCCTGCGAACGCCCGAGCGCAGTCGTCACCACCGCCGCCGTTTAGCATGGCCACCGAGCTCCCCAGGAGCCGTTCCCGTGCCCCCGTGCTCCGCCCCAACCCCAAGCACCTCTCCGCCAACCAACGCAAGGCCGGACGACCCGAGGACGACGCCGCGACCTTTCTTCCCCGTCCATGGCCGCCGGATGCTGCCGTCCGATTCGCCGTCTCCGCCGCCTCCCCGAGCCCACTGAGCTGCTCGACGACCTCCCTGTGAGCTCCTGCCCCGTTTCCCCCTCTCCCCACGGTCGTCTGCTTCCCCTAACCGCGCCAACCGCGCCAGAATCGTGAGCTCACCGCCGCGATCGTCACTTCCGCAGCTAGCAACCTCGCCTGACCCAACCGAGCACGTAGTTGTGCTTAGCGTGCTCACAGGAGGCCATAGCACCGCTTGCCTCGCTCTTCCGTACACCGTAGCCTCGACCACGAGCTCCCCCGAGCTCCGGCAGCCGCATACCGACGCCGCAGGGATTCCGCCACCCGCAGCCTTCCGCGGGCTCCCCGGATGCGCGCGCAAGGATGGGCTTTCCTTTGGTGCCTTTAGAGCATCCAGCCGACGCCAGAAGCGCCGTCCGAGCAACTCCGCGAGGTCCCGCTGCCGCCGTGGTCGCCGGGCGTCACTTGTCGACGTGGCCGCTTAATTAGCCACTAATCACCGCCCCGTGCCACTGACACTGGGCCCCACACACTTAACTAGCCACTGTTTAATTTCTTTTAGTTTAAATTAATCATAGTGGCCCCACGCGTCGGCATTGACCTCGCTGACGTGGCCGTTGACCGGGCCCACCTGTCAGTGTCACTAACTGACACTGGGTCACTGACCAGTGGGTTCCACCGGCCAGGTTTGACCTGGTCAGCCATAGCCGACCTGCTGACGTAATGATGTTGTCATGCTGACGCAGCAAATCTATTTCTGGATTTAGTTTAGTTTTAAATAATCCAGAAGTTGCAGAAAATGCCCAAAACTTCTAAAAATCATATAAATTCAACCGTAACTTCAAATGAAATAATTTATATATGAAAAATGATCAGAAAATTCCAAAGAATCTGTTTATGGAACTTTCATGCATGTTTGAACAAGTTAACCTCACTGAATAGGAAAATTCATTATTATGGAATAAATGGTAACTTGTTTTGGAGTTGGAATTTGCTATAGGTTGAATTCCACTTCAATGAATATGACTAACTGTTGCACTAGGTCAATTCAGTACTTCAATATGACATATCATCAATAAGAATGTGCATTGCATTGATTGTGTTTCTTCTTGTTTGTCGGTGGTTGTCCCCTCTCGATAGACGTGGTTTCGACGATGAGATCGATGACACTGATGAAGAGCTATATTATCTTCAGAAGTGCCAGGCAAGCAAAACCCCCTTGTTCATTCCGATACAATCCCACTCTCTCGCTCCTGCTCTCTTTTACTGCATTAGGACAACAGCGATTCATCTGTTACTTGCTGCGGTAGCTGAACCCCTTTATCCTCTGCATGACCTGTCATTCCACAGTAATTAGATGAAACCCACTAGCATGAGTAGGAGTTGTTTGAGCCCTGTTGTGCCTACTCATTCATGCTTGTTTGTCATGCCTGCTACTGCTTAGAGTTGAGTCAGGTCTGATTCATCGGGGATGAATCGGAGGTGTGTGAACATGTCCTACTGTTGAGAGCTAAGTGTGTGAACACGATTTGGTAAAGGTAGCGGTGAGAGGCCATGTAGGAGTACATGGTGGGTTGTCTCATTGCAGCCGTCCTCAGGAACTGAGTTCTGTGTTTGTGATCCATGAAACAGTTACTACCACGCATTGGACCCGAAACCAATGGACCCTCTCGGCTTCTTAACCACCCTTGTTCTCTGTCCAGGAGTTGCAACTAGTTTCTGGTGTTTGTAGGATATGTGTTGGAGGCCGTATGGCGCTGACCCTAGGGGTGGGCTATGATGCGGTAGATACACCGTGGGTCTGCAAAATTAATGCCCGTTTGGTATCTCGGGAACCCTGCACACATCGTTCGGGGCCGTTAGTGGAAACCTCGGCGGACTCCTGCGGATGGAACCCGAATAGGCGATAAACCTGGACTAGGGACTTGAGTGTTTAGGTAGGCTGTGGCCGACACCCACGTTGGGCTTCCGCTTGAAGGTTGCCGAGTACATGTCGTGTAAACGGCGGTAAGTGGTGAGAGCGTGTGTGAAGAAGTACACCCCTGCAGGGTTAATATGATTTATTCGAATAGCCGTGTACGCGGAGAAGGACTTCTGGGTTGCCTATAACGGTTCATAGACAAGTGAAAGTGGATACCCTAAAATGCGCAAGATAAGTGTGAGTGCTATGGATGGCGTTCTCGTAGGGAGACGGGAGCGGGTCCATAGTGGTGTATTGATATGGTGAATATGTGGACTCGTAGCGCCACCTCAAAAGAGTTACTTGCGATGTGGTTAGGATAGCCACCGAGTCAAAGCTAGCTTGTCAGTAGTCAAACTCCACCACCCCCTTTGTTGATAATGACGCATATGTAGTTAGTTCTGATGTAAGTCTTGCGGAGTAGATTTGTACTCACGTTTGCTTATTTTATGTTTTGCAGAGAGACGTCAGTCTCGCTAGTAGTTCCGCGTGGACTTCGATGTTTAGCTTGTTACCTCAGCTACGATCTTGTGCCCTCGGCAGGATCTGGTAGATAGTCACGCTTCTCGGCCTTTTCAATTTGTAGTTGTCTCAGTACTCGGACATGTTAAGCTTCCGCTTGTGCCTTGACTTGTATGTTTCGAGTGTTGGGTCATGAGACCCATGTTTGTAATATCTCGCTCCTCGGAGCCTAATGAATAAATATTTGAGTCAGAGAGTTATGTTGTGATGCCATGTTGTATCTACACATATTGAGCATATTGTGTGTATGTTTGAAATGCTTGGTATGTGTGGGATCCGACAATCTAGTTGTTTATCCTTGGCAGCCTCTCATATGGGGAAATGTAGTCTAGTGCTTCCTGAGCGATAGTAGTCCGCTACAGCCCGGTTCACCGGAGTCCTGCTAGCCCAAAGACTACCGCTTGGACACTTGATCGGGCGGCATGTGTTTCACTTCGTTCCTGTGTCTGTCCCTTCGGGGATATGTCACGCGGTGATATTCGGAGTCCTCCCTAGCCTGCTACAGCCCGGGATACCGGAGTCATGTTAGCCCAGTGCTACACCCCGAATTCATACGTTGATGACCGACATGCTCGATGTGATTCATGTATGCCTGTCCCCATGGGTTAGCGCCGCTTTGGGTTCACGGCTAGCCATGTCGGCCCGGTTCTCTCATCATATGGATGCTAGCGACACTATCATATACGTGAGCCAAAAGGCATAACGGTCCGGGCCATGGTAAGGCAACACCCGTGGGAATACCGTGCGTGAGGCCGCAAAGCGATATGAGGTGTTACCAGCTAGATCAATGTGACTTGGAATCGGGGTCCTGACAGCGTTGGTATCGAGCCCGCTGCTCAGAGGATTACCAAGCCAAACCGGTCGGGTTGTGTCTAGAACTGCTTTAGTTATGTAGGGAATTGATTGTGGAAGGGAACGTAAGGCTCTTTTACTCCTTATACCTCATGGCCTTCTCGATCCGAAATCATCCTCTTCTCTTCTACGGGATTAAGAACTAGGCTTCTCATCTATCTATCGGGATGACGTGTTACTAATCCATAGACCTTTAAGATTGTTGGTTTTAAGCCCCGCTCAGTTCCTACTATTTACGTATGATAATCTGTTGATCTCGGAACCTTGATATTGTGATGTTGAGTGGTTATGCCACCATTTTTGCAGGATGTCTCAAATCATTTTGAGCAGTTACAGTCGTTATGCTGTCCGAGTCATCCCAGGTCTCTAAATAGTCTGATGCATTTGCAAATCCTTTCCTTCCATTCCCGATGTCCTTTTTGGTCAGAATAAGCACACTAACCGGTGCGTTGAGGTAATTTATTGCCTTAACATATATGTTGGAACTATTATTATGACCCTAGGTGTTTTAGGAAGTCACCTAGTAAACTAGCCATGTTTTGTGTTCCCCGTGTGATGATTCTGGCCATTATTCTTGAAAGCATCCCGTGATGTTATTAGTTAGTAGGCATTCTATTCCTGGGTTCTTGAACCCGAGATTCACCCTAGTTCATGTTGTTAGTATTTGCTAGTTCCTTTAGGATATTAGTAACCTTTGCGATAGCCCTTGAGGTCCGTGGTATTCTCCTTCTTCCAAATACCATTAACTACTTATGGCAGAAGTTCTTTTGAACCAAAAGATCACAACCAGAGTGCTCTTGAGGAGTACTCCATTCATATTGTGACTCTGCCAATTCTACCTTTCCGCATGGGTTATCCGGAAGAAATGTTGAACTTTGCTCGACATACTAATCCATGCCTCCACAACTCGAAAAGTTATATGTTCCTTGAGTTGTCCCTCTTTAGTTGTATTCTGACTCTCGTCTATCAATTGATAGTCAAGAGTATGTGTGCGATCGTGTTTCTCGATGTCTATTATCCTTGTGGTCCGTCAAGCCATTCTATTTCGGAATGACTAGGAGAAACAAACTCCAGTACCTCATCCATTTCTAGGATTGGGTCAAAGTAGTTGTATCCCGCAGATCAAAATGCCAATTCAGTTTTGTTTTGTTCTACCTTGGAGTATTACCCCCTTTATGTCAGAATTGTCAGGAGAACTGCACCAACTCTCATGAATTTTTGACGTAGTGATACTTCTCACCATCATCATTCATTCGTCGGTCCTCGTGTTGTTGTAACCGGAATGCTGACAAGTGAATTGTGATGTGTGAAATCAATACTCCGACCAACTCGTTGCTTGGTAGCAAATGGACAATATTCTCATTCTTAGCGTGTTGGTTATTGAATCATCATCCTAAGATTAATCGTGCTACCTAGTCCTTAGTTCCGGTGCACTCTTCCATCAATGAGTTGGGATTATTCAATCCCTTGCTTATTGTTCATATCGTCTTGCCCTGAAAAGCAAGATTGTTCTCGAGCTTAGTAACATACCGGTGGTTCGTGACTTTCCAGATATCCTCTTGGAAGTGTTACCGGGTTGTTTCCTGACTGTTATGTTGAGCTTGTGATCAAGTTGGTTTCTTGTGAACCACCCTTTCTCCAAGAATCTGTGTTGGATATCCACGAGCTAGTTGGTTAAGCTAGACAACAACTTGGAGAGTTGGAAGATAAAAGCTTGCCTAACTTAGTTCGCTCCAAAGGGATATTCTTGTGTAGTGTGTGTTGAAGAAAGATCATATCTTCATCGATTGGTCCTCGTGATCGATTCTTTGGACCTATTGTCTTATCAATCCTTTGATTTGAGTGTGGGCTATCGTCAAATCAATCAGTACCAATGATGCTCGTAATGTTGTCTTATTCGTGGTTGATCCCTCGAGCATATACCATTACATCTTTTGGTCTGACCAATTCTATCACCGTGTTCACATGATGGTGGAAGTCCAGTGATATGGAAATTCCGATGAGTTGTTGTTGAGCCCATCAGCAGCATTTTGTCTCCCCCATGATTCATGTTGAAAATCAACCTAGTGTTGAAAACTTTGTAAGCAATGCCTTCGTGTTCCGTTCATGAAGCTTATGCTTGGATGGAAGAAGTGACTTCCTTTAATTCACGTGCATTAGGTGCAAGTTGCTGCCATGAATTTGAGAAAGGTTTGTTTTGTTTCCTTGGAATCATCCCAAGTCACCATGCATACGCGAAGTATACTATGGTTTGGTAGATTAATTACCTCCACTCCATATGTGTTCCTAGCACACTAAGCCACTGATTGACTTGTTCTAGGAAAAGGAGTTAAGTGCTAATCCATGGTAATGCACAAGACTTCGATATCCTCGAAGATGGTTCCCCACCTGAACTTGGTAGTGTTTTATCATAAGACTACCGTGTGGTCATGCTTGTCTGAGACAGCGTGTTCACATGTGTTTAGCAGAACCAGCTCATGTTTTGGAGCTTGCTATCTTAGTTCATTCCTCGAGAATCCCGCAACGCCATCTCGTCGAATCGTGTTGCAAACTTTCTTTCAGACATGCTGAATCTGAAGTATCCTACCACCAACCGGATCTGTATCTCAGGCAGATATGATGGTTGGAACTTTTCCGACATTTGCATTCTGTTCCCAGCTTGCACCGCCTTGTGCCAATCTCCCTTGGATTGCCTTCTCAAGAATTGTTGTTCGGGATCATCTTCGTGAGGTGATCCTACCATGGGTCCCATCCATTTCCGATGATAAGCAAAATCATCCATTGCGTTGTCTTCAACAAGGTAGTCCATATCATCCATTCTAGTCCGAGTATGTCATTCTTTCGAACTCCTTCAAATGATCGATTGTGAATGCCTTAGGCTGGTTTAAAGAGTTTCAATGATCTCTGAATCAAAAGTAATTCTTTTTGCCACCTAAGGGCACAGCTCTACGAGTCACCTTTCCTAAGGTGTCCCGTTATGGAATCATGGCAATCATCTCCTTGTTACTTTGAAACCATGCACCATTTTACTTAAGCGTGGAATGGTTGCCTACCAATTTGAACCTTCGTCATCCATTTCTTCACCATCATTCCTAATGTGTGTTGAGTGTCTCAAGTCAAGAGTTGTTCTTACGTCTCACTCCATGAACTGATCTTGAGTTGCTCGATCTTCAAGAAGATTAAATCTTGTAGGGTTTCCCCCTTCTTTCTGTTGTCGTGTCGAGTGAAGATCTCGAAAGCAAAGACGCCAAGACCAAGATGATGGAATGAATCAACATCTTCGAGAAGGGCAAATGGATCATGAAGATTGTGATAGTTTTGTGACTCCCCTTTTCCTCTTACCTCACGTCTTGAATCTCGGGGCGAGATTCTTGTTTAGTGGGGGTGAGTTGTCACAGCCCTAGAATTGGTTGTAATTAGTGGCATCTCCGTCCATGCATCATGTTTGATTTCAAAGAAATTTTGAGATGGGGATTGCCTAAACCCTAGCATTAAAGGAATTCAAATAGGTTCAACTAAAAATATTTTTTAGTGAATCCAAATGGGTTTAGAAAATGTTCATCATTTCTGGATAATGCTATAAACCATAACCAGAGGTGCTGCACATTTTTCATGACATATTTGGTCACTGGATTAATTCATAAAGTATTTGCATTTGGGCATTTAATGCTAATAAATAGTTTAAATGCTCAAATAATCATAAACTAAAATGGTTGTTGTTTGTTATATTCCAAAAGCGTGGCGATTAATGCAGTCTATGATTTTTGGATCTGTTTTAGTATTTTTAATAAGCCCTAAAAATTTAAAGAATAATAGAAAACTGAAATAATTAGAAAAAGGAGAGAGAGAGAGAGAGAGAAGAACTCACATGGCCTTCCAGCCCACCTGGTGGCTCCAATGGCGGCCCAGCCCAAAGCCTTCCCTCCTGTCATCTTCCTCGCCAAGTGAGCAGCTGCGTGGCCGACGCCCGCCGCACGCGCCTGCCACCTCCTGCTTGACGCCTCGCCCCGGCCCGGCTAGAGACGCCACGTGCCCCCTGAATCCCCTCGGCCTCCCCCTCGCTCACTCATCCCCTCCCCGTCTCTCTCTCGTGCGAACGCCTGAGAGCAGTCGTCACCACCGCCGCTGTTTAGCATGGCCACCGAGCTCCCCAGGAGCCGTTCCCGTGCCCCCGTGCTCCAGCCCAACCCCAAGCACCTCTCCGCCAACCAACGCAAGGCCGGACGACCCGAGGACGACGCCGCGACCTTTCTTCCCCGTCCATGGCCGCCGGATGCTGCCGTCCGATTCGCTGTCTCCGCCGCCTCCCGAGCCCATCGAGCTACTCGACGACCTCCTGTGAGCTCCTGCCTGCTTCCCCTCTCCCCACGGTCGTCTGCTTCTAACCGCGCCAACCGCCAAGAACCGTGAGCTCACCGCCGCCGCGATCGTCACTTCCGCAGCTAGCAACCTCGCCTGACCCAACCGAGCACGTAGTTGTGCTTAGCGTGCTCACAGGAGGCCATAGCACCGCTTGCCTCGCTCTTCCGTACACCGTAGCCTCGACCACGAGCTCCCCCGAGCTCCGGCAGCCTGACTCGGCGTCGGCAAGGATTCCGGCCACCCCGCAGCCTTCCGCGGGCTCCCCTGGATGCGCACAAGGATGGGCTTTCCTTTGGTGCCTTTAGAGCATCCAGCCGACGCCCGTAGCGCCGTCCCGAGCAACTCCGGCGAGGTCCCGCCGTCGCCGTGGTCGCCGGCGTCACTTGCTGACGTGGCCGGCTTAATTAGCCACTAATAACCGCCCCGTGCCACTGACACTGGCCCCACACACTTAACTAGCCACTATTTAATTTCTTTTTAGTTTAAATTAATCACAGTGGCCCCACGCGTCGGCATTGACCTCGCTGACGTGGCCGTTGATCGGGCCCACCTGTCAGTGTCACTAACTGACACTGGGTCACTGACCAGTGGGTTCCACCGGCCAGGTTTGACCTGGTCAGCCATAGCCGACCTGCTGACGTAATGATGTTGTCATGTCGACGCAAAGAAATCTATTTCTGGATTTAGTTTAGTTTTAAATAATCCGAAGTTGCAGAAAATGCCCAAAACTTCTAAAAATCATATAAATTCAACCGTAACTCCAAATGAAATAATTTATATATGAAAAATGATCAGAAAATTCCAAAGAATCTGTTTATGGCACTTTCATGCATGTTTGAACAAGTTAACCTCACTGAATAGGAAAATTCATTATTATGGAATAAATGGTAACTAGTTTTGGAGTTGGAATTTGCTATAGGTTGAATTCCACTTCAATGAATATGACTAACTGTTGCACTAGGTCAATTCAGTACTTTAATATGACATATCATCCATATGAATGTGCATTGCATTGATTGTGTTTCTTCTTGTTTGTCGGTGGTTGTCCCCTCTCGATAGACGTGGTTTTGACGATGAGATCGATGACACTGATGAAGAGCTATATTATCTTCAGAAGTGCCAGGCAAGCAAAACCCCCTTGTTCATTCCGATACAATCCCACTCTCTCGCTCCTGCTCTCTTTTACTGCATTAGGACAACAGCGATTCATCTCACATTACTTGTCATGTAGCTGAACCCCTTTATCCTCTGCATGACTTGTCATTCCACAAGAATTCGATGAAACCCACTAGCATGAGTAGGAGTTGTTTGAGCCCTCACAGCCTACTCATTCATGCTTGTTTGTCATGCACCTGCTACTGCTTAGAGTTGAGTCGTGTCTGATTCATCGTGGATGAATCGGAGGTGTGTGAACATGTCCTCTTGTTGAGAGCTAAGTGTGTGAACACGATTTGGTAAAGGTAGCGGTGAGAGGCCATGTAGGAGTACATGGTGGGTTGTCTCATTGCAGCCGCCCTCGAGGAACTGAGTTCTGTGTTTGTGATCCATGAAACAGTTACTACCACGCATTGGACCCGAAACCAATGGACCCTCTCGGCTTCTTAACCACCCTTGTTCTCTGTCCGTGAGTTGCAACTAGTTTCGGTGTTTGTAGGATATGTGTTGGAGGCCGTGCGTGGCGCTGACCCTAGGGGTGGGCTATGATGCGGTAGATAAACCGTGGCCCGTGCAAAATCAATGCCCGTTTGGTATCTCGGGAACCCTGCACACATCGTTCGGGGCCGTTAGTGGAAACCTCGGCCGGACTCCCTGCGGATGGAACCCGAATAGGCGATAAACCTGGACTAGGGACTTGAGTGTTTAGGTAGGCTGTGGCCGACACCCACGTTGGGCTTCCGCTTGAAGGTTGCCGAGTACATGTCGTGTAAACGGGCGGTAAGTGGTGAGAGCGTGTGTGAAGAAGTACACCCTGCGGGGTTAATATGATCTATTCGAAGAGCCGTGTCCGCGGAGAAGGACTTCTGGGTTGCCTATAACGGTTCATAGACAAGTGAAAGTGGATACTCTAAAATGCGCAAGATAAGTGTGAGTGCTATGGATGGCATTCTCGTAGGGAGACGGGAGCGGGTCCATAGTGGTGTATTGATATGGTGAATATGTGGACTCGTGTGCGCCACCTCAAAAGAGTTACTTGCAGTCGTGGTTAGGATAGCCACCGAGTCAAAGCTAGCTTGCTGTAGTCAAACTCCACCACCCCCTTTGTTGATAATGATGCATATGTAGTTAGTTCTGATGTAAGTCTTGCTGAGTACATTTGTACTAACGTTTGCTTATTTTATGTTTTGCAGAGAGACGTCAGTCTCGCTAGTAGTTCCGCGTGGACTTCGATGTTTAGCTTGTTACCTCAGCTACGATCTTGTGCCCTCGGCAGGATCTCGGTAGATAGTCGTGCTTCTCACCTCTTTTCATTTGTAGATGTCTCAGTACTTTCGGACATGTTAAGCTTCCGCTTGTGCCTTGACTTGTATGCTTTCGAGTGTTGGGTCATGAGACCCATGTTTGTAATATCTCGCTCCTCGGAGCCTAATGAATAAATATTTGAGTCGTAGAGTTATGTTGTGATGCCATGTTGTATCTACACATATTGAGCATATTGTGTGTATGTTTGAAATGCTTGGTATGTGTGGGATCCGACAATCTAGTTGTTTATCCTTGGCAGCCTCTCATATGGGGAAATGTAGTCTAGTGCTTCATGAGCGATAGTAGTCCGCTACAGCCCGGTTCACCGGAGTCCTGCTAGCCCAGCACTACTGCTTGGACACTTGACTGGCCGGCATGTGTTTCACTTCGTTCCTATGTCTGTCCCTTCGGGGAAATGTCATGCGGTGATATTCGGAGTCCTGCCTAGCCTGCTACAGCCCGGGATACCGGAGTCCTGTTAGCCCAGTGCTACAGCCCGAATTCATACGTTGATGACCGACATGCTCGATGTGATTCATGTATGCCTGTCCCCATGGGTTAGCGCCGCTTTGGGTTCATGAATAGCCATGTCGGCCCGGGTTCTCTATCATATGGATGCTAGCGACACTATCATATACGTGAGCCAAAAGGCGCAAACGGTCCCGGGCCATGGTAAGGCGACACCCGTGGGAATACCGTGCGTGAGGCCGCAAAGCGATATGAGGTGTTACCAGCTAGATCAATGTGACTTGGAATCGGGGTCCTGACAGCGTTGGTATCAGAGCCTGGCTGCCTGTAGGATTACCAAGCCAAACTGGTCGAAGTTGTGTCTAGAACTGCTTTAGTTATGTAGGGGAATTGATTGTGGAAGGGAACGTAAGGCTCTTTTTACTCCTTATACCTCATGGCCTTCTGATCTGAGTCATCCTCTTCTCTTCTACGGGGATTAAGAACTAGGCTTCTCATCTATCTATCGGGATGACGTGTTACTAATCCATAGACCTTTAAGATTGTTGGTTTTAAGCCCCAGTTCAGTTCCTACTATTTCTGTATGATAACTGTTGATCTCGGAACCTTGATATTGTGATGTTGAGTGGTTATGCCACCATTTTTGCAGGATGTCTCAAATCATTTTGAGCAGTTACAGTCGTTATGCTGTCCGAGTCATCCCAGGTCTCTAAATAGTCTGATGCATTTGCAAATCCTTTCCTTCCATTCCCGATGTCCTTTTTGGTCAGAATAAGCACACTAACCGATGCGTTGAGGTAATTTATTGCCTTAACATATATGTTGGAACTATTATTATGACCCTAGGTGTTTTAGGAAGTCACCTAGTAAACTAGCCATGTTTTGTGTTCCCCGTGTGATGATTCTGGCCATTATTCTTGAAAGCATTCCGTGATGTTATTAGTTAGTAGGCATTCTATTCCTGGGTTCTTGAACCCGAGATTCACCCTACTTCATGTTGTTAGTATTTGCTAGTTCCTTTAGGATATTAGTAACCTTTGCGATAGCCCTTGAGGTCCGTGGTATTCTCCTTCTTCCAAATACCATGAACTACTTATGGCAGAAGTTCTTTTGAACCAAAAGATCACAACCAGAGTGCTCTTGAGGAGTACTCCATTCATATTGTGACTCTGCCAATTCTACCTTTCCGCATGGGTTATCCGGAAGAAATGTTGAACTTTGCTCGACATACTAATCCATGCCTCCACAACTCGAAAAGTTATATGTTCCTTGAGTTGTCCCTCTTTAGTTGTATTCTGACTCGTCTATCAATTGATAGTCAAGAGTATGTGTGCGATCGTGTTTCTCGATGTCTATTATCCTTGTGGTCCGTCAAGCCATTCTATTTCGGAATGACTAGGAGAAACAAACTCCAGTACCTCATCCATTTCTAGGATTGGGTCAAAGTAGTTGTATCCCGCAGATCAAAATGCCAATTCAGTTTTGTTTTGTTCTACCTTGGAGTATTACCCCCTTTATGTCAGAATTGTCAGGAGAACTGCACCAACTCTCATGAATTTTTGACGTAGTGATACTTCTCACCATCATCATTCATTCGTCGGTCCTCGTGTTGTTGTAACCGGAATGCTGACAAGTGAATTGGGATGTGTG
The DNA here is from genome assembly GCA_021605145.1 of Aegilops bicornis. Classification (NCBI taxonomy): domain Eukaryota; kingdom Viridiplantae; phylum Streptophyta; class Magnoliopsida; order Poales; family Poaceae; genus Aegilops; species Aegilops bicornis. Next base: position 653,217,106 of record CM038669.1, on the reverse strand, counting down.
AAATCAATACTCCGACCAACTCGTTGCTTGGTAGCAAATGGACAATATTCTCATTCTTAGCGTGTTGGTTATTGAATCATCATCCTAAGATTAATCGTGCTACCTAGTCCTTAGTTCCGGTGCACTCTTCGATCAATGAGTTAGGATTATTCAATCCCTTGCTTATTGTTCATATCGTCTTGCCCTGAAAAGCAAGATTGTTCTCGAGCTTAGTAACATACCGGTGGTTCGTGACTTTCCAGATATCTTCTTGGAAGTGTTACCGGGTTGTTTCCTGACTGTTATGTTGAGCTTGTGATCAAGTTGGTTTCTTGTGAACCACCCTTTCTCCAAGAATCTGTGTTGGATATCCCTGAGCTAGTTGGTTAAGCTAGACAACAACTTGGAGAGTTGGAAGATGAAAGCTTGCCTAACTTAGTTCGTTCCAAAGGGATATTCTTGTGTAGTGTGTGTTGAAGAAAGATGATATCTTCATCGATTGGTCCCTGTGATCGATTCTTTGGACCTATTGTCTTATCAATCCTTTGATTTGAGTGTGGGCTATCGTCAAATCAATCAGTACCAACGATGCTCGTAATGTTGTCTTATTCGTGGTTGATCCCTCGAGCATATAACATTACATCTTTTGGTCTGACCAATTCTATCACCGTGTTCACATGATGGTGGAAGTCCAGTGATATGGAAATTCCGATGAGTTGTTGTTGAGCCCATCAGCAGCATTTTGTCTCCCCCATGATTCATGTTGAACATCAACCTAGTGTTGAAAACTTTGTAAGCAATGCCTTCGTGTTCCGTTCATGAAGCTTATGCTTGGATGGAAGAAGTGACTTCCTTTAATTCACGTGCATTAGGTGCAAGTTGCTGCCATGAATTTGAGAAAGGTTTGTTTTGTTTCCCTTGGAATCATCCCAAGTCAGTCATGCATACGTGCGAAGTATACTATGGTTTGGTAGATTAATTACCTCCACTCCATATGTGTTCCTAGCACACTAAGCCACTGATTGACTTGTTCTAGGAAAAGGAGTTAAGTGCTAATCCATGGTAATGCACAAGACTTCGATATCCTCGAAGATGGTTCCCCACCTGAACTTGGTAGTGTTTTATCATAAGACTACCGTGTGGTCATGCTTGTCTGAGACAGCGTGTTCACATGTGTTTAGCAGAACCAGCTCATGTTTTGGAGCTTGCTATCTTAGTTCATTCCTCGAGAATCCCGCAACGCCATCTCGTCGAATCGTGTTGCAAACTTTCTTTCGCACATCTTGAATCAAGTATCCTACCACCAACCGGATCTGTATCTCAGGCAGATATGATGGTTGGAACTTTTCCGACATTTGCATTCTGTTCCCAGCTTGCACCGCCTTGTGCCAATCTCCCTTGGATTGCCTTCTCAGCAATTGTTGTTCGGGATCATCTTCAGAGGTGATCCTACCATGGGTCCCATCCATTTCCGATGATAAGCAAAATCATCCATTGCGTTGTCTTCAACAAGGTAGTCCATATCATCCATTCTAGTCCGAGTATGTCATTCTTCGAACTCCTTCAAATGATCGATTGTGAATGCCTTAGGCTGGTTTAAAGAGTTTCAATGATCTTTGAATCAAAAGTAATTCTTTTTGCCACCTAAGGGCACAGCTCTACGAGTCACCTTTCCTAAGGTGTCCCGTTATGGAATCATGGCAATCATCTCCTTGTTACTTTGAAACCATGCATCATTTTACTTAAGCGTGGAATGGTTGCCTACCAATTTGAACCTTCGTCATCCATTTCTTCACCATCATTCCTAATGTGTGTTGAGTGTCTCAAGTCAAGAGTTGTTCTTACGTCTCACTCCATGAACTGATCTTGAGTTGCTCGATCTTCAAGAAGATTAAATCTTGTAGGGTTTCCCCCTTCTTTCTGTTGTCGTGTCGAGTGAAGATCTCGAAAGCAAAGACGTCAAGACCAAGATGATGGAATGAATCAACATCTTGAGAAGGGCAAATGGATCATGAAGATTGTGATAGTTTTGTGACTCCCTTTTCCTCTTACCTCACGTCTTGAATCTCGGGCGAGATTCTTGTTTAGTGGGGTGAGTTGTCACAGCCCCCAATTGGTTGTAATTAGTGGCATCTCCGTCCATGCATCATGTTTGATTTCAAAGAAATTTTGAGATGGGGATTGCCTAAACCCTAGCATTAAAGGAATTCAAATAGGTTCAACTAAAAATATTTTTTAGTGAATCCAAATGGGTTTAGAAAATGTTCATCATTTCTGGAAAAATGCTATAAACCATAACCAGAGGTGCTGCACATTTTTCATGACATATTTGGTCATTGGATTAATTCATAAAGTATTTGCATTTGGGCATTTAATGCTAATAAATAGTTTAAATGCTCAAATAATCATAAACTAAAATGGTTGCTGTTTGTTATATTCCAAACAGTGGCAGTGTGCAGTTTTATGATTTTTGGATCTGTTTTAGTATTTTTAATAAGCCCTAAAAATTTAAAGAATAATAGAAAACTGAAATAATTAGAAAAAGGAGAGAGAGAGAGAGAGAAGAACTCACATGGCCTTCCAGCCCACCCGTGGCTCAAATGAGCCCCAGCCCAAAGCAGCCTTCCTCCCTCGTCAGCCTTCCTCGCGCCAAGGCAGCTGCGTGGCCGACGACGCCGGCACGCCAGCCACCTCCTGCTTGCCGCCTCGCCCCGGCCCGGCTAGAGACGCCACGTGCCCCCTGAATCCCCTCGGCCTCCCCCTCGCTCACTCATCCCCTCCCCGTCTCTCTCTCATGCGAATGCCTAAGCGCAGTCGTCACCACCGCCGCCGTTTAGCATGGCCACCGAGCTCCCCAGGAGCCGTTCCCGTGCCCCCGTGCTCCACCCCAACCCCAAGCACCTCTCCGCTAACCAACGCAAGGCCGGACGACCCGAGGACGACGCCGCGACCTTTCTTCCCCGTCCATGGCCGCCGGATGCTGCCGTCCGATTCGCCGTCTCCGCCGCCTCCCCGAGCCCACTGAGCTACTCGACGACCTCCCTGTGAGCTCACGCCCCGTTTCCCCCTCTCCCCACGGTCGTCTGCTTCCCCTAACCGCGCCAACCGCCGCAACCGTGAGCTCACCGCCGCCGCGATCGTCACTGCCGCAGCTAGCAACCTCGCCTGACCCAACCGAGCACGTAGTTGTGCTTAGCGTGCTCACAGGAGGCCATAGCACCTCTTGCCTTGCTCTTCCGCATAATCGTAGCCTCGACCACGAAGCTCCCGAGCTCCGGCAGCCGCACAACTCGACGCCGCAGGATTCCGCCACCCGCAGCCTTCCGCGGGCTCCCTGATGCGCGCAAGGATGGGCTTTCCTTTGGTGCCTTTAGAGCATCCACCGTACGCCAGAAGCGCCGTCCCGAGCAACTCCGGCGAGGTCCCGCGTCGCCGTGGTCGCCGGCGTCACTTGCCGACGTGGCCGCTTAATTAGCCACTAATAACCGCTTCCGTTAATCGACATCGCCCACACACTTAACTAGCCACTTAACTAGCGTCGGCATTGACCTCGCTGACGTGGCCGTTGACCGGGCCCACCTGTCAGTGTCACTAACTGACACTGGGTCACTGACCAGTGGGTTCCACCGGCCAGGTTTGACCTGGTCAGCCATAGCGGACCTCTTTGACGTAATGATGTTGTCATCTTGTCGACGCAGCAAATCTATTTCTGGATTTAGTTTAGTTTTAAATAATCCAGAAGTTGCAGAAAATGCCCAAAACTTCTAAAAATCATATAAATTCAACCGTAACTCCAAATGAAATAATTTATATATGAAAAATGATCAGAAAATTCCAAAGAATCTGTTTATGGCACTTTCATGCATGTTTGAACAAGTTAACCTCACTGAATAGGAAAATTTATTATTATGGAATAAATGGTAACTAGTTTTGGAGTTGGAATTTGCTATAGGTTGAATTCCACTTCAATGAATATGACTAACTGTTGCACTAGGTTAATTCAGTACTTTAATATGACATATCATCCATATGAATGTGCATTGCATTGATTGTGTTTCTTCTTGTTTGTCGGTGGTTGTCCCCTCTCGATAGACGTGGTTTCGACGATGAGATCGATGACACTGATGAAGAGCTATATTATCTTCAGAAGTGCCAGGCAAGCAAAACCCCTTGTTCATTCCGATACAATCCCACTCTCTCGCCTCCTGCTCTCTTTTACTGCATTAGGACAACAGTGATTCATCTGTTACTTGCTGCGATGTAGCTGAACCCCTTTATCCTCTGCATGACCTGTCATTCCACAAGAATTAGATGAAACCCACTAGCATGAGTAGGAGTTGTTTGAGCCTGTTGTGCCTACTCATTCATGCTTGTTTGTCATGCCTGCTCCTTAGAGTTGAGTCGTGTCTGATTCATCGGGGATGAATCGGAGGTGTGAACATGTCCTCTTGTTGAGAGCTAAGTGTGTGAACACGATTTGGTAAAGGTAGCGGTGAGAGGACATGTAGGAGTACATGGTGGGTTGTCTCATTGCAGCCGTCCTCAGGAACTGAGTTCTGTGAGTGTGATCCATGAAACAGTTACTACCACGCATTGGGCCCGAAACCAATGGACCCTCTCGCCTTCTTAACCACCCTTGTTCTCTGTCCAGGAGTTGCAACTAGTTTGTGGTGTGTGTAGGATATGTGTTGGAGGCCGTGAAGGCTGACCCTAGGGGTGGGCTATGGTGCGGTAGATACACCATGGCCCGGTGTGCGAATGCCTGTTTGGTATCTCGGGAACCCTGCACACATCGTTCGGGGCCGTTAGCGGAAACCTCGGCCGGACTCCCTGCGGATGGAACCCGAATAGGCGATAAACCTAGACTAGGGACTTGAGTGTTTAGGTAGGCTATGGCCGACACCTACATTGGGCTTCCGCTTGAAGGTTGCCGAGTACATTTCGTGGAAACGGCGGTAAGTGGTGAGAGCGTGTGTGAAGAAGTACACCCCTGCAGGGTTAATATGATCTATTCGAATAGCCGTGTCCGCGGAGAACGACTTCTGGGTTGCCTATAACAGTTCATAGACAAGTGAAAGTGGATACTCTAAAATGCGCAAGATAAGTGTGAGTGCTATGGATGGCGTTCTCGTAGGGAGACGGGAGCGGGTCCATAGTGGTGTATTGATATGGTGAATATGTGGACTCGTGCGCCACCTCAAAAGAGTTACTTGCGATGCGTGGTTAGGATAGCCACCGAGTCAAAGCTGGCTTGCTGCAGTCAAACTCCACCACCCCTTTGTTGATAATGATGCATATGTAGTTAGTTACGATGTAAGTCTTCCTGAGTACATTTTACTCACGTTTGCTTATTTTATGTTTTGAAGAGAGACGCGGTCTCGCTTAGTAGTTCAGCGTGGACTTGACGTTTAGCTTGTTACCTCAGCCACGATCTTGTGCCCTCGGCAGGATCTGGTAGATAGTCGGGCTTCTCACCTCTTTTCATTTGTAGATGTACGTACTCGGACATGTTAAGCTTCCGCTTGTGCCTTGACTTGTATGCTCGAGTGTTGGGTCATGAGACCCATGTTTGTAATATCTCGCTCCTCGAAGCCTAATGAATAAATATTTGAGTCGTAGAGTTATGTTGTGATGCCATGTTGTATCTACACATATTGAGCATATTGTGTGTATGTTTGAAATGCTTCGTATGTGTGGGATCCGACAATCTAGATGTTTACCCTTGGCAGCCTCTCATATGGGGAAATGTAGTCTAGTGCTTCCTGAGCGATAGTAGTCCGCTGCAGCCCGGTTCACCGGAGTCCTACTAGCCCAGCACTACTGCTTGGACACTTGACTGGCCGGCATGTGTTTCACTTCGTTCCTATGTCTGTCCCTTCGGGGAAATGTCAAGTCCTACCTAGCCTGCTACAGCCCGGGATACCGGAGTCCTGTTAGCCCAGTGCTACAGCCCGAATTCATACGTTGATGACCGACATGCTCGATGTGATTCATGTATGCCTGTCCCCATGGGTTAAGCGCCGCTTTGGGTTCACGACTAGCCATGTCGGCCGGGTTCTCTATCATATGGATGCTAGCGACACTATCATATCGTGAGCCAAAAGGCGCAAACGGTCCCGGCCATGGTAAGGCGACACCGTGGGAATACTGCGTGCGTGAGGTCATAAGCGATATGAGGTGTTACCAGCTAGATCGATGTGACTTGGAATTGGGGTCCTGACACCATAGCAGCAGGTCAGGCAGTAGTAGCGGCTTGCAGCTGCGAGGCGAGCGGCTCGACGGATACAATCCAGAGGCGTGGAGCGGTTTCTCCGGCGACGCCTCAACGGGCCGGAGGCGCAGAGGTCATCCAGGAAGCCTAAGAGCCGAGGCGACGCCGGGATCTGAAGTGGAGGGAGCCGGAGGCACAGAGCGGCTGCAGCTCAGAGTGGTTGGCTCGCCGCGAACAGCTCAGAAACACGGAGGCACGGAGACGCTGGGTAGCTCGAGGCAACAGAAGCAGAGGCGGTTCATGGAACGAGTCCGAGTCGTGGTCGGTTGGATGAGTCCTCATCCGTGTTTTCCTCTGGATCGTGGGCTTCCCTTCTTTCTCTTTTTTTTAAACAGCGTATATGCTTCCGTCCTTGCATGGAGGAGATGCTGGCAGCCGTGGCTCTCTGCTTTTGCTGTTGATTGCTGATTTTTTTATGATGACGTGGAGAACAACAACATAAACGTGGTACCTTGGCCGATTGAACCTCTCGTAGCCTTGATCATTGGACTAGGGGAGACGTAGTAGCACTCGAATACGGACGCCGTACAGGTTGATAATGCAGCGATTTTTTTTGGCAACCTTGACTCAGCGACTTGACGCTTGCCACGCGCACGTTACGCTACGAAAATTCTTCTAGTATTCTGGTCGACCTACGTGATTTGATCCCTGGGCTTGATTGATCTTGTGCATGTCTTCAATCTGCAATAAAGGCCGCGCTGTACTCAATATCACCTTAATTTCTCTTGATCCTTGTACTATCAGCTCCAAAGCTAATTCCGATCACTAACAATAAATTTGCTGGATCTTTCACGTGTGATGAATCACAAGCTTCTCGATCCCTGAAAGAGATCCCTACAAGAACTCAACACCACCGTGCGCATGCCCCACGGTGGGCGCCAACTGTCGTGGATTTGTCACGGCAGATGTCCTTAGTGTCAGGACTTAGTCGCGAGGCCAACGCATCTATGTGGTAGCTTGAGAGGGGTTGATCGGGACGAGAGACACAACACGCAAGACAAGGATTTAGACAGCTTCGGGCCCCGGGAAACATCATCCGGTAATAACCCTACATGTTGTTTGTGGCTAAGTCTCATTATGTTCATGAGAGAGTCGCCGGTAAGCCGGCTCTTTGTGTCTAGCCCTGGAGATTGTTCTTGTTGCCTCTCCTCTTTGGAGATCCCTGCCCCTCCTTATATAAGTTAGAGGGGCGGGTTACATGTAGAGTCCAAATAGGATTAGGACTAGCCTATCTTGTACTACAAGCCGGATACAAGTCCGGGTCTTGATTCCTTGTAAGGGAGATATTCCTCACGCCTTTCCTCTTAAGCCGGCCTATCATAACGTAAGCCGGCCTTCTGGGCCTTGAGCCTCCTGGGACCCCGGGTCTTGTCGCTCCTCTGATCCGCTTGCCAGGTGTCGGTGTCAAAACCAGCGGATCTCGGGTAGGGGGTCCCGAACTGTGCGTCTAGGCGGATGGTAACAGGAGACAAGGGACACAATGTTTTTACCCAGGTTCAGGCCCTCTCGATGGAGGTAATACCCTACTCTGCTTGATTAATATTGATGATATGGGTAGTACAAGAGTAGATCTACCACGAGATCAAGGAGGCTAAACCCTAGAATCTAGCCTATGGTATGATTGTTGTTCGTCCTACGGACTAAAACCCTCCGTCTTATATAGACACCGGATAGGTTAGGGTTACACAGAGTCGGTTACAATGGTAGGAGATCTACATATCCGTATCGCCAAGCTTGCCTTCCACGCCAAGGAAAGTCCCATCCGGACACGGGACGAAGTCTTCAATCTTGTATCTTCATAGTCTTGGCGTCTGGCCGTGATGATAGTTCGGCTATCCGGACACCCCTAGTCCAGACTCCTCGGTAGCCTCGAACCAAGCTTCTATGATGACGAGTCTGGCGCGCATATTGTCTTCGGCATTGCAAGGCGGGTTCCTCCTCCGAATACTTCATAGAAGGTTTTGAACACAAGGATAGTGTCCGGCTCTGCAAAGCAAGTTCCACATACCACCGTAGAGAGAATAACTTTTGCACAGATCTGCTGACGTATTCCGCGGCGTGACATCACACCACGGCCAGGCCTGTATATGAATCGTTTTTTACCGTTCCACCTTAGCATGTCTAGCGAGGCGGTTTCCTTGGCACATCTTATCAAAGCATAGACCGTGCCCCCTTATTCCGGGATTCTCATCAATACGGACGTGGGTAACCCATCCGCGCCATTGATTACGGTGCTTGGGAGATAAGCGAATTTTACCAGGCTGGTGGGGGACGCATAGCTTCGTCCGTCCGTATAAGGGGATAAGGATCCACCTTTTCACCTACGCCTTCTTCCTCCTCTGCTCATCCATTTTCGCGCACTCGAGCTCCAGCGCCCAAGTCCACACATCCCACCTCAACCTTCTCCAACCATGTCCGGAGCGGGAGGCAGGTGGATGGCCTCCTCCGTCACGGAGGGGCACATCACAAAGCTGTGGGAGGCCGGATACTTATCCAGCAACATCGCGCACAGGATGCCCGACGCGGGGCAGCTCATTCCAACCCCCAGGCCCCATGAGAGGGTGGTGTTTCTCCCCCACTTCCTCCGCGGACTAGGTTTTCCACTTCACCCATTTGTCCTGGGGCTCATGTTCTACTATGGCCTGGACTTCTACGACCTGGCCCCGAATTTCATCCTCAACATCTCGGCGTTCATCGTCGTGTGCGAGGCCTTCCTCTGCATCCAGCCCCACTTCGGCTTATGGCTGAAGATCTTCAACGTCCGGCCGAAGGTAGTGGGCGGCCGTCAAGCGGAGTGCGGAGGCGCCATGGTTGGCAAGATGGCCAAAGTCCTATGGCTCAAGGGCTCCTTTGTGGAGACGATAAAGGGGTGGCAATCAGGGTGGTTCTATATCACCGAGCCGCGCGACCCCCAAATGGGCGGCGGCCCCCGAATTCAGATCTGGCTTCCCCACACGGCTCTCGTCATGGAAAGAGACGGGCCTGACGTGGGGGAATTTGGACGAGCTATCCGGACTACAATCATGCATCCGAAACCTGGTGGACAAGAATCTCAGTCTTGTCAACGTAGTCCAGGTGATGCTCATCCGCCGGATTCTCCCATGCCAACAACGGGCCTTCAAATTGTGGGAGTTCGATCCGGCACATCACTCGACTCTAAAAAGGCTCTTCGACGCTATGTACGAAGATGCCTGGAAGGTGCTGTTCAAGGGCGCCGAGGCTCCCTCATCCGCTACTGAAGACCGCGGATACAGCTTGCAGCGTCAAGACGGCGAGGTAAATTATTTTACCCTTTACGGGACTCTTTTTTCATAGATTGACTCTATGTGGGATCTAAAACTCCTTGATCTTCGACAGGACTGGCTGAAGACGTCCGGACAGATTAACTGTCCGGCTCCTTTGCCGGAAGACCCAGCGGACGCCCGATTGACGGGGCTGCTGGCTCTGATACCCCATGTGTTGTCGGAGAAGAATGCCAAGCAGGAGGCCATTGGAACTCGAAGGAGCTCCCGATGCCAGGTGCTGTCAAATTCTGAAGCAGAATCTTCTCCTGAGGACGAGGAGGAGGAAAAAGAAGCCTCTCCCCCAGCGGGGGAGGAGAGGAAAAGGAAGGCCTCCCCAACTGGGGAGGCCGGAGGGTCCAAGAAGGGAAGAACCCTTCCTCCGGACTTCTCCACCAACGCCGACAACGACGAGGAGGATTGGCCAACAAGGGCCAAGCCCCTGGCGAGATCGTAAGTGTCCGGATACCCATGGTTTTTTTATCATTGCATAGCATTCTCTAATGCCGAAAAATCATGTGGCCCGCCCAAGGGCGAGTTCGCCGCTTCATCGAGCGGGTCCCTGGGTTCGTCGGAAATGGAGAGTACTTCACTTCCGGCTGCCTCCTCGCCTCACGCTGCGGACGACGCCGAGGTGGGGCCCCAAGGGGGCCTGGTCAAGAGGAGGTGGCGCAGGAGGCGCCGCAAGGCGACCTCCCGGACTCCTGGCGCGTGGGGGGCAAGACCCTCAGGGGATCAAAGCCCGACCCTCGTCCGTACTCCATGTCGGGACCTTCAGCGGTTCCGGAGTCCAGCAAGCGGTCCCTTCGTAATAAGGGTAAGACGCCGGTGTCCTCCGTCCAACGAGAGGCACCGGATAGCATCGAGGCGCTTAATGGCCCATCGAGGAGGAGCACCGCCTTTATTATGAGTGCGGTGATCCGGACAGTTCGATCCGCCAAGAGCGGGCTGACCAAGCCTGTACCATCCTTCTTATAGGATTTGATGTAAGTTTAGAATATATAAAAATATTACCGCATAGACAGTAGCCCCTGATGCTTAGTTCGGTGTTCGTAAAGAAAAGCCGGACTAAGGATCTAAAAAGATATACGCAGGAGTCTAACATAAGTATGTCAATATGGGAATGCAGGCTGCGCTGCTGACCTCTGCCGACCGATCATGCGGAGGTCAATGCATTGAAGCGAGCCTCGAGTGGTCCGAGAACGAGCTCGGCCAAGCCAAGAAGCAGCTCGAGGACAAGGAAGGTAAGTAATTCCTTATTAAAGAAAATACCTTATAGAAAGTTTTCGGTTTCAACAAATAACAGGAATAACATGGGTACTGCAGGGGCCACGAACGAGGTGGCGACCCTGAAGGAAGCGGTGTCCGCGGCCGAAAACAAAGCGGCCACGGAGCGCACCGAGCGAGAGAAGGGGGAGGGGCAGCTGGCGGAGGTGCGGCAAGAGCTCCAGGCTCTCGTCAAAAAACACGAGGGTTTGGAGCTTGCCTCGGCTCTTGAGAGTGCCAAAGCTGCTAAGGCCGTGGCCCAAAAAGTCCTCCAAGAAATTGAGTCAATAAAGAAGATAGCGGCGGGTAAGGCATTCTTTATGCAAAGCAAGCATGTAAAAGTGAATTACCTATTACTTACCCGGATTCGGAGCTCTCCAGGAGCATTCGCAGATCTGCCCCGTAGTGTGTCTGATGCTGCTGCGTTCTACCGCGCCAAGGAGGGGAGCTCGACGGAAAAGGTGTTCTGGTCTCAGTATGCTGAGGCCGGACAGCCGGTGCCCCTGAGCGACCAGCTGAAGCAGCTGGTCGAGCTCCACAAGGTCGCCGGACAGGCCATGAAGGGCCTCATAGTTCGGTGTGGCCATTGGAAGCCATGCACAGGAGCTACTTTGGGCTAGTCGCGGTGGTGGGCCTTTGTCCCACGGATTGAAGTCATCAAGCGCTCCGTCTGCATTGAAGGTGTCCGTCGTTGGCTTCAGCCCCCATGCCACGAGTGCTGGGGTGCTTGGGATAAACTTGAGCACTCTTGTTCCCATTATTGGGTCCATCTAGGGAGGCGCTCAATGCAACGAACAAGGCAACCGGACTTATAATGCTTGAGCACTCTCACTTAGCCATAGAATTCTATAATTTTAAATTTCGGCGAAGCCCCTAGTATTCGGAAGACCGAGTTCGGGGCGCTATCCACGCCTTGGCCGGATAATTCCGGTTCCTCGCTCTAAGCGGCATAAGTCTTTAGGGACCCGAAAAAACCTCTCTAACAGCGACCGGCTCTCGCCCTATCATGACGGTCAGTTTTAGCTTTCTGCACTGAGGTGCTCAACCCAGCTCAACCGGGGCACAATCGCAGTGGTTCTCCCGGTGCTACCTTAGCCGATATAATGGAATGTAAGGTACCAAAACACGTGAGTCGGGCAAACCCAACTATTGACCCAAGACATGATTCGTAGCCGATTCATATAATGCTATAAGTTCGGGGTGCCGCACTTGTGAAAGTGTTCGGACTTATCACACCATAATTTTGGGGTACTTAAGCCCCTGGTGTATTGGCCGTACCAAAGTGTACGGGTGCAACATGTCATAAAATGAACATATGTATAGATAAAGAAAGGAGTGCAATAATAAGCAAAAGCTATGTATTGTTTATTCAAAAAGGTACTGCAATGAAAGCAGAACGATACAAATAGTGCGATAAGCAAGGGATGGGACTATCTAACATGTCCCCCTCCAGGGGTAAGCTGCGGGATGGTATGTAAAACAGGTATAATGCTCGTAATAGAGACCACCTGAACGCTCGACGTAGCTTTCTGCTTCCACGGCTGTTGCATCGTGAGTTCGGCGATTCTAGTGCGGACAGGACTTCTGGAAAACGGAGTCCTGAAAGGAAGAAAAAAGAAAAAGAAAAAGAATGACACAATCGGGAGCCCCTGGTGCGGTCGAGCCGCGTTCCGGGCGTGCCGTGGTCATGCCCCTCCCCTTATGCCCATGGTATCTCCAGAGCGTAGTTATGTACGCGTAGTACTGGCTTCGCAATTTCGCGAGGGCTGGGGTTGGGGCCGGATTGCTACGCGTGCTCGGATCGTGCCAGGCGGTCTTGTTGTAGGTTACTCCGGGCACGCTTGACGGTGTCCGGACGTTTAGTGGCCGGACTCGAGAATTGCTGTGAGAGGCTGCTTTGCACCTCTGCCCGAGGGCCGCCGTGTGCTCCTCCATTCGGAGAGAGCGTTCGGTGTTTCCATTGACCGTGATTACTCCTCGAGGGCATGGCATCTTGAGCTTTAGGTATGCGTAGTGCGGCACCGCATTGAACTTTGCAAATGCGGTTCGTCCGGCAAAGGTATGATAGCCGCTGCGGAACGGGACTATGTCGAAGGTTAACTCTTCGCTTCGGAAGTTATCCGGGGATCCGAAGACCACTTCAAGTGTAAGTGAGCCTGTACAATTGGCCTCTACACCCGGTATGATGCCTTTAAAGGTCGTCTTTGTAGGTTTAATCCTTGAGGGGTCTATGCCCATTTTGCGCACTGTATCCTGATAAAGCAGGTTCAGGCTGCTGCCGCCGTCCATCAGGACTCTGGTGAGGTGAAATCCATCAATAATTGGGTCAAGAACCAATGCGGCGAAACCGCCGTGACGGATGCTAGTGGGGTGGTCCCTTCGATCAAAGGTGATCGGGCAGGAAGACCATGGGTTGAACTTCGGGGCGACTGGCTCCATCGCGTATACGTCCCTTAGCGCACGCTTCCGCTCCCTTTTGGGTATATGGGTTGCGTATATCATGTTCACCGTCCGCACTTGTGGGGGGAAACCCTTCTGTCCTCTATTGTTCGGCGGCCGGGGCTCTTCCTCGTCATCGCTATGCAGCCCCTTGTCATTGAGTTCGGCACTTAGCTTGCTTGCTTGCTTGAACACCCAACAATCCCTGTTGGTGTGATTGGCTGGTTTTTCGGGGGTGCCATGTATCTGGCACAAGCGATCGAGTATTCGGTCCAAGTTGGACGGGCCCTGGGTATTTCTTTTGAATGGCTTCTTCCGCTGACCGGGTTTAGAGCCTCTGAATCCGGCATTGACTGTCGTATATTCATCATTGTCGCCGTTTATGCGGCGCTTGTTCTTGTTGCGGCGTGACCTGCCATTGTTGTCCCTGGTATCCGAACTACCAGGGTTTTTGGTTAAGTTGTTACTTCGAGCTAGCCAGCTGTCCTCTCTCGCACAAAAGCGGGTCATGAGTGTTGTGAGGGCTGCCATGGATTTCGGCTTTTCCTGTCCTAGGTGCCGGGCAAGCCACTCGTCGCGGATGTTATGTTTGAAGGCTGCAAGGGCCTTCGCATCCGGACAGTCAACGATTTGATTTTCCTTTGTTAGGAACCGTGTCCGTAATTGTTCCGCCGATTCATCCGGCTGCTGAATTATATGGCTAAGGTCATCGGGCGTCTGGTGGTCGCATATGTGCCCTGGAAGTTATCAAGGAATGTTGCTTCCAGGTCCTCCCAACAACCAATTCATTCTCACCGGGCAAGCTGTTGAGCCAATGCCGAGCTGGTCCTTTAAGCTTGAGTGGGAGGTATTTGATGGCATGTAGATCATCACCGCGGGCCATGTGGATATGGAGGAGATAATCCTTGATCCGCATCAGGATCTGTGGTACCATCGTATGATTCGATGTTTACAGGTTTAAAGCCCTCAGGGATTTGATGATCCATTACTTCATCTGTGAAGCATAGTGGGTGTGCGGCGCCTCTGTATTGGGCTATATCACGATGCAGCTCAAATGAGCTTTGTCTATTGTGTTCGGCCCTGCCGGAGTTTCTGTATCCGGCGTGACGGTTATCATCACGGGTCGTGGGGCGCCCACGCGATTCGTAGATCGATCTTGTATGTTTTGCCTTATCCTCCAATATATCTCGCAAGTCCGGCGCGTTTTTCCATGCGCTGGTACTTTTTGAACGGCGTCGGGGTACGGCTTGAACGGAGGGTCTAGAGGCCTCTCTATCGCGGCCACGGGGTGGCCGGTCTGCCATGTCGTATGCTGGTGACTTGGGTGCTTCCTCTGATCGAGGCAACGGCCTACGTTTGGGGTAGCTTTTGGAGGGCGTTCGAGTTCATACTCTTCGGCCGCAAGGACTTGATCCATCTGTCACCTAGCAGGTCTTGGTCAGCTCTAAGCTGTTGCTGCTTTTCTTGAGGCTGCTTGCCGTGGCCATAAGCCTGTGTTTGAAACGCTCCTGTTCGCGGGATCCTCGTGCACGACAAATTGCCGTCGCCGAGGCTTGCCTCATCTTCGGAGGGAGGCGCATAATTATCGCCCTCTACCTCTCTTTCTGCCGCACCGCTCTTGCGGACTTGCTTCTCCCTCCTCCCGCACCGAGTCCTGCTGGAGGGGTTGTCTTCGCACCGTCCCGGTGTTATTATCTCCCGTGCCGGAATCACCGTTTTTAGTGTGGCGGGATTTAGAGCGGCACCGCTGACGCCGGCGCTTGGGTTGTTTCTTGGAGGGGTCATCCTCCGTTGTTCCATCGCCATTCCCATCTTTTGGGATGTCCACCAAGTATATGTCGTATGACGAGGTGGCCTTCCAGTGCCCTGCAAGCGCTGGGTCTTGGTCGTCTCCAGCATCGTCGTCTATACCGTCGATGTCTTTGGAGTCGAAGTCGAGAATGTCGGTTAACTCATCGACAGTGGCTATAAAGTGGGTGGTGGGTGGGCGTTGAATTTCTTCATCATCCGCATCCCAACCTTCGTGACCGCAGTCCGGCCAGGTCTCTCCGGATAAAGAGAGAGACTTTAGTGAATTCAGGATGTCGCCAAAGGGCGAGTGCTAAAAGATGTCCGCGGCAGTGAACTCCATGTCCGGCGCCCAATCGGATTCGATTGGCAGGGGCGCGGAGGGTTCGGAGTCCGGAGAGGAGTCCGGCACCTTGGAGTCACGGTCTTCACAAAGGACAGGGATAGAGTTCGGCTCAATCGCCGCTGAGATCGTAGCCCCAGAGGCGGTGTCCAACCACTCGTCCTCGATCGGGGAATCTGGCTCCGGATTAGGGGTCGGAGCGGGCACTAGTGCGGCCTCCAGGACACTGTTCGGCGGCAGAGCTAGATCGTGCCCATCGAGACAGTGCGGCGCGCTTGGCTACGGCTCGAATCCGTCGAAGATCAAGTCTCTGCGGATGTCGGCCGTGTAGTTCAAACTTCCAAATCTGACCTGATGGCCAGGGGCGTAGCTTTCGATCTGCTCCAGATGGCCAAGCGAATTGGCCCGCAGTGCAAAGCCGTCGAATACGAGTATCTGTCCGGGGACAAAAGTCTCACCACGGATCGCTGCGTCGTTCTTGATGATCGAAGGAGCCATCGGGCCCTATCGGTGACGACACGGAGGAACTCTCAATGAAAGCACCAATGTCGATTGTCAAACCGGCGGATCTCGGGTAGGGGTCCCGAACTGCGTCTAGGCGGATGGTAACAGGAGACAAGGGACACGATGTTTTTACCTGTGTTCGGGCCCTCTCGATGGAGGTAATACCCTACTCCTGCTTGATTAATATTGATGATATGGGTAGTACAAGAGTAGATTTACCACGAGATCAAGGAGGCTAAACCCTAGAAGCTAGCCTATGGTATGATTGTTGTTCGCCCTACGGACTAAAATCCTCCGGCTTATATAGACACTGGATAGGTTAGGGTTACACAGAGTCGGTTACAATGGTAGGAGATCTACATATCCGTATGGCCAAGCTTGCCTTCCACGCCAAGGAAAGTCCCATCCGGACACGGGACGAAGTCTTCAATCTTGTATCTTCATAGTCTTGGAGTCCGGCCGTGATGATAGTTCGGCTATCCGGACACCCCCTAGTCCAGGACTCCCTCACCAGGTCACTCATAAGTCGCCAGGATCGGGCGGGTCACTTAGTGTGTCGTCCAGTCAGGGCGGGTCATTAGTGAGCCGCCAAGTCCGGCCGGGTTATACTTCCGGCCAGGTTACACCGCGGGGTATATCCCCGACACTTTTCGTTAATCTAATGCCGCTCGTAAAATTAAGCAATGCCACTCTCAGAATTAATTAACTACTGAATCTTAGTTCAAAACTGCAACACTTGTTAGGAATGGTACTATCCTGCTTTGTAGTTCTTTCTACATGTTTAACCAAGGTATTGTTAAGATACTGTCTCTGTTAAAATGAATCAGTTGCATTTTTTTTGGAATAGTACTTTTCTGCTTTGTCGTTCTTTATACATGTTGAAACAAGGCATTGTTAAGATAATATCTCATTCAATATGAATGAATCACACTGATGGAAAATTGCTACTCTCCTGCTTTGTTTCCCATTAAGATAAAGTAGATCAATAGATGCTTTTCTTCTGGGAGTACAAATCATCAACCGTTATTTCTCAGTAATTATTTCCCTTATACCTATTGTTAATTACAGGGATATCAAAATTAAAGCTCGGTTTTATTTAGACTTCGATTTTAGTTGAACTGCACAAAAGAAGCCAATGTGTTCAAGGCAAACTGCTGCATTACTGGGTCCAGTTGGTCATTCCACTTTGCAAAAAGAAGCAGTCACTGTTTGTGCTACATTACAGAAGGAATGACCGAGAAGCTTTACAGAGTACTATTAGACATCGGTGACATGACTAGTCTGCAGAGACCATTGGCAATTTAAGAAGCTACGACAGGACTCCACGATCATAGGCATTACATATTTTGAATGGGAAAAGCTTGTCAAAGTTTAATCATTGATGTTAGCAAGAAGACGTTAGTTTAATATATTGGAATTGGAAAACCTTGTCAAAATTTGCTCATTGATGTTAGCCAGAAGACATGCATTTGATATTTTTGAGTGGGACGCCCTTGCTGTGAGCAGCATCGAGTGTTTTTTCCTATTCCTGTGTTCAGTTCAGAAGTAAATAGTTACTCTGCTAAGATATTCCTGTGTTAAGAATTTGTTCTGAATATTGTCTATGTAATGTCAGGCCTTGTGTTTGATTGCAAAGTTGAGCTTGGAATGTTGTGGCATGCGGCATCACGAGCTGTTCATCGTGCCTCCTGAGAATAATGCTTCGTATTGTTTTGCATGTCGATCTAATGCCAGTGATTTGCTTGTTAAGAAGATCATCATCTTCTGTTGTTTCCGTGCTTAAGAATTTCACGGTCCGATGTTTCATTCATAGCCTATACGACAAGTCGGGTAGGTTAGACGTGAAACCATATGATCTTCCGACCAACTCATGATATTAGGCCATGATTGGATCGTCGTTTTCCAACCAAAACCGCTTGTAAAACTGACGCTTGTAAATTAAAGCAGATGGTCCCGGGCGAAGGCGCTTGGTTGGTCGATTTCGACTAGTAAAATATCGGAAGTACTTCACACACGATAAACACGCTGAACGACACTTGGAGGATTGCTAATCCAGTCGTTAGCTGCTGTTTAAGCCTTGCCTATGGATGGCATGATACGCACGTCGTGCATGTATTGTCTGGTAATGTCGTCCATATAGCAGTGCTCGTAAAATATACACTGGTCTCTCAAATTACACGCGTAATCCGCCGGTTTTACTTACAGACCTCGGTCGCTCGGTTTCATTACGCCTGTATTTTACGCGTTGTTTCCGATGACGAGTAAAATTACACTTGTGTATGTTAATACAGGTTTGAAATAAACCAGGGCTCCCAAGCGCGTCCTTACCATTTTATGCTGTATCAGTTTCTCGAAGGTGCTCATAGGTGTCCGATGATCCTGGCTTCCTGAATGAGCAGTGGGCGCTGTACCAGACCATCCATAGGGCCCGCGAGGCCCTCTCCGTTGTCCTTCAGGTTGTTGCGCTCGCCGTGGCGCCGAACATTGTTAACATCGTCAACGAACATGAGGATTCAGGAGATGACTTTATTTTGACTGGATAACACTAGGGACCCACTAGGGCCATAGCCGTACGTACGCAAGTGCCTCCCTATTATGTACAACTATTTTTTTTGCTTTCTCCTGGTTTCCTGACATCATGGTCCCACACCATTGTCAACATATGTAGTAAATATAAACGAGAGAATTGCACAAAGTGCGGCCGACAGCTGGGACCAAGCATCTCGAGCAGTATTTGTGTTTTTGAGGCGTGAGCACTGCAGAGTTTTTCTTGGCGATGATTTCGTTGTTGTTCACAGGAGAGCAGGGTATTAACTGGGCGGGCTGTGGCCCGTCTAGCCCAGGCCACATATCCAGCCCAGATAATTTTTTTTCCCAGATGAAAATGGCTAGCCCAGCTATACGTCTTTTTGAGGAATACCCAGGCAAGGTCAACTTGTTATTCTCCGCCCCGCTGGGCTGCAAATCTTTCCTAGGAGGGATGCATTAGGCTTAACAGGAAAATGGGCTTTAAAAAATAATAAATGGGATGTAATTATAAAAAATGGGCAGTAACTATAAAAAATGCACCAAACACGAAATTAGTTTATAAAATATTATTTATGGATTTTGAAAATCTTAAATTTTCATTATTGCGCGTGCAATGTTTCGTTGGATTTTTACGTAATACAAATTTATATTTAATCTGACTACAAATTTCGGGATAAAAATATTTCGGATCCCATCAAAATGTGGGAAATTTTATTGAATTCTGTCTTCAACGGTTGGTTGAAATTATTAATCATTGTCCTAGCTAGAAAATAGGTTGTACTTTTAACAAACTGTAAATGGGATGTTGTAAATTCTATTAGAATTCAAGAATGGGTTGTACATTCTTACAAAACGCAAATGGGCTATAAGTTCTCTCCCACACACTTGTGGGCCTACTAAGTGGCGCGTCCCCTAAAAAAATAAGTTGACGCGTATGCAAGGCTTTTTCAACTTACTATAGTCAACACGCGGTTCTAGTAGCAGTGGCCGTTGGATGTCTATCCAACGGATGTCGTGCTTCTTCTTCAATCTCGGATATTCTTAGCTTCGGCAACCCAAAAAATGATTCCTCCCCCTGACATCTGCGGCACACCGTTTCGGAGGCTGGCCTGTGGGCCTGCTAAGTTGGAGCATACCAAGGGCTTTGTCAACTTAGTCAATAATAAACGATTCTAGCTTCAGTGACCGTACGATGTCCACCCAACGGCCGTAGTGCTTCTTCAACCTCTGGTCTTCTTGGTCCAGCCGCCCAAAGCAGCGCTGGTCGTGTCAGCCGCTTCCTGCCTCCCGTGGCCGGCTGTGCTGCCGCGGAGGCCTCACCGCCCCCATACTACTCCCACCGCTGGTCAGGCCATCCCTCCACTCACCCACACCCCCTGTTATTCTGCGGTGATGGCAGCCTCACACCGCAGCCGAACCAGTGAACCCTCGTACTCCTCTCCCCGCGGGCTTCCACTGCTGTGTCTTCCTCGGCTCCGCATTGTCCCCTTCCTAGGCCTCGCCATCATCCACCGCCCTGGTGCTCTCGACGCGGCGTGGTCAACGTGGTCAACGACCGACTTCCATCGGAAGAGTACTGTACGTGGAGAGGCTGACAGCTGGGTCCATGGCGGCCGCAAGGAAGTGCCTCCTTATTACGGGCAAAATAATTATTCCTTCACCTGACAGCAGGCACCCACCGGACGGGCCACCTTATTTCGCGAAAAAATGTTTCCCCCCTGACTGCTGGGACCCATCGGATGGGCCACCGTATTTCGTGAAAAAACGTTCCCCTCGCTGTCAGCTCGGACCCTCCGGAAGTGCCTCCTTATTACGCACACAAAAATGAATACTCCCCTTGCTAGCTGGGACCCACCTTGGTGGGAGGCTGACTTGTGAGCCTACTAAGTTGACGGGGCGGAGGGCTTTGTCAACTTAGTCAATATGAACGATTCTAGCTCCAGTGACCGTACGATGTCCATCCAACGGCCGTAGTGCTTCTTCAACCTCTGGTCTTCTTGCTCCAGCCGCACAAAGCAGCGCCGGTCGTGCCGCCTGCTCCTGCCTCCCGTGGCCGGCTGTGCTGCCGCGGAGGCCTCACCGCCCCCTACTATTCCCACCGCTGGCCAGGCGCTGCGGCGACGGCAGCCTCACACCGCAACCGAATGAGTGAATCCTCATACTCCTCTCCGCGTGGGCATCCACGGCCGCGTCTTCACCGGCTCCGCGTCATCCACTTCCTAGGCCTCGTCGTCGTCCACCGCCCTGATGCTCTCGGCGCGGCGTGGTCAATGTGGTCAAGGAACAACTTCCATCGGACGTGGACTGTACGTGGAGAGGCTGACAGCTGGGTCCACGGCCGCAGCAAGGAAGTGCCTCCTTATTACGCGGAAAATAATGATTCCTCCACCTGACAGCAGGGACCCACCGGACGGGCCACCGTATTTCGTGAAAAAAACGTTTCCCCTGACTGCTGGGACCCACCAGCTACACCTTCGCACGCAAGGAAGTGCGTCCGGGCAAAAAAAACGATTCGCCCCCCTGACTGCTGGGACCCACCAGCTACATCTTCGCACGCAAGGAAGTGCCTGACAGTCGGGACCCACCTGGTCGAAGCATACGTAGCGTTGTCATTCTGGTCGCGAACGTGTACGTACATACTGGTGGATGTAGAGGCGCGCACGTGTCATAGTAGAGGCGCGCTCATGTCATAGTAGAGGCGCGCACGTAGCATGTACACGTACGTACAACGGCCAGGGTGCAAGAAAGAAAATATGGCCACGTATGTGTACATACGGGCGGGGTCTCAAATGTCTACTCGCGCATATATACGTATGGCCAGGGCTCGTGTACATGGCTGGGTCGGAACGGAAAAACAGCGTCGTCGTCGCGTTCATGGGGAGCCAACCGGCTGGTGTTGCCACGCAAAATCGACCCGTGACACCACGATAATCGTCGTGCTTACGTGACGACGAACGGATGCTTTCCAGGAAAAGCAACAAAGAATTCCTCAATTTCGGAGAGGAAATACGGCCGCTAGGGCTCGGCAGGAATAAACGATAGAAAGAAAAAGTACGTGGGAGAATAGATGTATTTTGTTGTGTAACGATTGGGGGGGTCTCTTCAATCGGCCGCATACCTGTTATATAGGTAGCCTGGTCTTCGGCGTACGTACACGACACGGATCTTTTCCTTGGCATGCAAGCCAAATAAAATATCCCTACCTCTTATTGATCCGGCCTTTAATTCTAATTAGCACTAGTACGTACCATGTAACAAAGAAATCTTTGTGCACTCCCCATACGGGACCTGTAATCCACACGTCTTTGACCTGGCATCCGATCAGGACTTGTTGCGTACCCGCTTGTGTGCTCTTATTTCTGAATCCGGCCAAGGCTTGTACTTAGCTTGTGCAGAACTGAAATTTTAGTTGACATCTGAAACTGTTTAGGACTTGTCCTATGCATCGGCAGTAGCTCGACGTATCCTAGAATCTGCCAAGGACTCGTCCTAGCTTGCTACAACTCCATGATAAACTTCATATATTCCTTCAGTCAATGGCTTGGTACGCCTAAGCTACCGGCATAGTATCTGCACTTGCGTTTCATCAAGCCTGCATTATAAGCTAAATAGCAAGTTTAAACATATATGTCAACCAATAATCTAGCTTCAGTCATATAAATTAATTTGGCCCATAGAATACCTAGCAGCCAAATTATACATTCAACACATGCCCCCCTGTTTTTGTTACAATTGGATTTATCAAAAACACCATAACAATACCTTAGGGCGATGTTGATCAATCCATCGGCCATATTATTTCTTAGGGCGATGTTCAAAAAATACATCGGCCAAAATTTCTTAGGGCGATATCTCAAATAATATATCGGCCAAATTTGCTCAAGCCTCCTGCCACATGCTAGGATAGTACTTCTTCAAATATTTCCCATTGAGAGCTTTGGGCAACTTCTCTCCCTGCAAAGATTGTACAAAATATGAATTTCCAGGAACAATCTCTACAACCTTATACGGGCCTTCCCAACTCGGCGACCATTTGCTGAATTTCCTATTTTTAGTTCCAATAGGTAAAATTGTTTTCCACACTAAATCTCCTATTTGAAACGATTTTTCTCTCACCTTTTTATTATAAGCCTTGGCTACTCTTAATTTCTCCTTCTCAATTTCTCGCAAAGCTCTTAATCTCTCTTCTGAAATGTCATCTATCTTATCCATCATCAGGTCATTATAATCTACAACCGACAAATCATTTTGTCTGGCCACTCTAAGAGCTTGTAAATTAACCTCTCACGGGTAACACCGCCTCCTGGCCATATACTAGATCATACGGTGCTACTTGAGTCGCTCCGTGCTTAGATATCCGATGAGCCCATAAAGCTTCTGAAAGTACCTCATGCCACCTTTTCGGATGTTCCTCAATTTTCTTCTTTATAAGTTTAATTAAAGTTTTATTGCTAGATTCGGCCTGTCCATTAGCTTCAGCATAATAAGGCGACGAATTTAACAACTTAATCCCTAAGGATTCGGCAAATTCACGAAATTGATGAGACATAAAAGAAGCACCTTGATCAGTAGTTAAAGTTTGAGGAATACCGAATCTGTGAATAATATGCTCTAAAACAAAACTCATAACCTCTTTATGGGTCATGTTTTTTAAAGGAACTGCTTCTGTCCACTTAGTAAAATAATCTGTGGCTACTAGGACGAAGCAATGTCTTTTTAGAAGACGAAGGATGTATTTCACCAATAAAATCTAAGCCCTATCCTCTAAAAGGCCACGGCCTAATTATGGGATTTAACATAGACGCAGGCGCTAACTGTACATTGCCAAATTTCTGACATGCCTCACAACCTTTATAGTACCGAAAACAATCCTCTAACAAAGTCGGCCAATAAAACCCCGCTCTTTTTAACAACCATCGCAATTTGTGAGCCGACTGATGCGTTCCACATATTCCTTCATGAACATCACCCATAGCTATTCTAGACTGATCAGAATCCAACCATTTTAAAAATAATCCATCTATTGTTCGGCGATACAACTCGTCATTAAACAAAGTATATCTTAAAGCTTGTCGCCGAATTTTCCTATCTCTTGTTTGACTTGGATCCTTTAAATGGTTCACTAGAGGAACTCTCCAGTCACTTAATTCTAATTTATTTGCTAATTCGGTCGTTTGTGACCCATGCACCGAATCTGCAGTACATTGTACAGCTAGTTGTTCGACTGTACTAGGCCCAAGTGCACCCTGTGGCAAAGTATCCATCATTATAGACTCAACATGCATCGGCTTGTCTATTATAAAAAACATTCCTTTACTAATGTGATAACCGGATGCTTGTTGTGCTAAACAATTAGCTCTAGAATTCTCTTCTCTAGGTATATGATGGATGGTGAACGTATCTAGAGACTTAATTATATCTAAATATCGGTCCAAATAACTATTTAATAATCCATCAAAACATTGAAATTCGCCTTTAATTTGTTGTACTACCAAAAGCGAATCCCCAAAAGCATCTACATCCTTTACGCCCATATCAACTAAAGATTTTAAACCAAACAGTAGAGCTTCATACTCAGCTTGGTTATTAGTGCAAGGATATTCCAAACGGACCGATGTATCATAAAAAACATTATTAGGTGAAACTAAAACATTACCGACGCCTTGCCCGTCCCTACAAACCGAGCCATCAAAATAAAGCTTCCATGGACACACACTAACGTAATTAATATTTTCATCATCTTTAATCCTATGATCAACAATGAAATCGGCGATAACCTGACCCTTCATAGCACGCAACGATTCATATGTTAAATCATATTCTATTAGCGCCAGAAGCCCACTTTTCCAATCCTACCACTAAGAATCGGTTGTTGCAACATATACTTAATGACGTCGGCCTGGCAAACTACTACGCACGTACTAGAAAGAAGATAAGGTCGAAATTTGGTACATGCATAGTATAAAGATAAGCATAACTTTTCAATAAACACGTACCGACTTTCGGCATCGAGCAAACGACGGCTTAAGTATGCAATGTTGTATTCTTTCCCGCTGACCTCTTGCGCCAACACAGCACCGATCACCCTATCTTCTGCAGCAATGTACAGCCTGAACGGCGCACCGGTCTTGGGCGCCCGCAATATTGGAGGATTCGACAAGCATCGCTTTATATAATTAAAAGCATCTCGTTGCTCTGCCCCCAAGTAAATTCGGCTTCATTCTTTAGCCGAAGTAAAGGAACATACGATTCAATTTTTCCTGCAAGGTTAGATATGAATCGTCTCAAGTAATTAATTTTTCCTAACAACTTTTGCACATCCCTTTTACACGTGGGCTCCTCCAAATTTCTAATTGCCTCCACTTTCTTAGGGTCAATCTCTATGCCATTTTCATGAATTATGAACCCTAAAACTTACCAGCCGACACGCCAAAGCACATTTGAGTGGGTTCATTTTTAACCCATACCGCGCATCCTTTCAAAAGCTAATCTTAAATCGGCTAAATGATGATCAAACCCATCCGATTTAACAACTATGTCATCAATATATATTTCTAGTACAATGCCTAGAAGATCATGAAAAATTAAATTCATAGCGCGTTGATGCGTAGCACCGCATTTTTAACCCAAATGTCATAACGAGACCCACTCAAATAAACCAACAAAACTTGGGCAACGAAAAGCAGTCTTAGACATATCTTGTTCGGCCATAAATATTTGATTGTAACCTGCATTACCATCTAAAAAGCTAATCACTTTATGTCCCGACACATCATTAATAAGCATGTCGGCTATAGGCATAGGATATTCATCTTTCGGAGTAGCTTTATTCAAATCTCTAAAATCAACACAGATTCTAATATTACCAGTATTTTTCTTTTCCACGGGCACAATACTAGAAACCCAATCTGCATATCTACACGGCCGGATAAACTTAGCTTTTAACAACCGATCAACCTCTTCTTTGATGCGGTCATATAAATTAGAATTGAAACTTCTACGAGGTTGTTTATGCGGCCTAAAACCGGATTTAATAGGTAATCTATGTTCTACTAAATCTCTACTCAAACCGGGCATCTCAGTATAATTCCAAGCAAAGCAATCAAAGAATTCTTTAAGTAATAAACATACCTTACTTTTCTGATCGGCTTTCAAGATAGCTTTGATAAATGTAGGCCTCGGGATACTTCCATCACCAATATCAATTTCTTCAAGTGGATCAGCCGATGAGAATCCCTGTCCAAGCTTTTCCATGTCATCAAAATCTTCAATTGTTTCATGCATATCGCTCTTTCCGGAACGATACTCCTCCGTACGTCTTTGTAGCCACCTAATACTATCGTCTTTATTCATCATTTATATGGATAAATCATTAAGCCGAGCTATGTCAGCCGGCTGTGCATTTATAGCTACAAAACCATCTCTACCGATACTGATATAATCATAATCCGATAAATCCCTACCGGTCAAACATCGCATGTCACCGTGTTGCCAATCAACCGGTGCCTCTGTCAAAGCAATGCAAGAAGAATTGTCCGCCTCAATCACCTCGACATCATCATTAACCCACTGAATTAAGCATTGATGAAGAGTAGAAGGGATACAACAATTTGCATGAATCCAGTCGCGTCCCAAAAGAATATTATACCGGCCTTTGACATCGACAACAAAAAATGCAGTCGGCAATGTTTTGCTTCTGACTATGAGCTCCATAGAAATAACACCCTTAGCCTCGGACAATTCTCCTGAGAACCCACTAAGTCCCATGTTGGTCTTCATTAACTCGCTCTCTTTTCGGTTCAGTTTAGAAAAAACCGCAAAGGGCATAATATTAACACCTGCAACGCCATCAACAAGCATGCGACCAATAGGCTTACCATCAATGTGACCTCTGATAAATAATGGCTTTAGGTGCTGCCCATGCTTCTCTGGTTTCTCAAATGTAGCATTCTTTGGGCCAAGAATAAGTTCAGCAATTTCTGCCTCGGTAGCCTTGAAATTCAGCAGGCAATGCGAACACCATATTGACATCCATATCAATTGGTACATCTTTATCATTCTCTGAATTTCCTGCAATAATGGTGTCACCCGTATTTTTATTTTTCTCTGCTGCGATGCGCTTCTCCTTCCAAGTCTTTGTAGGCATCATTGGTTTATCCTGATTGAACCATCTATCGCGCTTCTTCTCAGCTATCCCTTCCTTTATTTCCAATGTCCGCAGTCGCTGTACACGTTGTTTCTGAGTGTGGGGAAGTCCATTCGGGCATCACTGCGGTGCTGGTTTAGTCCCTGGCGCAACAGACTTAATTTGGCTGCTCCCCGGGTCCTTCGGCCTATATTGACGTACTTCTGTTCTTCTGGCAAACATTTCATCTCTGTTCAAAAAGCTTCTCTGCTGATCATATACGGTACTGGAATTAAATCCCTGGCCGCGTACATTGCCTGAGTCCCAACGTGTAGATGTACTAGTATTAGACTTGAAACTCCTCGGAGGCAAACTCTTGCACGTTCCTGTGCAACAATTCTTTATGATCAAACCAGCTTGTGTACTAGCCGATTTAGGCTCCTGAATAGTACGCGAGGATACAGCATCTGGTCGTGCATGCGGGTTATGCCCAGAATTAGTTGGCTTTTCCAATTGATTAAACAGGCCAGCTTGCCGCAACTTTACGCCATTACTTTTCTCCTCTGTACCGAGAGCTTCTTTTGAGACACTGCTTGTTTCTGTACAATTGACAACACCTTCATCTGACTGGTGTTCCGCTATTTTCAGACCATGATCAACATCCAAATCATCTGAATTTTTTGCTGCTTTAGTTTCAGCACGCTTCACCGGCATCCATACGCGCTTGTAGTCGCCCTTATAGTTGTTGTGCTCTGCACTGCGTACCGATGATCGACCTCCTCGAATCTCGATGACGTTATGTGATCTAGCTTCCTCATTGAAACGAACCCTTTTCTCATGTACGTTTGGTCTGAACATAGGCCTCGGCGGGATCCATCCCGGCTGAAAATAACCTGCTGGCCCTGTAGGATATGGCGCCCAAGGATTAAACCCCCATGGAGGAAATTGCGGATACATAGGAGGTGCACAACCCCAAAATGTCGGCTCCATTGCAAAATACGGCTGTTGGTCATATGCACTTCCTTGCCATTGCTCATGACTGTGAGATCCAGAAGGAGATCTAGGACGCTTATTACCTCCGAGCCGATTAAACACATTGTTGGTCTTGCGTGAGGTATATTTTTCCATAAACTTGCTAAGTGTCGGCTTTGGCCTTGGAGCTTGTCTCCTTCCTCCGTTGACTTTCCACACTCCTATTTCTGGATTTTTTGGTTTGATCATCCTTGGTGGAGCACTGTTATCAACAATATTTTTCTCTCTTGCGGATTCGGTCTGATCCGACCGAATAAGCATTTTTTTTACTCTCAAGCTTGACCATATTGATAGGAAAAGGGTCGCTGTCGAGCTTCATCTTAGGACCTTTCAGAACGTCAATCGTCCTTCATTGAGGGCCGATTGCACCTGTCGACGAAACACGTTACAATCATTAGTAGCATGAGAAAAAGAATTGTGCCAATTACAATAAGCTCTTCTACCCAATTCTTCTGGAGGTGGAATTACATGACCGTCTCATACTCTAATTAATTTATTCTGCAATAACATATCAAAAATTCTATCACACTTGCTAACATCAAAAGTGTATTTAATTTCATCTCTTCTAGCAGGTGTAGGTTTCAAAGCAGAACATGCAAAAGGTTTTGACTTTGGCTCTTGAACCCACTCGGCTACACATATATTAACATCATCCTTACTAGCCGAATCACTATCATAATCTAAGGCATTAACCACATGATTATCTTTCTCTTTATTTATGTTATCTTTACACCGGCTATATTGTTTAATTTCCTTAGCCCGGTTTTCTTGTGCCAAAGCCTTCTGCAAAACTTGGTTAACATCTAAAAATTCTTGCCCTTCTAGTTTATCCTTAATATGAGCGAGTAAACCCGAAAAGGCAAGATCGGCTAAGTCCTTTTCGGCTATGGTCAAGCTGAAACATCGGTTTTGACATCCCTAAACCTCCTAATATAACCATGAACATGCTCATTATATTTCTGCCTTACCATAGTTAAATCTGAAAGTCAAGTTCTGTTTCACCGCTATAAAAATACTCATGAAATTTTTGCTCCAATTGTGCCCATGTTGAAATAGAATTAGGAACAAGCGATGTAAACCAAGTAAATGCAGTACCGGATAGAGATAAAGGAAATAATTTTAATCTAAAAACATCCGATGTGCCGACCTCGCTGCATTGTGCTAAAAATTTTCCCACATGCTCAAAAGTAGATCTACCATCTTCCCCCGTAAATTTAACAAAATCTGGAATTCGAAAACCACGAGGATATGGTGTCGAGTCAAAGTAATCAGGGTATGGTTTTTGATATGCACGTGCTCTACCCTTAGGTTCTAAACCAAATTCTCTAAGTATACTAGCAAGATGATCCTTAAAATTATTATTCGGCTGTATAGAACTGGCTTGCGGAGCAGATGAAACACAAGCACGCGGCGGAAACTCCGGCAACGAAATTTGAGCATGTGAAGTTTGCAACGGAGACCCACTAAAATATGAATCGGGTACCGGCCCGTACGGAACCCCGGTACCAACAGGCGGCAGTGGTGGTGTACTATATGCTACTGTTTGATAACTAGGCTGCTGCAAATTAGAATTAAAACCAAAACTTCGGTTATTGTTATTGTGATTTTGTGGAACCGAAGTCGAAACAATAGGAGCAGTAGTACTAGGAACTAAATTATTAGCCGAACTACCAACATAGTCCGGGCCATCCAGATTATTGTTTAAAGGTACTTGAGGCTGCATAGCATTAGCCGATGCACTAGGCGTATGTATATTACTTGGAAAATTGTTAAATCTGTTATTGTCTGGTGGCATCGGTCTTTTTCCAGAATACTCATCATTGACTTGCAGCACTAATGAGCGTACATGACCAGGTAGACATTTTTCAAGATCTTTATTAAACTGCTCCTTAAACTCTTCAAGTCTATTAGCTACTGCTTGAGTAATTGTAAGTGTCGTATTTTCCATATCAGAACCATATTTACTAGCTACGGACACATCAATTAGATGAGCAATTTCTTCGGTTAAGTTTTTTACCTGAGCATCGGAAGGGCTCGGAACTACCTTTTTGATGATGTCGTTCCTCGTCTTCGCGTACCCAGCCAACTTGAGCTTCAACCTCTCAACCTTTTCTTTCTCAAGCTCCTCTTCAAGCTCGCGCGAACATCTTCCGACAGATCGTCGAGTGTGACGGCGATGACGTTCTCCGGGTCGATGTCGCTCCCGTTCTTGGACTCGGTACTCATCGTGTAGCTCTTCTTCTTCTCGTCCCCAGCGGAGTCTCCAATTGTGTTGCCACGCAAAATCGACGCGCGACACCACGATAATCGTCGTGCTTACGTGACGACGAACGGATGCTTTCCAGGCAAAGCAACAAAGAATTCCTCAATTTCGGAGAGGAAATACGGCCGCTTTTCAGCGCAAAACGGCAAAGATTTGCTAAACCCTGGAGCTGCTAGGGCTCGGCAGGAATAAACGATAGAAAGAAAAAGTACGTGGGAGAATAGATGTATTTTGTTGTGTAACGATTGGGGGGGTCTCTTCAATCGGCCGCATACCTGTTATATAGGTAGCCTGGTCTTGGCGTACGTACACGACACGGATCTTTTCCTTGGCATGCAAGCCAAATAAAATATTCCTACCTCTTATTGATCCGGCCTTTAATTCTAATTAGCACTAGTACGTACCATGTAACAAAGAAATCTTTGTGCACTCCCCATACGGGACCTGTAATCCACACGTCTTTGACCTGGAATCCGATCAGGACTTGTTGCGTACCCGCTTGTGTGCTCTTATTTCTGAATCCGGCTAGGACTTGTCCTTAGCTTGTGCAGAACTGAAATTTTAGTTGACATCTGAAACTGTTTAGGACTTGTCCTATGCATCGGCAGTAGCTCGACGTATCCTAGAATCTGCCAAGGACTCGTCCTAGCTTGCTACGACTCCATGATAAACTTCATATATTCCTTCAGTCAATGGCTTGGTACGCCTAAGCTACCGGCATAGTATCTGCACTTGCGTTTCATCTAGCCTGCATTATAAGCTAAACAGCAAGTTTAAACATATATGTCAACCAATAATCTAGCTTCAGTCATATAAATTAATTTGGCCCATAGAATACCTAGCAGCCAAATTATACATTCAACAGCTGGGTCGGAACGGAATGCGTCGTCGTGTTCATCGGGAGGGCTTGGATAGAACAGGCGATGGAAACGAGGCCTGGCGTACCGCAGAACGGAGGAAACGACCTTGTGTTCGACTGGCCACGTTCGAAATGGGGGTCTTGTTGATCGGGAGGAGTGTGGTGTGCCGCAAAACGGAGGAAACGGACCTCCTACGGTCAAAACGGGGGTCCTGTTGATCGGGAGGGGTGTGGCGTACCGCAAAACGGAGGAAACGGACCTCCTACAGTCGAAACGGGGGTCCTGTTGATCGGGAAGGGTGTGGCGTACCGCAAAACGTACGAAATGGACTTGTGTTGGAGCGCTACAGTCGAAACGGGGGTCCTGTTCATCGGGAGGGGTGTGGCGTACCGCAAAACGGCACTAGTAGAAAACAGGGTTATGGTGACGGGCCAATATTCACATTAGTCCCAGTTCAATCACGAACCGGGACTAATGTGAGCATTGGTCCCGGTTCGTGCGGCTAAGGCATTAGTCCCGGTTCACCTGTGCCCTTTAGTCTCGGTTTGTGCCTCAAACCGGTTCGTGCCTCAAACCGGGACTAAAGATTAGACCTTTAGTCCCGGTTTGAGACACGAACCGGTGCTAATGGGGTTGAGACCTTTAGTACCGGTTCGTGCCACGAACCGGTACTAAAGGTCTCATTTTCAAACTCCACCCCCCCCCCCCCCTAGATCGCCTCTTCAGTTTAAAAAAATAAAAGAAAATGATGGAAATGTCAAAAAAATTAAAAGAAAATAAGTTTCCCACGTGATATGTGGTCTAGTTGTTGGGAAAATTTGCAAATGTGAATTTCGACTTTATTTGCAAAATCTCTCTGGAATTTGTAAAAATGGGCATAACTTTTGCATACTAACTCGGATGAAAAAGTTTTTTAATATGAAAAATCATCTACTCAAAAAGTTACATCCAAATTTAACTAGGGAACCCTGTTAAACATTTTCAAAATCCTCAAAAACCTAACAGAAAAAAAAGTTACGGGGCTTTTAAGATCTAGAGTGGAAAAAATAAAAAAAATTCAAACTGTGGTCAAACAATGGTCAAACTAATTATTCTAGAATATTAGTGTTACTAAATAATTATTTCAGTTATTTTGAATTTTGGTCAAATCTGGTCAAACTGTGGTCAAACTGTGGTCAAACTATGGTCAAACAATGGTCAAACTAATTATTCAAAATAACTATTATTTTCAAAATAATTATTGTTTTTTAAAACAATAGTTTCAAACTCAAACAGTGAAATGTCTCACTTCATGCTCAAGCAAAATTCCTGAGGGTTAATAGGATTGACATCTTACTATTGTCAGGAAAACAACAAGTGCAGACTTGGAAACGAGGGAGAATAGAACCCGGAAGTTAAGCGTGCTGAGGCTGGGGGAGTGGGAGGATGGGTGACCGTTCGGGAAGTTAGATGATTTGGAATTATGAGGGGTGATTAGAGATTAAAGGATAAATTGAGCAGTGATGAGGGGTGCTGATTAGAGATTAGAGGTTAAAATAATTCAGAAATTTGAAAATAAAAAATTATTCAAAAAAAATTCAAAAAAAATTTCAAAAAAAAATCATGAAATTTCCTCCGGGACTAAAGGTGGAGCTCCACGTGGCCGCAGCCTTTAGTCTCGGTTCTGGCTTGAACCGGGACTAAAGGGGGGAGGCAGTAGTACCGACCCTTTAGTCCCGGTTCACCAACCGGGACTAAAGGCCCTTACCAACCGGGAAAATAGGCCCTTTTTCTACTAGTGCGGGACTCCACGGGATACTGTTCATCTCCACCGTCGACCTCCTCCAGCCTCCACGGGCTACCGTCGACCTCCTCCTGCCTCCACACAAGGCTTAGTCCACCACTCTCTTGTTCAACTACCCCTCCACGGGCACCCTCCACCATCTACTGCTCATCCAGCCCTCCACACCACAGGTCCTGTTCATCCACCCCTCCACGAGCACCCCTCCAGCGTCTCTGCTCATCCAGCCCTCCACACCACGGGTCCCTGTTCATCCACCCTCCACGGTCACCCCTCCACCGCTTCATCGTTTCATCCAGCCCTCCACACCACGGGGTCCTGTTCATCCAGAGGCAACGCCACCGCTCACTGTTCATCCAACCCCCCCCCCCGCAACGCTCACTGTTCATCCAATCGATCGGCTTTAGTTAGCAGCAGTAGCGAAGGAATCGCTCGATCGGGTTCAGTTAACAGCCATCGATCGATCGCTCGGGTTCAGTAACGCGTAGCCTGCAGTGCAATCGCTCGGGTTCAGTTAGAGCCCGACGCCTCACTCGGGTTCAGTTAGAGACAACGTCTCGCACACACGCTCGTACGTGTACGAGAGAAACGCGCATCACTCGGCCCCCGACCTCCCACCGTAACCGGGAACTCCCTGAAATTTTCCTCGCCCTCGCTTCTACCACGGTTTTTTCCAACATGGACGGCCCAAATAATGTCATGCAGCTGCGTCTCCGGCCCGCCCAGGACGAAAAGCCCATTTTCTGTCATGATTTTTTGTCATAGAAGTAGGAGCCCGCCACATCTATGATACCGGGTTTTGTCACAATTATCGTCATAGAAGTGTCATATGTATGACAGGAAAAAAAATCATTCGACCCAAAATGTCACGGATGTGTCTATTTTTTGTAGTGTGTTACTTCAACAGGAACCTATTCTGAAACACAACTTACCCGTTGAAATTCTAGGGGATCCCCCTCCACCCAAGGGTGATCCCGTGTTTGAATTCAAACCATTACCTGATAATCTTAAGTATGCTTATCTTGATGAAAAGAAAATATGTCTTGTTATTATTAGTGCTAACCCTTCAGAGCAAGAAGAAGAAAGATTATTGAAAACTCTGAAGAAGCACCGTGCTGCTATTGGATATACTCTGGATGATCTTAAGGGCATTAGTCCCACGTTATGCCAACACAAAATTAATTTGGAGGACGATGCCAAACCAGTTAGAGATCCTCAACGACGATTGAATCGTAAGATGAAAGAAGTGGTAAGAAAAGAGATACTAAAGCTCCTTGAGGCAGGTATAATTTATCATGTTGCTGATAGTGATTGGGTAAGCCCTGTCCATTGTGTTCCTAAAAAGGGAGGTATTACCGTTGTTCCTAATGATAAAGATGAATTGACCCCGCAAAGAATTATTACAGGTTATAGGATGGTAATTGATTTCTGTGAATTAAATAAAGCTACTAAGAAAGATCGTTACCCTTTACCTTTTATTGAGCAAATGCTAGAAAGACAATCCAAACATACACATTTCTGCTTTCTAGATGGTTATTTTGATTTCTCTCAAATACCTGTGTCAGCTAAGGATCAATCAAAAACTATTTTTACTTGCCCTTTTGGTACTTTTGCTTATAGACGTATGTCGTTTGGTTTATGTAATGCACCTGCTACCTTTCATAGATGCATGATGGCTATATTCTCTGACTTTTGTGAATAGATTTGTGAGGTATTCATGGATGATTTCTCTGTTTATGGATCCTCTTTTGATGATTGCTTGAGCAACCTTGATCGAGCTTTGCAGAGATGTGAAGACACTAGTCTCGTCTTGAATTGGGAAAAGTGCCACTTTATGGTTAATGAAGGCATTGTCTTGGGGCATAAGATTTTCGACAGAGGTATGGAAGTCGATAAAGCTAAAGTTGATGGTATTGAAAAGATGCCATGTCCCAAGGACATAAAAGGTATAAGAAGTCTCCTTGGTCATGCCAGTTTTTATAGGAGGTTCATTAAGGACTTTTCCAAAATCTCTCGGCCTCTTACTAATTAATTGCAAAAAGATATTCCTTTTGTCTTTGATGATGATTCTGTAGAAGCATTTGAAATACTTAAGAAAGCTTTGATCACTGCACCTATTGTTCAGCCACCTGATTGGAATTTACCCTTTGAAATTATGTGTGATGCTAGTGATTATGTTGTAGGTGTTGTTCTAGGACAAAGAGTTGATAAGAAATTGAATGTTATCTAGTATGCTAGTAAGACTCTTGATACTGCCCAAAGAAATTATGCTACTACTGAAAAAGAGTTCTTAGCAGTTGTGTTTGCATGTGATAAGTTTAGACCTTATATTGTTGATTCCAAAGTTACTATTCACACTAATCATGCTGCTATTAAATATCTTATGGAAAAGAAAGATGCTAAGCCTAGACTTATTAGATGGGTTCTCTTGCTCCAAGAATTTGATTTGCATATTGTTGATAGAAAGGGAGCCGAGAACCCCTGCTGCGCATAACTTGTCTAGGTTAGAGAATGTTCCTGATGACCCACTGCCTATTGATGATAGCTTTCCTGATGAACAATTAGCAGTTGTTAATGCTTCTCGTACTGCTCCTTTGTATGCTGATTATGCTAATTACATTGTTGCTAAATTTATACCACCTAGTTTCACATACCAGCAAAAGAAAAAGTTCTTTTATTACTTAAGACATTACTTCTGGGATGACCCACACCTTTATAAAGGAGTAGATGGTGTTATTAGACGTTGTGTACTTGAGCATGAACAGGAACAGATCCTACGCAAGTGTCACTCTGAATCCTATGGAGGACACCACACGGGAGATAGAACTGCACATAAGGTACTTCAATTCGGTTTTTATTGGCCTACTCTCTTCAAAGATGATCATAAGTTTGTCTTATCTTGTGATGAATGTCAAAGAATTGTTAATATTAGTAGACGTCAAGAAATGCCTATGAATTATTCTCTTGTTATTGAATCGTTTGATGTTTGGGGCTTTGATTATATGGGACCTTTTCCTGCCTCTAATGGTTATACACATATTTTAGTCGATGTTGATTACGTTACTAAGTGGGTAGAGGCTAGTCCAACTAGTAGTGCTGATCATAACACCTCTATTAAGATGCTTAAAGAAGTTATTTTTTCGAGGTTTGGAGTCCCTAGATATCTTATGACTGATGGTGGTTCACATTTTATTCATGGTGCTTTTCGTCAGATGCTTGCTAAGTATGATGTTAATCATAGAATCGCATCTCCTTATCACTCGCAGTCTAGTGGTCAAGTAGAGTTGAGAAATAGAGAGCTCAAATTAATTTTGCAAAAGACTGTCAATAGATCTAGAAAGAATTGGTCCAAAAAACTTGATGATGCATTATGGGCCTATAGAACTGCGTACAAAAATCCTATGGCTATGTCTCCGTATAAGATGGTTTATGGAAAAACATGTCATTTACCTCTAGAACTTGAACATAAAGCATATTGGGCTATTAAAGAGCTCAACTATGACTTCAAACTTGCCAGTGAGAAGAGGTTGTTTGACATTAGCTCTCTTGATGAATGGAGAACCCAAGCCTATGAGAATGCCAAGCTATTTAAAGAAAAAGTCAAACGCTGGCATGACAAAAGGATACAAAAGTGTGAGTTTAACGTAGGTGATTATGTGTTATTATTCAACTCTCGTTTAAGATTTTTTGTAGGAAAACTTCTCTCTAAATGGGAAGGTCCTTACGTTATCGAGGAGGTCTATCGTTCTGGTGCCATGAAAATCAACAACTTCGAAGGCACAAGTCCGAGGTTAGTGAACGGTCAAAGAATTAAACATTATATCTCAGGTAATCCTATCAATATTGAAACTAATATTATTGAAACCGTAACCCCGGAGAAATACATAAGGGACACTTTCCAGAACGTTCCAGACTCCGAAAAGGAATAAGTATGTGGTATGGTAAGTAAACCGACTCCAAAACAATTCTAATGGCAATTTTTACCAGTTTTGGAATATTTAAGAATTTTGGAAAGAAAGAAGTAGTCCGGGAAGGACACGAGGCCTCCACAAGGGTGGAGGGTGATGACCCACAAGTGTAGGGGATCTATCGTAGTCCTTTCGATAAGTAAGAGTGTCGAACCCAACGAGGAGCAAAAGGAAATGATAAGCGGTTTTCAGTAAGGTTTTCTCTGCAAGCACTGAAATTGTAGGTAATAGTGAGTTTTGTGATAAGATAAATAGTAACAAGCAACAAGTAAATAAAGTAAATAAAGTGCAGCAAGGTGGCCTAATCCTTTATGTAGCAAAGGATAAGCCTCGACAATTCCTAATAATAATAAAGGAGCTCCCGAGGACACATTGGGAATTATCGTCGAGCTAGTTTTCATCACGTTCATATGATTCGCGTTCGGTACTTTGATAATTTGATATGTGGGTGGACCGGAACTTGGGTACTGCCGTAACTTGGACAAGCATCCCACTTATGATTAACCCCTATTGCAAGCGTCCGCAACCACAAAAGAAGTATTAAGGTAAACCTAACCACAACATTAGACATATGGATCCATAACAGCCCCTAACGAAGCGACGCATATACTAGGGTTTAAGCTTCTGTCACTCTAGCAACCCATCATCTACTTATTACTTCCCCATGACTTCCTCTAGGCCCAAATAATGGTGAAGTGTCATGTAGTGACGTTCACATAACACCACTAAAGGAAAAGACAACATACATCTCATCAAAATATCGAACGAATACCAAATTCACATGACTACTAATAGCAAGACTTCACCCATGTCCTCAGGAACAAACGTAACTACTCACAAAGCTTATTCATGTTCATAATCAAAGGAGTAATAACATGCATAAAGGATCTAAACATATGATCTTCCACCAAGTAAACCAATTAGTATCAACTACAAGGAGTAATCGACACTACTAGCAACCCACAAGTACCAATTTGTGGTTTTGATACAAGATTGGATACAAGAGATGAACTAGGGTTTTGAGAGGAGATGGTGCTGGTGAAGATGTTGATGGAGATTGACCCCCTCCCGATGAGAGGATTGTTGGTGATGACGTTGGTGATGATTTCCCCCTCCCGGAGGGAAGTGTCCCCGGCAGAACAGCTCTGCCAGAGCCCTAGATTGGTTCCGCCAAGGTTCCGCCTCGTGGCGGCGGAGTTTCGTCTCGTAAGCTTGCCCATGATTTTTTCCAGGGTAAAAATGATGATATAGCAGAAGATGGAAGCTGGAGGCCCACCAGGGGGCCCAGGAGATAGGGTGGCGCGCCCTGTAGGGGGGGCACGCCCCCCTGTCTCCTGGACAGGGTGTGGGCCCCCTGGCCTATTTATTTCGCTCGGAAATTCTTAATAATTCCAAAAAATTGTTTTGTGGAGTTTCGGGACTTTTGGAGCTGTGCAGAATAGGTTCCCAACGTTTGCTCCTTTTCCAGCCAGAATTCTAGCTGCCGGCATTCCCCCTCTTCATGGTAAACCTTGTAAAATAAGAGAGAATAGCCATAAGTAATGAGAAATAATGTGTAATAACAGCCCATAATGCAATAAAAATATTGATATTAAAGCATGATGCAAAATGGACGTATCAACTCCCCCAAGCTTAGACCTCGCTTGTCCTCAAGCGGAAGCCGAAATCGAAAAATATGTCCACAAGTTTAGAGATAGAGGTGTCGATAAAAAATAAAATAAGGACATGAGGGCATCATGATCATTCTTATAACAGCACAAATATAGATTTCAATATATAATTTCTTATGCTCAAGTGACAATCAACTCACAATTTCAAGTATGGTTCAAAAACTTCATTGAGAACTAACAAACTATAATCTCACCATTGAAGCAATCGCAATTTATCACAACATCAGAAAGAGTCAACAATGGAGCTTTTCAGTGAGTCCACATACTCAACTATCATATAGTCTTCTACAATTGCTAACACTCGCGCAATACTTGTGGTTATGGAGTTTCAGCCAGAAACTGAGAAAGATAGGGGCTTATTGTGTTGCATCCCAATGTATTCACCTTTAGGTGATGTCAACAATAATATCCCATGCTAACGAACATCCAATTGGATATATATACCATGATCTTTCAAACACGAGGAGCTTGCCAAAGGATAAAATGAAAAAGGGAAAGGTGAGGATCACCTTGACTCAAGCATAAAGTAAAAACATAAAGTAAATGATAGGCCCTTCGCAGAGGGAAGCAGAGGTTGTCATGCGCGTTTAGGGTTGATGCATAAAATCTTAATGCAAAAGAACGTCACTTTATATTTCCCCTTGTATGTGGACCTTTATTATGCAGTCTGTCTCTTTTATTACTTCCACAACAAGTTCGTACAAAGCTTATTTTCTCCGCACTAATAAGTCATACATAATTGGAGAGCAATTTTTATTGCTTGTACTGATGACAACTTACTTGAAGGATCTTACTCAATCCATAGGTCGGTATGGTGGACTCTCATGGCAAGACTGGGTTTAAGGGTATTTGGAAGCACAAGTAGTATCTCTACTTGGTGCTAGGAATTTGGCTAGCATGAGGGTGAAAGGCAATCTCAACATGTTTAGAAGGTCAATGACAATATACTTTAACTGAGATGTAAGAAAACATAAACCATTATGTTGTCTTCCTTGTCCAACGTCAACTCTTTTAGCATGTCATACTTAATGAGTGCTCACAATCATAAAAGATGTCCACGATAATATATTTATATGTGAACCCCTCTTTCCTTATCACTTCCTATTAATTGCAACGATGACCAAGGCTATGTTCATCAACTCCCAACAATTTTTATGCCTCATACTTTCTATGTGTGAAGTTATCACTATCCATAAGATCAATACGAACTCTTTTATTCTTTCTACTTTCTAAAGATCATAGCACATAGCAAAGCCCTTGACTCAACACTAAACTTTATTATAAATAATTCACGGACTCGAATACAAAAAGAGATCATTAATCAAAACTCAAAACTACTTGATATCAAAACTTCAATCTACTAGATCAAGATACTACTAAAGGGATCGAGCTAAATAAAACGGTAAAGATAGGAGTGTGATGGTGATACGATACCGGGCACCTCCCCCAAGCTTGGCGGTGGCCAAGGGGGAGTGCCCATACCCATGTGATTATGTCTCCTTTTTCACGGTTGGCATTATGATCTTCTTAGCGATGATGCCCTTAAGGATACGGTTCTCCTCCTCGAGCTTATTGACTTGTCGTTTGAGGTCCATAATTTCTGTACGGAGCTTGCCCGTTACGGCCAAAGCTCCCTTTACCCAAGGATGCTGCATAGCTTCTGGAGAACAAGTGAAACTCTTTTTCATATTTTCATAAGAAAGAAATATAAAGTTGGAAGGGGTGACCGAAGTTGCAATAGCCAAGCGAGGTAGTTCCCCCATCATGAATTCTTCTTGAGGA
The DNA here is from genome assembly GCA_021605145.1 of Aegilops bicornis. Taxonomy (NCBI): domain Eukaryota; kingdom Viridiplantae; phylum Streptophyta; class Magnoliopsida; order Poales; family Poaceae; genus Aegilops; species Aegilops bicornis. The sequence continues at coordinate 653,177,226 of CM038669.1, read as the reverse complement.
CGAGAGGTAACTTCTTGATCTTCCTCCATGGCATCTATCCTTTTCAAATCGGCCTCCATCTCCTCCTCTGTTGATGGTCCAAAGAGATGAACATGGATAATTGCTCCTGGTACCGGTGCTAGATGAGACACCCGACTCTCTCTGACTGACTCCTGAGTAGACATCTTGCTCTTGATCTGCAACAGGAAACAGCTCGAAACGAAAACAGAGGATATTTGCGTGATACGGTGGTCAAAACCTTCGGGAGTATATATAATGAATTTTTACCGACCAAATTACGTAACGTGCAAGAAAACGGAGTCCGGGAGGCACACGAGGTGCCCACGAGACAGGGGGCGCGCCCTACACTCTCGTGGGAGCCTCGTGTCCCTTTCGGACTACTTCTTTCTTCCTAAAATTCTTAAATATTCCAAAACTGATAAAAATTGTCATTGGAGTTGTTTTGGAGTCGGTTTACTTACCGTACCACATACCTATGCCTTTTCGCAGTCTGGAACGTTCTGGAAAGTGTCCCTTATGTATTCCTCAGGGGTTATGGTTTCAATCATATTAGTTTCAACATTGATTGGATTACCTGAAATATAGTGTTTAATTCTTTGACCGTTTATCACCCTCGGATTTGTGCCTTCGAAGTTGTTGATTTTTATGGCACCAGAACGATAGACCTCCTCGATAACGTAGGGACCTTTCCATTTTGAGAGAAGTTTTCCTGCAAAAAGTCTTAAGCGAGAGTTGAATAATAACACATAATCACCTACATTAAACTCACGCTTTTGTATCATCTTATCATGCCAGCATTTGACTTTTCTTTGAAAAGCTTGGCATTCTCATAGGCTTGGGTTCTCCACTCATCAAGTGAGCTAATATCAAATAACCTCTTCTCACCGGCAAGCTTGAAGTCATAATTGAGCTCTTTAATAGCCCAATATGCTTTATGTTCAAGTTCAAGAGGCAAATGATACGCTTTGCCATAAACCATCTTATAAGGAGACATACCCATAGGATTTTTGTATGCAGTTCTATAGGCCCATAATGCATCATCAAGTTTTTTGGACCAATTCTTTCTATATCTATTCACAGTCTATTGCAAAATTAATTTGAGCTCTCTATTGCTCAACTCTACTTGACCACTAGACTGCGGATGATAAGGAGATGCTATTCTATGATTGACATCATACTTGGCAAGCATCTTACGGAAAGCACCATGAATGAAATCTGAACCACCATCAGTCATAAGATATCTAGGGACTCCAAACCTCGGAACAATAACTTCTTTAAGCATTTTAATAGAAGTGTTATGATCAGCACTACTAGTTGGAATAGCTTCTACCCACTTAGTAACGTAATCAACAACAACTAAAATATGTGTATAACCATTAGAGGCAGGAAAAGGTCCCATATAATCAAAGCCCCAAACATCAAACGGTTCAATAACAAGAGAATAATTCATAGGCATTTCTTGACGTCTACTAATGTTACCTATTCTTTGACATTCATCACAAGATAAGACAAACTTACGAGCATCTTTGAAGAGAGTAGGCCAATAAAAACCAGATTGTAGTACCTTGTGTGCAGTTCTATCTCCAGTGTGGTGTCCTCCATAAGATTCAGAGTGACACTTACGTAGAATCTGTTCTTGTTCATGCTCAGGCACACAACGTCTAATAACACCATCTACTCCTTCTTTATAAAGGTGTGGGTCATCCCAGAAGTAATGTCTTAAATCATAAAAGAACTTTTTCTTTTGCTGGTATGTCAAACTAGGCGGTAAATATTTATCAACAATGTAATTAGCATAATCAGCATACCAAGGAGCAGTACGAGAAGCATTGATGACCACTAATTGTTCATCAGGAAAGCTATCATTAATAGGCAGTGGGTCATCAAGAACATTCTCTAACCTAGACAAGTTATGCGCAGAACGGGTTCTCGGCTCCTTCCTATCAATAATATGCAAGTCAAATTCTTGGAGCACGAGAACCCATCTAATGAGTCTAGGCTTAGCATCTTTATTTTCCATAAGATATTTAATAGCAGCATGATCAATGTGAATAGTAACTTTGGAATCAACAATATAAGGTCTGAAATTATCACATGCAAACACAACTGCTAAGAACTCTTTTTCAGTAGTAGCATAATTTCTCCGGCAAGATCAAGAGTCTTACTAGCATACTGGATAACATTCAATTTCTTATCAACACTTTGCTCTAAAACAGCACCTACAGCATAATCACTAGCATCGCACATAATTTCAAAAGGTAAATTCCAATCAGGTGGCTGAACAATAGGTGCAGTGATCAAAGCTTTCTTAAGCACTTCAAAAGCTTCTACACAATCATCATCAAAGACAAAAGGGATATCTTTTTGCAGTAAATTAGTCAGAGGCCTAGAGATTTTAGAAAAGTCCTTAATGAACCTCCTATAAAAACCGGCATGTCCAAGGAAACTTCTTATACATTTTATGTCCTTGGGACATGGCATCTTTTCAATAGCATCAACTTTGGCTATATCAACTTCAATACATCTCTCGGAGATCTTGTGCCCCAAGACAATGCCTTCATTAACCATAAAGTGACACTTTTCCCAATTCAGATTTAGACTAGTGTCTTCGCATCTCTGCAAAACTCGATCAAGGTTGCTCAAACAATCATCAAAAGAGGATCCATAGACGGAGAAGTCATCCATGAATACCTCACAAATCTTTTCACAAAAATCAGAGAATATAGCCATCATGCATCTTTGAAAGGTAGCACGTGCATTACATAAACCAAAAGGCATACGTCTATAAGCAAAAGTACCAAAAGGGCAAGTAAAAGTAGTTTTAGATTGATCCTTCGCTGACACGGGTATCTGAGAGAAACCAGAATAACCATCTAGAAAGCAAAAATGTGTGTGTTTGGGTAGCCTTTCTAGCATTTGATCAATAAAAGGTAAAGGGTAATGATCTTTCTTAGTAGCTTTATTTAACTTACAGAAATCAATTACCATCCTATAACCTGTAATAATTCTTTATGGATCAATTCATCTTTATCATTAGGAACGACGGTAATACCTCCCTTTTAGGGACACAATGGATGTGGCTTACCCATTCACTATCGACAACGGGTAAATAATACCTGCCTCAAGGAGCTTTAGTATCTCCTTTCTTACCACTTCCTTCATCTTGGGATTTAATCGCCTTTGAGGATCTCTATCTGGTTTGGCATCTTTCTCCACCTGAAATCTTGTGTTGACATAATGTGGGACTAATGCCCTTAAGATCATCCGAGTATATCCAATAGCTACTCGGTGCTTCTTCGTAGTTTTCAATAATCTTTCTTCTTCTTTCTCTGAAAGGTTAGCACTAATAATAACAGGATATATTTCTTTTTCATCAAGATAAGCATACTTAAGATTATCAAGTAATGGTTTGAGTTCAAACACGGGATCACCCTTGGGTGGAGTGGGATCCCCAAGAATTTCAACGGGAAGGTTATGTTTCAGCATAGGTTCCTGTTTAAGGAACACTTCATCTATTTCTTCCCTTTCCTTCATAAACATATCGTTTTCATGGTCTAGCAAATATTGTTCTAACGGATCAGTTGGAGGAACAGCAATGGAAGCAAGACCAATAATCTCATCCTTGCTAGGTGGTTCCCTTTCACGAGGTTGTATACTAAACTTAGCGAAATTAAACTCATGAGATATACCATCTATGCCAACAGTGACAATATTCTTTTCATAATTAATCTTAGCACTAGCAGTATTCAAGAAGGGTCTACCAAAAATAATGGGACAAAAATCATCTTGTGGGGAACTAAGAACAAGGAAATCAGCAGGGTATTTAACCTTCCCACACAAAACTTCAACATCTCTAAGGTTTAGTGGTATCCCTATTAGCAAGCTTAATAGTAACATCAATGTCTTCTAATTCAACGGGTGCAATGTTGTGCATAATTTCTTTATAAAGATCATAAGGTATCGCATTAGCACTAGCACCCATATCACATAAGCCATGATAACAATGATCTCCTATTTTAACAGAAATAACAGGCATGCCTACGACAGGTCTACGTGTCTTAGTATCAGGTCTAGCAATATTAGCAGACTCACCCAAGAAAGAAATAACATGCCCATCTAAGTCCTCATCCAAGAGATCTTTAACCATAGCAATACTAGGTTCAACATTAATTTGCTCAGGTTCCTAGTATTACTCTTACGAACAACAGTTGAAGCTTTAGCATGATCCTTTATCCTAACAGGAAAAGGAGGTTTTTCAACATAAGCAGTAGGAACAATAGGATCACTGTAGGTAATAGTCTTTTCTTCGACTGTAATAGGTGCAACTACTTTCAAATCAACAGGAGGATTATATTTAAACCACTTCTCTTAAGGGAGATCAACGTGAGTAGCAAAAGATTCACAAAAAGTAGCTACTATCTCAGAGTCAAGTCCATACTTAGCGCTAAATCCACGAAAAGCATCGGTATCCATAAAAGATTTAACACAGTCGAACTTAGGTGTCATACCGACTCCTTACCATCGCCGAACCCCAATCTTCAGAGTTGTGTTTAATTCTTTCCAATAAGTCCCATTTGAAATCAATAGTCTTCAAGATATAAGAACCAAAGACAGAAGTATCGAGCAGGTTGTGATTATCAAGAGAAAGCCGAGCATAAAAATTCTGAATAATCATTTCCCGAGAGAACTCATGATTGGGGCATGAATATAACATTGACTTAAGCCGCCCCCAAGCTTGAGCGATGCTTTCTCCTTCGCGAGGCCAAAAATTATATATGTAATTATGATCACGATGAACAAGATGCATAGGATAGAACTTCTGTGAAATTCCAACTTCAATCGCTTATAATTCCAAGATCTCATATCATCACATAGCCTATACCATGTCAATGCATCTCCCTTCAAAGATAAAGGGAAGACCTTCCTTTTGACAACATCATCGGGAATACCCGCAAGCTTAAATAATCCACAAACTTCATCCACAAAGATAAGGTGTAAATCGGGATGCAATGTTCCATCTCCTGCAAATGGATTAGGTAGCAGTTTCTCTATCATACCCGAAGGAATCTCAAAGTAAATATTTTCATAAAGTTCAGTAGGTTGAGGAGAAACTCTTTGCTCTTCTAGTTGGGGTGAAGATACCCCAAACAAGCCCCTCAACGGATTAGTTTCCATAGTGACAAGTAACAGAAAATTTCAGCACACTATATAAATGTTTCCTTACCAAGTTCCACTCACCAAAAGCGCTACACTCCGCGGCAACGGCGCCAGAAAAGAGTCTTGATGACCCACAAGTGTAGGGGATCTATCGTAGTCCTTTCGATAAGTAAGAGTGTCGAACCCAATGAGGAGCAGAAGGAAATGATAAGCAGTTTTCAGTAAGGTTTTCTCTGCAAGCACTGAAATTGTAGGTAATAGATAGTTTTGTGATAATATAAATAGTAACGAGCAACAAGTAAATAAAGTAAATAAAGTGCAGCAAGGTGGCCTAATCCTTTATGTAGCAAAGGATAAGCCTGGACAATTTCTAATCCTTTATGTAGTAAGGGCAGTACCCAAGCACCGGTCCACCCACATATCAAATTATCAAAGTACCGAACGCGAATCATATGAGCGTGATGAAAACTATCTTGACGATAATTCCCATTTGTCCTTGGGAGCTCTTTTCT